>NC_069494.1:4664455-4736089 GCF_026875155.1 Cherax quadricarinatus
TATATGCACTTGAGTTTATGTATAATGTCTGTATAAAAGGTTTTATTGACATAAAATCTAATACTAAGGCATTATATTTGATGAATACGTTATCTCTTTGTTTATAATGTAATATAATATGTTTTTAATTAAGGTAACGAAGATTGCATATCACTCTTGTTTTAACTTAGGGCTAGGTACATAATGCATAGGGGACGGCGATAATTTACAACCAATCTCTAGCGTAATATAATTATAATTGTATAGTGCTTTTCTATGAATAAAATAACATGTAATCCTATGTTATTTAATGTATGTATTGGTTTAAAATAAATATAAAAAAAATAACTGCAGCAAAAGGCAGCAGTAAGAATGATAACAAACTCCTCACTCCCGCAAGCATACTCAGGGGGCCAATTTCAAAAGGCTGAATTTCTCACCATTAAGAACATCCATACTGTATACATGTG
Source organism: Cherax quadricarinatus (assembly GCF_026875155.1). Classification (NCBI taxonomy): domain Eukaryota; kingdom Metazoa; phylum Arthropoda; class Malacostraca; order Decapoda; family Parastacidae; genus Cherax; species Cherax quadricarinatus. Next base: position 4,664,905 of record NC_069494.1, read on the forward strand.
CCTCACAAACAAACACAGAACAATACACGCAAATATAAACCCCCACTCAAACTTCTCAACCAACCTAAACAGGACACATGACCACAACACAAGACACAGATCTCTTTTGATATATCTCGTGTACCCATATCAACTGTGTAACAAACTCTATGCACATAAAGGGCCACCAAAAATAAATGGAATTCAATACCAGAAGATATTAAGTACCCAGTCCGAAATCATTTAAGACACTTCTCAAAAGCCACTTAACCACCCTATACTAAATGCTAAATAACACTTACTCATTCACCTATGAATAGGACTATGCTTCCATAAGAACAATAAGAACGTAAGTAATTAACACATGTGCGCAAACTGCTTGGGTATCTTTTACTGAGAGCAACGTTTTGCCATACAGTGGCTTCATCAGTACCCATACAAAGGAGAAAACTTGAAGAACAGGAGGAGAATGAGGGAATCATCCCTCAACCTTGAGTCGATGTGGTCAGTCCATCAATCTATTCCAAGATTGCACCATCCCCCCAAATGGAAAAGCAGGGGTCCTAGCACGTTAAGAACCATACAATAAGTTGTCAGGGACCCGAGCTGTTCAACTGCCTCCAGCATACAGAAGGGGGGAATTACCAACAGACCCCGGCAGTCTCAAGCTGCACTGGACAAGCACCTAAAGTCAGTCCTGATCAGTGCCGGCTGTGGCTCGTACGTTGGTTTCGTGCAGCCAGCAGCAACATGCCTGGTTGAAATCAAGCTCCTAACCACCAGGAGGCCTGGACAGACGGGCCGCGGGGGCGTTGAACCACCCGGAACACACTCCAGGTAATCTCCAGGTATACCTTCCACATCATAACTGAACAATCATATTGACCTTTTTAATCCATTGTTGACAGGAATATAATTGAATCATTGTTTTCACGAAAAGCATTTTAGAATATAAATATATCCTTGATTATACAAATTTTGATTCATTGTAATAAATATTCTGCTGTACAATTATGAAATAATTACTATCCTAATTGACAACTATGATTTACTCCTTAGAATTAAGTAGACGTAAGCAATAATGTTAATTGTTCCCATAATGCCTGAGGCATAATAAAGGGCTCTCTTTGCATTTGTGCACCCACTATGTAATTACTAAATCTCAATGTACTGTTTGCAAAGACATTAAATAAAATAGTGGAGATTTGTCACATTGAGAATAAAATACTACTACTACTACTACTTAACTACACATATGGCGCTATGTAATGATGACTTATGTAACGTAACACATATTTGCTATGGTAATGACAAACTATTAGACTACACATGTGCTGCATATGTATGATCGTCAATGTAACTACACAATGCTGCATGTAAAGACAAATCTGTGTACTAACACATATGCTGCTATGTATGATAATCTATGTAACTACACATATGCTGCTGATTATTTCACCAATTGTAACTACACATATGCTTATGTATATGAAATCTTATGTAACTACAACATTGCTGCTATGGTATGATCATCAAAAGTACTACCATATGCTATATATGATGATCAATGTAAACTACACATATGTTGCTATTATATCATCAAATGTAACTACACAAATGCTAATGTATGACAAACTATTAACTACACATATGCTGACTATGTATAATAATCTGTTAACTACACCAATATGCTGCTAATATGATCATCAATGTAAACTACACAAATATCTATGTATATGAATCTCTATGTAACTACACATAATCTGCTATGTATGATCATTCAATGTAACTACACACATATGCTAATGTATGACAATCTATGTAATAACACATATGCTGCTATGTTTGATAATTTATTTATTAATTTGACATGATACAGTGAAGGGATAAAGTTACATAACAATGATAACTACACTTATGCTATGATGATAATCAATGTAACTACACTTATTGCTATTATGATTAAATGTAAACTACTCAAATGCTGACAGTAACTGGACCTGGAGTTTACCTGGAGAAGTTCGGGTCAACGCCCCGCGGCCCGGTCTGTGACCAGCCCTCCAGGTGGAGTCAGCGCCTGACAACCAGGCTGTTGCCTCGCTGGCATACGCACGCAAAAAACCAACTAACGAGCCAACAGCGCCGGCCTATCAGAGGAACTGAACTTTAGGTGCTTGTCCAGTGCCAGCTGAAGACTGCCAGGGTCTGTTGTACTCCCCCTTATGGTGCTTTGGGAGGCAGTTGAACAGTCTCGGGCCCCTGAACACTTATTGTATGGCTCTTAAACGTGCTAGAGTCACCCTTGCTTTTCATTGGGGGGAAGGTGCATCGTCTGCAAGCTCTTTTGCATTTCGCGTGAATGATTTTCGTGGTGCAAGTTCGGTACTAGTCCCTCTAGATTTTCCAGGTGTATATAATCTTTACTCTCCCCCTGCGTTCCAGGGAATACAGTTTTAGAAACCTCAAGCTCTCCCATAATTGAGGTTGTTTTATCTCATGTTTTATGCGCGCGCGTGAAAGTCCTACTGTACATTTTCTAGGTCGCAATTTCACCTGCCTTGAAAGTGCTGTTAGAGTGGCAGCAATATTCCAGCCTAGATAGAACAAGTGACCTGAAGAGTGTCATCTGGCTTGTGCCTCCCAAGTTTTGAAGGTCCTCATTATCCATCCTGTCATTTTTTCTAGCAGATCGATTGATACAATGTTTATGGTCCTTGGCCTGCCAACGTGAGATCCTCCTGACATAGTCCACTCCCAGTCATTTGACGATGTGTTTCGCTCTATTTTTTTTAGGCCAGAATTTAGTTTTTGTACTCTGATGAAGATTCTAAAAATTATCCTCACAATGTTTACCATATCTGAGTAATTGCGAAATTTCTCATCTCATCGTTGAACTTCATATTGTTTTCTTGCATAGCCCACTGAAAGATTGGTTGATGTCTGCCTGGAGCCTTGCAGTGTCCTGCAATGGAAAACACTGTCATGCAGATTCGGGTGTCCTCTGCAAAGGAAGACACGGTGCTGTTTACCTGGAGTTTACCTGGAGAGAGTTCCGGGGGGTCAACGCCCCCGCGGCCCGGTCTGAGACCAGCCCTCCCTGGTGGGATCAGAGCCTGATCAACCAGGCTGTTTGCTGCTGGCTGGCACGCAAACCAACATACGAGCCACCGGCCGGCTGATCCGGTAACATCGTGACTTTAGGTGCTTGTTCCATGCCAGCTTGAAGAACTGCCAGGGGGTCTGTTCTGGTAAATACCCCCTTATGTGTGCTGGGGAGGCAGTTGGAACAGTCTCGGGCCCCTGTGACACTTATTGTAATGGTCCTTACGTGCTAGTGACACCCCTCTTTTCATTTGGGGGGGAGTTGCATCGTCTGCCAAGTCTTGCTTTCGTCACAGTGTGTGATTTTCGTGTGCAAGTGCTGGTACTAGTCCCTCTAGGGATTTTCTCAGTGTTATATAATCAATGTACTCTCCCTCCTGCATTCCAGGGAATACAGGTTTTAGGAACCTCACGCTCGCCAATAATGAGGTGTTTTTATCTCCGTTATGCGCGCACGTGAAAAAGTTCTCTGTACATTTTACTAGTCGGCAATTTTCACCTGCCTTGAAAGTGTGCTGTTATGTGCAGCAATAGTTCAGCCTAGACCAATAGAACAATTGACCTGTAGAGTTGTCATCATGGGCTTGGCCTCCCTAGTTTTGAAGGTTACTCATTATCCACCTGGTCCATTTTTCTAGCAGATGCGATTGATACAATGTTTATGGCCTTGAAGTGGATCCTCCCGACATGATCACACCCAGGGTCTATTGACGTGGTGTATTCGCTACTATTTTTGCGGTTGGCCAGAATTGTTTGTACTCTGATTAAGAATTTAATGTCCTCATGTTTACCATATCTGAGTAATTGAATTTCTCATCGTCTGAACTTCATATTGTTTCTGCAGCCCAGCCTAAAAATTTGGTTGATGTCATGGCCTGGAGCTTTGGCAGTGTCCCTGCAATGGAAGACACTGTCCATGCAGAATCGGGTGCATCTGCAAAGGAAGACACGGTGCTGTGGTCTGACATAAACCTTGTCTATGTCGGATATGAGGATGAGGAACAAGATGGGAGTTGCTAGTACTGTTCCTTGTGACAAGCTTTTCAACCGTAGCTGCCTCGGACTTTACTCTGTTAGAACGACAACTCTCTGTGTTCTGTTAGTGAGGAAATTAATAGATCCATCGGACCGACTTTTCCGCGTTATTCCTCTAGCGCGCTATTGTGGCGCTATTACGGCCATGTCACACTTGTCGAAGGCTTTTGGCCAAAGTCCTGTATATATTACGATCCGCATCTTTCTTTGTCTTCTAGTGCATTTACGAAACCTGTCGTAGTGATCCAGTATTGAGACAGACAGGAGCGACCTGTTCTAAACCCAATGTTGCCCTGGGGTTGTGTAACTGATGAGGTTTCTAGTATGGGTTGTGACTTGCTTTCTTAGGACCCTTTCAAAGATTTTTATGATATGGGAGTTAGTGCTATTGGTCTGTAGTTCTCTTTGCTGTTGCTTTACTGCCGTACTTGTGGAGTGGGCTATGTCTGTTGTTTTTTAGTAACTGAGGGACACCCCCGAGTCGCAGGCTCCCTCCCCATAGGAAGGAAAAGCTCGTGATAGGGGCCTTTACTTGCAGTTCTTGAGCGAACACAAGAGTTCCATGATCTGGCCCTGGGGCAGAGTGCATGGGCATGTCATTTATCCTCGCCTGTTCGAAGTCCTTTGTGGCGTCAGATAACATCGATAGGCTTGTGTATTCAAATTTTGGTGGCTCTCTCATAAAAAATTTCATTTTGATCTTCGAATTCTCCAGTACGGTTGAGAGCGGCTTGCTAAAAACTGAGTCATATTGGGACTGTTAGTAGCTCACTCATTTCCTTTAGCTGTACATCTGTGTAGGACCCATCTTGTTTAAGTAGGAGGCCCAATACTGGGCGTCTTGTTCTTCAATTTGATTCAGGCATAGGAGAAAAAATATACTGGGTTTCTTTCGATTCCATGGTAGATAGCTTTATGTTCTTCGCAGCGTTCTCCTGACACAAGGGGTCTCTAAAAGGATTCTTTTAGCTTAAGGTTCGATGCTTGCTATTTCTTCTGACCAGTGTCACTCCCCTGCGCATTTCAGATATATTGACCGCTTTTAGTAAGGCCGTAGCCGCTCTGGTTATTCTTTTCTTCCGTCGCCGTAAAGGGATCGCCTGTCTCTTTCTAATTTTACCATCTACTCCGACTTTTTCTTAAGGAAATAAGCCTAGTGCATACACTCGAGTATGCCAACCCGAGTTAATTCTGTTCTTTGCTGTTGCTGCTACATATGCTACTACATACATGATTATCAATGTAACAACACAATGCTGCTATGTATGATAAATGTAACTACACATATGCTGCTATGTATGATAATGTAACTACAACTTATGCTGCTATGTATGATAAGGTAACTACACATAACTGCTATGTATTACAATCCAATGTAAACTACACATATGGCCCCCCGCTATGTATGATATCAACGTAACTACACATATGCTGCTAATGTAATAGATCATCATGTAACTACATAATGCTGCATGTAAGCAATAATCTATGTAACATACACATATGCTGCTGATGAAATGATCAATGTAACTACACATATGCTGAGCTATGTAATATAAATCTATGTAACTACACATATCTGCTATGTATGATACAAATTGTAACTTCCACATATGCTGCATGTATGACAATCTATGTAACACACATATGCTGCTGCTATGTAATGATAATCAAATGTAACCTTACACTTAATGCTAATGTAGATAAGCTAACTAACACTTATGCTTAAGTATGATAATAATGTAACTACTCATATGCTCGCTCATATAATGATAATCAATGTAACTACAAACATATGCTTGTTATGTATGATAACTAACTTATGGTAACATACACATAATGCTGGCTATGTAGATTTATGATAGATTTTTAGATTTTGCCACACACCAGGTGGCTAGTTTATTGGTGCCACGATAACAAAAAAAAAACACTCCGAACACACAAAAAGGTGCAAGCAACCCCACCCCTATCCACACCTGAGACGGTAGGCAAGCGTAGCGGAGAGACCATACTCATGAAAGACACACAAAGAAAGAAAGAAAAACAAGGCCCACTATGGAACTAGACCCCAAAATGGTTTTAACAGGAATACAATATGGATTATATAGTCTACATAAGTCTAAATTTTCAACTTCTATTATCTGTTACAAAAATAAAGCAAAATATATAGGGAAATTTGCTTAGTCATTTCTGGTATTTATTTTCAAAATAACAAAGCAATATCTATCTTGTGACAAGTCACAAAATAGGATATTAATTTACTGTCTGATCCTCTTGTCAATACCCTTAATAAGTGGACAATAAGCCACATAGTGTTCAAGAGAATAGACCACATCTATGCCTGATTCACATAATTTAACATGTTAGTTTTTGATCACATAACCCATCTTGTCAGTGTCCCCAAAAAACTGGGTGCCAGAGTACTTGTATAACCAAAAAGCCTAAGAAGCCTGGCCACTCCAACAACCATACAACATCAGTCAGAATCATTCACATTGCCAAGATTGACTACCAACTAAAACAATAACTTATCTAAACGATCCATAGTATCCAAAAATAGTGGGTTATTAGGATCTATCACTACTCTACTCAGGCTTTTCTTAAAATGCATTCCTATAACACCAATAATCATTTTCAATTTCATTTATTTACTTCTCTCCTAATATTATATCCTAATGCTAGAACAAAAAAACAGTATAATAATTTATAAAACCACAGACAAAGTTAACTCAAAAAAACATTCTACTCTAATCGTTTCTCCTTTCTCCATTCTGCAAACTACTCTTCCTCTCATTTGGCAACCATAAATCCACTTTTATCAATGAGGGAGTAATCCAAATGTGTGATGGTATCAAATAGGCAATTTGTACATACATTCCTTTGTTCCTAACTTTTTTGAGTATCTATTAAACCTGGCTTATCCTCTCAACCTCTCACTTCCCCAATGAGCATCAGTTGTTGGAGTCATTATAGAGATATGAGCCAAGCCATTCCAATCAATGATGGACATAGAATCAGTAATGATGATAGAGTCCAAGCATTCATGTAGTCATAGGTATAAGCTTTATAGCCACCATTTAGGATTCAAAACAATTCAGTTTGCAGTGTAGACGCCCAGTTGTTAATTCTTAATTTCTTATGGGGCCTAACTCAAAACAAAATTTTATTATATCGTTCCTTAAACTAGGGAGGTGGCAACAAGAGCAGATGCAGCCCTGCCAGACAAGACTCCTGTTTAGTGAGTCCATACATGTATACACTTTGTGATAACTTGTTTACTACACACTTGCAAATACTCTACTCTTATTTACTAAACTTTTTACTGTCTACACCCTAGGGAGAAATTTTCTTCCCATGAGGCGTTGCTCTAACAAGAGAATATAAGGAAGCAAGGCCCTTACTAGCAATGAGGAAATTAAAAAAAAAATCTCATCAGAGTAACAAAAAACAAAATTTCTGGCCCACAAAATCAGAGCGAAAACAAACAACCAACAGTCAAAGACCTGGGACAGTTGGACTTACATGGTCGGAAAAGGACTTCTCTCATCCCACATCAACCTTCAAGCAAGGAACGCATAACCTTGTAATCAATCGGCATCTGCTAAAAAAATGACAGAGGATGGATAATGAGAACCTCTCAAAAACTAGGAAGAGGGGCGGGCCAAAGAGCCCATGACGACATCTCCTTCATGGTCAAACTTGTCTAATCTAACTAGGCTGGAATATTGCTGCAAAACACTAACATAACAGCATCAAAAAAGCAACAGAGCACCTTATCAACAACAGCAAACTATTCAAGGCAGGTGAAAATTGGCCGACACTAGAAAATGTACAGAGAAACTTTCCAAACTCCAACGGCCGCACAATAACTTGGAGATAAAAAACAACCTCAAGTACTGGGATCACGCCTTGAGTTCCTAAACCTGTATTCTATTCCTGAATGCCAGGAGGGGAGAGATACAGATTATATATACAATATACAAAAACCGGAAAAATCCCTAGAGGAACTACTACCCCGAACTTTTGACACAAACGAAAATCACTCCTCACCTAATAACCTACGACAGAAAATAAGACAAAAGACTTGGCAGAGAAGGAGACGATGCAAGCAAAAGCACCATCCAAGGCAAAATGCAGGCAACAAAAAAAAGCAAACAAATGCAGCAAAAGCACCATTTCTCCACCCCCAATGAAAAAGCATGGAGTGGGTCCGACTAGCACGTTTTTAAGAGACCATTTACAAAAAATGTCAGGGGGTCAAGGGCGGGGGGGAGGCAGGTCAGGGGGTGGGCCCGAGGACTGTTCAACTAATCCCTCCAGACACAAACATAAAAGGAGGGGGATACACCAAACAGACCTCCTTGGCAGGCGCAGTCTTTCTTTCAACAAGCTCAAAAGCTGACTGCTGCATTGGGGGACAAGCAACCACCACAAAGACAGTTTCCTCGATCAACCGGGCTGGGTGGCTCGTACGTTTGGTTTTGCGACAGTGCACCAGCAGCAACAGCCTGGTTGATCAGGGGAAGCGCAGATCCCCACCAGGAGGCCTGGTCTCGACCGCGGCCGCGCGGGGGCGTTTGACTTCCCTATGAAACTACAAACTCTCAATCTTCTTCCAGTAAACTCCAGGTAATGAGCTTCTTCTTGGGAGGGACTTTGTAGTTATGGTCTGGATATTAAATGAACAACACTTTCCATGAGGGGTGAACATCACATTTTTGCCTACAGTGATACAACAGTAATCCAATAGGACAGGTTACACAAACTTGGGAAGCAATTGCTAAAATTGCACGTTTTACACAATCCATTGTAGATCTTTGTGTATTTACCTCTAGACACTTGGTAAATTCCCACATGTGGACAGTGTCTGGTTCGTTTCCCTACCTCAAACATATTCCTAAAAAAAATACCGAGTACAGTGTAATTTTCAACAATCCTATCGACAGATACTGAAAATGAATATAACCAAAGCTCTTTCCTTCTTCAATGCTAAGAACTTTTGGAGATCTGGACAAGCCAAGAATAATCCTGGGAGAGCTTTCATTTTGGGCATTAACTTCCAAGGGTCGGAGAGAACTTTCTCTACTAACATACAAACATGATGCGGGAGCAAGCATAAAATCAAATCAGGGACACTAAACATAGGCTATGTACATCATTCTCTCGCGCAGGATCTCACATTAGCAACCATAGTTGGGATTGTTGAAGCCAGCAACAGCTTTGCGGAGGAGAGTAGATTTAAGCCTAGCTTTTTAACAAAACATTTCTTGTTTCTAGTAGTTTTGTGGTATTGTGGCATTTGTTAAACAGGGTACATCTACAAATCTAAACAAACAAACAAACCAAGATACTGTCAAGTTTTAAAAATTACAAAACTTAGCTAATTATTTCATTCACCCATGGCAAATAAGATGGGGTGGGGGAGGTCGTTTGCCTTGTTAATATCTTAGTTTTAAGAGGAAAGATATTATGAGCCTAGTCCTCATTCAAAGGGGGGGGGGCTTCCTTGGCATGGGAAATGAGGCTCTGTGGTCTGAGGAATAAGAACCTGTCGGTCTTGTTTCCTCACAACACAACCTAATTACAACCTCACACACCAATCTCACACAAATCACTCATCTCTTCTCCCCACCCAATCCCTCCCCCTCATCCCTTTCTCATCTATCGGGGGGGGGGGGGGGGGGGGGGCTATTACCTCCCAAAATCCTCGCCTCCCCTACATCTCTACATCCAACAAATCCTCATCTTCTCCCAATCATACTCTCATCTCCACCCCTCCTACTCCCCTCCCCTAACCACATCCTCACTCCTCCCATCCTCACCCCACATCCACCACCACATCCCACAATCCAGATCCCATCCTCCACCCCATTCCTCCAACATCCGTCATCCCATCCTATCGCTCAACGTCCCTCCCCTATTTTATAAAAAATTTTTTATTAATTTATTTTTCCACTTATTACGACATTATATAATATCCATTACCCTTCCCTAACCTTCCACCTACACTCCATCCGCCACCCGCCCCCAAGGGGGGGATGAGACCCCTCCCTTTTGTTGTTTTTATTACTTTTGCCCTTAATTATTTCCCCATCCTCTTTTGTTTTTCCTTTTTTAACTTTTTATTTGGGTGGTGGCCTCTTGGGATTTCCTCTACTTCTTTCTCCCACAGGCGGGCGCTAGTATCCTAGGTATGGGAAAACAGATAAACCAGGGGTCCATTCCCATTCTTATTCCTCGTGAGTGTTCATTTTTCTGTTCTTGGTGGCGGGTGGGGGCGTTTGCCGGAATCTGGATCGCCTGAGGATGTAGTCCCGATCCCTCTCTCTCTCACCACATCTCACACCTTACCCTCTTCCCTCTCTCAGTCGTCCCCAGATCCCTCCCCTCCTCCCTTTCCCTCCTCTTCTCCTCTCCCTCTCCTAATCACTTCTCCAACGGTATCTCCCCGAGATTAGCTTTGGGTGTCTTTCTTCTTGTCCTTTCAGGCGACGGGGTGATATCCCTGGACAGACCAACCTTTACCCTTATTCAACCTTTCCAATCGGAATTATCCGGGGCTGGTGGAGTGGGTTGGGCCGAAGGAGGATTGCTTTGGTGGCGATATATCATCCGGGTGAATCCCCGGGGGCCCAAATATTATCCGAGTTCCATCCGGAATCCCGGACCCCAGCCCCTCAGGTCTTTAGTCCCACACCAACTACGAGGTAACACTCCCAAACTCGGCAATGTGAGGTTGCTACTCAATCACGTATTGTTAGTTTACCAACACTAACATTAACTCAACTAAACTACTGGGCATGATGTGTAGGGTATGGGGCAACGGTTCCCCACATGACCATGCTGCATCTGAAGCATCTATTGCAACTAACTACTTTTATTACGCGGGGTACGTGGCTGCTTGAGGGGTCCCTCCTCTTAGTTGGCACGGAAGGAGGGGGGAGAATTCTTTCCCACGCCCTTTCCTGGGAAACCCTACAGCTACTTATTTACCCAAACACAAAACCACCCCCATCTACTCTTTCCATTTCGACTTTACCCCACTCAATCTACCCCCCCAATCCCCCTCCCTCCAAAACACCAACACAAAACACAACCACCACAACTTATTATCACATACCCCAAAAAAAAAAACATAACCACTAAGCTAACAAACCCCCCAAAAGACATTTTCCCACCATCCAAATTTCCCAAAACATACCAACATCAAAAAACCAAACAAAAAACACACAAACCCAAAAAACCCCCACCCCCACATAGCACTATACCATAACCCGCCATATTATAAAACGTCCAACGAGCAAAACCAACACATACACCCCGAAACTCTAGCAAAACAGACGAACGCCGCCCCCCCCCCCCCCCGCCCCCCCCCCCCCCCCCCCCCGCACCCTGCACGACCTCCCCCCAAACCCGCCCCCCCCCCCCCCCCGAACCCCCCCCGCCCCCCCCTCCCACCCGACCCCGCCCCGCCTCCCAGCCCCCCCCCACAGACAACACGCGCCCACGCACCACAAAAACCCCTGGCACACCCCCGCCCCAACCCCCACAAAGCCTAAACCACCTCCCCCGCCCAACCCAACAAAACCACCACCGCACCATAACACGACAAACCCCAAAAAAAGCACTCGTCAAAGCCCCCCACCCCCCCCCCAACCGCCCGAGTCCACAAGCCAAAAACTCCCCGCCCGACCACCGCCCGTCCCTACGAACCCCCCCCTTTCCTCGGCACCCCCAACCTAACCCACCCCCCATATAAAGCGGGCACACCGCACCTAACAATACCCCCCTCCCCCAGAAGAAGAACCAACCCACCAAGAGCCCCCACCCAACACAAGCCACCCCCCCCAGACCCCCCGCCCCCCCCCAACCCCAACAAAGAAAATCAAGCCCCAACCCGTCCACCTAAACACTACACAAAACACAACCCAACACCCAACACACCCCCCAAGCCAGCCCCCCCCCCAACACCCAAGAACAACCCACCCCAATTACACACCCAACAATACCCCAAAAGGGGAAGACCCCAAAAACCAAAGTACCCAACAAGAACCGTAGGCACCACTGCATGTCGACACCCACCCCCTCCCACCGGACCCCCCCCCAAAAATAAAAAAAAACAACACCACTGCAACAAAAACAATAACAAAACAAAACACAAACCAAAAAAAAAAAATAAAAAAAAAAAAAAAAAAAATTAAAAAAAACACCACCCCCCCCCCTCCTCTCCCCTACCCCACCCCCCACCAGGCCCAGAAACGCCCTAATACCAATAACCAACTAAACACACCAAAGCCAACACCCCTACCCGCCCCCCCCCCACCATGTTCCCCTTCTTGATAACAAACCCAGCGCAGAACGCCCGTCACCCCTAGGATGGAACTGGACCCCGCCCTCGTTCTTTGGAGACACTGCTTCAGACGACTACCTCATAGTCTCTGTAAACCTATTAGCCAGGTGCTGTTTCCTTCCCCCCTCCTCAACGCCGCTATCAGGTTACTGAGAGGGCCTCGACTGACACCTTTCAAATTTTTTTTTAATTATAATCGGACTCACCTTATTGCTCTCCTCTGACTATGGAGGGCTTAAACAGATCTAGCTAAAACTTGTAACTCCGCCACGTGCCAACGTACGGTCGCGGGCCCCAGAAAGGCGGACCACGTAGAACTAACGCGAAAAAAAACAACAACCTCCCTCTAAATCGGTGGTGCAAACTATGGTGACGATGGTGCGGCAATTTTTCTCAAATCGCTGACGGACAGCCTCCATTACCCACAAAACGCGGAGGACCAAACTCTGGTACCCCAAGAACGCCTAAACGCCATGAAAATTACCTTCATGATGATACCTTCTCATCCCTACTTCTCACACATTCTCCTTCTCGTTCTTTCTCCAGAAAACGATACGGGACATGAAACGTCCATCACGTCACTATACCTTTCCACACGCTACGCAGGTTTCCGACAGAAACAATAGGACTAAATTCTTCACTTTAATTTAAATTTACGACCGACGTTCCTTCCATCTATTCCTAACTGACCGACTCCTCTCTACTTCTTACTTGGCCTAACTTTCCTGTACGCACAGTATATTGGCAAGAATAAGCCAGAAGAAGGCACCCACATAACTACCACGCCATGTTGGAAAAAGATACTTCTTTTCATGCTCTAACAGAGCGGTACAAATGCAAATCAATTACCTACCAGAATGCATACCCAGTGCTCATGATCTCACACTCCTGCACTCTATCTCCTCTCCTCTCGTCTTTCATTTCCCATATCGAACACTGGTTAAAAACTGTTTCCTGTCACACTTGAAAACGAAAAAACATCATTCCCTCATTATTGTAGTGGTACCGGTCATTCTGTCTGTCTTGTTCGGCCCACATAAGCCTAGTTTCAAAACAAAAATTTCCACCCAGGAACTATGAGTGGCAAACTAGACAACTGACATTCAACTTGAACATGCTACTGGAAACTACATACCAACGATCCCTCCTAAATCCACAAGGTAGACACTTATGTTCTTATCTTGCTCCTGCCCCTCTGCCACCACGCAAAAGGGCGGGACAGGACGATAAAAACCCTACAAAGCACATGAGAACTCGGCTTGGCATCGTTTAAACACTATTAAAAAACTTTTGGAACAGCGCCGAGAACCTCCCATATGACCCTCCAGTTTTATATAGCAGTACAGGAGCAGGACAATATACATACTGTTACAAGTTCGAAGGTGGAATCTCCCACACAAAAACCACAACAGTGTAAGGAAAATTTGCCACTGCTGGTGATTTGGAGCCATCCACAGCGAAAAATATATATTTGCAGATCTAATCACGCGGCCGAATGCCCAGTCTGTTGGTGGCCGGATGACACATTCTTAAAAACATCTAATACGTCTTTGCCAAAATACGATCACTCCTCCTCCTCTCTCTCTTCTCCTTCTCCACTCCCACATTGCCTTACAGTCCATGAGGGCCTAGCCCACACACCCTTTCCAGCCAACCCTTCGTTACACCCCTCCCTTCACACACTCCCCCACACTCAAACGTAACTCGACCTACCCCTCTCCTCCACTCTCTCCTCCACAGTCCAACTCCCACCTCCTCCCTCGATCGTCGTCGTCCGTTGTCAAGTCTATTCTAGAAAAAAATAAAAAAAATAACAAAAAAAAAAACCCCTTTGAGGGTTTTCGTCGTACTAGTACCGTCTTAACAAAATAACGCGTAAGGGTTTTGACGATCCCATAGTACGCCATAAATTCCTAGCGGACGAAGCGGTCTTTTCCTAGCGATTCTAGAGCGTCTAGGTCTATTCAAGTCTAAGCGCAGCAGGGAGCGGTCGGAGGCGCGAACTCTAAAAGATCTAGACTAGCGGGAAATCTAAGATTCTAAGCGAAAAGCAGGAAGGACGCGGCGGCCACACACAACCGAGCGGGAAATTCTACTAAATTCTAGAGCGTCTAGCGTAGTAGCTGAGCAGGCCGCCTCAAATCTCTACATCTCGCGCGCGGAAAAGGCTGAATAGGCCTAGGTGTAGAGAATTGGGTCGCGTGGGTCAGTGTGGTTGCGGCGTAAAAGAAAAAAAAAAATAATCTGGGACCTGGAGATCCAGTTGGTGCATTGCTGGGAATGCCCTCCTTAACTTAAACAATGTCCACCATGCCAACAGCTTAGAACTCTTCCTCACACACTCCTTACGGGGTTCCTCGAAACCTAACAATGATATCTCCCCCCACTCCCACACACAGACATCCTAAGTAACAAACATCCCCTCTTGGAACTCCTCGTGGGTCGGGGGCGAATTGGGACCCTTTTGTTTCGCCCAGTGACAGTTCTAAGGATATGTTGGAAGTGCCACAGTGAAAGATGATTTTCGAGCTGGTTTTTAAATAGTGAGGTTTTTGACCGAAACCTAATGACACATAATAATATCGTAATAGTGAAGAAAAACCACGAAACGAGGAGAGACCCTTCAACCTCAGCCATTTATTGTCCACTCTGTGCTGGGAGGGGCCCTCGTGTTCAACGTTCAGTTGAGTTCACAGAAACCAAGAGGAAACTTCTTCTTTCTATTTTCTCCAAATCCCAGACTCAATGGAGGACATTGGGTGATGATAGGATAGTGAACTATGAAATCAACAAGCTCTTCATCAAACTAGTTCCAGTAGTGATAGTGAAGTGCAATATTCCCACATGAAGCGCAGTATATACGACCGATATAAGCGCTCTGAAGTGTGCCATATTGCTATTCCCAAGGGGAAGGAGTGTAGGTCTCGGAGTACATTTCCGTGCTGTACCAACAAACATGAACAGACAGTAAAATGACGGAAAGATACTGTTAGAGCAAATTTTGGGATGGGAAAATGTGACGTGGTGGTAGTGAGTGGTGCGGCGGTGGAGCACCAAGCAGTGGGCGCCATGCTGCCAACCCACGCTGCCAACCCATCGCGCCGGTCCGCTCCTCAGCGATCTAGAACAAAGGGCCACCATCCCCCCACTTATCTTCCCCCACCCACCAGCCCTCCACACAACAACCTCTACAACCACAACCTCCACAACCACAACCCTACCTGTCATTGTCCCTATCTCATAGTACCCACCTGCAGACCGCACATGGATTGGCAGGAAGCTGTCAATTTGTTCCAAATCCCCCCCACCAGTTTGATGGCAAGCCAAAGGGAATACGGCCATCTTGTACAACTTGGGAACAATGCCACGAACTGAATGTTTCGAGTTATTCTTTGACGAACCACTGATGAAAAGTATTGCGATCATGGAAAGCAACCAATACTACTAGACACCATGGACAAACACAATATATATGCACTTGAGTTTATGTATAATGTCTGTATAAAAGGTTTTATTGACATAAAATCTAATACTAAGGCATTATATTTGATGAATACGTTATCTCTTTGTTTATAATGTAATATAATATGTTTTTAATTAAGGTAACGAAGATTGCATATCACTCTTGTTTTAACTTAGGGCTAGGTACATAATGCATAGGGGACGGCGATAATTTACAACCAATCTCTAGCGTAATATAATTATAATTGTATAGTGCTTTTCTATGAATAAAATAACATGTAATCCTATGTTATTTAATGTATGTATTGGTTTAAAATAAATATAAAAAAAATAACTGCAGCAAAAGGCAGCAGTAAGAATGATAACAAACTCCTCACTCCCGCAAGCATACTCAGGGGGCCAATTTCAAAAGGCTGAATTTCTCACCATTAAGAACATCCATACTGTATACATGTGCCTCACAAACAAACACAGAACAATACACGCAAATATAAACCCCCACTCAAACTTCTCAACCAACCTAAACAGGACACATGACCACAACACAAGACACAGATCTCTTTTGATATATCTCGTGTACCCATATCAACTGTGTAACAAACTCTATGCACATAAAGGGCCACCAAAAATAAATGGAATTCAATACCAGAAGATATTAAGTACCCAGTCCGAAATCATTTAAGACACTTCTCAAAAGCCACTTAACCACCCTATACTAAATGCTAAATAACACTTACTCATTCACCTATGAATAGGACTATGCTTCCATAAGAACAATAAGAACGTAAGTAATTAACACATGTGCGCAAACTGCTTGGGTATCTTTTACTGAGAGCAACGTTTTGCCATACAGTGGCTTCATCAGTACCCATACAAAGGAGAAAACTTGAAGAACAGGAGGAGAATGAGGGAATCATCCCTCAACCTTGAGTCGATGTGGTCAGTCCATCAATCTATTCCAAGATTGCACCATCCCCCCAAATGGAAAAGCAGGGGTCCTAGCACGTTAAGAACCATACAATAAGTTGTCAGGGACCCGAGCTGTTCAACTGCCTCCAGCATACAGAAGGGGGGAATTACCAACAGACCCCGGCAGTCTCAAGCTGCACTGGACAAGCACCTAAAGTCAGTCCTGATCAGTGCCGGCTGTGGCTCGTACGTTGGTTTCGTGCAGCCAGCAGCAACATGCCTGGTTGAAATCAAGCTCCTAACCACCAGGAGGCCTGGACAGACGGGCCGCGGGGGCGTTGAACCACCCGGAACACACTCCAGGTAATCTCCAGGTATACCTTCCACATCATAACTGAACAATCATATTGACCTTTTTAATCCATTGTTGACAGGAATATAATTGAATCATTGTTTTCACGAAAAGCATTTTAGAATATAAATATATCCTTGATTATACAAATTTTGATTCATTGTAATAAATATTCTGCTGTACAATTATGAAATAATTACTATCCTAATTGACAACTATGATTTACTCCTTAGAATTAAGTAGACGTAAGCAATAATGTTAATTGTTCCCATAATGCCTGAGGCATAATAAAGGGCTCTCTTTGCATTTGTGCACCCACTATGTAATTACTAAATCTCAATGTACTGTTTGCAAAGACATTAAATAAAATAGTGGAGATTTGTCACATTGAGAATAAAATACTACTACTACTACTACTTAACTACACATATGGCGCTATGTAATGATGACTTATGTAACGTAACACATATTTGCTATGGTAATGACAAACTATTAGACTACACATGTGCTGCATATGTATGATCGTCAATGTAACT
This sequence comes from Cherax quadricarinatus, assembly GCF_026875155.1. NCBI lineage: Eukaryota > Metazoa > Arthropoda > Malacostraca > Decapoda > Parastacidae > Cherax > Cherax quadricarinatus. Next base: position 4,682,630 of record NC_069494.1, read on the forward strand.
ACACAATGCTGCATGTAAAGACAAATCTGTGTACTAACACATATGCTGCTATGTATGATAATCTATGTAACTACACATATGCTGCTGATTATTTCACCAATTGTAACTACACATATGCTTATGTATATGAAATCTTATGTAACTACAACATTGCTGCTATGGTATGATCATCAAAAGTACTACCATATGCTATATATGATGATCAATGTAAACTACACATATGTTGCTATTATATCATCAAATGTAACTACACAAATGCTAATGTATGACAAACTATTAACTACACATATGCTGACTATGTATAATAATCTGTTAACTACACCAATATGCTGCTAATATGATCATCAATGTAAACTACACAAATATCTATGTATATGAATCTCTATGTAACTACACATAATCTGCTATGTATGATCATTCAATGTAACTACACACATATGCTAATGTATGACAATCTATGTAATAACACATATGCTGCTATGTTTGATAATTTATTTATTAATTTGACATGATACAGTGAAGGGATAAAGTTACATAACAATGATAACTACACTTATGCTATGATGATAATCAATGTAACTACACTTATTGCTATTATGATTAAATGTAAACTACTCAAATGCTGACAGTAACTGGACCTGGAGTTTACCTGGAGAAGTTCGGGTCAACGCCCCGCGGCCCGGTCTGTGACCAGCCCTCCAGGTGGAGTCAGCGCCTGACAACCAGGCTGTTGCCTCGCTGGCATACGCACGCAAAAAACCAACTAACGAGCCAACAGCGCCGGCCTATCAGAGGAACTGAACTTTAGGTGCTTGTCCAGTGCCAGCTGAAGACTGCCAGGGTCTGTTGTACTCCCCCTTATGGTGCTTTGGGAGGCAGTTGAACAGTCTCGGGCCCCTGAACACTTATTGTATGGCTCTTAAACGTGCTAGAGTCACCCTTGCTTTTCATTGGGGGGAAGGTGCATCGTCTGCAAGCTCTTTTGCATTTCGCGTGAATGATTTTCGTGGTGCAAGTTCGGTACTAGTCCCTCTAGATTTTCCAGGTGTATATAATCTTTACTCTCCCCCTGCGTTCCAGGGAATACAGTTTTAGAAACCTCAAGCTCTCCCATAATTGAGGTTGTTTTATCTCATGTTTTATGCGCGCGCGTGAAAGTCCTACTGTACATTTTCTAGGTCGCAATTTCACCTGCCTTGAAAGTGCTGTTAGAGTGGCAGCAATATTCCAGCCTAGATAGAACAAGTGACCTGAAGAGTGTCATCTGGCTTGTGCCTCCCAAGTTTTGAAGGTCCTCATTATCCATCCTGTCATTTTTTCTAGCAGATCGATTGATACAATGTTTATGGTCCTTGGCCTGCCAACGTGAGATCCTCCTGACATAGTCCACTCCCAGTCATTTGACGATGTGTTTCGCTCTATTTTTTTTAGGCCAGAATTTAGTTTTTGTACTCTGATGAAGATTCTAAAAATTATCCTCACAATGTTTACCATATCTGAGTAATTGCGAAATTTCTCATCTCATCGTTGAACTTCATATTGTTTTCTTGCATAGCCCACTGAAAGATTGGTTGATGTCTGCCTGGAGCCTTGCAGTGTCCTGCAATGGAAAACACTGTCATGCAGATTCGGGTGTCCTCTGCAAAGGAAGACACGGTGCTGTTTACCTGGAGTTTACCTGGAGAGAGTTCCGGGGGGTCAACGCCCCCGCGGCCCGGTCTGAGACCAGCCCTCCCTGGTGGGATCAGAGCCTGATCAACCAGGCTGTTTGCTGCTGGCTGGCACGCAAACCAACATACGAGCCACCGGCCGGCTGATCCGGTAACATCGTGACTTTAGGTGCTTGTTCCATGCCAGCTTGAAGAACTGCCAGGGGGTCTGTTCTGGTAAATACCCCCTTATGTGTGCTGGGGAGGCAGTTGGAACAGTCTCGGGCCCCTGTGACACTTATTGTAATGGTCCTTACGTGCTAGTGACACCCCTCTTTTCATTTGGGGGGGAGTTGCATCGTCTGCCAAGTCTTGCTTTCGTCACAGTGTGTGATTTTCGTGTGCAAGTGCTGGTACTAGTCCCTCTAGGGATTTTCTCAGTGTTATATAATCAATGTACTCTCCCTCCTGCATTCCAGGGAATACAGGTTTTAGGAACCTCACGCTCGCCAATAATGAGGTGTTTTTATCTCCGTTATGCGCGCACGTGAAAAAGTTCTCTGTACATTTTACTAGTCGGCAATTTTCACCTGCCTTGAAAGTGTGCTGTTATGTGCAGCAATAGTTCAGCCTAGACCAATAGAACAATTGACCTGTAGAGTTGTCATCATGGGCTTGGCCTCCCTAGTTTTGAAGGTTACTCATTATCCACCTGGTCCATTTTTCTAGCAGATGCGATTGATACAATGTTTATGGCCTTGAAGTGGATCCTCCCGACATGATCACACCCAGGGTCTATTGACGTGGTGTATTCGCTACTATTTTTGCGGTTGGCCAGAATTGTTTGTACTCTGATTAAGAATTTAATGTCCTCATGTTTACCATATCTGAGTAATTGAATTTCTCATCGTCTGAACTTCATATTGTTTCTGCAGCCCAGCCTAAAAATTTGGTTGATGTCATGGCCTGGAGCTTTGGCAGTGTCCCTGCAATGGAAGACACTGTCCATGCAGAATCGGGTGCATCTGCAAAGGAAGACACGGTGCTGTGGTCTGACATAAACCTTGTCTATGTCGGATATGAGGATGAGGAACAAGATGGGAGTTGCTAGTACTGTTCCTTGTGACAAGCTTTTCAACCGTAGCTGCCTCGGACTTTACTCTGTTAGAACGACAACTCTCTGTGTTCTGTTAGTGAGGAAATTAATAGATCCATCGGACCGACTTTTCCGCGTTATTCCTCTAGCGCGCTATTGTGGCGCTATTACGGCCATGTCACACTTGTCGAAGGCTTTTGGCCAAAGTCCTGTATATATTACGATCCGCATCTTTCTTTGTCTTCTAGTGCATTTACGAAACCTGTCGTAGTGATCCAGTATTGAGACAGACAGGAGCGACCTGTTCTAAACCCAATGTTGCCCTGGGGTTGTGTAACTGATGAGGTTTCTAGTATGGGTTGTGACTTGCTTTCTTAGGACCCTTTCAAAGATTTTTATGATATGGGAGTTAGTGCTATTGGTCTGTAGTTCTCTTTGCTGTTGCTTTACTGCCGTACTTGTGGAGTGGGCTATGTCTGTTGTTTTTTAGTAACTGAGGGACACCCCCGAGTCGCAGGCTCCCTCCCCATAGGAAGGAAAAGCTCGTGATAGGGGCCTTTACTTGCAGTTCTTGAGCGAACACAAGAGTTCCATGATCTGGCCCTGGGGCAGAGTGCATGGGCATGTCATTTATCCTCGCCTGTTCGAAGTCCTTTGTGGCGTCAGATAACATCGATAGGCTTGTGTATTCAAATTTTGGTGGCTCTCTCATAAAAAATTTCATTTTGATCTTCGAATTCTCCAGTACGGTTGAGAGCGGCTTGCTAAAAACTGAGTCATATTGGGACTGTTAGTAGCTCACTCATTTCCTTTAGCTGTACATCTGTGTAGGACCCATCTTGTTTAAGTAGGAGGCCCAATACTGGGCGTCTTGTTCTTCAATTTGATTCAGGCATAGGAGAAAAAATATACTGGGTTTCTTTCGATTCCATGGTAGATAGCTTTATGTTCTTCGCAGCGTTCTCCTGACACAAGGGGTCTCTAAAAGGATTCTTTTAGCTTAAGGTTCGATGCTTGCTATTTCTTCTGACCAGTGTCACTCCCCTGCGCATTTCAGATATATTGACCGCTTTTAGTAAGGCCGTAGCCGCTCTGGTTATTCTTTTCTTCCGTCGCCGTAAAGGGATCGCCTGTCTCTTTCTAATTTTACCATCTACTCCGACTTTTTCTTAAGGAAATAAGCCTAGTGCATACACTCGAGTATGCCAACCCGAGTTAATTCTGTTCTTTGCTGTTGCTGCTACATATGCTACTACATACATGATTATCAATGTAACAACACAATGCTGCTATGTATGATAAATGTAACTACACATATGCTGCTATGTATGATAATGTAACTACAACTTATGCTGCTATGTATGATAAGGTAACTACACATAACTGCTATGTATTACAATCCAATGTAAACTACACATATGGCCCCCCGCTATGTATGATATCAACGTAACTACACATATGCTGCTAATGTAATAGATCATCATGTAACTACATAATGCTGCATGTAAGCAATAATCTATGTAACATACACATATGCTGCTGATGAAATGATCAATGTAACTACACATATGCTGAGCTATGTAATATAAATCTATGTAACTACACATATCTGCTATGTATGATACAAATTGTAACTTCCACATATGCTGCATGTATGACAATCTATGTAACACACATATGCTGCTGCTATGTAATGATAATCAAATGTAACCTTACACTTAATGCTAATGTAGATAAGCTAACTAACACTTATGCTTAAGTATGATAATAATGTAACTACTCATATGCTCGCTCATATAATGATAATCAATGTAACTACAAACATATGCTTGTTATGTATGATAACTAACTTATGGTAACATACACATAATGCTGGCTATGTAGATTTATGATAGATTTTTAGATTTTGCCACACACCAGGTGGCTAGTTTATTGGTGCCACGATAACAAAAAAAAAACACTCCGAACACACAAAAAGGTGCAAGCAACCCCACCCCTATCCACACCTGAGACGGTAGGCAAGCGTAGCGGAGAGACCATACTCATGAAAGACACACAAAGAAAGAAAGAAAAACAAGGCCCACTATGGAACTAGACCCCAAAATGGTTTTAACAGGAATACAATATGGATTATATAGTCTACATAAGTCTAAATTTTCAACTTCTATTATCTGTTACAAAAATAAAGCAAAATATATAGGGAAATTTGCTTAGTCATTTCTGGTATTTATTTTCAAAATAACAAAGCAATATCTATCTTGTGACAAGTCACAAAATAGGATATTAATTTACTGTCTGATCCTCTTGTCAATACCCTTAATAAGTGGACAATAAGCCACATAGTGTTCAAGAGAATAGACCACATCTATGCCTGATTCACATAATTTAACATGTTAGTTTTTGATCACATAACCCATCTTGTCAGTGTCCCCAAAAAACTGGGTGCCAGAGTACTTGTATAACCAAAAAGCCTAAGAAGCCTGGCCACTCCAACAACCATACAACATCAGTCAGAATCATTCACATTGCCAAGATTGACTACCAACTAAAACAATAACTTATCTAAACGATCCATAGTATCCAAAAATAGTGGGTTATTAGGATCTATCACTACTCTACTCAGGCTTTTCTTAAAATGCATTCCTATAACACCAATAATCATTTTCAATTTCATTTATTTACTTCTCTCCTAATATTATATCCTAATGCTAGAACAAAAAAACAGTATAATAATTTATAAAACCACAGACAAAGTTAACTCAAAAAAACATTCTACTCTAATCGTTTCTCCTTTCTCCATTCTGCAAACTACTCTTCCTCTCATTTGGCAACCATAAATCCACTTTTATCAATGAGGGAGTAATCCAAATGTGTGATGGTATCAAATAGGCAATTTGTACATACATTCCTTTGTTCCTAACTTTTTTGAGTATCTATTAAACCTGGCTTATCCTCTCAACCTCTCACTTCCCCAATGAGCATCAGTTGTTGGAGTCATTATAGAGATATGAGCCAAGCCATTCCAATCAATGATGGACATAGAATCAGTAATGATGATAGAGTCCAAGCATTCATGTAGTCATAGGTATAAGCTTTATAGCCACCATTTAGGATTCAAAACAATTCAGTTTGCAGTGTAGACGCCACTGATTTTAGAGACATCTTTATTTGTTCGCTGCCCCTGTTTACTCCATCCCTTCTCTCTTCGCCTTCATTCACTCTTGTCTTCTCTTCAACACCCACCTTTCTATGTACATGTAGCATCTCACTTTTCCCTACCCCCACTGGAAGTTCCAGCTGTTTCGAGTCTGTTCTTCTTCCTCCCTTGCTCGAAAGCCCAACTGTCTACGGTCCGCTTCCCGCTCTCTTTTTCTTGACCACTTTCACTCTCATTCTCATGCCATTGCTGTGTACACAGATGGTTCTAAGTCTTCTGACGGCGTAGGATTCGCAGCAGTGTTTCCGGACAGCGTCGTACAAGGGCATTTACTATCGTCGGCTAGTATTTTTACTGCTGAATTATATGCCATCCTTACAGCACTTATCCGTATTGCATCTATGCCTGTGTCATCATTTGTGGTTGTCTCAGACTCCCTTAGTGCTTTACAGGCTATACAAAAATTCGATACACCTCACCCTTTAGTCCTCCTTATCCAACTTTGGCTATGCCGCATCTTTACCAAGCATAAAGATATTGTTTTTTGTTGGGTCTCTGGTCATGTTGACGTACAGGGCAATGAACAGGCAGACACTGCTGCGCGGTCAGCAGTACATGACCTACCAGTTTCTTATAGAGGTATTCCATTTACGGACTATTTTGCTGCAATATCTTCCCACCTTCACACCCGTTGGCAACAACGTTGGTCTACTATGCTCGGCAACAAACTTCAATCTATATAAACCGAGTATAGGTTTACTGGCCGTCTTCTCATCACCAGTGTCGAGGTTGGGAGACTACTCTCTCCCGTCTTCGCATTGGCCATACTCGTCTTACTCATGGATATCTCATGGAGAGGCGTCTTGCTCCTCTCTGTGAGAATTGCCAAGCTCCATTATCAGTCAGCCACATTCTGTTGGACTGCCCACTTTATCAACGAGCACACAGAATTTACCTCTGTCGTCGTCTTCGCTCCGCTGCTCTCTCTTTACCTTCCCTTCTCGCTGATGGACCCACCTTTCAATCCGGACTCTCTCATTGACTTTTGACAACAACTGACTTACTTCACAAATTCTGATACCTTTCAGCCCTTTCTACTTCAATCTCTTGCTACCCTCTACCCCCGTACTATCCCCTGCCCCGCTATTTTCTGTAACCTGCTGATCATCCCTCCTCCCTTCTGCCATCCAATACCCTCGCTTCCTTCCCTCCCTGCAGCCGCGTATAGCCCTTGTGGCCTTAGCGCTTCTTTTTGATCATAATAAAAATAATATGAGGCCTAGTCGATTACAAATTGCTTGAACTTCATTAAGAATGGTATATTCACTTCTTATGCCCTGTTGTACGGATCATGATATCATCAGCATAGCTTATAGCTATATGTTTAGGTGAGGCAGGTAGAGCATTTAGGAGAGCATTAATCAGAATATTAAATAGCATGGGACTAAGAACTCCTCCCTGCGGTGTACCTAAAGACATTTCTTTAGAATCACTTCTGAAGCCTTGGTAAAGGACAGGTATCCTATTATCCAGCAGAGTAAGCTAGGTGTGTGCAGTGAGAAAGGTGGAAATACAGTTCTGCACACTTTTACCTTTCATGAACCCACAGAGGTAGGGGGAAAGTTGATGTCTGATTCTGTAGTACAGTCTGTTAAGCATCATTCTTTCAAAAGTTTTTACAAAGACAACTAGTACTAAGGAATCGTCCTAAATGAACAGGCTGTTGGGGCTTAGGATAATGCACAATGAGACTATTGGTCCAGGAATAGGAGAACGCGCCCTCAAAGTAACAGCGATTATACAGTGCCAACAAAGGGTTATCACAACGTGCCTTAGAGTCTGAGAATATTCATAGTTATACCATCCCTCTCCAGGACAATTGTCGACCTTTTGGTTAATGCATTATCTAATTCATACTCCGGTAAAAGAAGACAATCACTCTCTAGCAATATTTTGCCTCATAAAATTAATCAGTTTCATCAACATTCTTCAGAAGTACTCTTAATCTCAAATTTTTTTCTATGAGATGAAGGCTTTCAATGCCTGGATGTTTTGGACCAGTCATTTATGAGGTCGTTTCTCTTTTTCAAGAGGAAATATGACCAACATTGCCATCTTTATCCTGGTTATTTTATTTATACCTTTCCAAGGCCAAAACTCAAAGGGGTGGACCTATTTAATCCACTAAACAACCGTCCCATTCCTGGTTTGCCTAAGTTCTTCCTATCTATTCCTTGCATTTGTTATGCAGCTTGGAACGTTCTGAGCAGGTCTGGGTTTCTAACATTCCACGGAATGCTTTACCAATCCTCCACAGCATGTGATAGATTGAGCAAGCTGTGATCAATATAGTATTTACAATGGTTTTATTAATGTTATTTTATATTGGAGTCTTTGTTTTTCCTATTCCTGGCCCCACTTGATCTTGAGAACACTCTCAATAAGAGGTAAATTTAAATCATCAGTTAAATTTTTTGTGTGCCCTAATGGGCTCGTAATCCGAAATCTATAAGAACAACACCTATGCTGCTATGTATGATTATCAATGTAACTACACATATATCTGCTATGTATGATAATCAATTGTACCTACACATATGCTGCTATGTCAATGATAATCTATATAACTACAACATATGCCTGCTATGTCATGAAATCAATGTAACTACACATATCTGCTATGTATGAATAATCTATGTAACTACACATATGCTGCTATGTATGATAATCTATATAACTACACATATGCTGCTATGTATGAAAATCAATGTAACTACACATATGCTGCTATGTATGATAATCTATGTAACTACACATATGCTGCTATGTATGATAATCTGTAATGGGGAGCCCATCACTTTGGTTTCATCAGTAAAATATTTGGGAATCCCCTTTGACCCATGCATGTCAGGAGAATTGATAGGGAACAGTGTAGTAAAGAAAGCGAATGCCAAACTGAAGTTCCTGTATAGACAAGCACAGTGTCTACCTACTGAGGCTCGCAGGACTCTATGTCTGGCCCTTATACAATGCCATATGGATTACGCTTGCTCTTCTTGGTACTCTGCCTTGACAAAAAAACTGAAAGATAGACTGCAAATCACCCAGAACAAAATCGTAAGATTCAACCTGGGGCTGGGAACCAAGAAACATGTAGGCAGGATGAATTACAGCAGTTGGATATGCTAATTTTTAAGACCAGAGTAAAACATCTGAACTAAATCCCATGTTATAAAATTGCTCACAAGCAATGTCCAGAATATCTTGCTGTCAATTTTGTCAAGGCTGGGAACCAAATCAATCATAGAACTAGGGGAGAGAGCACCAACCTTTGTAGTAACCCACAGTCAGTGGCCAGGCTTTCCAAACACCTTTTTATTGTACAGCAATAAGAGGAAAGTAACAGACTACCCCGCACATGTCAAAGCCAGTCAATAGCGTGAACCAGTTCAAGTAGATGCCAAAAGGTTCTGAATGAAATGTAGCTACAGAAAGGGAGGGGAATGATTATCTACTTTTTTTAGCTAACATACGTGTAAATTTTTTACCTTATTCCTTGTAATGAACCCTCGTATTGTAGATAGTCATAAAAGACATTGTGGTCGCAGATAGTCTTTTTAGTATGATAATAAGATGTTATCTTCATTGTAGAACAATAAGAAAATATTATAACCTTTATACTATAATAATAAGGTAAAAGGACCCCAATGGAAATAAGTCACTCTGTCTGACTTTTTTGGGTTATCCTAGGTTCTCTACACATATGGTGCTATATATGATAATTCTATGTAACTGTATTTGTGTATACCTGAATAAACTTACTTACTTACTTACTTACTTATATAACTACACATATGCTGCTATGTATGATAATCAATGTAACTACACATATGCTGCTATGTATGATAATCAATGTAACTACACATATGCTGCTATGTATGATAATCAATGTAACTACACATATGCTCCTATTTATGATAATCTATGTAACTGTATTTGTGTTAATCTGAATAAGCTTAATATTTATATTTATAGGTGAGGTCCCTGGCAGCTGCCTGACGCTGGTAAACACTGACACACTACCAGCTGCTGCTAGGACGCTGCTGCTGCTAGGACGCTGCTGCTGCTAGGACACTGCTGCTAGGACACTGGTGCTAGGACACTGCTGCTAGGACTCTGCTGCTGCAAGGACGCTGCTGGGGCAAGGACACTGGTGCAAGGACACCTGCTGGCTCTAGGACACACTAACCAACATCCCTAAACATCCACTGTGACACTACCAGGTGAGTTTTAATACAAACTTTTCTTATTAATGTTGAACAACTCAGAGTGACCAGTGACGCCTACATGTTGAATTAATGTTGGTGTTATTATCCCGGGTTATCATCCCGGGATAACATGGGGACTGTTATCATCCCTGGATAACCTGGGGACTTTCTCATCCAGAAAACCTGGGGGACCTGTTTATCATCCTTGGATAACCTGGGGACTGTTATCATCCCAGGATAAACCCTGAGGGACTGTTATCATCCCTGGATAACTGGGGGACTGTTTTATCATCCCGGGATAACCTGGGGGACTTTATCATCCCGGGATAAAACCTGAGGGACTGTTATCATCCCCGGATAAAACCTGGTGGACTGTTATCATCCCGGGAAAACCTAGGGACTGTTATCATCCCGGATAAACCCTAGGGGGACGTTATCATCCCAGGATAACCTGGGGGATCTGATACATCCACCGGGATAACCTGGGACTGTTAATCAATCCCCGGATAACCTGGGGAGTGTTACATCCCAGGCTAACCTGAGCTGACTGTTATCATCCCAGGAAACCGAGGGACTGTTTATCATCCCAGGATAACCTAGGGGACTGTTATCTCCCAGGATAACCAAAGAGACATGTTATCATCCCTGGATAACCTGGGGACTGTTAACTCAGGATAACCTGAGGGACCAGTTATCATCCCAGGATAACCTGAGGGACTGTTATCATCCCAGGATAACCTGTGGGTACTGTTAATCACCCTGGATAACCTGGGGTACTGTTATCCATCCCTGGATAACCTGGGGAATTATCATCCCAGGATAACCGGGTGACCTGTTTATCATCCCAGTGATAACCAGGGGGACATGTTATCAATCCCTGGATAACCTGGGTGACAGTTAACATCCCCAGGAAAACCTGGGAACTGTTTATTCATCCCAGGACAACCTGGGGGGGACTGTTATCGGGGGGGGGGAGGTGGGCCAAGGATAACCTGAGGGACTGTTAGCATCCCAGGAGTGAACCTGGGGGACTGTTTATCATCCCAGGATAACCTGGGGACTGTTATCATCCCAGATAAACCTGGGGGACTTAAAAAAAATCCCCAATCCCTGGATAACCTGAGGGACTGTTAATCATCCCCTGGATAACCTGAGGGAACAGTTATCATCCCAGGATAACCGAGGGACTGTTATCATCCCTGGATACCCTGGGTACTGTTATCATACCCAGGATAACCTGGGGACTGTTATCATCCGAGGATAACCTGAGGACTGTTATCATCCCTGGATAACCTGGGGGACTTACAATCCCAGATAACCTGGAACCTTATCATCCCAGAATAACCTGGGACTGTTATCATCCCTGGAAAACCTGTGTACTGTATCATCCCTTGATAACCTGGGGACAGTTATCATCCCAGGATAACCTGTGGACTGTTATCATCCAGGATAACCTGGGGGAACTGGTTAATCATCCCAGGATAACCAGAGGGACTGTTATCATCCTGGAAACCTGGGGAAACTGTTATCGAACCCCAGGATAAACCTGGGAACTGTTATCACCCAGGATAACCTGGGGACTGTTATCATCCCTGAATGACCCTGGTGACTGTTACATCCCTGGATAACCTGGGGGACTTATTCCAGGATAACCTGGGGACTATTAGCATCCCAGTGATAACCGGGGACTTTATCATCCCAGGATAACCTGGGGTCTGTTTGTCATCCCAGGATAACCTGGGGGACAGTAAACATCCCAGGATAACCTGGGGACTGTTGTCATCCCAGGAGAACCTGAGGACTTGAGTTATCATCCAGATAACCTGGGGACCTGTTATCATCCCTGGATAACCTGGGGTACTTATCATCCTGGGATAACCTTAGGGCTTTTGTTATCATCCCTGTGTAACCTAAGGGACTGTTATCAACCCTGGATACCCTGGGGGACTGTTATCATCCCTGGAAAACCTGGGGGACCGTTATCATCCCCAGGATAACCTGGGAACTGTTAATCATCCCAGGAATAACCAGAGGGACTGTTATCAACCCTGGATACCCTGGGGGACTGTTATCATCCCAGAATAACATGGGGAACTGTTTTCACCCAGGATAACCCGGGGACTGTTTATCATCCCTGTATGACCCTGGGGGACTGTTACATCCCAGGATAACCTGGGGACAGTAAACATCCCAGGATAACCTGGGGGACTGTTATCATCCCAGGATAACCTGGGGAATTTAAAAAATTCCAGGATAACCTGGGGGACTATTATCATCCAAGGAAACCTGGGGGACTTATCATCCCAGGATAACCTGGGGGTCAGTTGTCATCCCAGGATAACCTGGAGACGTTTTCATCCCAGGATAACCTGGGACCTGTTGTCATCCAGGATAACCTGAGGGACTGTAATCATCCAGATAACCTGGGGGGACTGTATCATCCCTGGATAACCTGGGGCGACTGTTATCAACCCTGGAATAACCTAAGGGTTGTATCATCCCTGGTAACCAGAGGACTGTTATCATCCCCTGGATAACCTGGGGGACTGTATCATCCCTGGATAACAATGGGGGACTGTTATCCCAGATAACCTGAGGGTTTGTTTATCATCCCTGGGTAACCTGAGGTAGCTGATCAATCATCCCTGGATAACCTGGGGGATCTGTTATCCTCCCTGGATAACCCTGATGGCCTGTTATCCGCCCAGGATAACCTGGGGGACTGTTATCATCCCTGGATAACATGGGGGACTGTTATCCCTGGATAACCTGAGGGTTTGTTATCATCCCTGGGTAACCTGAGGGACTGTTATCATCCCTGGATAACCTGGGGGACTGTTATCATCCCTGGATAACCTGATGTTGATATCATCCCAGGATAACCTGGCGAACTGTAATCATCCCTGGATAACCTGGGCGAGACTGTTTATCATCCCAGATAACCTGAGGGACTGTTTATCAACCCAGGATAACCTGGGGGACTATCATCCCAGTGATAACCTGTGAAGTTATCATCCATGATAACCTGAGGGACTGTTATCATCCCTGGATAACCTGGTGAGACTGTTAAAACATCCCAGGATAAACCTGATGGACAGTGTTCCCAGGATAACCTGGGACTATTATCATCCCAGATAACCTGGTGACTGTTATCAACCCAGGATAACCTAGGGGACAGTTATCATCCCAGGATAACCAGGGGACTTTTATCATTCCAGGATAACCTGTAGGGACTGTTATCATCCAGGATAACCTGGGGGACTTTTATCATCCCAGGATAACCTGGGGGACTGTTATCATCCCAGATAACCTGGGACTTATCATCCTGGATAACCTGGGGGACTGTTTATCATCCCTGGATAACCTGGGGGAACTGTTATCATCCCAGGATAACCTGGGGGGCTGTTATCATCCCATGATAACCTGGGGGACTTATTCATCCCAGGAAAACCTGAGGACTGTTATCATAGCCTGGATAACCTGGGACTGTTAAAATCCCCTGGAAAACCTGCCTGGGTTACTGTGAACATCCCATGATTACCTGGGGGACTGTTATCATCCCCTGGATAACCTGTGACTCTTACATACCCCGGGTAACCTGGTGGGACTGTTATCATCCCAGGATAGCCTGGTGGACTGTTATCATCCCAGGATAAACCTGAGGACTGTTATCAATCCCAGGATAACCTGGGACTGTTATCTCCCTGATAACCTGGGGGACTGTTATCATCCCAGGAATAACCAGGGGGACTGTTTATCATCCCAGGATAACCTGGGGGACTTAACCCCAGGAATAACCTGAGGACTGTTAAACATCCCTGGATAACCTGGGGACTGTTTATCATCCCTGATAACCTGGGGACTGATTATCATCCCTGGATAACCTGGGGTACTGTTATCATCCCAGGATAACCTGGGACTGTTTATCATCCCAGGATAACCTGAGGAAAGTGTTTATCATCCTCAGAACCTGAGGACTGTTATCCTCCCAGGATAACCAGAGTGTCTGCTTATCATCCTAGGATATCATGAGGGACTGTTATCATCTCGGTAACCTGATGGACTGTTATCATCCAGGAAAGCCCGAGTGACTGTTTTTACTTATCCCAGGATAACCAGAGGACTGATATCATCCTGGAAATAACCTGAGGGACTGTTATGATCCGGGTCCCTTAGTGAATATCCATCATTCTGATTAACCCGAGGGACTGTTATCATCCCATATAAACCCGGTGAACTGATTATCCCAGGATAACCTGAAGGAGTCTTGACCACCCAGGATAACCTGTGGGACTGTTATCAACCAGGATAAACTGAGGGAGCCTTTTAAACCCAGGATAACCTGTGGGATTGTTATCAACCCAGGATAACCTGTAGGAATGTTTTCATCAGAGGATAACCTGAGGGACTATTATCATCCCAGGATAAGCTTCGGGAGTCTTCACAACCCAGGATAACCTTAGGGACTGCTATCATCCCTGGATAACCTGAGGGACTGTTATTATCCCAGGATAACCTGAAGGATTGTTATCCTAGGTTAACCTGAGGGACTTATCATCCCATGAAATCCTGAGGGACAGCTATGAATCCCAGATAACCTTGAAGATGGTTATCCCAGGATATCCTAAGGAGTCTTGTCCACCCAGGATAACCGGGGAAGACTTGTCCACCCATGGAAAACAGTGATATTCCCTCCCCGGATAACCTGACGGTGTAATATCCCAAGATAACCTAGGAGTGTTATCCATATAATGCTGGGTGTTATCCAAGGATACCTGGGAAGTCTTTTCCACCCAGGCTAACCTGTGGAAATCTTGTCCACCCAGGCTTAACCTTGGGTGTTAACCCAGGATATCCTGGGTGCTTCTGACCACCCAGATAACCTGGGTGAGTCTAGTACCAACCATGATAACCTGGGTTTGAGGTCCTTTCCCCCAACCAAGATATCCTGGGGGAGTCCTTGACCACCCCAGGATACCTTGGGGAGTCTTGTCAACCCAGGATAACCTTGGGGTGTCTTGACCACCCTGGATAACCTGAGGGAGTCTTGATTGCCTAGCATAACCTGGGGGAGTGTTGTCCACCAAGATAACCTGGGGAGTCTTGTCAACCCAGCATAACCTGGGGTCTTTTCCAGCTTGGATAACCTGGGGTTTTGACCACCCAGGATAACCTTGGGTAGCAATGGGTGAGTTATCCACCTGAGGGAGTGTTATCCCAGGATAACCTGGGAGTGTTATCCCAGGAAACCTGGGAAGCAATTATCCAGGCTTATCCTGGAAATGTTATCCCAGGATATCCTGGGAAGTGTTATCCGAGGATATCCTGTGAAGTGTTGTCCCAAGATAACCTGGGGGAGTCTTGTCCACATAGGATAACCTGGGGTGTTATCCCACAGGATATCCAGGGGAGTCTTACCACCTAGGTAACCTGGGGGTCTTCCTCCATCCAAGATAACCAGGGCAGTTGTCCACCCGGATAACCTGGGTAGTTGTTCAAACCAGTATAACCTGGGGAGTTTTAACCACCCCCAGTATAACCTGGGAATGTCAAACACAAGGATACCTGGGTAGTTATCCACCCAGGATAACCTGGGAGTTAAACCATACCCAGGTTAACCTGGTAGCTATCCACCCAGGATAACATGGGGATTCTTGTCCACCCAGGATAACCTGGGGTTCTGTCCACCCAGGATAATGTGGGGTGAGTTATCCACCCAGGATAAACGAGTGTATCCTGGATAACCCTGGTAGTGATAATCCCAGGATAAACCTGGGAAGTTTTATCCCAAGAATAACCTGGGGAGTTATGATCACACAGGATAAACCTGGGTTTTTTTCACCCAGAAAATCTTGAAGTCTTTTCCACCCAGGATAACCTGGGGTCCTTTGTCCCCTGGATAACCTGGAGAGTTGTCCAACCCAGAAAAACCTGGAGTTTGTTCACTCAAGATAACGAGGGTTCTTGTCCACTCCACCCAGGATTACCTTAGAAGTCTTGTCCCACCCCTATAACCAGGGGAGTCTTGTCCCACCCAAAATATAAACCTGGGGAGGTCTTGTCCACCCAAGATAACCTGGGGAGTCTTGACCTCCCAGGATTACGTGGGTTCTTGTCCACCCAGTATAACGTTGGGTGAGTTATCCATCCAGGAAAAACCTAAGGAAGTGTATATCTTCCCAGGATAAGCTGGGGAGTGTTTTCACCCAGGATAAGCTGGGGCATGTTTTCATCCAATGGATAACTGGGACTATCCACAGCACAACCTCGGTTGTTATCCCAGGATAATCTGGGGAGTCATCCTAGGATAATCTGGGGAGTGTTATCCCTGGATAACCTGTTGTTATGCAGAAAGTTGGGATAGCTGGGGGCTAGAGCCTTGTCTAAGGGCAAAGGTAAAAGTTACACATATCTCAAGCATAAACAGGCCACCCAGGGCTATCCAGTCAAAACAGAAAGCACTAAACAGCATTTGTACTTCAATGGGTTGGTTAACAGAGGGTTAGGCAAATATCCCAGTTAGGAAAATACATCTATTTATTCAACATAACACTATAATTGTAGGTAGTAGGTTGGTAGACAGCAACCACCCAGGGAAGTACTACCGTCCTGCCAGATGACTGTGAAACAGAAACCTGTAACTGTTTTGCATGATGGTAGGATTAGCTGTTTCTTTTTTTTTTCTGTCTCATAAACACGCTAGATAACAGGGATATCTTGCTACTCCTACTAACACTTTGGTCACACTTCACAGACGCGCACATGCATATATATATACATACATCTAGGTTTTTCTCCTTTTTCTATATAGTTCTTGTTCTTCTTTATTTCTTCTATTGTCCATGGGGAAGTGGAAAAGAATCTTTCCTCCGGAAGCCATGCGTTGGTCGTATGAGCGACTAAAATGCCGGTAGCAATTGCTAGTAACCCCTTCTCCTGTAGACACTTACTTAAAAAGAGAAGAAGAAAAACTTTATAAAACTGGGATGCTTAAATGTGCGTGGATGTAGTGCGGATGACAAGAAACAGATGATTGCTGATGTTATGAATGAAAAGAAGTTGGATGTCCTGGCCCTAAGCGAAACAAGCTGAAGGGGGGAATTTATAAGGGGGGGGGGGGGGGGGGGGGGGGGGGGGGGGGGGGGGGGGTAGAGAGTTTCAGTGGGGGGAAATAAATGGGATTAAATCTGGAGTATCTGAGAGAGTTAGAGCAAAGGAAGGGGTAGCAAGATAAGATTTCGTTCGGATTTTTAACCCCGGAGGGTTAGCCACCCAGGATAACCCAAGAAAGTCAGTGCGTCATCGAGGACTGTCTAACTTATTTCCATTGGGGTCCTTAATCTTGTCCCCCAGGATGCGACCCACACCAGTCGACTAACACCCAGGTACCTATTGCTGCTAGGAGTACAGGACAATAATAGTGTAAGGAAACTTTTCCGAATTTCCCACCCGCCGGGAATTGGGAACTTCCGGCCCTCCGTGTTGTGAAGCGGGAGCTTTTAGCCACCAGGACCACCGGCCACATAATGATAGTTATGGTCCAGTTATGGAAGGATGAAAAGAGAATATGAAATGTGTAAATTTCCAAGAATTATGTGGAATAAAGTAAAGGTTAGGATGTGAGAAGTGTGTCAAAAAACGTGTATGCACCTGAGAAGAGAGGAATGCAGGAGGAGAGAGAGAATTTTGGGAGATGTTTAATGAATGTATAGGAGCCTTTGAACCAAGTGAGAGAGTAATTGTGGTAGGGACTCCTGAATGCTAAATTAGGAGAAACTTTGAGAGAGGGTGTGGTAGATAAGTTTGGGGTGCCAGGTGTAAATGATAATGGTAACCCTTTGATTGAACTTGTATATAAAAGGGGTTTAGTTATAGGAAAATAACATATTTTAAGAAAAAGAGGATAAATATTATACAAGATATGATGTAGGGCGAAATGACAGTAAGTTTTGGTGGATTAATTATTGGTAATAAAAGACCCCCCCCCTGGGGTTGAGTAGACTTCAGGATGTACAAGTTTATAAGGGGCCACAGATTATATCAGCTCACTTTTTCTAGTTGTAGCTACACTGAGAGTAAAAGGTAGATAGATACAAGGATAAATAGAAGCATCCGGGAAGAGAGACGGTGAAGGTTTATAAACAATAAAAGAGGGGCAGTTAGGGTAAGATATAAACAGCTTTGGAGATAGATGGGCTAATGAAGCATAGGCAATGGGTCGAAGATGTATGGGTAGGTTTTAAAAATGTATGTTGGAGTGTTCAGGCAGAAGTTTGTGGTTACGGCAAGTGGTGCGGGAGGGAAGAGGAGCGATTGGTGGAAAGATTGATGTAAAGAGAGTATAGGGAGAAAAAGTTGCATAAAGAGAAGTTTTTTAAACAAAGTAGAAGTGAGCAAGGAGGGAAGAGTATAGTGGGAGAAAAAGAGAGAGAGGTTAAGAAGAGTGGTGAAGCAATTTAAAAAGAGAGCAAATGAGAGAGTGGGCTGAGATGGTTATCAACAAATTTTTGTTGAAATAAGAAAAAGTTTTGGAGTGAGATTAACAAGTAAGAAATCTAGAGAACAAATGGAATTGTCATTTAAAAATAATCGGAAGGAGAGTTATTAAAATCCAGAGTTTAGAGGTATGGGAAGAATGGAGGGAATATTTTTGAGGAATGTTAAAAAGTTGATGAAGATAAGGGAAGCTGTGATTCGTGTATAAGGGCAAGAGGAATAACACATTTGTAGGAGTGAGGAAGAGCCATTGTGAGTGTGGGGGAAGTTCGTGAGGCAGTAGGTAAAATGAAAGGGGGTAAGGCAGCCGGGATTGAAGGATAAAGATAGAAATGTTTAACAAGCAAGGTGGGATATAGTTTTGGAGAGTGGTTGGATGCAATTATTTAATAAATGTATAGAAGAGGGTAAGGTACCTAGGATTGGCAGAGAGCATTCATAGTTCCTTTGTATAAAGGCAAAGGGGATAAAAGAGAGTGCAAAAATTATAGGGGGATAAGTCTGCTCTTGGGAGATTCTGAAGAGAAGTTGCAGAGATTGGTGGATGAATTTGGTAGGGTGTGCAAAAGAAGAAAATTAAAGGTGAATACAGGAAAGAGTAAGGTTATGAGGATAACAAAAAAGATTAGGTGATGAAAGATTGAATATCAGATTGGAGGGAGAGAGTATGGAGGAGGTGAACGTATTCAGATATTTGGGAATGGACGTGTCAGCGGATGGGTCTATGAAAGATGAGGTGAATCATAGAATTGATGAGGGAAAAAGAGTGAGTGGTGCACTTAGGAGTCTGTGGAACAAAGAACTTTGTCCTTGGAGGCAAAGAGGGGAATGTATGAGAGTATAGTTTTACCAACGCTCTTATATGGGTGTGAAGCGTGGGTGATGAATGTTGCAGCGAGGAGAAGGCTGGAGGCAGTGGAGATGTCATGTCTGAGGGCAATGTGTGGTGTGAATATAATGCAGAGAATTCGTAGTTTGGAAGTTAGGAGGAGGTGCGGGATTACCAAAACTGTTGTCCAGAGGGCTGAGGAAGGGTGTTGAGGTGGTTCGGACATGTAGAGAGAATGGAGAGAAACAGAATGACTTCAAGAGTGTATCAGTCTGTAGTGGAAGGAAGGCGGGGTAGGGGTCGGCCTAGGAAGGGTTGGAGGGAGGGGTAAAGGAGGTTTTGTGTGCAAGGGGCTTGGACTTCCAGCAGGCATGCGTGAGCGTGTTTGATAGATGAATGGAGACAAATGGTTTTTAATACTTGACGTGCTGTTGGAGTGTGAGCAAAGTAACATTTATGAAGGGATTCAGGGAAACCGGCAGGCCGGACTTGAGTCCTGGAGATGGGAAGTACAGTGCCTGCACTCTGAAGGAGGGGTGTTAATGTTGCAGTTTAAAAACTGTAGTGTAAAGCACCCTTCTGGCAAGACAGTGATGGAGTGAATGATGGTGAAAGTTTTTCTTTTTCGGGCCACCCTGCCTTGGTGGGAATCGGCCGGTGTGATAATAAATAAAAAAAAAAAAAAGTCTGCTGAGTATACCTGGTAAAGTGTATGGTAGAGTTATTATTGAAAGAATTAAGAGTAAGACGGAGAATAGGATAGCAGATGAACAAGGAGGCTTTAGGAAAGGTAGGGGGTGTGTGGACCAGGTGTTTACAGTGAAACATATATGTGAACAGTATTTAGATAAGGCTAAAGAGGTCTTTGTGGCATTTATGGATTTGGAAAAGGCGTATGACAGGGTGGATAGGGGGGCAATGTGGCAGATGTTGCAAGTGTATGGTGTAGGAGGTAGGTTACTGAAAGCAGTGAAGAGTTTTTACGAGGATAGTGAGGCTCAAGTAAGAGTATGTAGGAAAGAGGGAAATTATTTCCCAGTAAAAGTAGGCCTTAGACAAGGATGTGTGATGTCACCGTGGTTGTTTAATATATTTATAGATGGGGTTGTAAGAGAAGTAAATGCGAGGGTCTTGACAAGAGGTGTGGAGTTAAAAGATAAAGAATCACACACAAAGTGGGAGTTGTCACAGCTGCTCTTTGCTGATGACACTGTGCTCTTGGGAGATTCTGAAGAGAAGTTGCAGAGATTGGTGGATGAATTTGGTAGGGTGTACAAAAGAAGAAAATTAAAGGTGAATACAGGAAAGAGTAAGGTTATGAGGATAACAAAAAGATTAGGTGATGAAAGATTGAATATCAGATTGGAGGAAGAGAGTATGGAGGAGGTGAATGTATTCAGATATTTGGAAGTGGACGTGTCAGCGGATGGGTCTATGAAAGATGAGGTGAATCATAGAATTGATGAGGGAAAAAGAGTGAGTGGTGCACTTAGGAGTCTGTGGAGACAAAGAACTTTGTCCTTGGAGGCAAAGAGGGGAATGTATGAGAGTATAGTTTTACCAACGCTCTTATATGGGTGTGAAGCATGGGTGATGAATGTTGCAGCGAGGAGAAGGCTGGAGGCAGTGGAGATGTCATGTCTGAGGGCAATGTGTGGTGTGAATATAATGCAGAGAATTCGTAGTTTGGAAGTTAGGAGGAGGTGCGCGATTACCAAAACTGTTGTCCAGAGGGCTGAGGAAGGGTTGTTGAGGTGGTTCGGACATGTAGAGAGAATGGAGCGAAACAGAATGACTTCAAGAGTGTATCAGTCTGTAGTGGAAGGAAGGCGGGGTAGGGGTCGGCCCAGGAAAGGTTGGAGAGAGGGGGTAAAGGAGGTTTTGTGTGCGAGGGGCTTGGACTTCCAGCAGGTATGCATGAGCGTGTTTGATAGGAGTGAATGGAGACAAATGGTTTTTAATACTTGACGTGCTGTTGGAGTGTGAGCAAAGTAACATTTATGAAGGGGTTCAGGGAAACCGGCAGGCCGGACTTGAGTCCTGGAGATGGGAAGTACAGTGCCTGCACTCTGAAAAAGGGGTGTTAATGTTGCAGTTTAAAAACTGTAGTGTAAAGCACCCTTCTGGCAAGACAGTGATGGAGTGAATGATGGTGAAAGTTTTTCTTTTTCGGGCCACCCTGCCTTGGTGGGAATCGACCAGTGTGATAATAAAAATAATAACACTATATACACACTCTAGAAACACCTTCATCTATCTTGTATCCTATATGCCCAAATGACAGTACACAAGAAACAGCTGACTGGAGGTCCAGCCTAGTCAGTGCCAGGCTGTCACTACTTCACTACCAACCCCATTTCTTATTTCCTTACTCATCCCACCACAC
Source organism: Cherax quadricarinatus (assembly GCF_026875155.1). Lineage (NCBI taxonomy): Eukaryota > Metazoa > Arthropoda > Malacostraca > Decapoda > Parastacidae > Cherax > Cherax quadricarinatus. Next base: position 4,704,511 of record NC_069494.1, read on the forward strand.
CCTGACCATGTCAGAGCCTAGATGAGCATACAGGTAAACCATAGAAGAGCCTATGGCTTGAGTTAGCTAAACAAAATGAGTACACAACTACAGACTTAGCCTAAATACACAGCATCTCCAATGCCAGCCTCCACACCATGCTGACACCACTCCTGCAGAGTCAGGGGATTTTTTCCCACATCAGCACCAAGACCAGTTCTCCAACCGAGTTCCGGTTGAGCTGGTTCATCACTGCTCAGAGTCTCCTGCAGGTCAGACTCAATGAACAGGCTCCCAAGGCATAAACTTCATCACCACAGTGTTCAGAAGGGTCACAGGGAGGCAAAAGCCCCTGCCTTTTTCCCCTGTTTAGTCTTAAAAAACATGTTTGGAAAAAATTTTCAGGCCCCAAACACCCCCAATTTAAAGTCTTTCCCACCTTAAAAAGGGCGGGCCCTCCCAAAACCAAACATTTTTCACTTTTAAGGGTCCCACAAGGTTGTTCCCTGGGTGAAGGTAAACCCTCCTGCAAAAGGTACACCCCTTTTGCTATCCCTAAAAGGTAGGTACCCAGCGGGTTTACTCAGCCCACCCCCATAACCTGTAACTGGGGGCCCTGACAGGGCCCTCTGGTAACCCCCTTTAAGAAAAATGCCCAAACCCCGGTGTAGGTGTCATCCAACACTGGCAATTCCCCTTGTGAAGAAAGGGTTGTATGTGTCCCAGTGTCCCTAAAAGACAAAACACCGTTACCCTCCCCTTTCATTTTGGTGTAAGGCCACAGTAGACTTAATAGCCCTTTCACCCGGGGGTTTTAAGGCAGCTGGTCTTCTTTAAAACCCCTTTGGGGGAAAAGGACTGAAATGCGGGGAAAACTTTCATGTGTAACTGGTGTACTTGCTGGAAAAGCATCGGGCTGAGCCTGGTCCCTAGCATTTTTTTAAAAATTTATAGCGGCAGGGGGGCCTTGTTTATTGAAATTTTTCCCAGTGATAAAGGTTTAAAAAACCCCCTAAAACACTTAAACATAGGCCGGGGCCCCGGGGCCCTTGGGGGAAAGGGGGACTCTTTTTTCCTGCCCCTGGAAGTTCTGGACCTGTGACACCCAATTAAAAACCCTTTCCCCCTGGGGGGGTTCCGGGAAAAAAATTGGAATACAAAAACTGGTGGTTATTTGGCTGGAAATTAGGGGGGGTTTTAATTTTTGAAATTGCTTATTTCTATTTGTGGTGGAGAAAACCTTTTTTTAAATAGTATGTGGTGGGGGGTTTAATCCCTTCCCAAATTTTTGGTTAGAAAAAAAACCCTGTCACCCGGGGCTCAAAAAGCTTTAAATTAAAATCATCAAGATCTTTTCCTAAGATATGCCTTAAGGCCCGGAGGAAAAATTTTTTCAAAAGACCCTTAAAAAATTTTAAATGAAATTTCCCCCCTCAAAATTCCCTACGACCCCTTTGGTGACCCCCACTATTTGGGAAAGTGCTTTTTTCCCCTTCCTTATTCCCCCAAAGATCCCCTGCTTGAAACTTCAGTCCTCAAAAACTTCTGCCTGTCCCTTTTCCCCAGCAACATTTGAAAAAGCCATTTAAAAAACTACCTCTTTTATTTTATGAAAAATCAAAAAAGGGCCCTGATTTTCTTAAAGATAAGGCCCCTGAAACCCTTTACCAAAAATTTTGGGTTTCTCGTTTAAGGGTCCCCCATTCCTTTTAGGCCAAATTGGGTTTTGGGCCCGTATTTTTCCAAAAAACAAAAAAAAAATGGTCTGGAGCTTTCTCTAGGAATTTGGGCAAAATTTTTTTGGTTTTAAATCCAAATGAAAAAAAATTCTCTCTGTGTTGTGGCTCGGGTGAGAGGGAAGCGGCCTTTTTTTAGCTCTTTCTTGAGCCCAAAGCTCCTCAAAGGGCCCTCTCTTTTCCCGGATCTTTGTCATTCAATCCAAAAAACCCTTTCCCTTTTTTCTGAAATAGGGTAATTTCACTTGTAAAATTTCCCTATATCCTTTCCAGGGCCCTATCATGTGAATTTGTTTTCACTGTCCCCTTTCCCAATAAAGGGTCTCCCCGAATTTTCACCGGGGGCTTTCCTTTTTGGGGAAAAATAATAGCCCAAAAATTTTGTATCACCCACAGAATTTAACTGTTATAAAAAAAAATAAAGCCCCAACAGCAAAGTACATCACTAAAGAAAGTATATTCCCCAAGGAGTGTTTGTCATGGGGGACCCCCAAAAATTTTTTAACGGGAAATTGAACAAAAAAAAAAACCCTGGCAGAAAAAAAGGGAAAGCTATTGCCCTTTACTTAAAAAAATTTTTTCCCAAAAAAATTAGATTTTCTAACCCCCCTAAAAATAAGAAAGATTGTATCGAAAGGGGTAAATTTGCAAAAAAAATATCGGGGTATTAATAACTCCCTAAAAATAAACAATATTGCACACAAAGGTAATTTATTACAGAGCATTATTTTAAAAAATAACACCCAAAAAAACCAGCAATGTTGCAAAACATGGGAAAAAATTATGCACAGGGAAAAAGTTAAAATAACACCCAAAAAACCCCACCCTATTGCAAAAAAAAGGAAAATTATTATTTTAGTGTGAGTATTATAGTAAATGTTTTCCCTCTTCCCAAACCCCAGTAAAGAATGTTTATTGACTTTCCGGGTTCCCAAAACTTGAAAAAACAACATAAAATTTAAATAATTTCCCATTACGGGCCCCATTTTACGCTAAAAGTTGGGACAGTTTGGGGGTAGGGGCCTCGTTAAGGGCAAATTTTAAAAAAGTTAAACATTTTCTCAAGGCAAAAAACGGGCCCCCAAAGGTTTCGTAAAAAACAGAAAGCATTTAAAACCGCATTTTTTCTTCAAGGGGTTTGGGGTTAACAGAGGGTTAGGAAATTTTTCCCCGGGTTAGGAAAATATCTATTTTTTAAAATAAACATTTATATACACACTCTAGAAACACCACTATCTTTTTCCCTAAATGCCCAAATGACATTACACAAAAAAACAGCTGGTGGAGGCCCCCTGGGCATTTGCCAGGCTGTCACTATTTCACTACCAACCCCATTTTTATTTCCTTACTCACCCCACCAACCCTGACCATGTCAGAGCCGGGAAAGCATCAGGAAACCCCATGAAAGGGGCCTTTTGGCTTGGGTTAGTAAAAAAAAAGGGTACACAACTACAAACTTAGCAAAAATACCCCAGCTTCTCCGATGATCCTCCCCCACCTTTGCTGACCCCACGTGGCCGTCCCACCCCCGGGTTACCCCGCATCCCCAAAAATTTAAAAAATTTTAAATACCTAGCAGGATTTCTATATAATTAATTTTTAACCTCCTTTACGCCCCCCCAAAAGCACCTTAGGGAATTAAAAAATTATGTTTCAATTTAACTTTCCCTTTAACTATTAAAACACCCTTCTCTACTGTAATCCCTTACAATGTCATGCAGAACCCTTCAAAACAGATTACAGTTTTTTTTGCAAAAACCTTAATAACAGATTACAGTTTTCATGAAAGAACCCTGCAAAAACAACATTACAGGTCAGGGCCAAAAACCCTGCATAACAACTTTTAAAAGTGTCATGCAGAACTTCAAAACCCATTACAGGCCCAGGCAAAACCCCTGTAACATTACAGTGTCATGCAGCCCCCTTCAAAACATTACAGTGTCATGCAAAACCCCTTCATAAAAAACCTTTTCAGTGTCAGGGCAAAACCCCTGCAAAAAAACCATTACAATGTCAAAACGGGAACCCTGCATAACAACATTCCCGGGGTCATCAAAACCCGCTAAAACATTACAATGTATCAAAAACCCTGCAAAACCCAAACATTACAGTGTCATGAAAGAACCCTCAAAACCCACATTACAGTGTCTGCCAAAAAACCCTGCATAAAAACTTTCTATGTCATTGCAGAACCCTTTAACAACTTTTTACATTTGTCATGCGAAAACCCTGCAAAACAACATTACAATGTCATCCAAAACCCTTAATAAAACTTTTACATTTGTCTTGCATACCCTGATTAACAACTTTTACAGTGTCTTTAGATCTCGGCCTAAAAAACATTACAATGTCATGCGGGAAAAACCCTTCAAAAACAACTTTCAGGGGCCCAGGGAAAACCGGGTTTACAACTTACAATGTCATGCAGAAGGCTGCAAAAACCCCTATGAAGTGTTACCCAGGCAGGATAACCTGGGGGAAGTGTTTCTATGCAGGAAAAACCCGGGGGGGAAAAGTTTTTATCCGGGTTTAAAGGCCAGGGGAAGTTTTGTCCCCCCGGGATAACCCGGGGGGAAGTGTTACCCACCCGGGATAACTTGGGTTTTTTTCCACCCAGGAAAAATGTTTTTGTTTTCCCCCCAAAAAAGCTGTTGCAACCCGTGTCTGCAACATGTTAAAATGAAAATTTGGCCTTGCCCCCATTTTAGGAAAAAACTTAAAGAGACGAAAAAATTTGGCCCTCTCTGGACAGATTTTTTGTGCGACGGGATCCAGTGATTTCTCAAGAGGGGAAAAGGGAAGTAACCCCAGATAGGGCCTTGATACCTGAATCCCTTTTGGGGGGGATTCCCCTTTCCAAAAAACTTTAAACCCCTTCCCCTTACCCTTTTCCCCCCCTCACCACTTTTATACCCAAAAGAGTCTTGATAAAGGTATTTGTGATGTTAATTTTTAATTTTTCCATTTCATTAGTCATTTATTTCTCATTGTTTTCTTAAGCAAAACGTAGTTTTTTTTCCCTAAAATGTATTTTTTTTGAAAATTTTTGGGGTTTGGAAAAAGATTAAATTTGGAAATTTTCATTATTTTTTTAGGGAAAAATTTTTCTTCAGTTTTCGCATGTTTCGGTTTTTGTCAGGGCATTTTAGAATTTATTAATTTTTGGGGAAAGAGGTTCCTCTTTGGTACATTAGGAACATAAGAAGGTTTTGGGGCTGCGCAGGCAAATGGGCCCATGCTAGGCAGGTCCCCGTCCCCCTACCAGCCTAAGCTTCTACCCCAAAAAAAAAGAAGAAAAACTTTCATCCTTTTTTTTTAAATTTATTTTATTAGGTACCCTTTTTGGGTTCCCTTTTTGAACTGGCTAATGCTAGGGGCAGGCTTTGACGTGTTCAGGGAGTCCTTTTTACTCCTTTATTGTATATAATAAAAAGGGGTTTGAAAAATCACCACCTTTTGTCCCATTGCTCTTTTTCTAGGCAATCAGCTTACACATGGGGGCGGAGTTCAAATCTCTGGTTACAACTGGAAAACATTAGGAACATTTTTTCCACAAAAGGGACCTGCTGTCCCTGTTCACTCTAGTATAAAAAAGGGTTCCTGGGTGTTAGTTTGTGTTGTGGGTCGGATCTGGGACAAAAAAAAATGACCTAATTTTCCCCAAAATACTCCCGGCATAAAGTGGCTTTCTATATAGTAGTTTTGTTATTGATTTTCCCGCTATGGTCTGTATACCTTTTTATATGTACTTGTAGAAAAGAAATATTATTATTATTATTTTTATTATTAATTTTTATTTTTATTTTATTTTTTTTATTTTTATTTTATTATTATATTTTTTCAATTTTTTATTATCAAATTTTTATTATTTTGTTATTATTTTTATTATTTTATTATTATTAAATTTTTTCTGTAGGGACTTCAAGATTGTGTTACAACCCCCGTTTCCATGTGGTTTTGGTAACCCAACGTTGCAAATTTGGGGGCCCGTTTTTCTGGACACCAAAAATTGTGAGCAGTTTTATAAACATGATTTACCTTTTTATTCTTTACCTGTCTTCGACTTTAGCAATATCCCGTTGTAAATTTACCCGGGCCTTTCCTTTTCCTTTCCCGGCCCGGTCCAAACCCGAATCTCACCTTTTGTTCCTGGTGATTTCTGTTTTCTTTTTTTTTTTATTGCAAAAGGGAAGGGTGAAAAATAATAATATATTTGAAAAATTTTATAAGCACTAAAAAATTGGTTCCTGTGAGTGTCAGTAAGTAGCACTGTGCCCGTCAGTAGGGCAAAAATTTAGCCCGGATTTTTTCTTTTTTTTTATACATTGTTCCCTATAGTTCTCCTGCCCTTTCTTGACGTTTTCATTGGAAGTTTTTGAAGTTATGGGTTTCCCCGTTAACTTTGGGGTTAAAGGGAAAATTTCCAAATTAACTTAAGATCCACTGACTTATTTACAAATTTTAAAACTTATTAAATTATGCTATTTTTTTTTAGTAACTCTCCCGTTTTCCTATGTTTAAATTTTTAATTAGTCTGTAAGTATGAGTATTAGTTTACCCTCAATGCATTACATGCTCTCTTTTATGTTTAAGTTTAATTTTATTTCTTTTTTTTTCCCAAAAGTACTTTGAGAAATGTATTTACAATAATGTCTTCCCGTACAAAGAGCCACTAAACATGCCTAGGATTATGGGGAGACTTTAAACCCTTTTAGGGTTTTCGTCGTACTTGTAGGGCTTTTTCGCGTAGGGGTTTTTGACGATATAGATAAATTTAGTGGCCTCAAAACTCGCGTGAAAAGGCTGATAGGCCTAGGTTGTGAGAGAATGGGTCTGCGTGGTCAGTGTGCGCGGTAGAAAAAAAATCTGGGACCCAGTGGTGCATTGTGGGAATGCCCTCTTAGTAAACAATGTCCACCATGCCTCGCGGTAAGAAGCTCCTCACTCCTCGGCGAATTGGGACACTTTTGTTCCCCAGTGACAGTTCTAATAGTGATGGAAGTGCCAGTGAAGATGAGTTTCGTGGTTTTAGTGAGGTTTTGACCGAAACTAATGACCATAATATCGGTAATAGTGAAGAAAACCCAGACGACCCTCAGCCTTCCACCTCTGGTGCTGGGCCCTCGTGTTCACGTTCAGTTGTTCCAGAACCCAAGATTAAACTTCTATTTTCCCAAATCCCAGACTCAGATGAGAGCATGGGTGATGATAGTGATAGTGAATATGAACTACAAGCTCTTCAAACTAGTTCCAGTAGTGATAGTGAAGTGCAATATTCCCCAGTGAAGCGTCAGTATATACGACGATATATGCGCTCTGGAAGTGTGCCATATGTTATACCAAGGGGAAGGAGTGTATCTTGGAGTACATCCCGTGGCTGTACAACAGGAACAGACAGTGAAAATGACGAAGATACTGTTGCAATTGGGATGGAAAATGTGCGTGGTGGTAGTGGTGCCGGCGGTGAGGCACCAGCAGTGGGCCATGCTGCCACCCATGCTGCCAGCCACGCCGCTGCCTCAGCTGATCTAGAACAAAGGCCACCATCCCCCACTCCCCCACCACACCAGCCTCCACAACCACAACCTCCACAACCACAACCACCTGTCATTGTCCAGTACCCACCAGCAGACCGCACCTGGGATTGGCAGGAAGCTGTCAATTTTGTTCCAAATCCCCACCAGTTTGATGGCAGCCAAAGTGGAATACGGCCATCTTGTGCACTTGGGAACAATGCCACTGAACTGGAATGTTTTGAATTATTCTTTGACGAACCACTGATGAAAAGTATTGTCATGGAAAGCAACACAACACGAGTACACCATGGCAAACACAATACTTTCACCAAAATCACGTCTACACCAATGGAAGGAGGCAACTGTGGCTGGAGATTATCTTTTCTTTGCCACAATAATGCGTAGCACATGTGTATAAGCACAAAGTGAAATCAGACTGGTCAACAGACCCCCTGATGCAACACCAGGTTCGTGATATAATGCCAGGAATCGATTTGTGCAAATTTACGTATGCTTCACTTTTTTTATTTGGTTGGCTCAGATAAAACCAGGCCTACAGAACTGACAGTTATATAAGATTAGTAATTGTTTGTGTATCTGAAACAGAAATTCATACTCATTTTTATCCCTTCTGGAAGCTTGTAATTGACGATCTTTGATTCTGTTCAAAGGAAGACTCACTTTCAACAGTACATACCAAGCAAGAGGAAACGCTTGGTATACAAGTTGTTTGTGCTTTGTGATTGTTACAGTGGTCTGGTATTGGTATATTATTGTTGACACGGAATTTATACATTGCAAATTACCAGTATTATTGGCATCTCGTGATGTGGTTCGAACAATGATAGAACCATACCTTGGTAAAGGCATAATTATATACAGATAACTGTACACAAACCCTCACTCTTGATTTTTTGCGAGTGAACATGACAGATTGTGTGGCACAGTGCGTGCAAATCGAAACATATGCCCCCGTTTGATGCTGGGCACTCGCTGAGTATGTGCAGGCGTTGCGCCATGAAACATCTTGCAATTTCGGTGGCATGACAAACGAGATGTCTCACTGTTTCATCAATTCGTCACCCTAATGATATGGCAAACAGTGGCAGGCATCATAGAGATAGAAATGAACCCATTCTAAAAACCTGCTGCTGTGATTGATTTACACCTTCACATGCGTTCAGTGGACATATGTGACCATGCAAGATTGGGTTTGCTGATTGTGTTCGCAAGAGTTTATAAGTGGTACATCAATCTGTTTTTTCCCATCTTCTGGGCATTTTCCATGCGCAATCTTTTAATAGTATAAATGAGCACCAGAAACAAACCACAGTAACGCGAAGTCTGTTTGTCTGTCATCAACAAATAGTATTCAAGTACCAAGAAATGCACCTGCAATTGACCGACCACAAATTATCCAACAACCTATCCTGCTCGTCGAAAGCATGGTGATCACTTCCTGGTAAACTGCCTCTAACTTGCTTTGAAGAAACAGGCTCAAAGTTGTTACTCGTTCACATACAAAAAAAAACGGCCCACGACAATGCAGAACACTCGTTTTTATGTGTGAGAGTGCATAACTCCACTGTGCATGTCTCCAATGTTTCAAAGAGTTTCCTCACTGCAAGAACTATCTAGAAACTTGCCTGTGACTGTATTGTGTATATAAATTATAAATAAATAGTATAAACAAACATTTTCATATTGTTTTGTTTTTGTAAATATTGTCTGTAAACAAAATAATGACAACAGTGTTTAGCGCCTATTGTGTAGTATTGTAAAAGAATCAACTTACAAATTAATGATCTTGTCCTCAGGAGGCCCATATAAGTACTCAGAAAAAGAAAAATTGAAAAAAAATTGAAATAGTACATAAAAAGTAAATGAAAATACCGGGTTGACGGCAGTCGGCGATGTTTACCAATGGTGTTCAATTTGGCATTTTTCACACCTCCATATCTCGGTAGTATTGAACGCTAAAATTTTTTGTTTAGAGCCTATAATGTTTAGAAATAAATACTCTATTTTTTCATATGAAAAAAATATTTTTTTTTTTTTTGAAATTTGGCCCGACCCTGTGAACGAGTTTTCGAAGGCCTGTCGACCCTCATAGGGGAATTTAAGGCTTACACACTACTTTAATACTAAAGTAAATTGTTCATAGTTTGTTTAAGTTGTATCTAAGTTTTCAGTCAGTAGTAAAATTCCTGAATTATATTATGGGAATTTAATGATGTGTTATGCGGAAAATGTTTAAAGTATAGAATAGCTATTATTGGTTATAGGCAGTATTGTGTGGGTAAAGTAGTATACTACTATGTAGCATTATGTCCACTGCCACAAAAATAAGCGATACACCAACGTCAAAGACCTGGGTGTGATTATGGTCGGAGGATCTCACCTCATGGACCAATAACAATTGTATCAATCGCATCTCTAGGTAAAATGACTAGGATGGAAAATGAGACCTTCCTAACAAGGAGGGCCGGCCCAGGCGGCCAAGCCCCATGATGACACTCTTCTTCAGGTCACTTTGTTTCTATCTAGGCTGGAATATTCTGCAACACAACAGCACCGTTTCAAGCAGTGAAATGCCGACCTAGAAAATGTACAAGATCTTTCAACGGCACGCATACGATATAAAAACACCTCAATTAATTGGGAGCGCTTGAGTTCCTATACCTGTATTTCCCTAACGCATGAGGGAGAGATACATGTTTTATATACCACCTGGAAAATCCTAGAAAGTATAGTACCGAACTTGCATCAGACGAAAATCACTCACCTACGAAAGCAAAAGACTTGGCAGACGATGCAAGCAACCATCCCCCATGAAAAGCAGTGTCACTAGCACGTTAAGAGACCATACAATAAGTTCAGGGCCCGAACTGTTCAACTGCCCTCCCATCAACCAAGGGGGATTTACCAACAGACCCAGGGCAGTCTTCAAGCCAGCACTGGAAAGCACCTATAGTCAGTTCCCGGATCAGCCGGGCTTGGCTCGTACGTTGGTTTGCGTGCAGCCCAGCGCAACAGCCTGGTTGATCAGCTCTATCCACCAGGAGGCCTGGTCTCAGACCGGCCGCGGGGGCGTTGACCCCCGGAAACTCCTCTCCCAGGTAACTCCGGTATAACTAGGGCATCTAGTTCTTGATGTTTTAAATTTAGTAATTGGGAATTTTTTGGTAATATTAAATATTTAAGTACTGAGTAATGAGTCTAGGGTCATAAGTGGTTTTTGAGAATAGTTTTAATTAATGTTAATACCAGGGTTTTCTTTAATATTTTTCTGGTAATGAATTCCAATTTTGGGCCCTTTATGTGCATAGAGTTTTTTAAGTGTATATGGTCATGGGATTTCATAAAGAGAAAGCGTGTCATGTATTATGGTCGTGCATAACTTAGATTTTTATTACATGTATACTACAGTTGTATTCTGCAGAGAAATATTTGTTTTTTTTGTTTCATTTACTCTTTGGGCCAGATTGTATGGGTTCTGTGTTTTCCCTGAGGTGTAGGGATAGTTTGTTATCTACTAACATTGCTGCAGGACTCCAATTCTAGTGATAGTACATTACCATATCTTGTGGTCTTTATCTGAAATAACCCCTTGGTTACCTGCTTCTAAGATGAACAGGAACAAAGCAGGTGTAAGGAACAACTCCAGCCGTTTCTACCTTCTGAGGATCAACCATGGACACTGTTCCTGAGCCACAGGACCACCCTGGACGATCAAATAAACAAATCAAAATTTCAAAATTTCTGTATAATCATGCAGTATTCTGTATGGCTCCCTACAAGTATCCTTTAATTTTCTTTTGCAAAGGTTACAATTGAAATTTAAATAGGATGCATAGCAAATTTCAACCAGTCATCTTGCTCACCTGTCAAGATTAGATTGTTTGAATTTTTTACCAGTGATTGTCCTTTATTTCCACTGGGTCTTTAATCCCCTCCATGATGCGCCCAGACCAGTCAACTAACACCCATTGGAAGCTGATGTTAAAGAATCATGTCTAGTGTTTCTAACCCGGTAAAGTCTTCAGCTCGTATGAAGATCCAGAATCGATCCATGCTTTAGTGAAACCTCAGACATGTTTTCGTTACACTTTTTAATCTCACACCAAAACTTTTTCTTATGTTTCCACAAAATTTGATTACATATCACCCATTCTTCATTATTGCAGTAAATAACCCCTGGTTTCAATCTTAGCCTTTTGACTGCCGAAAACTCCTTTCTGAAACTGTCATTCCTATGTTTTCCGCCAAAAAAAATTTTTGAAAAAAATAAGTATTTTTTTTCTTATTAATGATAGAGAATCTAATTTCCCGATGGTAAAGGACACCAAAAGTTTGAAATGTTGATTGAACACTCACGGAATTATGCTACCCACGAAGTAACGCGATCTCGGCGAAATATACGCAACGTGATTTCGCCAAATTTGAGCTCTGTTTTTGGACATTTCTTGTTCCCAGTGACAAAACTCATAGCTATGTTCCTTTTGAACTTCATTTTGCTATCAATTGAGTACATAAACTGCCCATGTTCTGATTTGAACTACCTATAAAGGTTAACCATACCCCACCCCGGCCGGGATTGAACCCGATGCATAGAGTCTATAAACTCAGCCCGTCGCGTTAGAACTATTAGACCAGCTAGCCACAATAAAGAGTCATCCAACTTATGTATATTTTCTACTCCATTAGGAAGTAGCACAGGCACCACTGTGACCACAAATGCAAGTTTTTAACCAGACGAATCTCCAGATAGCGTGGCCGTGACGAACTCTAGCTCAAGTCCCTTCTCTGCCGTCCAACAGGACCATCAATAAATCGTATGACACACGATTTGCAAACAAACCAGTGGGGCTAACGCGACGGGCGGGAGTTTTGAGACTCTATGACCGCGGGTTCATCCCGCCGGGGTAGGGTTTGGTTGCAATCGTGGGCTATTACGATTCTTGAGTCTTTTGACGGAGTGTAGACTTGAGCTAGAGTTAGTCACGGCCACGCTAGCTGGAGATTCGTCTGTAAAAACTTGCATTTGTGGTCACAGTGGTGCCTGTGCTAACCTTCCTATGGTGTAGAAATATACCTAGTTTGGATGAATCTTATGGTGGCTGGAACGGTCTTGTGGGGGCGTGTATCTTCGTGGTGTGGGGGGGTGGTGGGCGACGGAGTTCTGTAGATTGGGGAGGAGACTGTTTGGTTTAAGGGTAGGGGATATCACTCGTGCAGTTGACTAGCTTTGAGCAAATAACAGTTCAACTCAGCCGGTGTAGGGATTGGCCGGGGGTATGGTTTGTTTGCAATCGTGTCATTACGATTTCTTGAGTCAAGTTACCCAATAAAGTGGTCAGAAATAGGCAATTGGGTCAATTTCATGCAAATTAAAAAAGATGCCAATTTGAAAATAGAGTGCAGAATAAACACTGTAGACATTCTTGGCACTAAAATAACATATCCTCTGTTCATTAGTCATGTCTCTAGGCCCCTCTTATATTACTATTGCTTTCTATTTTGATTTTTTATTCATACAAAAAATACAAAATTTACTGTTATGCAGACTACTGCATTATTGTAAAAATGGTATAAATAATATCAGTGCACTAATGAAAGAATATTAGATTCCCCAATTGACATGTATTGAATGTGTGGTGTGATTTGCTTACTCCTGAACCTTGGTAAAAATCAAACATTTCCACTACTTTGAGCTCAATTTCAAGGTAGTTTTCATAGTGAAACTAATCAAAATCATCTCTATTTCTGTAATATGTTTCACATTTTATCACGTGAGACCATGAAAATGAGAATACAGTGGATCCCCGGTTAACGATATTTTTTCACTCCAGAAGTATGTTCAGGTGCCAGTACTGACCGAATTTGTTCCCATAAGGAATATTGTGAAGTAGATTAGTCCATTTCAGACCCCCAAACATACACGTACAAATGCACTTACATAAATACACTTACATAATTGGTCGCATTCGGAGGTAATCGTTATGCGGGGGTCCACTGTACAAAAATACTCCTCAAAGTCGGCATTTTAATAAAAAAATATTTTTTTTTTCTCATGCACTATGGGTTGCAGGATTTTTTTTATGTGGTGCACACTGACTACACAGACCCATTCTCTCACATGTGGGTCTACCAGCTTTCTCCTGCTTGACTTGAAGCCACTAGAATTTATGCGTATTAATACGTCAGAAACACTGGCTTGTAAGAGGTATATATACGACCAAAACAGTCAAAGGGTTAATCCATTCCAGAAGGTCGGCCAAAATCTGAAATGGATGAAAAACCAAAGAAATATTTCCAATAAGAAATAATGTAAATCTAATTAATCCATTCCAGATACCCAAAAATACTAAAAAAAAAAAATAATACATTTTACAGAGAATTACTATAATTTTACATACAGAAAACAATGAGAAATAAATGTAAAGCACTAATTTTAATGGGTAAATGAACATTTAAATCACTATTACATACCTTTATTGAATATTCTTGTTTTAGCAAATGATGAAGGTGAGAAGGGTAGAGAGAGGTGAGGTTATTGATTTGGAAGTGAATCCCCCCCATAAAGACTTCAGGTATCAAAGCCCCATCAAAATCCTTATCAAAGCCCTCCACAATATTATCTCCTGCCATCTGTTTTTCGTTGATCCACACCAACAACAACTTCTGCACATCCTCGATTGTTTGTGATCTCTGTTTTGTTAGCATAAATATTTACCCCTTTCACAACATCAGCTTCCTCAATTTCTGCTTTCTTCACCAGGAGGCAACTGATTGTTCATGTTACTTCCCATACATCCTGGCAAGCTTGTCCACTCATACACCACTTTCATATTTTGCTAAAAGCTCTTTCTTGAATTCTATCATATTTCTCACCTTTTCTAAACTTCCTTTGACCCCAAGGTGGCTTATTTCACAGTCGCAATCAATAAACAGGCACAAAAAAAAAATAATGGATTAATGCAGAGCATGGCTAACTCAAGATAGACAGAGGCAGACGTCCCTGGTGCGAGTGTGAATGGGTGTCCCAGCGAGTGGAGGCATTGATACAGATGATTCCGATGGATATACGAAACCTAGTGAAAAATTTTCCACCGGTAATTAGTGCTTCGAATTCTGATATTGTATGATTTTATGAACTGGACGAAAACCGGATCTACTGTATTATTAAAAGCAATCTTGGGGAGGGGGCTCATAGATTTTTTAGATTTAGATTTTTTATTTTGACAAATTACATTTTGTGCAGAGAATATAATAGTTGGGTGCACATCCCAAAAGCCCCTCTGTATGCTGAGCATTTTTGGCAAACTTTAAAGTTAAACTTAAGACTAGTAAGGAATAATACATAGTTTATATGGAAATTAGATGAGCTTGAGTGAGTACATGAAAATTAAATATTATATTCAGTGATCCTACTAGGTCTGATAATGTTAACTTTTACACTATTTAATTAGTTAATAAAATTAAGTATTACAATTTAACATTTAAAACAATTCCACAATATGCTGTATGACAGTTCATTTTTAAAACAATGTCCTATTTTTACAATGAAAAGACAACTTCCTAATTATGAAGTATCAGTGTTAAGCATTTATCAGCACATATGAGTAGCCTTTGAGAAACTGGTAGTGGTTAGGTTGTTTGTCTGGAAAATTTTTTGGGAAAATGGGTATTTCTTATTTGACCCTTTAAAACTGTTTGCGACGGGGGGTCCTTAGTTTGTTCGGGCAATGAATTCCGATCTTTGGGCCTTTTACTGATGCATTTTTGCATGGGAGAGTGGATCGGGGGAAGAAGGTGATCGTGTCTAGTAAGATTAATAAGATAATAAGATTAATAAGGGTTATGTGTTCTGTTTTAGTTATCAAGAAGGAGTTTGAGAGGAGGGTTTCCATTAGAGTATAGTATTCTGTGTATGTGGTAGGCACAATGATAAGTGTGGATGTTTTGTATATTTAGCAAATTAAGACTCTTGAAAAGAGGTAAAGTGTGTTGCCTAATGCAGGAGTTAGTAATCAATCACACTGCAGCTTTTTGGTAGGTTATTAACCCTTTCAGGGTCCAGAGGCCAAATCTCAGAGGGTGCACCAGGGTCCAAGAATTTAAAAAAAATTTTTTTTTTCTTACAGAATTAAAGATAATTTTCTGTAGGTAATAAAACAATAACTAAAAAAATTTTTGATCAGTAGTTACCAAGATATAGAGGTGTGAAGTTGACCCTGAATGATCTGGTGGCGGCAACATCCGTGACTTCCATAAAGTCTCATTATTTTACTTTAGGTGTTTGTTACTTTTTTCTTTTCTAATATTTTTTTCCAGTAACTTTTATGGCCTTTAAGATAAGATTTCGTTCAGATTTTTAACCTCTGAGGGTTAGCCACCCAGGACAACCCAAGAAAGTCAGTGCATCATCGAGGACTGTCTAACATATTTCCTATTGGGGGTCTAAATTTTGCCCCCAGGATGCAAACCCACCCATCTCGACTAACACCCAGTCCTATTTGCTGCTAGGTGAACAGGCACGGTAAGAACGTGGAATGTTTCCACCAGGGGGAATTGAACCTGGGCCCTCCGTTGTGTGAAGCAGGAGCTTTGGCCAACGGGCCACTGGGCCTTTTGAGACCAATTTAATATATAAGGGTATAAATGTACACTCATTGTATTCAGCACAATAACTGTACTTATTAATCATTAAAATTTGCTTACAAAACTTGCTTACAATTTTTATTGTAAACAAAATAATGATGAAAATATTAGTGTGGTTGTGTTGAGTACAACAGTACCATATAGTACCATATGGTACAATGGTTGTAGATGAATGGTTGTTAAATTAGACACATGTGGCAACTTTTGGGGTATCTTATTGAGGAAACGTTTCGCCACACAGTGGCTTCATCATCCATAAAAAAGGATAACTTGAACGGGAAAGGGAGAATGAGGTAATCAGCCCCTCAACCTTGAGTCGATGTGGTCAATCCATCATTCTTGAATAGAATAGGCATATACGAAAACATGTAAAACCATATGACAGAGAGGTGCACAGTCTGGGGTTTGGTGCACATTCTCCAATAAAATAATAAAAACAGAGTGTACCACTAGAACACCTTACATGGCTAGCATTCGGAAGACTTAGATAAATTTAAGTTTAAAATATTACAAAATTTAAATGGGGGTTTAAGTTTGGTATTATGGTAAGTGACTAAATTACAGTTTGGAGTTTAGCAATGGAATTCTTTTGTTTTGCCCCTATACATAGTTTCGTATTGGAGTATCACACCCCAAACTATGATAGTTAAGATTCGTTATTTAAGGTTGAGATTGATATTTCTGTTTATGGGTCAAATGGGTGAGTGAGTGTAAGTGTGAACTGCCGGTGGTATTCGTGTAATTAGTTACAGGGTGTATCAGGGAGATAAGATGTTTTCTGATGGTAGTTTGAAGGTGATGAATGTGTCTGCAGTTCTAGAGTTTTCAGGTAGGATGTTCCAGATTTTGGGGCCCTTTGACATACATTGAATTTTTGTAAAGGTTTAGTCGGCCCACGGAATATCATAGAGTGTTTGTGTCTGGTGTTATGCCTGTTGGTTCTGTCACAACTATCAAGAAAGCATTTTAGGTCAAGGTTAATATTGGAATTTAAGGTCCTGTAGATGTGATTGCACAGTGTAAGTGTGGATGTACTGAACAGGGAGTAAGTTTAGATCTAGAAGAGTGGGGGGGGGGTGTTGCCAGGGTGGGTTTTAGTGATTACAGTGGACCCCCGCATACCGATGGCATCACATAACGATTAATCCGCATACCCTTGCTTTAATCGCAAAAATTTTGCCTCGCATACCGCTTAAAACCCGCTCACCGATTTTCGTCCGAGACGCGTCAATGTGCGCCTGAGCCACTCACATGTTCCGCCCGGGGGCATTGTTTTCCAGCCAGCCTCCCGGTAACATCCAAGCAACAATCGGAATTTTCGTATTATTACAGTGTTTTCGGTGCTTTTTCTGGAAAAATAAGTGAAAACATGGGCCCCAAGAAAGCTTCTAGTGCCAAACCCCACAGCAATAAGGGTGAGAATTACAATAGAGATGAAAAAAAATCATTGATAAGTATGAAAGTGGAGTGCGTGTCTCCGAGCTGGCCAGGTTGTATAATAAACCCCAATCAACATCGCTACTATTGGGGGTACAGCTGCTGCTGCTGCTGCTGCACCCCGTTGCTGCGCTGCTGCTGCTGCTGTAGCATCGTCTGTACTGTGTAACATCGTCTGTTTCTGCTGTAAACAGTCTGTTGCTCTGTCCACCGTCAGCTGCTGCGTGCTGTAGCATCGTCTGCTGTGCTGTAACTCGTCTGTTGTGCGTACCCCCGTCCCGCGCTGCTGCTGCTGCTGTAGCATCGTCTGTGCTGCTGTAACATCGTCTGTTGCTGCTGTGCATCGTCTGTTGGTGCTGTACCACCGTCAGCTGCTGCTGCTGCTGTAGCATCGTCTGCTGCTGCTGTAACATCGTCGTTGCTGCTGTAGCATCGTCTGTTTCTGCTGTACCACGTCAGTGCTGCTGTGCTGTAAACATGTCTGCTGCTGCTGTAGCATCGTTTTGCTGTGCTGTTGCATCGTCTTGCTGCTCTGTAGGGATTGTCCCGTGCCCGCTGTACCCCCGTCAGCTGCTGCTGCTGTGTAGCATCTACTCGTTGGGAGTGTCTGGGTCTCTGAGATGCGCTCGTAGCATCTTGCCTGCGGAAAACCCCGTCAGCTCGTGCTCGTAGCTGTCTGCTTGTAGCAGTTGTGTCTTTGATCGTTGTTTCTCTGTCAACCCGTCACTGTGCCGCTGTACAGTCCGCGGTGCATGCTGCTGCTCTGTAGCATTCTGTTCTCTGTAAGTCAACTTGTTCTGCAGCACATTTGCTTTGTAGCATCGTTCTGTGTGCTGTGCTCTCTGTTTTGTAATGGCTGTTCTGGGTAACACAGTCTCTCTTGTCACCTTTGGGTGGCTTATGGAATAGAGCAATTCCCAGGGACACAGGTCCATAAATCTGTTTCAAAAAACTGTCTAAATTATTCCATTGGGTTTAAATCTGTCTCCAGGATAACCCACGTACTTAACCCAGGTGCATGCTAACTGTGCTCTTTGTGTTTAAGCCAGAAAGGTATGGATTATGGATATTAGAATCTTTGTGATCACTGTGATGGCTGTTGGAAGAAATGCCAACGGACTACGTTTTTTTAGGAGGAAAACATCCAGACCAGTGTTCATAGCATTGCCCCTCTTCTAAGGAAGTTCAAATTATTTTTATTGGACGTCTGCACTTTATTCATTTTACTGCCTTTTTGTCATTGTTCTTTTTTGGTGTAGGTGTTATTTATGTGAAAAATTTTTCAAAGGGGGGCTTAGGTTAATTTTTTTATAATTTTTTTTAAAATTATTGATAGTTTTTGGAAACAATGTCTTTAGGATTAAAAACTTGGGGGGGTCCCCCATTTTTGGGCTTTTTTTTTTATTTGGTTTATGGTGCTGATTAACCCCGGGTTGTGAGGGTTGGTTAAAAGGTTTGGTTAAAATTTGTCTGGAATTTAGAGGTCCCAACCTTTTGGGTATTTTTTTTTTTATGTTTTGGGATATGGGTGCTAAAATTCAGGTTTTTTGTCGAGGTATGGGCCCTGGGAAATTTGCCCTAAATTTGTCGGGGAAATTTTAGAGTGTTGCAATCTTAATGAAAAATTTGGAATCCCCTTTGCTCTTTTCCCAAAAACAAAATTTGTAGCGGGTTTTTGTCAGTGTTAAGCGAAAATTTTTGGGCTGTATCCAAGCGATATTTTGATAAAGCCCCTTCTTTTAACAATGGTGTTGAGGGTGGCAAGTTTAGGGTGAGAGATAACATAAGTCATGCCCTCAGCAAAGGGGAAAATGGGGTTCAGGTTTTTGGAGTTTAGTTTGGAAGATCATGATGTAATATAGGAAAGGAGAAGGGGCCCAAAGGGGGAATGGGGGAAAAGTAGGCGTCCCCAAAAGGGGTTTAGGCAAGCGAAAATTTCCCCCAAAATTAAGATCCCAAGAAGTTCATTTGTCTGGCGGGAAATTGTAGATGAATGGTAAAAACCCCCTACACGTTGTTAAATTGGGTAATTTGTCAAATTTTTAACAACATTTTGGGTTTTCTTTAAACCCATTCACTACAACCCTGTCAGACACTGAAAATTTTTTGGGATTTTAAAATTGTTTGGGGAAATTCTTTGCTTGCCAAAACCCTTTGGGGCAAAACCCTTTATTTCCCACATTGGACAAATGTGACACCCCCTACAATGCTGCAACCTAAACCTGCCATTTTGGTTTAAAAGCGCTTCCCCCACTCATATGCCGTATTCTATTCAAGATTGATGGACTGACCACACGACTAAAGGGTTTTGAGGGACTGTTCCCTTTTTTTTTCCCTCCCTGTTTTTTCAATTTTCCCCTTGTATGGGCTGACGAACCACTGTGTGGAAAAAAAATTTCCTCAATAAAGATACCCAAGGTTCCCAAAATGTGTTAATTTAACAACAGGGTACAAGGGTCCCAAATGGTGCAATGGTCCCATGTGGAAACTTTATATGGTACAATGATACATTATGGTACATTGTCCCCATATGGAAATGTAGGTACTGTTGTATTCAACACAATAACGCACTAAAATTTCTCTTTTTTCACTTCAATAATTGTTTAAAACAAAAAATGCAAAAATTTTTACGGGTCCGCCATTAAAAACCCGGGCAATCATTTAAAACCGGTTCCTTCGTTATTGGGCCCACTAATTTTGGCTAGCAAAAATTTCAAATTTAAAAGGGTCGCCCACCAACCTGCTGGTAATTTTTGGTGGCGTTTACTTGTTTGCATAAGTCTTTCCCAATTTCTTTTTCCCCATTTATTTTTTAAACCCTGCTTATTTTTAGCCCTAGCCATGGTTCCAAGGGGTAAAAAAAAGGGAAATGCCTTTTTTATGTAAAGCCCCTTTACACAGTGCTTATCCATTAACCCTTTGGGGGTTTCGGCCGTACGGGGGGGCCCCCGGGCATAGCAAATTTAAATTTGGCAAGAGGCTCATTGTTATGCGAAATGATCGGTATGCGAAAAAAATTTTTCCCCAAAAAGAAATTTTGGAAATCAAATTAATCCGTGCAAGAAAACCCCAAAAAGTAAAAAAAAAAAAAAAAATTTTTCCAATATGAAATTTTAAAATTTTAAAACACAAACTAAAAAAGGGGCATGCAAAATTTAAACATGACCCTTATTTTTATTGAAGACTGGTGATGTTTTAGGGGAATGTGAGGGGAAGAAAGTTTTAGGGGTTTAGAAGGGAACCCCCTTTTCCATTAAAAATTGGGAGGTGCCCGAGTCCTTTTCGGGGGTTTTACTTCCCTTCTTTTTTAATGCCCTAGGACCAGCTTCAGAGCCCCAAGGGAAAATTTTCCCTTTTTCCCCAAACATATCGCCCCATAGTGGCCTGTACCTTCTTTCCCTTTATGACTTCCCTAAAGGTTTAAAAAAAACCCATTGTCATGTAATAGTCCCCAGCAGGGTTGCAATAGCTTGTGGGGGTATTTTCATCCATAAAGGGTTTTGCCTTCAAGCCACTTTGACAGATACCCTTTTAATCTTTGAAAGTGGGAAATTTTCCCCAAATTTTCCCTCTCTCCCCTCCTACGAACCAGTTTCCCCTCGGGTTTGGCCTCTTGCTTTTGAAGTTGTCATCAGCTCATCAGGGGAAAAATTTCTTCATTGCCCTTTCTCCCCCAACTTTTCCCACATCACCCCCCACTAACCCCCAACCCCCAAAGGGATTTTCCCCCAAGGCCATAATGGTTTCCCTAAACGGGCATGGGAAATTTCAGGGCAAAGCCTAAAAACCCTTTCAAAATCCTTTGGGTTACACATTCGGGCCCACATTTTTCTTCCAAGCAGAGTTAAAGGTCTTTTACCCACTCCTCCCAACCCTTTTCCTAAAAGGTTTACAAAAAATTGGGAGGATTTTAAAGGGGCCCCTTCCAAAACTCTTTAGGCAGTTTGAGTTTCTGGGGTCATAAAAAAGCCCCTTTTCAAAAGAGCTTTTGTGTACATTTTTTGAAGTTTGCAGAAAACCTGCTGGTCCATGGGCTGAGGAGAGGAGTGGTATTAGGAGGCAAAAACTTGATGTTAATAAATTTCTTTCCCCCATAAAGCGCCCCTCCCCTCTTGGGAAAAGGGCCCGGGGGCCCATTGTCTAACACCAGGAGGCATTAAGTTTAATTTCTTTTCATTAAAGGAAACTTTCACTTTGGGGGCAAAGCTGGTGGGAACCAGTCATAGAAAAAAGTCCCAAGGGGCCCAAAAAATCCCCTTACTTTTTGCCCCCCAAACAGCACAAAAATTCTCCTTGAGGACTTTCCCTTTTTGCCTAAGGGGTCGGGGAGTTTCGGGAGTGATACATAATAAAGGCTTACTTTGAAATTTCCCCTTTAGCTTTGGGAAACCACATCAACAAAGAAAGCCTGTTTTTCATAGGCTTATGTCCTGGGAGTGCCTTTTCCTCCTGATTTTTTTGCGGGTCCTGCTTGGCTTTTTTCTTCCAAAAGGGGCCCGTTTCTCCCCCAATTTAAAAAACTTGTTTTAGGTTTTAGGCCTTAATGTCTATGTACCCCCTTGAAATTCCCCGCACATATTTTTTTAGCTGCTTTGTGGGCCGAACTGGGACCCCCACCCTTTCCCTTTTCCCCACTTGTATGCCCCCTACGCTTCTTAAAACTCTCAAACCCAAAAATTTTCTTTGGGTTAAATTTCACTCACATAAAATAGTTTTTCAGGGATTTTTTTTAAAAAAATCCTCATCAACTTCCTAAGGGCCCTTTTTGGGTTATGACGCTTGAAGACGCTATCTCCTGCTAGCTGTTTTTTCATTTACCACACCAATAAGAAATCTTCAAAAACTTCCCCTCATTGCGATCCCCTGTTTTGAAAACAAATTAAACCTTTTGGCCCAAAACGCTTCCTTGAATTTTCCTTTCCCGTTTCCCACAAAAAGTAGCGTTTGGTTTTTTTTTTGGGGTTTTTTTGTACAAAAACCCGGCCAAAGGGCGGGAACAAACCCCCTCCAAATTTCATACTTATCAATGATTTTCTTTTTTAAACTCTAAAAGTTAATTTTCACCCTTATTTCCCGTAGGGTTTTGGGACTAGAAGCTTTTTTGGGGCCCCTGGTCAATTATTTTGCAGAAAAAAAATCACCCAAAAAAAACTGTTTAAAAATACAAATGGGTTTCCCTTGTATGGTTGGATGTTACCGTGGAGGGTGGCTGGGAAACCAAAGCCACCGGCGGCACATGTAGGCTGGCTAAGGGGGGCACATTGGACCCCTCTCGGACGAACAGTGGGAGCCCGGGGTTTTTTAGCGGGAAAGCGAGGGCCCCAAAAATTTTTTGTAAAACGAGCGGTGTGCGGGTTAAAAGTTTTGTGATGCCGACGGTATTCGGGGGGGGCCACGTTAGTAAAGGCTTATGACCCAGGGTTTTTTAAAATCAGTACGCCCCAAATTCCCAGCGCCCCAAAATCTAGTGGGGGAAAACTGGTAGGCCTACATATGAAAGAATGGGTCTATGTGGTCATTTTGCACGTATAAAAAAAAATTTTCAGCAAAACATTTCAAAAATGAGAAAAAAAAAAATTTTTCCTTTTTTTTGGGAAAAAAAATAGCGACCCTTTCCCTTTTTTCGCTGGGATTTATTGTTTATTCTAGTTTTCCCGGTTTTCATTTTTTTATAAAGGAAGACATACTAACAGGGAAAAAAAAGATGATTTTGGGCTGGTTTTACTATGAAAAGTACCCCTTTAAATTGAGTTTAAAAATAGCAGAAAAGTTCGATTTTTTCCAAAAATTTAAAAATAAACAAATCAGCTATTGTCCAATACACATCAATGGTGAGTCTAATATTCTTTTCAAGTTCGTCAATATTTTTTTCCCAAATTTTTTTCACTAATGCAGTAGTCTGCATTAAAAGTAAATCTTCTATTTTTGGAGAATAAAAAATTTAAAGGGGAAAACAAAAGAAAAGGGAAGGGGGGGCCCTTTAGGACATGACTAATGGAAAAGAGAAAATTTTTTTAATTTCCAATAATGTCTTTCTTGTTTATTTGGAAACCCCATTTTTGGAAAAAGGATTTTTTTAAAATTTGGGGTGAAATTGGGAAAATTTCTAAAATTTTGACGATGTACTGGGCGTTTAAAAATTGGGGAAAAAGGGTTGGGTTTTTGCCCTCATTCGATAGAAAAAAAGGATTCTACGAAAAAATTTTATGTTTTTTTTTTTGTTTGTCCCCCCCTTTTTCCCTTCCAAATCAAACCCTTGTCCCCAGCCCCCTTAACCCCCCCCAAAATTTTGGCCCCTCAAACCTTTGGTGTATTTTGAGCAAAAAAGGGGAAAAAATTTCCACTTTTTAAAAAAATGTTTTTTTTTAAATTTTTCCCCCCGGAGAAAAAGACTTTTAACCCCGCCCCAAAGGCTAACAAAACCCTTTCTCTAATTGTAAAAAATTTTCACAAAAGGTGGAAAAAAATTTTTTTTTTACGACCCGGAAAAATTTTTCCCCTTTTGGTTTTCATAAACGATAAAAAGTGCCTTTTTTTTCCCCTTTTTCAAAAACCAAAATTTGGGCGCCCCCTTCCCAAGGGCCCCAAAAAAATTTGGGAAAGGGCCCCCCCCCTCAAAGGGTTTTTTAAACCCTTTCTTCTTTAAATGTTTTATAACTAATTGTTTTTAAATAAAAAGATTTTTTATTTTTTTGGGGACCAAAAATTCTGGAAAAAAAATTTTCCCAACATTTTTTGGGAACTAAAAGGGCAAATTTTCAAAATAGACCCTTAACTAAAAAACTTTAAAAATTGGAAAAATTTGGCAAAACCAAAAAGTATTTGTTGTTTTTGACCAAACCCCCCCAAACCCAGGGAAAGGACTACCCTCCTGCCAATGGAAACAAAAACCTTCCCTTTTTTCAGTTGGGGGTTGGGTTCTTTTTTTAAAAATTTAATAAAGGGAAAATTTTTTTCGCCCTTGGGGCACCCAAGAAAGGAAATTTTCAAAAAAAAAATTTTGGGGTTGGGGGGTTTCTTTAAACCCCCAAAAGGTTTTTTTAAGGGAATAAAGGCCAATTAAAAAAAAAGAGGGTTTTTCCCCCCTAAAAGTAAAAGGCCTTTAAAAGGGTTTGGGTATTATGGGGTTTTTAAAATTTTTAGTGGGGGTTTTAAGAAAAGGAATCAGGGGCCTTTGGCCCAAAAGGCTGGGAAAAAAAAAGTAAACGTTTTGGGGGGTTGGGAAAATTTTTTGGGTGGATGTCTTTTTCTGAAAAAATTTCAGAAAAGGGGATTAAATTTTTATTTCCAAAAAAATTTGGTTAAATTACAGGGGTAAGGTTGGGCAAAAATTATTTTTGAAAAAATTTTATGGGAGGGGGGGGTTTTGGAAAAAGGGGAAGAGTTTTTTACGAGGGTAGGCCAATTTTAGAGATGAGGAAAGGGGGAAATTTTTCCCCAAAAAAGTGGGCCTTAGACAAGGAAAGGGGATGCACCGTGGGTTTTTTAATTATTTATAGATGGGGTTGTAAGAGAAGTAATGCGGGGTCTTGGCAAAGGGGGGGGAGTTAAAAGATAAAGAATCCACAAAAAGTGGGAGTTGCCAGCCCTTTGCTGATGCCCGTGTTTTGGGAGATTCTGAAGAAAAAGTTGCAGAGATTGGTGGATGAATTTGGTGGGGTTGCAAAAGAAGAAAATTAAAGGGGAATACGGAAGGAGAAAGGTATGAGGAAAAAAAAAGATTAGGGATGAAAGTTTGAAATCAGATTGGGGGGAGGAGTAGGAGGGGTGAACTTTTCGATATTTGGGAGGGGCGGTCAGCGGTTTGGCTTAAAAGAGAGGTGAATCATGAATTGTGGGGGAAAAAATAGTGGTGCACTTGGGGTTCGGGGAGACAAAAAATTTTTGTCCTTGGAGGCAAAGAGGGGAAATTTAAAAGGAGTAATTTTTTCCCAACGCTCTTATATGGGTGTGAAGCATGGGTGTGAATTTGAGCGAGGAAAGGGTGGAGGCAGGGGAGATGTCATGTTAGGGAAATGGTGGGTGTGAAAAATGCAGAAATTCGTATTTGGAATTTTAGGAGGAGGGCGGTTCCCAAAACGGGTTTGTCCAGGGGGCTGAGGAAGGGTTGTTGAGTGGTTCGGACTGTAGAGAGAAGGGAGCGAAACAGAATAAATTCAAGATGTTCAGTCGTAGTGGAAGGAAGGCGGGGTGGGGGGTGGGCTAGGAAAGGGGAGGGGGGGAAAGGAGGTTTGTGGCGAAGGCTTGGACTTCCCCCAGGGATCATAGCGGTTTGAAAGGAGTGAAAGGGGACAAATGGTTTTTTAATACTTGCTGCTGTTGGGGTGTGAGCAAAGTAAAATTTTTGAAGGGATTAGGAAACGGCAGGCCGAACTTGAGTCCGGGATGGGGAGTCACCTGCACCCGAAGGGGGGGTGTTAATGTTGCGTTTAAAAAAGTAGTGTAAAGCACCCCCGGGGACAGTGATGGAGTGAATGATGGGAAAATTTTTTTTTTTTCGGGCCACCCCCCGCCTTGGTGGGAATCGGGCCCGTGTGATAATAAAAAAAAATAATAAAAAAATATATAGCTACATCAGGGTTTTTCTCCATTTTCTAAATAGCCCTTTCTTCTTTATTTCTTTTTTATTGTCCAGGGGGAAGTGGAAAAAATCTTTCTTGTAAAACCCTGCGTGTTTATGAGGCATAAAATGCTGGGGCAAAGGGGGTTTTAAACCCCCTTTTTGTAACAAAAAAAAGAGAAAAGAAAAAATTTTTAAAAAATGGGATGCTTGAAATTTGAAAACAGATAAAAAATTTAGCACTAACGATATTAAAAGACGGGCCCATAGATCCTTACTGATTGCTGAGCATAAAGTAAAAGGAGTATTCTTTTAGGTAGTGAATTTAAAAAAAACAAAGTTTGTTTTGGGTAAAGGGTAGACTTTTAAGAATACAATAATGAAAAATTTATGAGATACATTTATGAGATACAATTATTCTATTTATTTATTTCGTTGAGTAATGATTTTTGAGAAGAGACTTAAATTTTATAAACAAAAAACAGCGTTTCTTTTTATTTTTCACAGGTAATGAATTCCAATTTTGGGGCCCTTTTTTATGTGCATTAATTTTTGCAAGTGAAAAGGGGGACACGAAAAATCAAAGAGTGATCTGTCCTTGTGTTACGGTCAGCGTTCGTTGAGGTTGGTAAGGAACCTTGGGGGGGGGTTTATATTCAATTTAAAGTTTCTATGCATGTAAGGACATAAAAGTAGGGATATTTGTAGGTAAGGGGTTTAGAGTTTTGAATATTGATGGGGGTGCGCCTGTATGGAATTTATCATTTGACCGCAGCCTTTGTTGAGTAATTAATAGTCTGAGATGGTTTATTGTTTTTGACCCCCATCCCAAAAATTCCCATAGGGGATAAGGGAAATAAGTGATGAAAAGGGCCAGGGGGCTGATGGGGAACAATTACTTTTTCGATTTTATGCCTGGGGTCTTGGAAATTTTTTGGAAATTTTTTGTATTGTTTTTGAAATTTTAGTTTTTATAAAGGTGTTTCCCTAAGAATTTTCCCTCTGTAGTTTGTGAAATGATCCATTTACATTATGTTAAGAGGGACATCGTAGCTCTTTTCCAAACGAAGAAGTAGGTTTTTCAATGTTTAGGTGTTTGTTAGCCTCACCCGGTAGAATTTTCTGAAATTTCGGTCTTAAGTTTTTGGCTAGCATGCGGGCTCGGTGGTGAAGACGTATGTATGTCATCGCAAATATGTGGGTTTTGAGTCTTGCGTGCATTTGGTAAGTCATTTTTTAAAAAGAAAGAGAAGAGGCCAAGGACATTCCCCTTTTGGACACCAACGAAATTTGGGGCGGAAGAGTTTCCCCCATTGTGTACACATATTGGCTTCTGTTGCTGAGGTATGATTTAGGGAGTTGAGGGGGTGCCCCTTTTACCTTGCCACAATTTTATATGGGGCAAGTCATGGTCAACTTACAAACTTTATTAATCATGAAGACCCAAGGGGACTTCTTTTTTTTTATTTAGTGTATATATGTTCTAGGTGATAATTGCTCATTAGTATTTTATTAGGCCTGAATCCAAATTGACAGGAGTTTGAGTATGTTGTGGGGGAGGTAGGAATAGATTTCTTTTTAATTTAATTTTTTTTGAAGGGTTTGTTTTAAAGTGTTGCATGATTGGTGATAGCACCCGTGATGCTTTTTTGTATATAAAGGGTGTAAGGTTTTTAAATTCCTTCTTTTTTTTGTGTGTAATAATAAGGGGGACTTCAGTTTGGGGTTTTTCGGGGCTAGGAACAGTTGTCGGGAGTTGCCAGTGAGGTAGTCATTGGGTGGGGTATCTGAGCTTGGGATTTTATTTGGGGAGGTTTTTTCCAAAAGCAGAGAAAAAAACATTTATCGTTTGTTTCAGTTGGTAGGGGTTGGGGTTCGTTGGTTTTGTTAATTCAATTTTGCTATTTTTTTGATATCTTTTTTTTCCTAGAATTTTTGAAGGGTTTTCCAGGCTTTTTTATATCCCCCGGGGGATAAACCCGTTCCAAAAAATACAATTTTTTTGCTCTTTTATCGGCTGGTTAAAATTGATGAGTAAGTTTTTTTTTGGGCCTGGGTTTTTTGACCCCTTCTGTACTTTTTTCGTATAGGTGTTTGTATTTATGGATTTGAGGGTGCTGGGTGTTAAGCAGGGACTGTTC
Source organism: Cherax quadricarinatus (assembly GCF_026875155.1). NCBI lineage: Eukaryota > Metazoa > Arthropoda > Malacostraca > Decapoda > Parastacidae > Cherax > Cherax quadricarinatus. The sequence continues at coordinate 4,732,544 of NC_069494.1, forward strand.
GTTCTTAGCTGTCATCTGTTAGTTTTTTAGGTGCTTGTTATGAGTTATTGGTGTCTTTTTTAGAAATTATTACATTCATCAAATTTATAGATTTCTAGCTCTAGTGTACCATGTCAATGTTTGTTAATGCTGCTGTGAAGTTATTATTTGGCTGCTCATTTGAAGTCTGAGTGGTTTTGTTTTTATCTTGGGAGTGGAATTGCAGATATTTTATGGAAGTAGGTAGTGGTTTGTGTATTATCTGTGAATTATGCCTGTTATTAAAGGATATGGTGTTGGTCCAGATTAGTCAAGTAGGGAAACATATCTCTGAACTCTTTAGTTTTGTTACGTTGGAGCAACATGCAGTTATCTCTGTTTGTGATTCAGTAATATGTGGGTTTGGTCTTGCAGAGATTTAATGAAGCCACCTGAGAGTAGTAAGTGATCTTTGTTTCATTGCGTGCATCAGTTATCATTCTTCCTTGGTTTTCATTCTAAAAGGCTAATGTTTGACTGTTGGTAACTTGTATGTTTTCACTGTGAGAGGCCTATAACACACTATTTTTACTCCTCTCATCATTTTGGCAAATTTTTATTTCATTCTAAGTGATATATCATGTTCCATGTTTTAAATTCTTATGAGTCTATTCGTGAATTGGATAGTAATAAGCCTACAGAGATGATAATTAGCATCAATTGAGCAAATGAACTTGTTTCCGTCTGCCTCCTACGTTCGTCAACCCAACAAGTTGGTCAGTAAGATAAGTTAATAAAGGTAGTGTGTGTTAATGTTCATTTATCCATTTTTATTAGTGCTTTATATTTACTTTTATTCTTTTTATTGCTATTAATTGCTCAATTTTGTGGTTGCAGTGCAATCTTACTCTTTATTAATTATATTTGTGGTAGCATAAGATAATTATTTTGTTACACTACTATTTATATTTATAATGTTGGTGCAATTAAGTGATATGCCTATTACATATTTTGACAGTTCACCTGTACAGGTCATCCTCACATTCACTTTTTCAACTTTTAGCGGGCTTCACACATTCGTGAATTCCCACCCCAAATTCATATTTAAGTTTCCACCACCTGGCATTCCCTACTACCTCCCCACGACCAGCACTGGCAGCCAGCCTGTGCTCAGTAGTGGTGAGGTGTTGTTTGTTCATTGTTGTTATTAAACTATAGTATAATATGTCAACCCATTCATGCTGCATATTGGAATGGTCTTTCGGATAGGTTATGGATGGTGACATCATTTGTTTAGCATTGAACAGGGCAAGATTGAACATTCTGCTACTGCATATATAATAATTAAATGTAATAATAATAATATCATAATAATAAAATTAAGACAATAAAGTTGAAGTTAATTGTACAAAATACAAGGGTTGGGAAGCAGTGGTGGAGGCATCGTGAGTCGTTGTTTGGTTTATGGCTGGTGAGCTTAGTCTCTGTGCTCTTCCAACATGTCACATAATTCAGTGTGTTTGGGGATTGGTAGATTGAGTGCGACGCAATGGTGAGGCAGTGGTTGAGCAGTGGTGAGGCAGTGGTGGAGGCAGTGGTTGAGGCAGTGGTTGAGGCAGTGGTTGAAGGCAGTGGTTGAAGGCAGTGGTGAGGCAGATGGTTGAGGCAGTGGTTGAGGCAGTGGTGAGGCAGTGGTGAAGGCAGTGTGGTGAGGCAGTGGTGAGGCAGTGGTTGAGGCAGTGGTGAAGGCAGTGGTGAAGGCAGTGGTGGAGGCAGTGGTTGAGGCAGTGGTTGAGGCAGTGGTTGAGGCAGTGGTTGAGGCAGTGGTGAGGCAGTGGTTGGCAGTGGTTTGAGGCAGTGGTTGAGGCAGTGGTGAGGCAGTGTGAGGCAGGTGGTTGAAGGCAGTGGTAGAGGCAGTGGTTGAGGCAGTGGTATTATAACTGTTATTAAACCATAAATGGTATTAAATGATATACAATATTTACAATGTTTCATGTGTTCTATTTTTTTTATGATTGTTCATAGTTAACAAGTTAAGGAAGCAGTATTGTATTATATTTCCCTACAGTATATTGGGGCATCAAACACTCATGATTTTTCAACATTTGTGAGGCTCTTGATCCCCTAACCCTCGTGAATGTTGAGGGAGACCTGTACTATCTTTTACTAGCTGGTACCAACTACCTCATATATTTTTTTTACTTTTTTTAGTGCTATTAACTGCTCAAACTTCATATTACAAGCCAGATCTTACTCCTAAATTAATATTATATCATAGTGACTATCTGTCCATTTAACATTGTTTACCACTACTTATTTTAGTCCCTTTCATATTTTCTACTTTATTTTAGCTTTAAATAACTACATTAGTTCATATATTCACATTTGTTAAAATAATTAAGGAGCTATTTTCAGAAGCTTAAATGAACATTTACATTAGTCTTATACTTAGTCTAATTATGATTCTTTAACTTATGATTACAACATTGATCTGATACCAACTTCTTATTGAGACCTATGTCAAATATGCAACTGTATTTAACTCAGGAGAAAACAAAGGCACTTCTCAGAGTCAAACATCAATACAGTTTTTACATAATGTCAGATCTTAAGCAACATTACATAACTCTCAGCATTACTAAATTCCGCTATCCATTATGTCCATCATTACTCTCACAAATGGCTAAAGCCAGATATACAGTTCAATGGCATTCTGTTACACAGCCATTCAATACTGTAGGCCAGATTCAACTGAGGTGGACACTTAAATACAGTCCAAACTAGAATGTTCATAATTACTTGCACAAGCATGAACATGGAATTTAATAGGTAAATTCAAATCCAAATACCTACAATAAACCTTACAGTGATAACATTTACAGAGTCCACAGCAAAAGTCATTTTAGTGATAAACCTAGGAAAGTATGATATCTGATGCATCCATGTAAAGTCACATCACTTCTCTCAGGAGACTTCGGAATAAATCTCTGCATGACAGGCCACTTGTATGAATTCACAAACACTATGGACTGCATGTTGTTACCACAGCATACAAACTGTAGGAATAACAGAGATAGTGTTTCCTATAGACCACATCTGACAATACTATCCTCTTTAAAATCAGGAATTAATCACAATATCACACAGACATACCTTTCATATAACCATCTAGGTAAATTACCCAAGACATCCTACAAATAACCTCAGGCACATATGAGAGCTATAACCTTTACAGGTCCAGAGGTCCAAATTCAAGTGTGCTCCAGGTCCAAAATTTAAAAAAGTAAATTTTGTTAGTTCTTATGGAATGTAGTAAAAATCATTTTCTGAAGGTAATACAAAAAGTATGAAATTTATGGAAAATTGACGAAATTATGTTCTCGCGAATTTTGATGTATTAGCGATATTTGGTAATCAGCATTTTGCGTTTGACTCCATTTTAGGCCAAATACATTATTCCAGTCGAAAATTCATTAGCTTTTTCCTATTACTTCCATTCTGTCGACTGAGCACAGAATTCCAAGTCAACTGTTTCAACTACAAATAAAGTGGTCGGAAATTGTAATTGGCCAAACACATTTTTCATTA
>NC_069494.1:4736589-4773518 GCF_026875155.1 Cherax quadricarinatus
TAGTGAGGAATTATAGAATTCCATCGACCACTTTCCTGTATTATTCCGTGTTAGCCACGCTTTTGTGCGCTATTACGCCATGGGTCACACTTGTCGAAGGCTTTTGCAGTCTGTACATATATAACCATCTGCATTTCTTTTTGTCTTCTAGTGCATTTAGACCTTGTCGTAGTGGTCCAATATTGAAGACAGACAGGAGCGACCTGTTATCTAAACTCATGTGGCCGGCTTGTAGGGTAACTGAGGGTTCCTAGATGCGTGTGATCATATGGCTTCTTATACCCCTGGCACCAAAGAGTTTTTTAAGGATATGGGATGTTAGTGCTATTGGTCTGTAGTCTTTTGCTGGTTGCTTTAAATCTGCCCCCTTTGTGGAGTGGGGCGATGTCTGTTGTTTTTTTAGTAACTGTGGGGACGACCACGTGTCCATAAAAAAAAAAAAAAATCCACAACCCCCCCCCCCCCTCTCCATAGATTGCAGAAGGAGCTCGTGATAGGGGCTTCTTGCAGTTCTTGATGAACACAGAGTTCCATGAGTCGGCCCTGGGGCAGAGTGCATGGGCATGTCATTTATCGCCTGTTCGAAGTCATTTGGCGTCAGATAACATCGGATAGGCTTGTGTTAATCAAAGTTGTGGCTCTCTCATAAAAAATTCATTTTGATCTCGACCTCTCAGTCTGGGTAGCGGCTTGCTAAAAACTGAGATCATATTGGGGGTGACTTTGAGTAGCTCACTCCATTTCCTTGTTGTCTCTGTTAGACCCATCTTGTTTAAGTAGGCCCAATACTGGACGTTGTCTCGATTTTGTTTTGGAATAGGGAAAGAAATACTTTGGGTTTCTTTCGATTTCATTTATGCTTTTAGTTCTTCCTCGCGATTCCTGAATCCTAAGGGATTTCGTTAGCTTAAAGTTCGATCTTGCTATTTCTCTGACCATTCTCCCTACCATTTCAGATATATTGATACCTCTTTAAGCGCTCTGTTATTCTTTTCCGTCGCCTTAAATGAGCGCCTGTCTCTTTCAGTTTTTTTACATCTACCCTCCTTTTTCATAGAGGAAAAGCCTTGGTGCATACATCGAGTGCTACCGAGTTAATCTGTTCTAGCAAATTGGGGTCTGTGTTGCTTAGTATATCTTCCAGAGCTTATATCGGTTAGACTTGGGTTTACTTGGTCCCACTATGTTTTTTGTTATTGAAGTTGAAATTTTGGTGGTATGCTCCCTCTGACTAATCTCATTATTCGTCATGGGGCTCCGCGCATACATGACTGAACCCTCAATAATTGTTGTGGAATCTGAAGTATATTGTTTTTGATATGGTGATATTTCTAACAGATCATCATTGTTAGTGAAGATGAGGTCTAGTGTATTCATCCAGTCTAGTAGCTCTATATTGCGGTTTAAATGAATTTTGTGCAGAGATTAAAAGCTCAGCGTGAGTGTGAGTTTTTCATCAGTTGCTGCCTCCTGGTGTTATTACTGCAACAATATTATTTTGCTATAATTCCTCCATTTTAGGTGGCCTTAAGTTGAAATCCCCCAGGAGCAAGATGTTGGGTGCAGAGCTGGAAGGTTTCCCATACAGTGTCATGTTTTAACAGCTGTTCCTGAATTGCTGGATTTGCACATCCGGAGGCTTGTAGACTATCACAATGTACTAGTGTTGGTTCTCGACCTTTACTGGCTAAAACTTCCACTACTTCATTTGAGCATTTAGCAGTTCTGTGCAAACAAGTGAACTGCAATGTACAGGCCAACACCCCCCCTTTTGCCTGTTCACTCTGTCACACTGTATAGGTTGTACCACTGGGATCCATATTTCGTTGTCCAAGTGATCCATTATGTGGGTCTCAGTGAAAGCCGCGAACATGCCTTTGCCTCTCCAGCATCCACGCCTAAAGGTAATTTTGTTTGTTTGTTCTGCATTTAGTCCCCTGTATATTGCAAAGAAGAATGTACACGGACTGGTGGTATTGTTGGGTACAGGGTGGATTTTTTTTCCGGCATTAGTATCTGTATCTGTTTGGATAGGAGTGGAGGCCCATCGACTGTGGTTCCACTCCAGGAATGACTGGATTTGGTGTACATTTCTGCCATTTCCTGCATTTTTTTTCTTCCTGCACTAAAACCTCTCCCTCTTGAGTGGCTGTGGCAACCAGGTTTTCCATGGCGCTGTGAATGTTTTGTATATCTTTTGTCCCTTTATATGGTATGCCTGGCAATTAAGTTATAGCACAGACTTTCCTGTACTGAAGAGTACACATTTCAGGTGAAAAGCTTACAAAGGGAGTTTGCATTTCCTGATGTCCTATGGGCATGCATTTCCTAGGGGTGGTCATAGTTGCACGTCCCATCTGTTTTCCAGATTTCCTTGCCAGCAGATACCGAGTGCATAGTATGTGCACAGCTGGGGGTTCCGTTTGCCTTGGGTTTCTGTGACTGTATCCCTGTTGGTGCATGTTTCCCTGTCCTTACTTCTATCCTCCCTAGCACCAGACAATGGACTCCCACCATTTGTTTTTTGGTAATTATATCCTCACTATTGCTAGTGGAGTCCTCACTTGTTTGCTATTTCCTGCAGTATTTCTAGTTTGCAAATATTGGTTTTATCTTATCTTTGACTACACTTGTTTCCCACTATGGCTCCTGTCCCCCTATGCGGTCATTCATATGTATTCCTTCCTGCGTATAATTCCCGACTACCTGGACAAAATCTCCAGCTTCACCATTACTGTCTCCCAGGACAGCATCTCCACTTCCCCATTACTTCGCCTGTATCCCAGAACAGCATCCCAGCTTCCACCATTACTGTCTCCCAAGACCGCACTCCACTTCACCATTTACTGTCTCCCAGGAGAGCAACCCCAGCTTCCCCATTAAACTGTCTCCCAGGACAGCACTATCACCCCCCATTTACTGACTACCAGACATCATCTCCACCCTTACAGTTTCTGACTACATGGCCAGTATCAAGGCAGTACCATCCAGCCCGACTTTTCTGTTTCCCATCTGTGTGTAGAAAGCTCCAGGGTTTCCACTATGAAGCAGCTTGATGTTGACATCTTTTAATACCCTTGTGATTTTAGTCCACAGATTTATCTCATTTGGCATACCAAAAAACACTTCCCTGTTTTTAATCTGCTTGTAGCTAGTCTTGGATATCTGCACACAAGGGGCCGTGACTCCAATTTCCACAGAAATGACAATTTTATGCATTGGAAGCCCGTTGTTTGACTGAACCACAGACGACACACAGCTTCATAATGATTTTGAATGGTTATTTACTGCAATTCTACTAGCCAACCTCGTGAAATATTCTATTACTAACCTGCAAGGTGTGCACAACGCAACCGGTTTGAAACCAGTCCAGGGTCGGACCAGTCAAAGGGTTCGACGCAGTCAGGGTTCGGGACCAGTCATCTGATTCTGATCAGTGGGTACTATTAAACCATAAACTGGTCGGTGATTTGGAGCTAACACATGAAGGACTACTGGAAATTATCTACCCGATAATATGTGATTTGATTGATACAAAAGTATAACTGCGTGTTGAAGAGCCGGTGACTGCTGCACTCCTACAATGGGACGACGGTCGAGCCTCCACCTTTGTTTATCAAATCGTGTATCTAGCTTCCACTATTTTTTTTTTTTTTTTTCCGTCTCCCAACAACAATAAATGCTATATGTATCACTATAGTTGACTGGTGCAAATTTAGGAGGAAGGGCGCTTTTCGTAGTAATAATTGATTCTCGTTGTGTATATGCGCCGCTGGTAACTACAGGTTATATGTAATACACAGTAACGTCTGGTATTTCAAGAAAAAGAAACTAATGATAAGTCACTACACTCACTAAGTACCATTATAATACTGTTAGTTGCTACTACAACACTGATTCTGCTATTCAATGGTATCACTAGATATAACTAGTACACTAGCTCCACCAGGAAGATATTAGAAACACTGACCTGTGGTAAGTATCTTTCGACTTCGGCAAGGCTCTAAATAGGCTTATCACTTCATTTTTACAATTTCCCTTTTTCAAATGACACTTTAGCCTTTATCATCAATATAACTAGGGAGCCACTGTAGTATACACTATACACTAAGTATACTCAATGCTTTCAGGGAGACTTTCCTGGTTCCTCTGACACAAAGTTCAATATTGATTAATTTTTCACACGGATCAGGCCTATGATTCCCTCTGGCAGTAAACTCTGGCTAGGAAGGCACACTAATTCTCCTTTTTTTAAGTCAGTATATAATGTTTCCGCCTTGATTGGTTCCAGCGCTAGAGGATGTTATCGTATAGGATTGATGACACAAATTAAAGTCACTAGCATCGTAAGAGCGACCGTGAAAACCACGAGAAAAATGGAGTCACAACGAGGCACGCTGATCACCTATGAAACTATTCAGATTAATTCTAGGACAAAAAAGATATCACAAAATAGACAAATTGAATTAACAAACCAGACAACCCAACTCCCACCAACGAAATAGCACACAGACTCAATGATTTCTTTCTCTCACTATAGAAACAACTTGCCAATAAAATCCCAAGCTCAGATACCCCACCCAATGACCAACCTCCACTGGCAACTAACCGAACACACTGTTCAGCTCCGAATAACCCAACTGAATGTCTCCTTTTATTATAAACACACCTAAAAACAAGACAGGAGATTTAAATACCTTACCACCCTTTATATACTAAAAAGCATCACAGGTGCTATCACCAATCATTGCAACACTCTTTAACAAATCCATTCGAAAAAATTAATTCAAAAGCAAATCTATTCCTACCTCGTCTCCCACAACATACTCACTCCTGTCTTTGGATCAGCTAATAAAAATACTAATGATGCTAATTATAACATGCTAGAACATATATACACTGCAAATATGAGAAAAAAGAAGTCCCACTGGGGAGCTTCATTGACTTACATAAAGCTTTTGATACAGTTTGACCAGACTTGCTCCATATAAACTTGTAGCACTATGGTATAAGAGGGCACTCCCTCAATCGACCTAAAGTCATACCTCATCAACAGAGCCAATATGTGTACCAAATGGGGCAAACTCTTCCGCACAGCAATTACAGTTGGTGTCCAACAGGGAAGTGTCCTTGGCCCTCTTCTTCTCCTTTTTCATAAATGACTACCAAATCATCACAACTACTCAAACCCACACTATTTGCAGATGACCACTACATACTCTTCACTCACCTGAGCCCAGTCATGCTAGCCAATACTGTAAGTACCGAAATTACAGAAAATATCTACCTGGATGAGGACTAACAACTACTCTAAACATTGACAAAACCTACTTCATTCAGTTTGGTAAGATAGCTACCAGATGTGTCCCTCTAACATAATGAATAAATTGGATCACTTATCAAAACTCACAAAGAGGGAAAATTCTTAGGAATCCACCAGATAATTAGAACTAAAAATTCAAACACATATACAACAAATTTTTCCAAAAAAATTTCAAGACCGCAGGCATACTATCGAAGATACAGTAATATTTTCCACAGTCCAGCCTCCTGGCCCTATTTCATACTCCACTTATTACCACCTATCTCACCCTATGGAATTTGTGCATGGGCTCAACAACAATAAACCATCTCAACCAATTAATTACCCAACAAAAGCGGCGGTCCATGAAGATAAATTCCCACTACAGGCAGCACACCCCATCATTATTCAAAACTCTAACCTACTCACCATATCAAAACTCCATACTTATTATTGGCACTACTACATGGCATAGAACACTTAACTTGAATATAACCCTCCCTCAAGCGTCTCCTTGACCAACCTCACAGAACGCTATGACCATAACACAAGGTCCAATATCACACTTGCGATTTCTCACCATCTGCACACTATGCAAATAACTTAATGCACATAAAAGGCCCTAAAAATCTGGAATTCATTACCTGTGAATATAAAAGAAACGCTGTCTGTGTATAAATTCAAGTCTCTTCTCATAAATCACTTACTCACACGCAACTAAATAAATACTGAAATAATTGTATCTCATAAACGTAATCTCAATAAATGTTTTCTCATTATTGTATCTAAAAATGTCTAACCTGTGACCCAATGAAACTTTGGTTTTTTTTTATTACACTGCACCTTACAGAATACTCCATTCTACTTCATGCTCAGCAATACAGTAAGTGATCATATGGCCTGTCTTTGTAATACTCGTTTGTGCTAAATTGTTATCTGTTTACAATTTCAAGCATCCCAGTTTTATAAAGTTTTTCTTCTTCTCTTTTTTAGTAAATGTCTACAGGAGAAGGGGTTACTAGCCCATCGCTCCCAGCATTTTAGTCGCCTCATACAACACGCATGGCTTACAGAGAAAGATTCTTTTCCACTTCCCCATGGACAATAGAAGAAATAAAGAAGAACAAGAGCTATTTAGAAAATGGAGAAAAACCTAGATGTATGCATATATATATGCAAATGCGTGTCTGTGAAGTGTGACCAAAGTGTAAGTAGGAATAGCAAGATATCCCTGTTATCTAGCGTGTTTATGAGACAGAAAAAGACACCAGCAATCCTACCATCATGCAAAACAGTTACAGGTTTCTGTTTCACAGTCATCTGGCAGGACGGTAGTACTTCCCTGGGTGGTTGCTGTCTACCAACCTACTACTATGGTCTTTAAAAGACCATAATTATTCCCAAGTCTTTTACGTGTTCTTTACGTTTTATTTGGTGACCCTCTTGAGTTTTGTATATAGTGTTCCTTTTGAGTTCTTCATACCTAAGGGGCGGTAGAACAACTATTTTTTTTCCGTCAGATTCCTTTCATTGTTGGTGCACAAGACGAAGTATTTTCTCTATTTACTTTAAATATTTATCAATTTATTATATCCCAAACAACAACTGAAAGAAGAATGATTTACTGAAAATGCCATTTGGCATGAGGGTAGTCCTATATGGCACAACATAAGGTTGTTTGGGCACTTGGTATACGAGAGAAACAATCTAATACGAATTTTTGGTGTGTTCACTTTCACAAGAAAATAACGTTTGTTATCCTAGGGCCTTTTGCAAAATATCTGCCCTTTTACACCCAGATAAAATCCCAAAATGTTGGAATATTCCAGAATTGTGCATCGCTAAAAATAAAACAAAATCATTATTTTACAATTTTGTGAATATTAATTCTACTTTAATTCAGTAGTAAAATGTGTAGTTTAACCCTTTGAGGGTCGACGGGCCCTCTCCAAGACTCGTTTCTCCAAGGTCGCCAAATTTAAAAAAAAAAAAACATTTTTTTCTTATGAAAAGAATAGAGAAACCTTTCCCGATCAAATGACACCAAAGTGATAAATTTGATGGAAAACATACAGAATTATGCTCTCAGCGAAGTTAGCGTCTCGCGAATGTCCCATGCATTGGCGATATTGCCCACTTTGAGCACCATTTTGGCCATTCCAACTGTACTAGTCGACAAAAAACTAATATTTCGCTAGAACTCCATTTTTTCATCGAATGAGTGCAAGAAATCACCCCATTTACCAATTTCAACTGCCAGGGTACAGGTCGTCAGAATTTAGCAATTTTGCCAATTTCACACAAATTTTCAAAATATGCCAATTTCCGAATAGGGTCCTGAATAAACAAGAAAAAGACATTATTGGCAATTAAAATGACAATTTCCTCTGTTCATTAGTCATGTCTCAAGTCCCCTCTACATTCTTTTTGCTTTACACTGTTTGAATTTTTATTCTCACAAAATAAAAGAGTTAACTGTTATGCTGACTACTGCATTAGTGTAAAAATGGTATAAATATAATATTGACGCACTTGTGAAAGAATATTAGACTCACCATTGATGTGTATTGGGACACATAGCAATATTTTTTACTTTGAACTTTGGTAAAATCGAACATTTCTGCATACTTTGGAGCTCAATTTCAAGGTAACTTTTCAATAGGTAAAACAAGTCAAAATCATCTTTATTTCTGAACTATGTCTCCATTCTATAAATGAGACCTGGAAACTAGAATACATCAATATATACCATGCGAAAATACAGTGCAAAGTCGCTATTTTATTCCAAAAAAGGGTCAATATTTTTTTCTCATTATGCACTGTGTTGCGCAGGATTTTTTATACTGTGGCACACTGACCACATAGACCCATTCTTTCATATGTAGGCCTACACTTTCTCCCAATAGATTGAGGAGGGCCTAGAATTTAGGGCCGTACTAGTAGGTCAAAACCCGGGTCGTAAGCCATACTAGTACAGTGGACCCCCGCATACCGTCGGCATCACATAACGTTTAATCCGCACACCGCTCGCTTTTATCGCAAAAATTTTGCCTCGCATACCGCTCAAAAACCCGCTCACGCACTGCTTTGTCCGAGACCGCGTCCAATGTGCGCCCTTGTAGCCAGCCTCACATGGTGCCGCCGTTGGCATTGTTTACCACCATCCTCCGCGGTAACATCCAAGCATCCAATTGGAACATTTCCATATATTACAGTGTTTTTGGTGATTTATCTGCAAAATAAGTGACCATGGGCCCCAAGAAAGCTTCTAGTGCCAACCCACAGCAATAAGGGTGAGAATTACTATAGAGAGAAGAAAGAGATCATTGATAAGTATAAAGTGAGGCATGGTTGCCGACCTGCCAGGTTGTAGAAGAAACCCAAATCAACCATCGCTACATTGGTGGCAACAGAAATGGCATCAGGAAGCTGTTCTTGCCAAGGTTTAACTGTGTTTTCGAAACAGAGAATCGCAAGTGATGGAAATGTTTGAGAGACTCTTATTGGTGGTGGATAAATGAAGAACAGACTAGCAGGAATCGCGTCTCTCAAGCGATCATAAGCGAAAAGGCTAGGAAGTTGCATGAAGGATTTAATTAAAAAAATGCCACTGCAACTATTGATAGTGAGTGAATTTAAGGCAGCAAAGGTTGGTTTGGAGAGATTTAAGAAGCGTAGTGGCTATACCTAGTGTGATAAGCATGTTGAGGCTCGTTCGGACACCACAAAGCACTGAAAAACATTGCAGGAATTCAAGGAGTACCATAGACAGTGAAGGACTGAAACCTGAACAAGTGTTTAATGTGATGAAACAGGCCTGTTTTGGAAGAAATCCAGCTGTTAAGATGGTAGCTGGTGAAAAGCCCTCCCAGGACATAGCCTATGAAAGACTGCTGACGGGGTGGATGTGTTCCAATGCCTACTGTGATTGAAAAGTGAAGCCTTTATTATGTATCACTCTGAAACTCCCAGACCGTTCAGGCAAAAGAAATGTCCTCAAGGAGAATTTGTGTGCTGGGAGGGCAAACAGTAAGCAATGGGTCACTAGGGACTTTTTCTATGACTGTTTACACCATGCATTTGCCCCCATGGTGAAAGATTACCTAACGGAAAAGAAATTAGAACGTAAGGCCTCCTGTGTTAGACAATGCCCTGTCCCATCCTACAGACGTGGCAGAGCGACTTTATGGGGACCATGAAATTCATTAACATCAGTTTTTGGCCTCCTAATAACCACTCCTCTCCTGCAGCACATGACCAGCAGTTTACTGCAACTTCAAAAAACGTACACAAAAGCTCTGTTGAAAGGTGGCTTTGAGTGACCTCAGAAACTCAACATGACTCTAAGAGAGTTTTGGGAGAGAGCAACTTAATATCCTCAATTGTGTAAACCTTATAGGTAAGGCTTGGGAGGGAGTGACGAAGAAGACTTGAACTCTGCTTGGAGAAACTGTGGCAGAATGTGAAAGACCACAGGGATTTTGAAGGGGATTTGAGGCTAGCCCTAGACTCCTATGCCAGTTGAGGAATACATTATGGCCTTGGGAAAGTCCTCCTTGGGGGTTGAGGTTAGTGGGTAATGATGTGGAAGAAGTTGGTGGAGAGGACAATGAAGAACTAACCACTGATGAGGCTGATAGATCAACTCAAGAGCAAGAGGCCAGACCTGAGGAAAACTGGTTCGAAGGATGGGAAGAGAAATTGAAGAAATTGCCTACTACAAAGATTAAGGATTCTGTATAAACAAGTGGCTTGAAGTGCAAACCTTCATGGAGGAAATCACCCTCACACTGCTATTGCAAGCCGTGCTGGTGACTATTATCTGACAATGTTGTGAAACACTTTAGGAATGTCATAAGGAACGGAGTACAGGCCCACTATGGACAGATAGTTGTGGCGAAGAAGTCCAGTGACTCTAATCTGGTCCTAGTGGCATTATAAAGAAGAAGGGAAGTAGACCCCAGAAAAGGACTCGACACCTGTCAAGTCTAATGGAAGGGATTCCCCTCTAACCACTAACACTCTCTCTCCCCTCCGCACATCCCATCAATCATGCACCAATCTTCCAATAAAAGTAGTGTCATGTAATTGTGCATGCCTTTTTCAGTTTGTGTGTATTAAAATTTACATTCAATGTTAATATTTTTTTTTTTTTTTTATACTTTTGGGTGGTCTTGCACGGATTAATTTGATTTCCATTATTTCCTTATGGAGGAATCATTCGCATACCGATCATTTCGCATAACAATGAGTGGGCCAGCGAGGAGCACAGATAAAGTCGCTATGGCGGGGGTCCACTGTACGCCGAAACCCTCAAAGGTTAATGGATAATGCAACTGTGTAGGTGCTTGTACAAAAAAAACATAATGAGAAGCATTTCTTTTTATACATCGGTAACCATGTCTAGGCTAAAAGTAAGCAGGTTAAAACACTAGGGGGTATGGAGATAAAGAAATTGGGATTGACTTATGCACAAGTACGCACCAACATTACCTAGCAGGTTTTGGGTGTGGCAACCCTGGAAATGTGAAATTATGCTAGCCAAAATTAGTGCCGAATAACTGAAGGAACCGAATTAACGATTTGCCGGATATGTGATGGCGGACCTGTAATATACATTTCTGCATTTTTTGTTTCTAAACAATTATTGTAAGTGAAATAATGAATGAAATTTTTAGTGCATTTATTTGTTGAATTCAAAGAAAGAGAGATTTTAGGCCAAAATATTGAAAGTGGTGTATGAGTGGACAAGCTTGCCAGGATGTACGGGAGTAACTGAAAACAATCAAGTTGCCTCCTGGTGAAGAGGGAAAGGCAGAAATTGAGGAAGCTGTTGTTGTGAAGGGGTAAATATTATGCTAACAAAACAGAAGATCACAAAACAATCGAAGGATGTGCAGAAGTTGTTGTTGGTGTGGATCAACGGAAAACGATAGAGGAGATAATATTGTGGAGGGCTTTGATTAAGGATTTTGATGGGCTTTGATACCTGAAGTCTTTATGGGGGGGGATTCACTTCCAAAACAATAACCTCTCCTCTCTCTCCCCTTCTCACCTTCTTCCATATGCTAACAAGAGTCTTCAATAAAGGTATGTAATAGTGATTTAAATGTTCATTTACCCATTAAAATTAGTGCTTTACATTTATTTCTCATTGTTTTCTGTATGTAAAATTATAGTAATTCTCTGTAAAATGTTTTTTTTTTTTTTTTAGTATTTTTGGGTATCTGGAATGGATTAATTAGATTTACATTATTTCTTATTGGAAATATTTCTTTGGTTTTTCATCCATTTCAGATTTTGGCCGACCTTCTGGAATGGATTAACCCTTTGACTGTTTTGGTCGTATATATACCTCTTACAAGCCAGTGTTTCTGACGTATTAATACGCATAAATTCTAGTGGCTTCAAGTCAAGCAGGAGAAAGCTGGTAGACCCACATGTGAGAGAATGGGTCTGTGTAGTCAGTGTGCACCACATAAAAAAAATCCTGCAACCCGTAGTGCATGAGAAAAAAAAAAAAAATTTTTTTATTAAAATGCCGACTTTGAGGAGTATTTTTGTACAGTGGACCCCCGCATAACGATTACCTCCGAATGCGACCAATTATGTAAGTGTATTTATGTAAGTGCATTTGTACGTGTATGTTTGGGGGTCTGAAATGGGATAATCTATCTTCATACAATATTCCTTATGGGAACAAATTCGGTCAGTACTGGCACCTGAACATACTTCTGGAGTGAAAAAATATCGTTAACCGGGGATCCACTGTATTCTCATTTTCATGGTCTCACGTGATAAAATGTGAAACATATTACAGAAATAGAGATGATTTTGATTAGTTTTTTCCACTATGAATAATACCTTTGAAATTGAGCTCAAAAAGTAGTAGTGGAATGTTGATTTTTCCAAGGTTCAGGAGTAAGCAAATCACACCACACATTCAATACATGTCAACTGGGGAGTCTAATATTCTTTCATTAGTGCACTGATATTATTTATACCATTTTCACAATAATGCAGTAGTCTGCATAACAGTAAATTTTGTATTTTTTGTATGAATAAAAAATCAAAAATAGAATGCAATAGTAATATAATGAGGGGCTAGGGAGACAGGGACTAATGAACAGAGGATATGTTATTTTAGTGCCAAGATGTTACGTGTGTATTCTGCACTCTATTTTTCAAATTGGCATCTTTTTTAATTTGCATGAAATTGACACCCATTGCTATTTCTGACCACTATATTGGGGTAACTTTGGACTCAAGAATGTAATGACCCGATTGCAAACAAACCATACCCCCGGCCGGGTTTGTGAACCAGCGGTCATCGAGTCTCAAACTCCATGCCCGTCGCGTTAGCACTAGACCAGCAGCCCACAATAAGATATCCAATAGGTTATTTCTACACCATAGGAAGGTTAGCACAGGCACCACTGTGACCACAAATGCAGTTTTTACAGACGAATCTCCAGTAAGTGTGGCCGTGACGAACTCTAGCTCAAGTCCCTTCACTGCCGTTCAAACATGACTCAAAGAAATCGTAATGACACGATTGCAAACAAACCATACCCCGGCCGGGATTGAACCCGCGGTCGTTTAGAGTCTCAAAAACTCCGCCCGTCGCGGTTAGCCACTATGGTTTTGTTTGTGCAATCGTTTGTCATACGATTTCTTGGAGTCATGTTGACGGCAGTGAAGGGACTTGAGCTAGAGTCGTTCACGGCCACGCTTAGCTGGAGATTCGTCTGTAAAAAACTTGCATTTGTGGTCACTCAGAGGTGACTGTGCTAACTTTCCTATGGTGTAGAAATATACTAGTTGGATGAATTTATGTGCCTGCTGGTCTAGTGGGCTTTTTTAATGCGAATTGCTTGGAGTTTTGAGACTCTATATGACGACGTCGGTTGGGTTCAATCCGGCCCGGGGGATGGTTACTTTATTGGGTAGTTCAAAATCAGTACATGTGGCACAGTTTCTTGTACTCTAACTGATTAGAAAAAAAATGGAGTTCTAAAGAATAGCTATGAGTTTTTGTCACTGGTAAGGAACACAATGTGAAATGATATTTAATAATTTGCCAAAAAAAACAGAGCGCAAATTTGGCGAAATCACCGATGCGTATATTTCGCCGGAGATAGCTAAACTTGTGGGAGCATAATCCATGAGTTTCAATCAAATTTCAACTTTTGGTGTCATACCATCGGGAATAGATTCTCTATCATTTCATAAGAAAAAATAATTATTTTTTTCCCAAAAATTTTGCGACATAGAATGACAGTTTCAGAAAGGAGTTTTCGGCAGTCAAAGGTTAAGGATGAAAACCAGGGTATTACTGCAATTAATGAGAGAATGGGTGATATGTAATCAATTTTGTTGAAATAAGAAAAAGTTTTGGTGTGAGATTAATAAGTTGTAACGAAACTGTCTGAAGGTTTCACTTTGCCATGGATCGATTCTGGTTTCAGTACGAGCTGAAGAATTTACCTGTGGTAGAAACCACTAGACATGTTTCTTTAACATTGTTCCAATGGGTGTTAGGTGACTGGTCTGGGCCGCATCCTGGAGGGGGGATTAATGACCCCAGTGGAAGATAAGACAATCACTGGGAATAAAAAAATTCAAACAAATCTTAATCTTGACAGGGTTGAAGCAAGGATGGATTGGGGCTTGAAATGCTATGTATCTATGTAATTTCAATATGTAACCTTTGCAAAGAGAAATAAAAAAAGTATACTGTAGGAGCCTACAGATTACTGACATGTTTTATACAGAATTTTGAAAATTTTTATTTGTATTTGAGTGTCGGTGTCCTGTGGGTCAGGACACAGTGTCCATGGTTTTTGAATCCTCTGCCAGGTAGAAACGCTGGATGTGGTTTCCTTACACATGCGGTTCCTGTTCATCTAGATGCAGGTACCTGGGCGTTTATTCAGTATAAAGACCACAAGATATGGTAATTGTACTATCCACTAGAATTCGAGAGTCTGCAGCCAAATGCTTAGTAGATAAACAAACTATCCCTACAACCTCAGGAAAACAGAAACAATACCATCTGGCACCAAAGAGTAAATTGAAAACAAAAAAAAATAAAAAAAAACCAATATTTCTGTATGCCAGTATAACACTGTAGTTTACATGTAATAAAATTTAGTTATGCACGAACCATAATACATGGACACAGATCTCTCATTAATGAATCCCATGTCCATATCACACTGTGTAAAACTCTATGCACATAAAGGGCCCTACAGTCGACAAAAAAAAAACATGAATATTTCGCTATAGAGTAGTTTAGTAGGGCCTTTTTTTAGAGGGAAGAGTGAGAATATTAGGATTAGAGAATCCCATATTCTTCTATTCGAAAAATGAGTGCAAGAAAAACCACCCCATTTTATATTATCAATTTTCAACTGCCCAAAAGAAGAGTAGTTACAGTCGTCAGAATTTAGCAATTTTGCCAATTTACCAAATTTCAAAAGATGCCAATTTCCGAAAGGAGTCCAGAAATAACAAGGAAAGACAATTCATTGGCAATAAAATGACATTTCCTCTGTTCATTAGTCATGTCTCAAGGCCCCCCTCTTAAATTCTTTTTGCTTTCCACTTTGAATTTTTATTTTCACACATACAAAAATAGAAGATTTTACTGTTATGCAGAGACTACTGCATTAGTGTTAATAAAAAATGGTAATTATAAAAATAATATTGACGCACTTGTGAAAGATATTAGCTCACCACCAGTTGATTGTATTGGCAATTGCATATGATATTGTTTACTTTTGAATTGGTAAAAAATCGAAATTTTGCTACTTTGAGCTCAATTTCAAGGTCTTTTCATAGTTTTTAAACCAGTCAAATAATCATCTTGATTTCTGTTAGTATGATTCCATTCTCTATAAATGAGACCAGGGTGAAAAACTAGAATACAACAATAAATTACAATGCGGAAAAAAAATCAGTGCAAAAAATTCCCTTATTTTATTCCAAAAAAAACGGTCAATTTTTTTTTTTCCTCATTATGCACGTGTGCTGCAGGATTTTTTTTTATATGTGCACACTGACACATTGCCATTCTTTCATATGATAGGCCTACCAGCTTTTTCTCCACTAGATTTGAGGGCGCTAGAAATTTAGGCGTACTTAGTATGTCAAAAAAACCTGGGTCGTGTAAGGCCATACTAGTACGGTGGACCCGCATACCGTCAGCATCAATAACTTTTTAACCGCACACCGCTGCTTTTATCGCAAAAAAATTTTGCCTCCAATAACGCTACTCAAAAACCCGCTCAACCACTGATTTGTCCGAGGAGACGCGTCAAATGTGCGCCTTATTAGTCAGCCTACACATGTGCCCGACGGTGGTGGGCATGTTTTTTTACCAGCCCAGCCTCCGCGGTGCAGGTTGCGGTATCTTCCCCCCAAGCAATTACAATCGGAACATTTGTATTTTATTACTGTGTTTGTTTTTTTGGTGATTTTTTTTCTACAAAATAAGTGAATGGCACCAAGGAAAGCTTTTCTAGTGCCAACCATACAGCAATAAGGGTGGAGAATTTCTTTAGAGATGAAGGAAAGAGAGCATTGATAAGTATGAAAGTGGAAGGTGTGGTTTGTTGCCCGACCTGGCCAGGTTTTCAGTTTTTTACAAGTAACCCAAAATCACCATTCGCTACTATTGTGGGCAACAGATAAAAGGCAATCAAATCAAGGTGGGGGAAGCCTGTTCTTGCCAAAGGTTTTTTTTTAATGTGTTTTCGAAACAGAGATCGAAAGGTGATGGAAGGAAGATGTTGAGGAGTGACTCTTTTGGTGTGGATATATAAATGAAGAAAGTAGCAGGCGGGGTTAGGGTTCTCCTCTCAATGCGATCATAAGCGGAAAAGGCTGGAAGTTGCATGAGGATTTTTTAATTACAAAAAAAATGCTCTCTGCCTCTGCAACTAGTGATGATTTGAGTGAATTTAAGGCAAGCAAAAAGGTTTATGGTTTGAGAGAGATTTAAGAAGGCGTATTAAGAAGTAGTGGCATACATAGTGTGATAATGAATATTTTTAGGCATGGTGAGGTGCCAGTTCGGACACAAAGGCAGCTTGGAAAAATATGGTGCAGGAATTCAAGGGAGTACATAGACAGTGAAATGACTGACTGAAAACTGGGAACAGTGTTTTAATTGTGAATTTGATGAAAAACAGGCCTCTGTTTTGGAAGGAAAATGCAGCAAGGACCTGCAGTACTCAGGGAGGAAAAAAAGGCAAAAATCCCACAAACTTAAAACTCCCATGGACATCTATAAGCTATGATGAAAGACAGGCTTTACTTTGTTGTGTGTGTTCCATTGCTATGGTGAGTTGCAAAAAGTGAAGCCTTTATTATTTGTATCACTCTCTGATAACTCCCAGGGGACCGTCAGGCAAAAGAAGAAATGTCCTCAAGGAAGATTTGTGTGTGTGAGGAGGGCCAAAAGAGTTTAAGGCAATGGGTTCACTAGGAGACTTTTTCTATGACTGGTACACTTATGGCATTTGCCCCATCCCAATTGTGAAAGATTACCTAATGAAAGAAAATTAGGGACTTATGTGCCCTCCTCGGTGTTAGACAATGGCACCTGGTCATCTTCCTACAGAACGTGGCCCAGCCCAGAGCGAACTTTATGGGGACATTGAAATTCATTACATCATGTTTTTTTGCCTCCTAAATACCCACTCCTCTCCTGACAGCCCATGGACCAGCAGGTTACTGCAAACTTCACAAAAAAACTGTTACACATAAAAAAAGCTCTGTTTTGATTGAAAGGTGCTTTGTAGTGACCTCAGAAACTTTCAACTGAATCTAAGAGAGTTTTGGAGAGAGCTCTTTATTTATTTAATATCCTCAATTGTGTAATTTAGTAAGGCCTTGGGAAAGGGAGTCGCGTACTGTGACTAAGAAGAACTTGAATCTGCTTGGAAGAGGAAACTGTGGCCAGAAGAAGGACAGAGACAGACAGAATGTGTTAGACCAATGGAATTTTGAAGGGTTTTGGAGGCTATTAGCCCCCTGGAGAATCTATGCCAGTTGAGGGAATCCTTATGGCATTGGGAAAGTCCTTGGGGTTGGTTTTGGAGGTGGTTATAGTGGGGGAGGATGATGTGGAAAGTTGGTTGGGAGGTGGACAGAGGACAATGAAGAACTAACCAACTGATGAGCTGATTGATCAACTTCACAGGCTAGGGCTGACCTGAGGAGAAACTGGTGGGGTTCGAAGGAGGGGGGGAGAGGGAGGAGAGATAATATTGAAGAATTGCCTACTACAAAGATTAAGGATATCTGTGCAAAGTGGCTTGAAGTGGCAAACCTTCATGGATGAAAGAAAATCACCCTCACACAGCTATTGCAAGCCGTTGCTGGTGACTATTACACTGACAATATTTGTGTATAACTTTAGGAGGAAGTCATAAAGGACGAGGGGTACAGGCCACTATGGACAGAATATGTTGTGCGAAAAAGAAGGTTCCAGTGAACTCTGAAGGCTGGTCTTTAAGTGGCATTATTTAAAAGAAGAAGGGAATGAGTACACAGAAAAGGAACTCGACACTCAAGTCTTAATGCAAGGGGAATCCCTTCTAAAAACACTCAACACCTCTTCCCCTCCTCAATCCCATCAAGATCATCACTACAGATCTTCAATAAAAAGGTAAGTGTCATGTATTTGTGGCTGCCTTTTTTCAGTTTGTGTGTTTAATTTAAAATAACATTTCATATTGGTAATTTTTTTTTTTTTTTTTTTATACTTTTGGGTGTTCTTGCACGGAATTTTTAATTTTGATTTCCTTATTTTCTTATGGGTGAAAAAAATTCCATTCGCCAATACCGATCATTTCGCATAACAAGAGCCTGTCTTGCACAGATTAAAGTCGCTAGGTGGGGGGGTTTCCAATGTACGGCCCCCGGACCGAACCCGAGAAACCGTGACCGACCGAAACCCTCCAAAGGGGTTAATGGATTAATGCACTGTGTAGGTGCTTTACATAAATGAAGCAAGAATTTCTTTTTTATTCATTGGAACCATGGCTAGGGCCTACTCTTTAAAAGCTAAGCAGGTTAAACACTAAATGGAAGGGGAGGGGGAAAGAAAAAGAAATTGGAAATGGACCTTATGCAGCAAAGTCGCGCCAAACAAACATTACCAGCAGAGGTTGGTTTTTTTTGGCGACCCTTGGAAAATTTGAAAATTATGCTAGCCAAAATTAGTGCGAATAACTGAAGGGAAACCGAATAAATAATGATTTGGCCGGATTTGTGGATGGCGGAACCTATAACATTATCTGCATTTTTTGGTTCTAAACAATTATTGTAAGTGAAATTAATGATGAAATTTAATTTTTAGATTGGCAGAGTTATTGTGTATGAATACAAAACAGTTACCATATTGGTACAATGTACCATAATGTATCATTGTACCATATAATGTACAACATGGTTACCATTGCACCATTTGGTACCATTTGTACCATCGTTGTTTTTTAAATTAGACACTGTGCAACTCTTGGGTATCTTTATTGAGGAAACGTTTCGCCACACAGTGGCTTCGTAAGCCCATACAAAGGAATAAAACTTGAAGAACAGGAGGAAATTCAGGGGTAAAAATTCAGTCCCTCAACCTTGAGTCGATGTGGTCAGTCCAATCAATCTTGAATAGATACGGGCCTATTGAGGGAGAAAAGGAGAAAGCAAGGCAGCTTAATAAACCATTTTATGGCAGGGAGAGGTGCAGATGTTGGTTGTTGGTAGTTTGTCACATTTGTCCAATGTGGAAGTAGGTTGTACCCAAGGATTGGCAAGCAAAGAATTCCCAAGCATTAAGATCCCAAGAAAGTTGCTGTGTCTGACTGGATTTGTAGATGAATGGTTCAAGGAACCAACATGTTGTTAAACTTAGGAACATGTACAATTGTGTCTAATTTAAAACGTTGTTGGTTCACTTTTGAACCTTAATCTACAATCCCTGCCAGACACTGCCAACCTTCTTGGGAATCTTATTTTCTTGGGGAATTTCTTCGCTTTGCCTAACCCTCGGGGCAACGACCTACTTCCAATCCTTGGTCCCCTCTGCTCTTCCATTCCATATACATTGAATGATCTTCAAACGTATCCTCAACACCTCTCTAAACCCCATTCTTTGCTTGATGTGGACACATGAACTTATGTTCATCCTCTCACCTTAATCTTGCCACCCTCAAAAACTTGTTAAATGAGGAGCTGATCAAAATATCGACTTGGTTGAAGCCATTAAACTTACACTTAACACTGGACCAAAACTGCTACATTATGTTTGGTAGCAGAGCAGGAGTTGTGCAAATTAACATTATGATTGACAACATCTCTAATTCCCCGACATAATGAGGTAGCAAATTCCTAGGCTCCCCTTATACCTCGACAACAACCTGATTATTTCAGCTCCCATAATCCAAACGTAACAAAAGTAAAAAAGTATCCAACAAAAAAGGTTGGTGATGGGTCCTCTCCAAGATACGATTACTCACATGCCGCTCGCAAAACTGCCCTTCTCACATATTACCATTCACTTTTATTCCATACCTCATATATGCTATCTGTGCTGTGGGTTCTTTTTTTTTCAACTGCAGCACACCACAACCTAAAGCCAATCAATTATAAACCCAACAAAAAAGCCGCAGTTAAAGAATACAGTGGACCCCGCCATACGATTTTAATCCGGTTGCAAAAAGAGGGGTGGTCATTGTTATGCGAAAAAAAGTAATCGGTGGGTGTTTGCAAATGAATTTTCCCATAATATTAAGAAATATGGAAATCAAATTAATCCGTGCAAGACACCAAAAGTATGAAGAAAAAAAAACTTTTTTTACCACATGAAAATATACATTTTTTCTACACACAAAGAGAAGGATCATGCAACAATAGTTTAGGAAGTAGTACATGCACCAGTATATATTGTGACATGTACTTGTCTACTAAATGAAGAATAAATAGACACTTACCTTTTATTGAGATGCAGCAAATGACTGTAGACACTGTGTCCTGGAGTGCCTTTTCCTCCTGAGTACTGTAGGTCCTGTTTGGCAAAATCTTTTTTCTACCAGGAACAGGCCTTAATACACTGTGTATGCCCACCTACGATTCTTATCTCTCAAACCAACCTTTGCGGGCTTTAAAATTCACCCAATATGAGCACTAGTTCCAGGCATTTCTTCCCTGTTTCCCTGGGTTGGTGTTTGGTTGTCGGACTTGTGTGGGTTATGCATCCTGGGAGGACAAGGATTAGGACCCCAATGGAAAATAAGTTGTTAGACAGTCTTCGATGACACTGACTTTTTTTTTGGGTTATCCTGGGTGGGAAGGAAAATCCTCTGGGGTGTTTAATTGTTCTTGGGTATATTCTCAATAGCACACCAACAACGGTTGTGTGTGCTGTTGTTGCTACAGCAGCAGCAGCAGCTTGACGGTGGTACAGGCAGCAACAGACGATTGCTACAGCAGCAAGAGCATAAAGACGATATTGTACCAGCAATGCAGACCAGACGATGCTATTACTGCAAGCAGCAGGGGATTTGCTGCTACAGCAGCAGCAGCAGCTGACGGTGTGGTGGTCAGCACAGCAGCAACAGACAGACGATGCTACAGCAAAAGCAGCAGACCGATGCTACAGCGCAGCAGAGCTGACGGTTTGGTACAGCACAACAGACGGATGATACAGCAGCACAGATAGACGTGTTGTTACAGCAGCAGCAGACGATGCTACCTGCAGCCAGCAGCAGCTGACGGTGGTAACAACAGCAGCAACAGTCGATGCTTACAGCGAAGCAACAGACGATGTTAAGCAGCGCAGACGATGCTACTGCAGCAAGCTAGAAGCATGCAGCAGTGACGGTGTGTGGTACAAGCAGCTAAATAGCAGCAGCAACAGACGAATGTGCTCAGCAGCAACAGCGATGTTTCAGCAAGTTAGCAGAAGATGTACAGCAGCAGCAGCAGTGACCAGTGCTTGCAGCAGCTGCAGCAGACAGCTAGCTTGTTATGTTGTACCACCAATAGTAGCCGATGGTTTGATGGGTGTTTATTATACAACCTGGCCAGCTCGGAGACACGCACTCCACTTTCATACTTACAATGATCTTCTCTTTTTTCTTCATCTCTATTGTAAATTCTCAACCCTTATTGCTGTTATGTAGGGTTGGCACAATAGAGATGCTTTCTTGGGGCCCATGGTCACTTATTTTCCAGGAAAAAAAAAATACCCCCTCATACAGCACATGTCTTCGGTGAAAACCACTGTAATAATACGAAACTATTTCCGATTGTATTTTCCCCCCCCCCCCCCCCCCCCCCCCCCCCCCCCCCCCCCCCCCCCCTTTTATTTTTTTTTTTTTTTCTTTTTTTTCTTTTTTTTTTTTTATGCTTGGATTTTGTTACCAGCTTGGAGGCTGGCCCTGGGTAAACAATTGCCAATGGCGACGGATACATCGTGAGCATGGCTCAGGACGACACATTGGACCGGTCTCGGACGATAATTATTCGGGTGTTGAGCTGGTTTTTTTGTGGTTTGAGTGGCTTTTGTGTTCGTTTGGCGGGTTGCTTCACAAAAGCGGTGCGGTCTTTGGCGGTACCCCATAGTTTTTTCGGTTGGTGATGCGTCCATCGGGGGTGCGGGGGGGCGGGCGGGGGGAATAGGGTTGCTAGTTTGAACTGCACGGGGGGGGGGGCCTTACTCAAAACCCCCCTCCCCACCTCTCTTCAAGATCTAATCTTACTCCCTGTTCAGTACAAAATCCAAACTTACTACTGTGCAATCTACATCACTACAAGACTTTAAATTCCAATATTAAACCTTGACCCCCTAAAAATGCTTTCTTGATAGTGTGACAGAACCACTGGCATAACACAGACACAACATCTATATGATTATTTCCCGTCGTTTGTCACCCGACCCCTAAAACCTTTACAAAATAATCAATGTATGTCAAAGGCCCTATAAAATACTGGGAACATCCTACCCTGAAGGGGTGGAAAAACTTAGACTGCAGACACATTCATTCACCTTCTTCAAAACTACCATCAGAAGAAAACATCTTATCTCCCTTGATACACCCTTGTTGTAACTAAATTACACGAAATAACACCTGGCAGCAGTTCACACTTACACTCCACTCACCCATTTGACCATAAACGAAATATCAATCTCACCTTAAAATAACGAATCTTAACTGGTATAAGTTGGGCGGTGATACTCCAATACTGAAACTATGTATATGCACAGACCAAAAGCATTCACATTGCTAAACTCTCACAAACTAAGTATTTAGTCACTTAACCCATATTAATACCAACTTACCTCTTCAATTTTGTAATATTTTAAAACTTAAGATTAAATCTAAGTCTGCCCGAAATGCCTAGCCCATGCTAGGTGTTTGTGGTTACACTCTGTATTATTATTTTATTGAGAAAGAAATGTGACTCCACCTCTCTGACTCTGCTTGCACCTCTACTGTCATACGGTTTTATACACTGCTTCTTCCGCTCCATTTATGCCGGTATTCTAATTCAAGAATGAATGGATTACCACACATCAGAACCTAAGGTTTTGGGGACCCCCCTTGGATTTACCTCATTTCCTCCTGTTTCAAGTTATCCTTTGTTATGGGCTGACCCGAAGCACTGTCTTTGTGGCGAGCGAAAACGTTTCCTCAAATAAAGGATACCCATGAGTTGCACTTGTTGTCTAATTTAACAACCTTTATTCTACATCCATTGTACCTTATGGGGTACTACGTATATGGTTACTGTTCCGTACTCAACTCAACCACAATAATTATTTTCATCATTATTTTGTTTACAATTAAACTTTGCTAAGGAAGTTTGGTTACAATTATAATGTTAATAGTACAGTAATTGTGCCTGAATTACAATGAGGGTTACTTTTATACATTAATAATTAACCCTTTGGGACTGTTTTCAGGCCCCTCTCTGAAATGTCATTCTATGTCGCCATATTTTCAATAATTATAAATATATTATTTGTGATTGTTTGCTTATGGGTATTAGGGGATTTTTATGTGTCTGTGGGGGTGTTTAGTCACTAATTTATATAAATTTTTGGTGCCTGCGGGTACTGTACGTGTGTTAGTGCCAGGGGTTGGAAGCAGTGGCTGTTTTTATGAGCCTGGCGTTTTAGGACTATTAACAGCACAGCGGGTCGGAGCCTCTCGGGTTAGGGTGGGGTCGGGGTTGGGTTGGGGGGGGGGGGGGGGATAGTGGGGTGGGGGGATATTTTAGGTGGGGGGCAAAGTGGTGTCCTTTGGTTGGGGCTAGGGTATGTGGTACTTCGCGGGGTGTATTATATTGTTGCATATATTTATGGTGGTGATTGTGTGGGGGGTATTTTTTAGGGGGGGTATTTTTTTTATTTATTTATTGATGACGAAGAAGAAGGAGAAGAAGAAGGAGTAAAGAAGAAGGAGACAAGGAGAAGAAGGAACGAAGAAGAAGAAGAAGGGAAGAAGACGAAAGAAGAAGGACAGGGGGGAGAAGAAGAAGAAGAAGAAGAAAGAAGAAGAAGGAAGAAGAAGAAGGCAAGGGAGACAGAAGAGAAGAAGAAGGGCCGAAGGGGAGAAGAAGGGCGAGACGGAGCAGAAGGCGCGGTCGCAGCCGCAGCCGACCGCCGCCGGCGCAGACCGACGAAGAAGAACGAAGGCGACGACGAAGGAGAAGACGACAGCGACTCCTCGGCATCGCAGCCTTCTCCTTCCTCCCTTCTCCGCTTCCTCTTCTCCTCCTCTTCTCCTTCTCCTTCTCCTTCTCCTTTCTCCTCCTCCCTCCTCCTCCTCCCCTCCTCTCCATCTCTCATAACTTCTCTCCACTCCTCTCCTTCTCCTCCCTCCTCCTCCTCTCCTCCTCACTCCTACCTCCTCCTCTGCCTCCTCTTCCTCCTCTTCCTCCTACCTCCTCCTCTCCTCCTTTCCTTCTCCTTTACTCCTCTCTCCTTCTCCTCCTCTAGTCCTTCTTTCCTCCTCATTGTCTTGGTGTGAGTGTGTGGCTTATAATTGTTTTGAGTCAGAAGTCGGAGCTGTCAAAGTGACTTTATTGTTTCATTACTCACTCCCCCTCCCGCTGTCAAAAATGGGGTCTGATGCTTGCTTCCACCTCCTTCCATTTCATCTAATTATCTTTCTCCCTCATTCTATATCTTTCAATTCTTGTCTCCTTTTCTATCGTCTGCCTATCTCTGTCTCACAGTTACACATAAATACAAGTTACATAGTGTAAAATTACCTAGGATAAAACCCCCCCCCCCCCCCCCCCCCCCCAAAAAAAAAAAAAAAACCCCCCCCCCCCCCCCCCCCCCCCCCCCCCCCCCACCCCAGGAAGAAATCCAGACAAAGTGCTATACTCTGCTTGAAGATGTGAGTTAAAAGTGATGTCACTGTTCTTGTGGCTCTCTCTGAGAACAGAGAGCTAGATGGACAGACAGGGAGCTTGCAGACAGACATATAGACAGACAGAAATGTTTGTGTACCAGCAAAATAACAAAGGTAGTAGGGCGATGGTCATTGTAATTTTTCCTTAGCCTTACCCTCGTTTTATGCTCTCAAAGTCAGCTCTTATTCAGAATGTTATCTCCCCTTATCTTGTCACTTTTTCATGGGGTGGACTTTTTTTTTCTTGCTTCAAGGGGAACAAATTATTCATCTTTCTTCTTCTTCTTCCTTCCTCCTCCTCCTCTTCTCCTCCTCTCCCCATCTCCTCCTACCCTCCTCCTCCTCCTCCTCTTCTCCCATCCTCCTCCTGTTCCTCCCTTCCTCCCCCTCTCCTCTCCATTGCTTTTGGTCTTATACATCCTCCAAAATCATGAAATTGATCTTCACTGACATTCATCTGGGTTAGAGCATCACTTGGGAAGAGAGAGTCAGATTTGCAGGGGGGAATCACAATTTCTTACCGCTAGACATCTGAAAATGGACAACATGAAAATGGCATTCCCACAATGCACCACTGGATCCCCGGGAATTTTTTTTATATCGGTGCACACTGACCATGGAGAACCCATTCTTCACATTGTGGGCCCTACCAGCTTTCTCTGCTTGATTTTGAAGCTTCTAGAATTTATGCGTAAAATACGTCAGAAACATTGGCTGGATAAGACGTATTTATACGTCGGAAACTAGTCAAAAGGGTTTTTAAAATGGTCTCACAGGCCCAGTGGCCTGTTGGCCAAAAGCTCCTGCTTCAACACACGGAGGGCCCTGGTTCAATTCAGCTGGTTGAAAACATTTCAAACACGTTCCTTACACCGTTTTCCTGTGCACCTAGCAGCAAATAGGTACATGGGTTGTTAGTCGACATGGTGTGGGTTGCATCCTGGGGGACAAGATTGAGACCCAATGGAAATATGTTAGACAGTCCTCGATGTATGCACTGACTCTTTTTTGGGTTGTCCTGGGTTGGGCTAACCTCAGAGGTTAAAATTCTGAACGAAATCTTATCTATAAAGGCCTGAAAGTTTACTGGAAAAAAAATATTAGAAAAGAAAAAAGTAATACAACTAAACGTAAAATAATGAGACTTTTTGGAAAGTCACGGATGTTGCCGCCACAGATCATTTCAGGGTCAACTTCACACCTCTATATCTTGGTAAATACTGATCAAAAATTTTTTTAGTTATTGTTTTATTACCTACAGAAAATTATCTTTAATTCTGTAAGAAAAAAAAATTTTTTTTTAAATTCTTGGACCCTGGTGCACCCTCTCTGAAAATTTGGCCCTCTGGACCCTGAAAGGGTTAATAACCTACCAAAAAGCTGCAGTGTGATTGATTACTAACTCCTGCATTAGGCAACACACTTCACCTCTTTTCAAGAGTCTTTATTTGCTAAATATACAAAACATCCACACTTATCATTGTGCCTACCACATACACAGAATACTATACTCTAATGGAAACCCTCCTCTCAAACTCCTTCTTGATAACTAAAACAGAACACATAACCCTTATTAATCTTATTAATCTTACTAGACACAGATCACTCTTCAATATCCCCCGTATCCATCTCTCCCTATGCAAAAATGCTATACATGTAAAAGGCCCGAAGATCTGGAATTCATTGCCAGAACAAACTAAAGGACCCCTGTCTGCAAATCAGTTTAAGGTCCAAATAACAAATCACCTCATTACCCAAAATTTACCAGACAAACTATACCTAACCACTACCAGTTTCTCAAAGGCTACTCATATTGTGCTGATAAATGCTCAACCACTGACTACTTCAAAATTAGGAAGTCTGTTCTTTTCATTGTATTAAATAGGACATTGTTTTAAATGCAACTGTAATACATCATATTGTGAATTGTTTTAAACTTGTTACATTGTAATACTGTAATCTTTATTAATAATTAATTAGTGTGTAAAAAAGTTCATTATCAGACCTATGTATGGATCACCTGATATATATTAAATTTTTTTTTTCCCCTGTACTCACTCAACTCATCTAATGACCATATAAACTATGTATATTCCTTACTAGTCTTAAGATTAATCTTTAAGTTTGCCCAAAATGCTCCAGCATCAGGAGGGGCTTTTGGGATGTGCACCCAACTATTATATTCCTCTGCCAACACTGTAATTGTCAAAAATAAAAAAATCTAAATCTAAAAAAATTATGGCGGAGCCCCCTCCCCAAGGTGCTTTTATTATAATAATACAGTTAGATCCCCGGTTCTCGTCCAGTTCAGCATCATACAATTCAGGAATTTCGAGCACTTAATTTCCCGGTGAATTTTTTTCCACTAGGTTTGTTAATCAACTCGGAAATCATCTGTATCAAATGCCTCCACTGCCTGGGTCACCACTTCTCACTCGTACCAGACTCAGTCTGCCTATGCTCTCGGTTGAGTTAGCAATGCTCCGCGCATTAATCCATTATTTTTTTTTTTGTGGGCCCCTTGTTTATTGATTGCGAACTGTGAAAATAAGCCACCTTGGGGTCAAAGGAAGTTTAAAGTGCCAGCCCTTTGGAACAAAGGTGAGAATATGATTGAATTCAAAGAAAGAGAGATTTTAGGCCAAAATATTGAAAGTGGTGTATGAGTGGACAAGCTTGCCAGGATGTACGGGAGTAACTGAAAACAATCAAGTTGCCTCCTGGTGAAGAGGGAAAGGCAGAAATTGAGGAAGCTGTTGTTGTGAAGGGGTAAATATTATGCTAACAAAACAGAAGATCACAAAACAATCGAAGGATGTGCAGAAGTTGTTGTTGGTGTGGATCAACGGAAAACAGATAGCAGGAGATAATATTGTGGAGGGCTTTGATAAGGATTTTGATGGGGCTTTGATACCTGAAGTCTTTATGGGGGGGATTCACTTCCAAACAATAACCTCTCCTCTCTCTCCCCTTCTCACCTTCTTCCATATGCTAACAAGAGTCTTCAATAAAGGTATGTAATAGTGATTTAAATGTTCATTTACCCATTAAAATTAGTGCTTTACATTTATTTCTCATTGTTTTCTGTATGTAAAATTATAGTAATTCTCTGTAAAATGTATTTTTTTTTTTTTTTAGTATTTTTGGGTATCTGGAATGGATTAATTGGATTTACATTATTTCTTATTGGAAATATTTCTTTGGTTTTTCATCCATTTCAGATTTTGGCCGACCTTCTGGAATGGATTAACCCTTTGACTGTTTTGGTCGTATATATACCTCTTACAAGCCAGTGTTTCTGACGTATTAATACGCATAAATTCTAGTGGCTTCAGTCAAGGGCAGGAGAAAGCTGGTAGACCCACATGTGAGAGAATGGGTCTGTGTAGTCAGTGTGCACCACATAAAAAAAATCCTGCAACCCGTAGTGCATGAGAAAAAAAAAAAAAATTTTTTTATTAAAAGCCGCTCTGTGAGGAGTTATTTTGTTACAGTGGACCCCCGCATAACGATTACCTCCGATGCGACCAATTATGTAAGTGTATTTTTGGTAAGTGCATTTGTACGTGTATGTTTGGGTGGTCTGAAAAAGGATAATCTATCTTCATACAATATTCCTTATGGGAACAATCCATTCGGTCAGTACTGGCACCTGAACATACTTCTGGAGTGAAAAAATATCGTTAACCGGGGATCCACTGTATTCTCATTTTCATGGTCTCACGTGAATAAAATGTGAAACATATACAGAAATAGAGATGGATTTTGATTAGTTTTTTCCACTATGAATAATACCTTTGAAATTGAGCTCAAAAAGTAGTAGTGGAATGTTGATTTTTCCAAGGTTCAGGAGTAAGCAAATCACACCACACATTCAATACATGTCAACTGGGGAGTCTAATATTCTTTCATTAGTGCACTGATATTATTTATACCATTTTCACAATATGCAGTAGTATGCATAACAGTAATTTTTGTTATTTTTTGTATGAAGAAAAAATCAAAAATAGAATGCAATAGTAATATAATG
Source organism: Cherax quadricarinatus (assembly GCF_026875155.1). Classification (NCBI taxonomy): domain Eukaryota; kingdom Metazoa; phylum Arthropoda; class Malacostraca; order Decapoda; family Parastacidae; genus Cherax; species Cherax quadricarinatus. The sequence continues at coordinate 4,765,355 of NC_069494.1, forward strand.
AGGGGCTAGGGAGACAGGGACTAATGAACAGAGGATATGTTATTTTAGTGCCAAGATGTTACGTGTGTATTCTGCACTCTATTTTTCAAATTGGCATCTTTTTTAATTTGCATGAAATTGACACCCATTGCTATTTCTGACCACTATATTGGGGTAACTTTGGACTCAAGAATGTAATGACCCGATTGCAAACAAACCATACCCCCGGCCGGGTTTGTGAACCAGCGGTCATCGAGTCTCAAACTCCATGCCCGTCGCGTTAGCACTAGACCAGCAGCCCACAATAAGATATCCAATAGGTTATTTCTACACCATAGGAAGGTTAGCACAGGCACCACTGTGACCACAAATGCAGTTTTTACAGACGAATCTCCAGTAAGTGTGGCCGTGACGAACTCTAGCTCAAGTCCCTTCACTGCCGTTCAAACATGACTCAAAGAAATCGTAATGACACGATTGCAAACAAACCATACCCCGGCCGGGATTGAACCCGCGGTCGTTTAGAGTCTCAAAAACTCCGCCCGTCGCGGTTAGCCACTATGGTTTTGTTTGTGCAATCGTTTGTCATACGATTTCTTGGAGTCATGTTGACGGCAGTGAAGGGACTTGAGCTAGAGTCGTTCACGGCCACGCTTAGCTGGAGATTCGTCTGTAAAAAACTTGCATTTGTGGTCACTCAGAGGTGACTGTGCTAACTTTCCTATGGTGTAGAAATATACTAGTTGGATGAATTTATGTGCCTGCTGGTCTAGTGGGCTTTTTTAATGCGAATTGCTTGGAGTTTTGAGACTCTATATGACGACGTCGGTTGGGTTCAATCCGGCCCGGGGGATGGTTACTTTATTGGGTAGTTCAAAATCAGTACATGTGGCACAGTTTCTTGTACTCTAACTGATTAGAAAAAAAATGGAGTTCTAAAGAATAGCTATGAGTTTTTGTCACTGGTAAGGAACACAATGTGAAATGATATTTAATAATTTGCCAAAAAAAACAGAGCGCAAATTTGGCGAAATCACCGATGCGTATATTTCGCCGGAGATAGCTAAACTTGTGGGAGCATAATCCATGAGTTTCAATCAAATTTCAACTTTTGGTGTCATACCATCGGGAATAGATTCTCTATCATTTCATAAGAAAAAATAATTATTTTTTTCCCAAAAATTTTGCGACATAGAATGACAGTTTCAGAAAGGAGTTTTCGGCAGTCAAAGGTTAAGGATGAAAACCAGGGTATTACTGCAATTAATGAGAGAATGGGTGATATGTAATCAATTTTGTTGAAATAAGAAAAAGTTTTGGTGTGAGATTAATAAGTTGTAACGAAACTGTCTGAAGGTTTCACTTTGCCATGGATCGATTCTGGTTTCAGTACGAGCTGAAGAATTTACCTGTGGTAGAAACCACTAGACATGTTTCTTTAACATTGTTCCAATGGGTGTTAGGTGACTGGTCTGGGCCGCATCCTGGAGGGGGGATTAATGACCCCAGTGGAAGATAAGACAATCACTGGGAATAAAAAAATTCAAACAAATCTTAATCTTGACAGGGTTGAAGCAAGGATGGATTGGGGCTTGAAATGCTATGTATCTATGTAATTTCAATATGTAACCTTTGCAAAGAGAAATAAAAAAAGTATACTGTAGGAGCCTACAGATTACTGACATGTTTTATACAGAATTTTGAAAATTTTTATTTGTATTTGAGTGTCGGTGTCCTGTGGGTCAGGACACAGTGTCCATGGTTTTTGAATCCTCTGCCAGGTAGAAACGCTGGATGTGGTTTCCTTACACATGCGGTTCCTGTTCATCTAGATGCAGGTACCTGGGCGTTTATTCAGTATAAAGACCACAAGATATGGTAATTGTACTATCCACTAGAATTCGAGAGTCTGCAGCCAAATGCTTAGTAGATAAACAAACTATCCCTACAACCTCAGGAAAACAGAAACAATACCATCTGGCACCAAAGAGTAAATTGAAAACAAAAAAAAATAAAAAAAAACCAATATTTCTGTATGCCAGTATAACACTGTAGTTTACATGTAATAAAATTTAGTTATGCACGAACCATAATACATGGACACAGATCTCTCATTAATGAATCCCATGTCCATATCACACTGTGTAAAACTCTATGCACATAAAGGGCCCCCAAAGGGGGGTTTGGTGGGCCCTTTGGGGGGGGGGGAAAAACGGGGGAAAAAAAAAATTTTAATGGGGGGGGGGGGGGTTTTGGGTTTTTTAAAAAAAAAAAAATATGGGAAACAAAAGAATAAAATTTATTTTGAACGCCATTCGGGAACGGGTCCTTTTTAATAAATCCATTCCTATCCCGTAAAAACTATTCAAAAAAGGGGCCCCAAAATTTGAATTCAAAAACCAGAAAATAAAAAACTTTTTCCCTTAAAAACCCCCAAAACCATTACTGCCCAAAAAAATAAAAAAAAAAAAACCCAAAAAAATCTCCCCCTTTCCCAAAACAAAACCAAACTAAATCCCCCCCTTTCCCCCCCCCCCCCCCCCCCCCCCCCCCCCCCCCCCCCCCCCCCCCCCCATTTCTCTGGCTGCACGAAAACCACGTAGAGCCACAGCCCGGGTGATCCGGAACGATATAGGTGCTTGTCCATGCCAGCTTGAAGAGCCGGGGGTCTTTTGGTAACCCCCCTTTGTGTGCTGGGAGGCTTTGAACACTGGGGCCCCTGACACTTATTGTATGGTCCTTAAACGTGCTAGGACACCCTGCTTTCTTGGGGGGGAGGGTGCATCGCTCCCAAAGTCTTTTGCTTTCGAGGGAGTGATTTTGTGTGCAAGTTCGGTACTAGCTTTCTGGGATTTTTCCAGGGTATATAATCATTACTCTCCCCTTGCGTTCCAGGGAATCGGGTTTTAGGAACCTCAAGCGCTCCAAAAAAGAGGTTTTTATCCTTATGCTTTCCCGTGAAAGTTCTTGTACATTTTTCTGGGTCGGTTTTTTTCACCTTTTTGAAAGGTGCTTTTAGTGTGCAGCAATATTCCAGCCTAGATAGAAAAGGCCCTAAAGAGTTCACAGGGGGTTTGGCCTCCCTAGTTTTAAAGGTTTCTTTTCCACGTCTTTTTTTCTAGCAGATGCGATTGTAAAATGTTATGGTCCTTGAAGGTGGATCCCCGACATAATCACCCCCAGGTCTTTGCTTTGGGTTTCGCTCTATTTTGTGGCCAGTGATAATGCTAATAGTTTTTTAATACTTACCAAAAAAAATATGCCCTATAACCAATTATAGCATTCTCATACTGTAAACCTATTTTCAGCAAAACACATCTTTAAAATTTCCCCATTATAATTTCAGGAATTTTATACTAAACATTGTACAACTTAAACAAACTTTGAAAAATTTCTTTTTTAAGTGGTGTAAGCCTTTTAAAAAAACCCTTTGGGGGTCGCGGCCCCTCTCCGAAACCGTTCTCAGGGCGGCCCAAATTTCAAAAAAAAAAAAATTATTTTTTTTATAAAAAATAGGGGTTTTTTTTCAAAACTTAAGGCTAAACAAAAAAAATTTTTGCGTAAATACTTACCGGATATGGAGGTGTAAAATTTCCCAAAATTGAACAACAAATGGTAACTCGCCGACTCCCGTCCCCCGGGGTTTTTTTTATTTTTTTTATGTACTTTTTTCAATTTTTTTTCAATTTTTCTTTTTTGGTAATTTTAGGGCCCTTGGGGCCACAATCAGTTTTTAAAGTTATTTCTTTTTCAATACTACACAAAAAGGGGTAAAACTGTTGATTTTTTTTTTTAAAAAAATATTTCCAAAAAACAAACAATATGAATGTTTTTTTACTTTTTTTTCTATATTTTTTACACATATACGTCACGGACATTTTCAGAATTTCGCACCTGGGGAACTTTTTGGAAACAGGGTGTCATCCAGTGGATTTTCCCTCCTCCACATAAAACGGGCTCTGCATTGTCGGGGCTTTTTTTTTTTGTTGTAACAGACTTTAACCCTCTTTGACCCTTTTTCTTCAAAGCAGTAGAGGCAAGTTTTACCGGAATGATCCCAGCTTCGACGAGGGGTAGTTTTTTGAAAATTTTGGGTGGGGGGGCAATTGCGGGTGTTTCCTTGGTACTTGAATATATTTGTTGATGACAGACAAACGAATTCGCCGTACTGGGGTTTGTTTCTGGTCTCATCTTATAAATATTAAAAGAAATGAGCTGGAAATGCCCAAAAGAGGGAAAAAACTTTTGATGTCCCATTTATAACTTTTGCGAACACAATCAGCAAAACCCAATCTGCATGTCACATTTGCCATAAACGCATGTTGAAAGGGGTAATCCAAACACAGCTGCAGGGGTTTTTTAATGGGGTTTATTTTTCTCTCTATGCTGCCTGCCACTGTCTGCCATTTCATTAGGGGGTGATGAAACAGTGTGAATCTGTTTGTCATGCCACCCAAATGCCATGAGTCATTTGGGAGCAAAAGCCTGCACATCCCCCTGGGGTGCCAGCATCAAACCTGGGGATTTGTTTTTGATTTGCACCACTGTGCCACACACTCTTCATGTTCCTCGCAAAAAACACTGAGTGGGGGCTTGTGTACCAGTTTTTATAAATTTTTAATGCCCCTTACCAAAGGGATGGTTCTATCATTGTTCGAACCCCATCACCGAATGCCCAATAATTCCGGTATTTTGCAAGTTAACTTTCCCTGTACAAATAATATTTCCAAAACCAGACCACTGTAACAAACACAAACACAAAAAATTTTACAAAGGTTTCCTCTTGCTTGGTATGTACTGCTTGAAAGAGAGTCTTTCCCTTTGAACAGAAAATCAAAGCTCGTCAATTACAACTTCCTGAAGGGGTAAAAAGAGTAAGAAATTTTTGTTTCGATAACAAACACTTCCCAATCTTTTATAACCCGTCAGTTCTGTCAGGCCTGGTTTTTTCTGAGAAGTGAAGCATACAAAAAATTAGCACAAAACGATTCACTGGCATTATATCATGAAATGGTGTTGCAATCAGGGGGGGCTGTTGAACCCGTTTGATTTCATTTTGCTTATACACATGTGGATAAAATTATTTGGCAAAGAAAAGAACATCTCACCCAGTTGCCCCCTTCCCTTGGTGTAGACTGATTTTGGTGAAAGTATTTTGTTTGCCATGGGTATCGAGTAGTTTGCTTTCCATGCAAACTTTTTATAGGGTTCGTCAAAAATAATTCAAAAAATTCCGTTCGTGGCATTTTTCCCCGGCACAAATGGCCGTTTCCCTTTGGCGCATCAAACTGGTGGGATTTGGAACCAAAAATTTACAGTTCCTGCCATCCCCGGTGCGGTTGTGGTGGGTCTGGACAATGCAGGGGGTTGTGGTTGTGGAGGTTGTGGGGTTTGGAGGCGTTTTGGTGGGGGAGTGGGGGTGGGGGCCTTTGTTTTAATCAGCGGGGCAGCGGGTGGCTGGCAGCTGGGTGGCAGCATGGCCACTGTGGTGCCCCACCCCGGCACCCCTACCCCCCGCAATTTTCCATCCCAATTGGGAAAAGATCTTCGTCTTTTCCCCCGTCTGTTCCGTTGTCACACGGGATGTACTCCCAAAAACATCCTTCCCTTTGGGATCTTGGCCACTTTCCCGAGGCATATATCTCGTATATACTGACGCTTACGGGGAATATTGACTTTACTTCACTATGGGGAAATAGTTTGAAGAGTTGTAGTTCAATTCACATCACTATATCACCCTGCTCTATCTGAGTTGGGGGTTTGGGGGAAAAAAGAAGTTTAATCTTTGGGTTCGGAACAACTGAACGTGAACACGAGGGCCAGCACCCGAGGTGGAAAGGGTGAGGGGTCGTCTGGGTTTTTCTTCACTATTACCGTATTATGGTCTTTGTTTTTTTTGGTTTAAAACCCCATAAAACACAAACTCATCTTTATGGCACTTCCCTCCTATAGAAATGTCACTGGGGAACAAAAATGTCCATTCGCCGAGGAGTAGGGGCTTCTTACCCCGAGGCATGGTGGACATTGTTTACTAAAAGGGGCATTTCCCCCAAGCACCCCGGGGGCCCGATTTTTTTTTTTTACCGCGCACATGACCCCGAGACCTTCTCTCACACCTAGGGGTATCACCCTTTTTTTCGCGAGATTTAGGCCCCTAGAAATTTTTGCTATAGTACGTCAAAAAACCCCCACGGGTAAGACGTACTAGTACGACGAAAACCCCCAAAGGGTTAAGTCTGCCCCAAAAGCCTGGCATGATAGTGGCTCTTTGTATGGAAAACATTTTTTGTAAAAACATTATCTCTATGTACCTTGGAAAAAATAAAATTGACTTTCATAAAAGAGGCATGTAAGCATTTAGGGGGTGACTAATACTCATACTACGACTAATTTAAAACTAAAAAATGGAGAGCAGGAGAGTTAGTAAAAAAAAATAGCTAAATTTTAAATAAGATTAATAGGTAAAAAGAGTCGTGATCTTAAGTTAACTGGAAATTTTTTTAAATCCAGTGTAACAGGGAACCCCTCACCAGAATCTTCAATGAAACGTCAAGCAGGCGGAGAACTGATAGGGAAATGTAGTAAGAAAAAGCAAAATCCAGGCTAAAGTTTGTCTACTGACAGGCACAGTGTCTACTTACTGACACTCACAGGAACCAATGTTTAGTGCTTATATAATGTCAAATATATTATTATTGTTCATCATACTCTGCAATAAAAAAAAAAAAAGAAAGACTAGAAATCACCAGGAACAAAATGGTGAGATTCATGGTGGACCTGGGTCCAGGAGAGCAAGTAGGCCAGGATGAATTACAACTGGATATTGCTGAATGTCGAAGACAGAGTAAAGAATATAAAAGGTAAATCATGTTTATAAAACTGCTCACAAGTTGTGTCCAGAATATCTGGCTCCCAAGTTTGTCAACGTTAGGTACCAAAACCACTATGGTAACAGGGTGTGTAACACAATCTTGAAGTACCTACAGTAATAATAATAATAATAATAATAATAATAATAATAACAATAATAATAATAATGATAATAATAATGATAATAATAATAATAATGATAATAATAATAAAAATAATAATAATAATAATAATAATAATAATAATAATAATAATAATAATATCTTCATTTCTACAAGTACATATACAAGGTATACAGACCATAGCTGACATCAATAACATACTACTATATAGAAAGCCACTTGTTATGCCTGAGTATTTTGGGAAAATTAGGTCAGTTTTGTCCCAGGATGCGACCCACAACAGTCGACTAACACCCAGGTACCCATTTTATACTGATGAGTGAACAGGGACAGCAGGTGCCTTGTGGAAACATGTTCCTAATGTTTTCCAGTTGTACCAGAGATTTGAACTCCAGACCTCAGTGTGTAAGCTGAGTGAGCTAGCAATTGAGCTATGGGACAGTAGGTGGTGAGTATTCAAACACCTTTTATTATATAGCAATAAAGGAGTAGAATGGACTCCCTGAACACGTCAAAGCCTGTCCTAGCATTAGCCAGTTCAAGAAGAGAGCCAAAAGGTACCTAATGAATCAAGTTATAAAAAAGGATGAAAGTGATTTCTTCTTTTGGTTTTGGCTAGTAGCTTAGGCTGGTAGGTGACTTGGACCTGCCTAGCATGGGCCAGTAGGCCTGCTGCAGTCCTCATTCCTTCTTATGTTCCTATATGTACCTATAGAGGAACCTCGTTTCTCATAATTAATCAATTCTAAAATGTCTGACGAAAACCGAAACATGCGAAACTGAAGCAATATTTCCATAAGAAATAATGTAAATCCAATTAATCTGTTCCAAACGCCCAAAAATATTCACAAAAAATACATTTTATGGAGAAAAACTACAGTTTTGCTTAAAGAAAACAATGAGAAATAAATGACTAATGAAATGGATAAATTAACATTTAACATCACTATTACCCTTTTTCGAAGATCTTGTTGGTGTATGAAAGATGGTGAGGAGGGGAGAGGTAAGAGGAGAGGTTAGTGTTTGGAAGGGAATCCCCTCCAAAGGCATTCAGGTATCAAGGCCCTATCTGGGGTTACTTCCCTTCCAGCTTGAGAGTCAGGTCCCTGGCACAAAAAAACTGTCCAGAGAGGGCCTTTTCGGCGTTTCTTTAAGATTTGCCTAAAAATGGGAAAGGCATTGTCATTGAACAT
>NC_069494.1:4774018-4813853 GCF_026875155.1 Cherax quadricarinatus
AATTAACATTAAGATTGACAACACTCTAATTGCCAGACATAATGAGGGCAAATTCCTAGGCCTATACCTCGACAACAACCTGAATTTCAGCACCCATATCCAACACATAACAAAAAAAGTATCCAAAATGGTTGGGATCCTCTCCAAGATACGATACTACATGCCGCAAACTGCCCTTCTCACACTATACCATTCACTTTTATATCCATACCTCACATATGCTATCTGTGCTTGGGGTTCAACTGCAGCAACACACCTAAAGCCAATAATAACCCAACAAAAAGCCGCAGTAAGAATAATCACTAAATCCCATCCCTGGCAACACCCCCCCCTCTCTTCATAGATCTAAACTTACTCCCTGTTCAGTACATCCACACTTACTACTGTGCAATCTACATCTACAGGACCTTAAATTCCAATATTAACCTTGACCTAAAATGCTTTCTTGATAGTTGTGACAGAACCCACAGGCATAACACCAGACACAAACATCTCTATGATATTCCCCGTGTCCGACTAAACCTTTACAAAAATTCAATGTATGTCAAAGGCCCTAAAATCTGGAACATCCTACCTGAAAACTCTAGAACTGCAGACACATTCATCACCTTCAAAACTACCATCAGAAAACATCTTATCTCCCTGATACACCCTGTCAACTAATTACACGAATACCACCTGGCGGTTCACACTTACACTCACTCACCCATTTGACCATAAACAGAAATATCAATCTCAACCTTAAAATAACGAATCTTAACTAGTCATAAGTTGGGCTGTGATACTCCAATACTGAAACTATGTATAGTGCCAAACCAAAAGCATTCACATTGCTAAACTCACAAACTAGTATTTAGTCACTTACCCATAATACCAACTTACCTCATAATTTTGTAATATTTTAAACTTAAGATTTAATCTAAGTCTGCCCGAAATGCCTAGCCATGCTAGGTGTTCTAGTGGTACACTCTGTATTTATTATTTTATTGGAGAAATGTGACACCAGCTCTGACTGCTGCACCTCTCCTGTCATACGGTTTATACACTGCTTCTTCGCTCATATGCCATATTCTATTCAAGAATGATGGATTGACCACATCGACTCAAGGTTGAGGGACTGATTACCTCATTCTCCTCCTGTTCAAGTTATCCTTTGTATGGACTGATGAAGCCACTGTGTGGCGAAACGTTTCCTCAATAAAGATACCCAAGAGTTGCACATGTGTCTAATTTAACAACCATTCATCTACAACCATTGTACCATATGGTACTACGTATATGGTACTGTTGTACTCAACACAACCACACTAATATTTTCATCATTATTTTGTTTACAATAAACTTGTAAGCAAGTTTTGTAAGCAATATAATGATTAATAAGTACAGTTATTGTGCTGAATACAATGAGTGTACATTTATACATTATATATTAAATTGGTCTCACAAGCCCGGTGGCCTGGTGGCTAAAGCTCCCGCTTCACACACGGAGGGCCCGGGTTCAATTCCCAGCTGGTGAAAACATTTCAACACGTTTCCTTACACCTGTTGTCCTGTTCACCTAGCAGCAAATAGGTACCTGGGTGTTAGTCGACTGGTGTGGGTTGCATCCTGGGGGACAAGATTGAGGACCCCAATGGAAATATGTTAGACAGTCCTCAATGATGCACTGACTTTCTTGGGTTGTCCTGGGTGACTAACCCTCAGAGGTTAAAAATCTGAACGAAATCTTATCTTAAAGGCCATAAAAGTTACTAGAAAAAAATATTAGAAAAGAAAAAAAGTAACAAACACCTAAAGTAAAATAATGAGACTTTATGGAAGTCACGGATGTTGCCGCCACCAGATCATTCAGGGTCAACTTCACACCTCTATATCTTGGTAACTACTGATCAAAAATTTTTTTACTTTTTGTTTTATTACCTACAGAAAATTATCTTTAATTCTGTAAGAAAAAAATTTTTTTTTTTTAAATTCTTGGACCCTGGTGCACCCTTTGAGATTTGGCTTCTGGACCCTGAAAGGGTTAATAACCTACCAAAAAGCTGCAGTGTGATTGATTACTAACTCCTGCATTAGGCAACACACTTCACCTCTTTTCAAGAGTCTTAACTTGCTAAATATACAAAACATCCACACTTATCATTGTGCCTACTACATACACAGAACACTATACTCTAATGGAAACCTCCTCTCAAACTCCTTCTTGATAACTAAAACAGAACACATATGCAAAAATGCTATGCATGTAAAAGGCCCGAAGATCTGGAATTCATTGCCAGAACAAACTAAAGGACCCCTGTCTGCAAATCAGTTTAAGGTCCAAATAAGAAATCACCTCATTACCCAAAATTTACCAGACAAACTATACCTAACCACTACCAGTTTCTCAAAGGCTATTTATATTGTGCTGATAAATGCTCAACCACTGACTACTTCAAAATTAGGAAGTCTGTTCTTTTCATTGTATTAAATAGTACATTGTTTTAAATACAACTGTAATACATCATATTGTAAATTGTTTTAAATTGTTACATTGTAATACTGTAATCTTTATTAACTAATTAAATAGTGTAAAAAGTCTCATTATCAGACCTATGTAGGATCACCTGATATAATATTAAATTTTCCTGTACTCACTCAAACTCATCTAATGACCATATAAACTATGTATTATTCCTTACTAGTCTTAAGTTAATCTTTAAGTTTGCCCAAAATGCTCAGCATACAGAGGGGCTTTTGGCATGTACACCCAACTATTATATTCCTCTGCACAACATTTAATTTGTCAAAATAAAAAAATCTAAATCTAAATCTAAAAATCTATGGACCCCCCTCCCCAAGGTGCTTTATAATAATCCAGTAGATCCCCGGTTTTCGTCCAGTTCAGAAATCGTACAATTCAGAATTCGAGCACTAATTTCGGTGAATTTTTCCACTAGGTATCGTATATCCACTCGGAAATCAACTGTATCAAATGCCTCCACTCGCCTGGGACACCACTTCTCACTTGTACCAGACTCAGTCTGCCTCTGTCTCTCGTTGAGTTAGCAATGCTCCATGCATTAATCCATTATTTTTTTTTTTGTGCCTGTTTATTGATTGCACTGTGAAATAAGCCACCATTGGGTTCAAAGAAGTTTAGCATGCCAGCCCTTTGGAAAACAGGTGAAAAATATGATGAGAATTCAAGAAAGAACTTTTAGCAAATCTGAAGTGGTGTATGAGTGGACAAGCCATGCAAGATGTATGGGAAGTAACATGAACAATCAGTTGCCTCTCCTGGCAAAAGAAAGGCAAGAAATGAGGTAGCTGATGGTGTTGAAAGGGGAAAATATTTATGCTAACAAAAACAGATATTACAAACAACCGAGGATGTGGAGAGTTGGTTGTTTGGTGTGGATTCATACGAAAAACAGATAGGCAGGAGTTTACATTGCCATTGAGGGCTAGATATGTGATTTTGATAGGGAGCTTTGTGATACCTGAGTCCATATCGGAGGAGAATTCACTTCCAACATAACCTCTCCTATCTCTCCCTTCACACCCTCTTCCATAATGCTAACAAGAGTTCTTTACTAAGGTGTGTAATAGTGATTTAAATGTTCATTTACCCATTAAATTATTGCTTTACATTTATTTCTCATGTTTTCTGTATGAAAAATATAGTAATTCTCAGTAGAATGTATTTTTTTTTTTTTTTTTAAATTATTTTTGGGTAATCTGGATTGGATAAATTGATTACATTATTTCTTATTGGCAAATATTACTTGGTTTTTCATCCTTTCAGATTTGCCGACCTTTGACTGTTTTTGGGTCATATTTATAAACCTCTTACAAGAGCCTGTGTTACGAACGTATTAATACATGAACTTTCTAGTCGGCTTCAAGTCAAGCAGAGAAAGCTGGTAGAGCCGACATGTGAGCAGAACAATGGGTCTGTGGTAGTGCGGTGTGGCACCAACATATAACACAAATCTCTAGTCAGCCCGTGAGTTGGCATGAGATTTTCTTTATTCATTAAAATGCCCAGACTGTTGAGGTGTATTTTCGTAAAGTATTTATCATTGTATTCTCATTTTCAGGTCCTCACGTGATAAATGTGAAACATATTACAGGAAATAGAAGGTGATTTTGATTAGTTTCACTACGAAACTACCTTGAAAATTGAGCTCAAAGTAGTGGAAATGATCGATTTTTACCAAGTTCAGGAGTAAGCAAATCACACAACACACATTCAATACTATGTCAACAGGGGATCCCTAATAATCTTTCATAGTGCACTGATATTATTTATAACCAATTTTACAATAATCAGTAGTTAGCATAAATAAAATTTTGTATACTTTTGTGTGAATAAAAAATCAAAAAGAAAGCAATAGTAATATTAAGGGCCTAGAACATGACTACATGAACAGAGGATTATTTATTTTAGTGCCAAGAATGTCCTACATAGTTTATACTTCACTCTATTTTCAAATTGGGCATCTTTTATTAATTTGCATGAAATTGACCCAATTGCCTATTTCTGACCACTTTATTGGGTAGATCAAATCAGTATATGGGCAGTTTTCTTGTACTCAACTGATAGAGAAATGATTCTACATAAGATATAGCCTATGAGATTTTGTCAACTGGAACAATGAAATTGGCCAAAAACAGCGCTCAAAAGTTTGGCAAAATCACCGTGCGTTATATTTTTCGTCCGAGATCAGCTAACTTCGCGGAGCAGAATTCCGTGATTTACAATCAATTTCAAACATTTGGTGTCATTAAAATACCATCGGGAAGAAGATTCACTGAATCATTTCATAGAAAAAATAATTAATTTTCCAAAAAATTTTGGCGACAAAGAATGACAGATATCAGAAAGGAAGCATTTTCGAAAGTCAATGGGTTTAAAGGATGGAAACCAGGGTATTACTGCAATATGAGAGAATGGGTGATATTAATCAACACATTTGTTTGAAAATAAGAAAATAACATTTTGTGTGTGAGATTAATAAGTGTAACGAAAGGGCATGTCTGAGGTTTCACTCTTGGCACAGGATCTGATTCTGGATCTTTCGTGTTACGAGCATGAGACATTATCCGGGTAGAAATCCCTAGACAAGCGTATTCTTTACATCAGCTTCCCCAATGGGTGTTAGATTGACTGGACTTGCTGGCGCAACCCTGGAGGGGAATAATGACCCCAGTGGAAATAAGACTATCACTGGATAAAAAATTCAAGGACAGAATCTAATCTTGACAGGTGTATCAAGAGACTGGCTTGAAAAGCAATGGCATCCTATGTAAAATTTCAATATGTAACCTTTGCAAAGAAATAAAAAATTGTACTGTAGAGCCTACAGATTACTGCCATTATATTTAATACAGAAATTTGTTGAAATTAATGAATATGTATTTGAGTGGTCCAGGTGTCCTGTGGCTCAGACACAAGGAGTCCATTGGGTTCGAATCCCTCAGCACAGGTAGAAACCCTGGACGATGTTTTCCTTACACCTGCTGTTCACGTTCATACTAGAAGCAGGTACCTGAGTGTTATCAGATAAAAGACCCACAAATATGGCAAATGATACATCACTAGAATCTGGAGTCCTACTAGCAGCAAATGCTTATAGATAAACAACTAGCGCTACAAATCTCAGGACAACAGAAACCAACACAATCTGGCATGCGCCAAAGAGTAATAGAAAACAAACAAAACAAATATTTCTTCTGCAGTATAGCAATACTGAAGTTTCTACATGTAAATAAAATATAGTTTGCAGGCGGGACTACATAAACAAGACACAAGTGATTCTCTTTAACAATAAATGAATCCCATGTCCGATATCAACTGTTTAAAAACTCTATGCACATAAAGGGCCCCAAATTAGGAATTCATTACCAGAAAAATATTAAAGTAACCCTGTTTATAAAACTCATTTTAAAACTCTTCTCAAAAACACTTACTGACCCTAGACTAAATACTCAGTACTAAATATTTAATATTACTCCAAAAAATCTCCCAATCAACCTAAATCTTAAAACTCAAGACTAGATGCCTAAGTTCATAGAGAGACAATCACACATAAGTAGTATAAAACTTACCCAAAACACTACTGTCCCTATAACCTAATTCTAGCAATTCTCATACTGTAAACTAGTTTTCCAGCAAAACACATCATTAAATTCCTTAATAAAATTTCAGGAATATTACTACTGAAAACTGTGAACACACTTAAACAACAACTATGATAAATTTTGTCTTTAGTATAAGTAGTTGTGGAAAGTCCATAAATTAAGTCTGCCATAATGCCTAGCCATGATAGTGGCTCTTTGCACTGGAAGACAAATAGTTAGAATAGCATAATCTTAATGTACTCTTGCAAAAGAAATAAAATTGACTTGACATAAAAGAGAGCATGTAATGCTTTTAGGGTAGACATCATAACTCATCATACTTACAGACTAATTGAAAACTAGACATAGGAAGCGGCAGGAGAGTTGAGCTAAATAAAAATAGCATAATTGTAAGTAAGTATCAATAGTGTTAAAATGATTCAGTGATCTTCAAGTTAACTGGAATTTCTTTAAAACAACCAGAGTAACAGGGAACCCATTACTTCAGAATCTTCAATGAAACGTCAGAGCATGGCATGAGAACTGATAGGGAACAATGTAGTAAAGCAAAAAGCAAAATCAGGCTAAGTTTGTCTACGGGCAGGTACAGTGTCACTTACTGACACACACAGAGGAACCAATGTTTAGTGCTTATATAATGATCAAATATATATTATTGTTCATCCAATACTCGCATAAAAAAAAAAAAAGGAAGAAGACTAAAAATCACCAGAACAAAATGTGAGATTCATGATGGACACTGGGTCTGGAGAGCAAGTAGGCCAGGATGAATTACAACTGGATATTTGCTGAATGTCGAAGACATAGGTAAAGAAAATAAAAGGTAAATCATGTTTATAAAACTGCTCACAAGTTGGTCCTAGATATCTGGCTGCCACGGTTTATCAAGGTTAGGACACCAAAACCACATGTAACAGGGTGTGTAACACAAACATGAAGTACCTACAGTAATAATAATAATAATAATAATAAAAATAATAAATAATAATAATAATAATAATAATAATAATGATAA
Organism: Cherax quadricarinatus; assembly: GCF_026875155.1. Lineage (NCBI taxonomy): Eukaryota > Metazoa > Arthropoda > Malacostraca > Decapoda > Parastacidae > Cherax > Cherax quadricarinatus. The sequence continues at coordinate 4,781,160 of NC_069494.1, forward strand.
TGAATAATAATAATGATAATGATTAAAGTAAAAAATATAATAATAAATAAAATAATAATGAAGAATAATAAAAAAAAAATTAATAATAATAATAATAATAATCAATAATAATAATAATAATAAAAATAAAAATAATAATAATAGTAATAATATCTTCATTTCTACAAGTACATATACAAGGTAAACAGACTATAAGCTGACATCAATAACATAACTACAATATAAAAGGCCACTTGTTATAGCCTGAGTATTTTTGGGAAAATTAGGTCATTTCGTCCAAGGATGCAACCCACAAACTCGACTAACACCAGGTACCCATTCTTTATACTGAAGGTGAACAGGGACATCAGTTGCTGTGGAAACTTGTTACCTAATGTTTTACATTGTACCATAGGATTTGACTCCAGACCTCAGTGTGTAAGCTGAGTGTGACCTACAATTTGATGCTATGGGACAGTAGGTGGTGAGTATACAAACACCTTTATTATATACAAAAAGAGAGTTACTAATGGACAACCCCCTGAACTCCGTCAAAAGCCTTGTCCTAGCATTAGCCAGTTCAAGAAGAGAGCCAAAAGGTACCAAATGAATCAAGTTATCAAAAAGGAGGATGAAAGAGATTTCTTCTTTTGGTTTGTGGCTAGTATCTTACTCTGGTAGGTGACTTTGGACCTGCCTAGCATGGGCTAGAGGCTGCTGCAGTCGCTCATTGGGAGAGAGGGGATCTTCTTATGCTTTCGTTACTATGTACCAAATGAGTTCAGCGAGAAGACATAGAACCCTCGATTCTCCATAAATTAATACAATTCTAAAATGTCGAACGAAAACGCGAAACAAGCGAAAAACTGAAGCAAAATTTCCCATAAGAAATAATGTAAAATCCAATTAAACTGTTCCAAACGCAGGTTCACCAACAAATATTCACAAAAAATAACATTATTAATGGAAGAAAAACTACGTTTTGCTTAACAGCCCATTCAGGGTCCGTTACCCGTTAGATCTACTTGCAGGTCTGGTGAGTGTACCAAACCGTAGTATACGCCAAAACTTCAAGCGGCCGTCAATTTAGCGCGAAAGCGCTCATAGGCCTACATAAGAGAGAATGGGTCCTGCGACGGAGGTGTGCGCCGAAAACAAAAAATCTAGTAGCGCCTGCATAGCATTGTGGGAACGCACGGCTCAGTTACCCTTTTCACATGTCTCGTCGCTAAGTCAGCTCTCACTCCCCCGAAGAATTGAGGGGACTCTACCGATAACTTCCTGTCCAGAATAGATCTGGACACTAAATGAATGGACGTGGAAAAATGAACACCTAATACTCACGCTAGATGTCTAGATTATGTATGACCGAAAAATAATAGACCCAGGAGGATGATAATATATGCAGAAAAATATGATTCAGAAAAACCCGACGATCCTCGACCTTCTACCTCTGGTGGTGGTGGCAGCTTCTGTGACTCACGGTCGGTTTTTCATCTAACCTGGTAAGAGAAAACTAATATTTTCCCGTGGCCTGGCCTCAGACTTCAGTAAAGACGTGATTCTGGAACCCCGTTGGATTGTGACTTTTATTTGCGCTCGACGGACTCATTCGAGTAGTTCAGATAGTGAGAAACATATTCACGCATGAAGCGTCGTATGGTGCGCCTGCCAGCATGCGCTCGGTAGTGTACCCTATGCTATTGCCAGGGAACGGTAAGTACATCTCTGTAGTTACATCCGGAGTACATCCCGTGGCCCTACACCCTTTAGTAGTGATAGTTGAGAGGATGCATGTGGCTAACACTTGCAATGGATGGGCCATCAGACATCATGATGGTGTTAGTGGGGCTGGTGGTGTAGTGGCACGCCATGCGTGACTTCGCTGTGGCCACGCGGGAACCCACGCTGCTGACTCATCAGTTCAAGGACAAAGCGGAGCGTCACCCACCAGCCGCCACCAACCCTCGTACAACCCAGCCTTATGATGTCCAGTATTCCCACCAGCAAACCGTATCTGGATGTCAGCAAATCCTCAATTGGGAGGCAAAAGACCCTTCACCACGTTGATGACTCGCAAGTGGAATTCTACCTACTGTCCCCATTGGAACCACGGCCATGAACTGAATTCTTTGAATTATTACTTTTGACCAGCCATTGCGATTGAAAACTATGTACAGGAAAGTAATAAGTAGTTTCAGTACATTCATGGCAGTCGATCTTATCACTCACAGTCAGACTACACAGGTGCAAAGAGACGTACTGTTGCAGAAATGTATTATGCTTTTTGCAACAATAATAGCTTATGCCTAAGCTACTCACGTCTATAAGCATAATATATAAAGGTCTATATAGTGCAGTGCAACAGACATCTAGGGCTACTGTTTGGCGTACCCCATCCTTCAGTGAATAATACCTACAGTGAAATCAGCGTATTAATACTTACTCTTACGAATGTTGCACTTCTCTGACAGAAACCATGAAAGGGGGCTGCACAGTAAGTGACAGGTTATACAAGATTGAAATGTTTTCATGTATCTCAAAACAAAGTTCAGATGTACTTTTATCCATTAGCAATGAACACATTGTAATAGACAAGTCTTTGAGAATTTTTCAAAGGTAGACTGCTCATTCCAAAGCAGTATATAAACGATGCAAGAGGAACCGAGCTTTGGTATAAATATTTGTTTGTACTCTAGTGATTGTGACAGCTGGCTGGTGTTGGATATAATTGATTGAATACACGGGTAGTAAAACATTGAGAGGGGGGAATACCAAGAAGTTATTGGGTATATCAGGTGACGTAGTGAGAACATGAAAGGCACCTTATCTTGGGTAAGGTGCCCATACATTATATACCGATAACTTGTACAACTAAGCCATTACTCAAGTGATTCATGCGAGTGATTAACGAAGACATGTGTAGTGTTGCACTAGTGCGTTCTAATCGTAAACTATATGCCCAGCACAACGTCAGGTATTCGTGGATAGACGTGCAGTGTTTTAACTGCAATGACAACATGGCATAAGCGGTGGCATGACAAACGAGATGATCACATTTCTTGAACAACCATTCACACCGTAATGAAATGCAAGACAGTGGCAAAGTTGATCGAGATGACTAATGAACGTAATACTCGAAAACCAGGACAGTGATATGATTATACACAAACATGCGTTGTTACAAGATGTGACATTCAGAATTGGATTTGTTGACTGAGTTCGTAGAGTTACACGTGGTACAGAAACTTTTCCTTCACATCTCATGGACATTTCAATGCAGAATACATATACATATGTACAAATAAAGACTGGTAACAGACCACCGGAAGGATGAATTTTGTTTGTCCTGTTGTCAGACAACTCATAAGAAGTACCGAGGTAACAACACGACTGCAATACAACATGTCCTCAGAATGTCAGCACAATTATTACCAAGCGTTAGAGAAACAAGGTGATACAATTCATAATACAGATTCCACTTCAACTACAAAAGGAAAATATGAGCTCTGAAGAGATGCATTGTCCTTGCACAAAACAAACGACGGCAACGAAAGACGCAAGAACACGGTTTAAGTGTGAGGAATGAAAGATTGCCATCTGTGCATGGTGCCATTGTTTACAAGAGTTCCACAAGACTCCAGCATTTCCTAAAACCTGTCCAAGTGATTGTAAATATGTAAGATATATGATATAACATTAGTATTATACAATATCGGTGCAGTTTAATGTAATAAACAAACAGTGTAAACAAAATTGAATAATAACTTATAGTGACGGTTATTGTTTTCAATACAGTGATTTATATATATAAATTCTATACAGTATTAGGCTCATCAGCCCCAAATGTTAGTAGGAATAGAAAAAACTATGTAAAAGAAAAAGAAAAAAACAAAACTTAAAAAAACAAAACTAATATAATTACGCGTATGTGGGATTCGTCGATAGTTTGCCGCCCACCACATCACATTATACCTACAAACTTCTTGAGCACTGTATCTCAGTAAAAAAAGTACTGATCAATTCTAATTTTTTTTTGTTTATACCTTCACAAAAATATGCTCTTTAATTCTGCTAAGAAAAAAATATATTATTTTTTTTTTCAAAATTTCTTGGACACTGGTCGCACTTCAGATTTTGGCCTTGGACCCTGAAAAGGGTTAAAGAAAACAAAGAGACAATAAAATGACATAAATGAAATGAGATATAAATTAACATATTAACAACACACTAATTGGGCCTTTATCGAAGACTCATGTATGGTGATAATGAAAGATGGTGGAGAGGGAGGGTAAGAGGAGAGGTTAGTGATCTGGAAGGGAATCCCCCTCCAAAAGGCATTCAGGACTCAAGCCCAATTCTGGGGTTACTTCCCTTCCATCATGAGAGTCACATGGACCACCTGTCCGCACAAAAAATCTGTACCAGAGAGGAGGCATTTTTCGGCGTCTCTATTAAGATTTGGCCCAGACACATGGGACAAGGCTTGTCATTGAACATGTTGCAGACAACGCTAGAGCAACAGCTTTGTGGATGGAAAATCAAAACAACGATGTTACTCCTGGGTGGATAACATACCCATGTTATCACCATGGGAGTGATAACACTTCCCTGGAGTTATCCATGGGTGGACAACACTTCCCTGGCTTTACCTGATAAGCACATCCCCCTGTTATGCCTGGCATAGAATAGACACTTCCCAGGTTATCCTGCCTGGATAACACTTAGTAGGTGTTATGGCAGCATTCTGGGAGCATGACATTGTAATGTTGTTATGCAGGGTTCTGCATGACACTTGTAAGGTTTGTTATGAAGGGTTCATGCATGACACTTGTTAAATGTTGTTATGGCCGAGATCTGCACTGACACGTAATTTGCTTATGCGATGTTTATGCATGACACTGTAATTGTTATGAAGGGTACTTGTATGACATGTTAATGTTTTGTTATGCCGCTAGAGGGTTCTGCATGAACACTGTAATTTTTAGTTATGAGGTTCTGCATGACATAGTACTGTTTGTTATGCAGTTTCTGCATGACACAGTAAGTTTGTAATGAGGATTTCTGCATGACACTGAAATAGTTGTTACTGCAGGGTTCTGCATGACACTGTAATGTTTGTAATGCAAGGGGTTCTGCATGACACTGTAATGTGTTGTTTATGCAGGGTTCTGAGTATGACATTGTAAATGTTTTTATGCAGGGTTCTGGCATTCACTGCAATTTGTTATTGACAGGGTTTCTTAGACATTGTAAACTGTGTATGCAGGGATCTGCCCATGACACTGTAATGTTGTTTGCAGGGTTCTGCATGACACTGTAATGTTGTTATGAAGGGTGTCTGCAAGACACTGTAATGTATTGATTTATGCCAGGGTTCTGCATGACACGTAATGTTGTTATCAGTGTTTTCTGCATGCACTGTATATGTCTATGCAGGAATCTGCTGTGACAGCTGCAATGATGTTAAGAAGGGTTCGCATTGACACTGAATGTTGTTATGAAGGGAATCTGCATGGACATTGTAATGATTGTTATGCCAGATCTGCATGACACAGTAAAGTTGTTATGCAGGGATCCTGACATGACACTGTAATGTTGTTATGCAGGTTCGTGCATGACACAGTAATGTTTAGTTATGCAGGGAACTGCCATGCCTCTGTAATTTTAGCAGTGATCTGCATGACACTTGTAAATTTTGGTATGAAGGTTCTGCATGACAACTGTAATGTGTTAATCGCAAGGTTCTGTATGACATTGTAAAGTTGTTATGCAGGGTTTCTGCATGACACAGTCAAAGTTTTGCTTATGAAGGGTTCTGCATGACACTTAATGTTGTTATGAAGGTTCTCATGATCACTTTTAATGTGTTATGCAGTTGCTGGCTGACACTATGTGAATGTAGCTATGAAGGGTTCTGTCATGACACTGTAATGTTTGGTTACTGCACAGGTTCTGTATGACGTAATGTTGTAATGTAAGGTACTGCATGACACTGTGAACTGTTGTTTATGCACGTGTTTCTGCATGAGCACTGCTAATGATGTTATGCAGGGTTCCTGCCTGACACTGTAATGTTTGTTATGAAGTGGTTCTGCATGACACTGTAGATGTTGTTATGAAGGGTTACTGTCATGACCTGTAATGATGTTATGCAGGTTCTGCATGACACTGGTAATGTTTTATGCAGGGCTCTGCATGACACTGTAAGAGTTGTTTATGCAGGGTTCTGGGCAATGGACACTGTAATGTTTGTTTATGCAGGTTCGCATGACACTGTAATCGTTTATGCCAGGGATCTGCATGACATTGTAAGGATATAACATAGAGAAAGGGTGTTATCTATAGTAGGAATGTTATAATTGTAAACATAATTTTATAATTCATAGGAGTTAAAAGATAAAGAATCACGACACAAAGTGGGAGTTGTCCAGCTGTTCTTTGCTGAATGATACTGTAGCACTTGGGTAGATTTCTGAAGAGAAGTTGCAGAGATTGGTGGATGACAATATGGTAGGGTGTGGCAAAAAGAAGAAAATTAAAGTTGAAATACTGGAAAGAGTAAGGTTAGAGAAACAAAAAGATTAGGTGATGAAAGATTGAATATCATAATTCGGAGGGAGAGAGTAATGGAATGGAGTGAACGTATGCGGGGGGGGGGGGGGAAGGTGAGTGGGTTGGAGTGGACGGTGTCGCGATTAATGGGTCTAAGAAAATGAGGTGAATCAAGATATTGATGAGTGAAAAAGAGTGAGTGGTGCACTTAGGAGTCTGTGGAGACAAAGAACTTTGTCCTTGGAGGCAAGAGGGGATGTATGAGAAGTATTAAGTTTTACACCTCTTATATGTGGTGTCAAGTCGTGGTGATAATGTTGCAGCGAGGAGAAGGCTGGAGGCAGTGGAATAGTCATGTCCTGAGGCAATGTGTGGAGTGAATATAATGCCAGAATTCGGTAGTTTGGAAGTTTAGGAGGAGGTAGCGGGATTACCAAAACTCGTAGTCCGAAGGTCTGACGGAGAGGGATGTTGGAGGTGGTCGGACATGTAGAGAGAAATGTGAGCGAAACAGAATGAACTTCAAGAGTGTATTCCAGTCCTGTAAGAGTAAAGGAAGGCGGGTAGGGGTCTGGCCTAGGAAGGGTTGGAGTGAGGGGAGTAAAGGAGTTTGGTGTTCGAGGGGCTTGGACTTCCAGCAGGCATGCGTGAGCGTGTTTGATAGGAGTGAATGGAGACAAGATGGTTATTTAATACTTGACGTGCTGTTGGAGTGTGAGCAAAGTAACATTCTATGAAGGGATCTCAGGAAACCGGCAGGCCGGACTTGAGTCCTGGAGATGGGAAGTACAGTGCCTGCACTCTGAAGGGAGGGGTCGTTAATTTTTGCAGTTTAAAAATGTAGTGTAAAGCACCCTTCTGGGCAAGACCAGTGATGGAGTGAATGATTGCGTGAAAGTTTTTCTTTTTCGGGGCCACCTGCCTTGGTGGGAATCGGACGGTTGTGTTGAATAAATAAATAAAAAAAAAGGAGCTTTTGGGGGTGCTGTAAGTAGGTAAACTATAATTATATAGAAATCCTGCTAGTATTTATTTTCCAACTGTGTTTGGGTATGCGGGGTAAGCGTGGCTGGGACGAGTCAGTTGGAGTCAAGCATTGGTGGTGTGGAGGATGGCATCGGAGATGCTGTGTATTTATGCTATGTTCTGTAGTTGTTGTGTACTCCTTTTGTTTAGCTAAACTCAAGCATAGGTCTTCTATGGCTTACCTGTATGCTAACCTAGCTCTGACATGGATACAGGGTGTTGTGGTGGGATGAGTGAGGAAATATGAATGGGGTTGGTAGTGAAGTAGTGACAGCCTGGCACTGACTTCCTGAGGCTGGACTCCAGTCAGGCTGTTTCTTGTGTTACTGTCATTTGGGCATTTAAGATACAAGAAGATGAAGGTGTTTTCTAGAGTGTGTATACAGTGTTATGTTGAATAAATAGATATATTTCCTAAACTGGATTATTGCATAACCTCTGTTAAACCAACCCATTGAAGTACAAATGCTGTTTATTACTTTCTTGTTTTGACTGGTTTATAGCCCTGGGAGCTGTTTATGCTTGAGTGAGATAGTGTAACTTTTTAACTTTGCCCTTTAAGACGAGTCTCTAGCCCCAGCTTGTCCCAACTTTCTGCGATAACATGGGGGCCTTGTATATGGGAGAATTATCAAATTTTATGTTTGTAATTCAAGTTTGCAAACCTGGAAAGTCAATAATCATTCTTTTATGGGATGGTCAGAGGCAGCATTCACGATAAAAACACTCCACACTAAAATAATAATTTACTTCTTGTTTGCAATATAGCTGGTTTTTTAGGGGTGTTATTATTAACTATTACCCTTGTGCATAATTTTCCTTAGTGTGCAACATTGCTGGTTTTTAGGGGTGTTATTATTAACTAATGCTCTGTGAATAAAATTTTACCTTTGTGTGCAATATTGTTGATTTTTAGGGAGTTAATTAATACTGATATTTTGTGCATAATTTACCCTTGCAGATACAATCTTGCTTATTTTTAGGGGGGTTATGAATATCTAATTTTCTGGGAATAATTTCTTTGCGGTTGCAATTAGCTCTTTTTTTCTGCCAGGATTTTCTTTTTGTGTGCAATCCTGTTTAATTTTAGGGAGTCACATGACAATCACTTCCTTGTGAATATACTACTTCAGTTGTATGTACTTTGCTGTGTGCTTTATTTTATTATATCAGTAAGTTCTGTGGGCTGATAGCAAGATTTGGTGCTATTGTTTCCCAAAATTGTGAATCTGAGTGAACCATTCTGGGGATGACATTTATTTTGGAAGGTGACAGTGAATCAAATTCACATGGATAGGGCCCTGCAAGCATATAGAAACTTATACAAGTGAAATTAGCCCTAGTGCAGAAGAAAAGGAATGGTTAAGGATTTGAAATGTACAAAGATCCAGGAACAGAGAGCCTCTTAGAGGAGGCTTAGGGCTCAAGAAAGAGCTAAAGAGAGGAAGCTTGCTTCTCACCCAGCCAAGACACGAGAGTAGAATGTTTTTTATTGGGATAATTAAAGCCATAAAATATGTGCCCAATTTCCTAGAGAAGATCCAGAACCAGTTTTTTCTGTTATTTGAAAGTATGGGCCAAATCCCAAGTTTGCCGGAAAAGGAATGGGTGACATTAGCGAGAAACCCAAATTAGTTGGTAAAGGGTTACAGGCCATTAGTTCTGTAGAGGGATCAGCCTTTTGATTATCATAAACTAAACGAGGTAGTTTTACTGGCTTATCAAATGTTGGGGAAAGGTACAGCAGAAGATTAGAGGACTAAAGTTTCAAGTCAGGGCAGTCTTTGTGGAATATGGTAAGGGAAGATGTCACTTCTAAATAAGTGGTGTCACTCAAGGATGTGGTGGGTAATTTTTGAGGGTGTAATTACTTTTAATTTTGTTAGAGGATCTTTTGAGAAATGTTCCTCTGACCTTAAGGCATATCTTGGAGGAGAATGATCTTTATGTTTTAATAATGCTTTAGAAGCTGGGGGTGACAGATTTAGCGAACCAAAAATTTTTGGTAGTAGTTACCACCCGCCACATACTATTAATAATAGGTTTTCTCCACCAGCAAGTAGAAAATAAGCAATTTCAGAAGTATAAGCCACTAATTTCCAGCCTAAAAACCACCAGTTTTTAGTATGCCTAATTTTCCGGTACCTACCAGGAAGGTTTTAAGTCGGCTGTCACAGGTCCAGAACTTACGGGGACAGTAGGAGGAGTCAGTTACCCAAGGTCACGGGCCCTGGCCTATGTCAAGTGTTCAGGGGCTTTTAAACCTTATTATGTATATACTGCAATAAACAAGGCACCTGCAGCCATCATTGTCGAATGTGCTTAGGGGACCATGCTGCAGTAGATGCTTTTCCAGCAAAAGTAAACTAGTTACACTGATGATTGACTGCATTGCAGTCTTGCCCCAACAAGTGTCTAATGCGGACATCTGTCTTAGACCCTCGGATGAAGGTCTATTCAGTCTACTGTGGCCATACACCAAAAATGAAAGGTAGGGTTAAAACAGGTGTTATGTCTTTGAGGGACACTGTAGCACATACACCTTGCTTCACAGAGGCGTATTGCCAGTGTTGGATGACACCATACAACCGGGTGGACATTTTTCTTAAGGGGATTACCAGAGTCCCTGTTCAGGACTCCAGTGTACAAGGTTTATGGGTGGAGTCTGAGTACCAGTCTGGGTACCTACCTGTAGGTATAGCAGAGGATGTACCTTTTTGCAGGACGTTGACCTTCTACTAGGTAAAAACATTGTGGGACCTCCTTAAAGTGAGGAATGTTTGGTTTTGCAGGGACCTGCTTTACAAGGTGGTAATGATTAATTGGGTGATGGTGCCTGAAAATTTTTCAGCGTGGTTTCTAAGACTAACCAGGAGAACAAGGCAGGAGCTGTGCTCCTGGACCCTTCCGATCACTGTGGGTGATGGTTTATGCCTTGGGAGCTGGTTCATTGTGTCTGACCTGCAGGAGATATGAGCAGTATGATGAACCAGCTCAACCGGAACTCTGTTGGAGAATGGGTCTTGGAGCTGATGTGGGGGTAAAAAATCCCTAATCTGCAGGAGTGGTAGTCAGCTGGTGTGGAGGCTGGCATTGGAGAGCTGTGTATTTGGCTAAGTCTGTAGTTGTGTACTACCTTTTGTAATGCTAAACTCCAAGCCCATAGGATCTTTCTAGGGCTTACCTCGTATGACTCACCTAGGCTCTCGACATGGTCAGGGGTGTGGTGGGATGAGTGAGGAAATTAAGAAATGGGGTTGGTAGTGTGAAGTAGTGACAGGCCTCGGCACTGACTAGGCTGGACTCCAAGTCAGCTGGTTTCTTGTTTGTTACTGTCATTTGGGCACATAGGATACAAGATGGATGAAGGTGTTTCTAGAGTGTTGTTACAGTGTTATGTTGAATAAATTAGATGTTTATTTTCCTAACTGGGATATTGGCCTAACCCTCTGTTAACCAACCCATTGAAGTACAATGCTGGTTTAGTGCTTTTCTGTTTTGACTGGATAGCCCTGGGTGGGCTCTGTTTATGCTTGAGATGTGTGTAACTTTTAACTTTCCTTAGTCAAGGCACTACCCCAGCTATCCCAACTTTCTGCATAACAATAGGTTATCCAGGGATAACACTCCCCAGATTATCCTAGGAGACTCCCCAGATTAAATGGGATAACACCCGAGGTTATGGTGGGGATAAACAGTCCCCAGGTTTCATTGGAGAAAACATTTCCCAGCTTATCCTGGGATGACACACTCCCAGCTTATCATGGGAAGATAACACTTCCTTAGGTTTTATCCAGGATGGATAACTCAACCAAAACGTTATCCTGGGTGGACAAGACCCACGTTATCCTGGCGGTGGACCCAAGAATCCCCAGGTTATCTTGGGTGGACAAGACTCCCCAGGTTATATTGGGTGGAAAGACTTCTCAGGTAATCCGGGTGGACAAGGACCCCAAGTTATCTTGAGTGGAACAAGACCCCAGGTATTATTCGGGTGGACAACTCCCCAGGTTATCCAGGCGAGGACAAGACCCCAGGTTATCCTGGGTGGAAATGACTACAGGTTATTTGTGGTGGAAAAAAAACCGGTTATCCTGTGTGATCAAAAACTCTCAGGTTATCTTGGGATATATAAACCTTCCCTGGTTATCCTGGGATCACTCAGTTTATTCCTGGGTGGGATAACTCGCCACACATTATCCCTGGGTGGACAGACCCCAGGTTATCCTAGGTGGGCAAGACTCCCCATGTTATCCTGGGTGGATAGCTCCCCCAGGTAAACCTGGGTGGATAACTCCCCAGGTTATCCTGGGTGGGTAACTCCCCAGGTTATCCTGGGTGACAACTCCCCAGGTTATCCTGGGTGGATAACTCCCCAGGTTATCCTGGTTGAACAACTCCCCAGGTTATCCTGGGATGATAACAGTCCCCCAGGTTATCCAGGGATGATAACAGTCCCCCAGGTTATCCAGGGATGATAACAGTCCCCCAGGTTATCCAGGGATGATAACAGTCCCCAGGTTATCCAGGGATGGTTACAGTCCCCACAGGTGATCCAGGATGATAACAGTCCCCCAGGTTATCCAGGGGATGTTAAAAGTCCCCAGGTTTCCAGGATGATAACAGTCCCCCAGGTTAATCAAGGGAATGATAACAGTCCCCCCAGGGTTATCCAGGGTTGGATAACAGTCCCCAGGTTATCCAGGGATGTTAACAGTCCCCAGGTTATCCCAGGAATGATTAAACAGTCCCCAGGTTATCCAGGGATGATTAGTCCCCCAGGTTATCCAGGGATGATAACAGTCCCCAGGTTATCCAGGGATGATAACAGTCCCCAGGTTATCCAGGGATGATAACAGTTCCCCAGGTTATCCTGGGATGATAACAGTCCCCCAGGTTATCCAGGGATGATAACTAACCCAGGTTATCCAGGGATGATAAGTCCCCCAGATTATCCAGGGATGATAACAGTCCACCAGGTTATCCAGGGATGATAACAGTCCCCCAGGTTTCCAGGGTTGATAACAGTCCCCCAGGTTATCCAGGGATGATAACAGTCCCCCAGGTTATCCAGGGATGATAACAGTCCCCCAGGTTATCCTGGGATGATAACAGTCCCCCAGGTTATCCTGGGATGATAACAGTCCCCAGGTTATCCTAGGATGATAACAGTCCCCCAGGTTATCCTGGGATGATAACAGTCCCCCAGGTTATCCTGGGATGATAACAGTCCCCCAGGGTTATCCAGGATGATAACAGTCCCACAGGTTATCAGGGATGATAACAGTCCCCCAGGTTAATTCACCAGGGATGATAACAGTCCCCAGGTTATCCAGGGATGATAAACAGTCCCCAGGGTTATCCTGGGATCGATAAACCAGTCCCCAGGTTATCTGGATGATAACAGTCCCCCAGGTTATTCCTGGGATGATAACAGTCCCCCAGGTTATCCTGGGATGATAACAGTACCCCAGGTTATGATGGGATGATAACAGTCCCCCAGGTTATGATGGGATGATAACAGTCCCCAGGTTATCCAGGGATGATAAAACAGTCCCCCCAGTTATCCAGGAGTTGATACAGTCCCCCAGTTATCAGGATGATAAACAGTTCCCCCAGGATATCTGGGATGAATAACAGTCCCCCAGGTTATCCTGGGAATGATAAGTCCCCCAGGTTATTCCAGGGATGATAACAGTCCCCAGGGTTATCCTGGATGATAACAGTCCCCAGCTTATCCTGTGGATGATAACAGTCCCCCAGGTTATCCTGGGATGAATAACGACCCCCCAGGATAATCCTGGGATGATAACAGTCCCCAGGTTATTCTGGATGATAACGTCCCCCAGTTTACCAGGGATAAAGTCCCCCAGGTTATCCGGGATGTAACAGTCCCCAGGTTATCATGGGATAACAGTCCCCCATGTTATAAAACCCAGGGGATAACAGTCCCCCAGGTTATCCTGGGATGAATGATACAGTTCCCAGGTTATCCAGGGATGATAAGTCCCCCGGTTATCCTTGGATGATAAACAGTTCCCCGAGGTTATCCAGGGATGGATAAGTACCCAGGTTATCCAGGATGATAACAGTCCCCCAGGTTATCAGGAATGATAACAGTCCCCCCCAGGTCATCCAGGGATGTATGATAACAGTCCCCAGGTTTTATCCAGGGGAGATAACAGTCCCCCAGGTTATCCTGGGTTAACAGTCCCCAGGTTATACTGGGATGATAAACAGCCCCAGGTTTATCCTGGGATGATGACAGTTACCCAGCTTTTCTGGGTATGATAACGTCAATGGTTATCCAGGGATGATAACAGTCCCCCAGGTTATCCAGGGATGTGATAACAGTCCCCCAGGTTATCCAGGATGATAAGTCCAGGTTATCCAGGGATGATTAACAGTCCCCCAGGTTATCCTGGGATGACTAACAGTCCCCCGGTTATCCTGTGGATGATAACAGTCCCCAGGTTATCCAGTGTGATAACAGTCTCCCAGGTTATCTGGGAGGATAAGAGTCCCCAGGTTATCTGGGATGATAACAGTCCCCAGGTTATCCAAGGATGATAACAGTCCCCAGGTTTCCTGGGATGATAACAGTCCCCCAGGTTATCCATGGTGATAACAGTTCCCCCAGGTTATTTCTGGTAAGTCCCGAGGTTATCCTGGGATAAGTACCCCAGTTATCCTGGGAGATGATAAGCTCCCCAGGTTCTTAATCAGGGATAACAGTCCCCCAGGTTATCCAGGGTGATAACAGACCCCCAAGTTATTCAGGGATGATAAACAGTCCTAGGTTATCCAGGGTTGATACAGTCCCCCGGTTATCAAGGGATGATAACAGATCCTCCAGGTTATCCAAGGGATGTTAACAGTTCCCTCAGGTATCCTGGGATGATGATAACAGTCCCCCAGGTTATCCAGGGATGATAACAGTCCCCCAGGTTATCTGGGATGATAACAGTCCCCCAGGTTATTCAGGGATGATAACAGTCCCCCAGGTTATTCAGGGATGATAACAGTCCCCCAGGTTATTCAGGGATGATAACAGTCCCCCAGGTTATTCAGGGATGATTACAGTTCCCCAGGATATCCAGGGATGATAACAGTCCCCCAGGTTTATCCTGGGATGATAACAGTCCCCCAGGTTATCCAGGGATGATAACAGTCCCTCAGGTTATCCTGGGATGATAACAGTCCCCCAGGTTATCCAGGGATGATAAGTCCCCAGGTTATCCAGGGATGATAACAGTCCCCCAGGTTATCCAGGGATGATAACAGTCCCCAGGTTATCCAGGGATGATAACAGTCCCCCAGGTTATCCTGGGATGATAACAGTCCCCCAGGTTTATCCAGGGATGTAAAAGTCCCCAAGGTTATTCCAGGTGATGATAAAAGTCCCTAGGTTATCCCGGGAGAAACAGTCCCCAGGTTATCCATGGATGATTAACAGTCCCCCAGGTTATCGGGATGATAACCAGGCCCCAGGTTATCCGAGGGATGGATAAACCAGTCCCCAGGTTATCAAGGGATGATAACAGTCCCCGGTTATCCAGGGTGATATAGTCCCCCAGGTTATCCAGGGATGATAACAGTCCCCCGGGTTATCCAGGGCATGACTAACAGTCCCCCAGGGTTTATCCAGGGTGATAACAGTCCCTTCAGGTTATCTCTGGGATGATAACAGTCCTCAGGTTATCCTGGGATGATAACAGTCCCCAGGTTATCCAGGGATGATAACAGTCACCCAGGTTATCCAGGATGATAACAGGTCCCCCATGTTATCCTGGGATGATAAAACAGTCCCCAGGTTATCCAGGGGCAGTGATAACAGTCCCCCAGGTTATCCAGGGTTGATAAACAGTCCCCCAGGTTATAATACTAGGGATGATAACAGTCCCCCAGGTTATCCAGGATTGATAAACCAGTCCCCCAGGTTATCAGGATTGATAACAGTCCCCCAGGTTATCCAGGGATGATAACAGTCCCCCAGGTTATCCTGGATGTTAAACAGTCACCCAGGATTATCCTGGGTTGATAACCCCGCGGATAATAACACAACATAATTCAAATGAAGGCGTCACTGTCACTCTGAGTTGTTCAACAATAATAAGAAAAGTTTGTATTAAAACCTCACCTGGAAGTGTCACAGTGTGAAGTTAAGACTGTTGGTAGTAGTGTCCTAGCAGCAGCGTCCTAGCAGCAGCAGCGTCCTAGCAGCAGTGTCCTAGCAGTAGCGTCCTAGCAGCAGCAGCGTCCTAGCACCAGTGTCCTAGCATCACCAGTGTCCTAGCAGCAGCAGTGTCCTAGCAGCAGCAGCGTATTAGCACCAGTGTCCTAGCAGCACCAGCGTCCTAGCAGCAGTTGGTAGTGTCAGTGTTTACCAGCGTCAGGCAGCTGCCAGGGACCTCACCTATAAATTTATTTATTTATTTATTTATTTATTTTTTATTTATTTCCAATTTGAGCACACATACAGAGGTACAAAAAAAATACAGATAAGAGCAGCATGCCAAAGCCACTTATACTATGCATAGCATTACGGGCTGGCTTAAAATTAACTTAAGATTAACTAAGCAATGATGAAATCAGTGATAAAACATTAATGTAAACAGATTATATAAAGCACAAGTTGAGTATTACAAAGACAGGTCATATGGTTGTATTCAGTCATATGAAGGATTCTGTTAGGTAGTGTATTTAAAAAATAATAAAGGTTTGATAGATTCGGGTTTTAGGTTTACATTTGTGTGATATAATTGTGAGAAACATTTAAGATATACAATTTATAAGGTTCAGTTATTCAGTATTTATTTGGTTTTTTGGTTTGGTTGGAGTAAGTGATCTTTGAGAAGGACTTGAATTTATAAACAGGTGTGTTTCTTTTATATTTACAGGTAATGAATTCCGGATTGTAGGGCCTTTATGTGCATGAGTTTTTGCATAGTGTGAGAATGGACACGGAGGAACTCAATGAGTGAAATCTGTGCCTTGTGTTATGATCATGTGTTCATGTTGAGGTTGGCAAGGAGATGTTTGTAGGGCGGAGGGTTAATATCAGAAGTTAAGTGTTCTATGTAGGGTAATAGGTGCAGTAATAAGTAATGGATGTTTTGTATGGTGGTAGTTGAGTGTTTTGAGTATTGTGGATGTGTGATTTTTACTGGAGTTAACCTGGAGAGAGTTTCGGGGGTCAACGCCCCGGCGGCCCGGTCTGTGACAGGCCTCCTGGTGGATCAGCGCCTGATCAAAACCAGGGGGGGGGGGGGCTGTTGCTGCTGGCTGCACGCATACCAACGTACGGCCACAGCCCGGCTGTATCAGGAACTGACTTTAAGGTGCTTGTCCAGTGCCAGCTTGAAGACTGCCAGGGGTCTGTGGTTAATCCCCCTTATGTGTGCTGGGAGGCAGTTGAACTGTCTCGGGCCCCTGACACTTATTGTATGGTCTCCTTAACCGTGCTAAGTGACCCCTGCTATCATTGGGGGGATGGTGCATCGTCCTGCCAAGTCTTTTGCTTTCGTAGTGATTGTGATTTTTTCGTGTGCAAGTTCGGTACTAGGTCCCTCTAGGATTTTCCAGGTGTATATAAAATCATGTAATCTCTCCATCCTGCGTTCCAGGGAATACAGGTTTTGAAACCTCAAGCGACTCCCAGCTAATGAGGTGTTTTTCTCCGTTTATGCGCGCCGTGAAAGACTTCTTTGTACATTTTCTAGATCGGCAATTTCACCTGCCTTGAAAGGTTGCTGATTAGAGTGCAGCAATATTCCAGCCTAGATAGAGCAATGTGACCAGCAAGAGTGTTCATTCATGAGGCTTGGCCTCTCATAGTTTTGAAGGTTCTCATTATCCATTCTGTCATTTTTCTGCAGATGCGATTGATACATGTATGGTCTTGGAAGGTGAGATCCTCCGACATAATCACTCCAGGTGTCTTTGACGTTGGTGTTTCGCTCTAATTCGTGGCCAGAATTTTGTTTTGTACTCTGATGAAGATTTAATTTCCTCATTTTTACCATATCTGAGTAATTGAAATTTCTCATCGTTGAACTTATATTGTCTTTCTGCAAGCCCATGAAAGATTTGGTTGATGGTCCGGCCTGGAGCCTTGCAGTGTTTGCAATGGAAGAAGACACTGTCATGCAGGGAATTAAGGTGTCATCTGCAAAGTGGAAGACACCGGGTGCTGTGGGCTGACATCTTGTCTATGTCGGATATGAGGATGAGGAACAAGATGAGTAGTTATGTGCCTTGTGGAACAGAGCTTTTCACCGTAGCTGCCTGGACTTTACTCTGTTGACGGACCTCCAACTCTCTGTGTTCTGTTAGTGAGGAAATTATAGATCATCGAAACGATTTTCCTGTTATTCCTTTAGCGCGCATTTTGTGCGCTATTACGCCATGGTCTAACTTGTCGAAGGCTTTTGCAAGTCTGTATATATTACATCAGCATTCTTTTTGTCCTTCTAGTGCATTTAGGACCTTGTCGTAGTGATCCAGTAGTTGAGGAGACAGAAGGAGCGACCTGTTCTAAAACCCTGTTGCCCTGGGTTGTGTAACTGATGGGTTTTTCTAGATGGGTGGGGTTATCTTGCTTCTTAGGACCCTTTCAAAGATTTTTATGATATGGGATGTTAGTGCTATGTCTGTAGTTTCTTTGCTGTTGCTTTACTGCCCCTTTGTGGAGTGGGGGCTATGTCTGTTGTTTTTTAAGTAACTGAGGGACGCACCCCGTGTCCATGCTCCATCTCCATAGGGATGGAAAAAAGGGTCGTGGATAGGGGCTTCTTGCAGTTCATTGATTGAACACAGAGTTCCATGAGTCTGGCCCTGGGGCAGATGTGCATGGCATGTCATTTATCGCCTGTTCGGAAGTCATTTGGCGTCAGGATAACATCGGGATAGGCTTGTGTTAATTCAAATTTTGTGGATTCTCTTCATTAAAAAAATTCATTTGATCTTCGCTCTCACCTGTCTGGTTAGCGGCTTGTCTAAAACTGAGTCATATTGGGACTTGAGTAGCTCACTCATTTCCTTGCTGTCATCTGTGTAGGACCCATCTTGTTTAAGTAGGGGCCCAATACTGGGCGTGTTCTCGATTTTGATTTGGCATAGGAGAAGAAAATACTTTGGGTTTCTTTCGATTTCATTTATAGCTTTTAGTTTTCTTCCCGCGATTTCCTGACTCTAAAGGATTCTTTTAGCTTAAGATTGATGCTTGCTATTTCTCTGACCAGTGTTCTCCCTGCGGCATTTCAGATATATTGACCTCTTTTAGCCGCTCTGCTTTTTTTCTTTTCGTCGCTGTAAAGGGAGCGCCGTCTCTTTTCTATTTTACATTACTCCTCCTTTTTCTTAGTGGAATAAGCCTTGTGCATACATCGAGTGCCACCGAGTTAATCTGTGTTCTAGGCATAAGTTTTGGGTCTGTGTTGCTTAGTATATCTTCCAGGCTTTATATCGGTTAGGACTTGGTTTACTTGGTCCACTTTATGTTTTTGTTTATTGAGTTGACTTTGGTGAATGCTCCCTGTGACTAGTCTCATTTTTGTCGGTCTGGGGCTCTCGCATAAATGTCTGAACCTCAAAATTATGTGTGATCTGAGTAAATTGTGTTTTTGATATGATGGACATTTCTTATCAGATCATCATTGTTAGTGAATATGAGGTCTAGTGTATTCTCCAGTCTAGTAGGTCTATTATTTGTTGGTTTAAATTGAATTTTGTGCAGAGATTTAAAGCTCGTGTGAGGGGTGAGTTTTCATCAAGAGGCATCCTCTGGTGTTATTACTGCAACAAATATTATTTGCTATATTCCTCCATTTTAGGTGCCTTAAGTTGAAATCCCCCAGGAAGCAAGATGTTGGGTGCAAAGGAAAAGGGGGCTTGGAAGATTTTCCAGGAAAGTGGTCAATTTTAACAGCTGTTCCTGGAATTGCTGGGATGTTGCATCCGGTGGCTTGTAGACTACCACATGACTGTTTGGTTCTCGCCTTTATGCTAAAACTTCCACTACGTCATTTGAGGCATTTAAGCAGTTCTGTGCCAACAAGTGACTCTAGCATTGTACAGGCCACCCCCCCCTTTGCCTTGTTCAATCTGTCACATCTGTATAGGTTGTAACCTGGGAATCCATAATTTCATTGTCCAAGTGATCCTTTATGTGGGTTCAGTGAAAGACGGAACATGCCTTTGCATCTGCAAGCAGTCCACGGATGGTAAGGTATTTTGTTGTTGTTGCTGGGCTTTAGACCCCTGTATCATTGCAAAGAAGGGAATGTTATCAGACTGGTGTATTGTTGGTACTGGGGGGGATTTTTTTTCCGGCATTAGTATTGTATCTGTTGGTTTGGAGTGGAGGCCATCGACTGTGGTTCCACTCCAGGAATGACTGGATTTGGTGTTCGATTTCTGCCATTTCCTGCCCCAGTTTTTTTTCCTTCCTGGCACTAAAAAAAACCTCTCACTCTGAGTGGCTGTGGCTACCCAGGTTTTACCATGGCTGGATGGATTTCGTATCTTTTTGTCCCCTTTAGATGGTATGCCCTGGCAAATTTTTATTAAAAAAAGTTTATAGCACAGTCTTTTTCCTGTACTGAAGAGGTACACATTTCAGGGTGATAAAGCTTACAGGAAGGGAGTTTGCATTTTCTGTTGTCATATGGGCATGGCATTTTCTAGGGTGGTCATAGTTGCCGTCCATCTGTTTTTCCAGATTTTCCGCATGCCAGCAGATACCAAGTGCATAGTATGTGCACAGGCTTATGGTTTCCGCTTTGCCCTTGGTTCTGTGACTGTATTCCCTGTTGGTGCATGTTTCCCTGTCTTATCTTCTTATCCTCCCTAGCACCAACAAAGGAGCTCCCACCAGTTGTTTTTGGTAATAATTTATCCTTCACTATTGCTATTTGGTGTCCTCTTGTTTTCTATTTCCTGCGTATTCTAGTTTGCAATATGGTTTTATCTTATTCTTTGACTACACTTGTTTCCCTACTATGGCTCCTGTCCCCTATGAGGTCATTTATATGTATTCCTTCCTGCGTAATAATTCCCGACTACCTGGTCCAAATCATCCTGCTTCACATTACTGGTCTCCAGGACAGTATCTCCAGGTTCCACATTTCAGTCTCCAGGACAGCACCGCCAGCTTACCATTACTGTCTCCAGGACAGCACCTCCAGCTTTACTATTCAGTCTCCAGGACATCACCTCCAGCCTTACAGTTTGGGACTAACATGGCCCATTATCATGGGCAGTACCATTCAGCCCGACTTTTTATGTGCCCATCTGTTGTAGAAAGCTTCCTGTTTTCTATGAAAGCAGCTTTGATGTTATCCTCTTTTAATACCATTCTGATTTTAGTCCACAGATTTTCCTCATTTGGCATACCCAGAAACACTTCTCTGTTTTTATACTGCTTTGTAAGCTAGTATTGGGAGGATATCTGTACAAGGGGCGTGACACCAATTTCCACAAAAATGACAATTTATCATGTGGAAGCCCGTTTGTTTGACTGACCACAGACTACACACAGCTTCATAATGATTTGAATGGTTGATTTACTGCAATTCTACTAGAACCTCTTGAATTATTATATTAATAAACCTTAAATGAAGCTCTAGCTATTTGTATTTTGTTTTCTAACTCTTTTTGTATATTGGACAGCTTAACCGTCACGTTCTGATTTTTAATGTTTGTGTTTATAAGGGGCCTAAACCCCATCCATTTACAGTCTGCTTTATTGTCCAACGAAACTGTTTGAAACCGTGGGTTCGGGACCAGTCCAGTCAAGGCGTTCGACCAGTCCATGGGTCCGGGACCAGTCGATTGCTTCTGATCTGTGGGTCACTTATTTAAAAAATACTGGTCGGTGATTTGAGCTAACACATGAAGGATCTACTGGAAATTATCTACCCGAGAGTAAAATGTGTTAAACTGATACAAAAGTTTATAACTTGGTGTTGAAGAGCCCGGTGATATGGGCAGCTCCTACAATGACGAACGGTCACCTCCTTGTTATCAATCGGCTGTATCTGGCTTTTGCTATTTTTTTTTTTTTTTCGTCTCCACGCAATAATTGCTATTATCACTATAGTTGGACTGGTTGCATAAATTTTGGAGGAAGGACGCCTTTTTCTGTAGTAATATTGCTTCTCGTTGTGTATATTGCGGACCGCTGGTAACTACAGGTTTTGAAAATTCACAGTAACGTCTCGTTATTTCAAGAAAAGAAAACTAATGAAAGTCACTCCACTCCACTAAGTACCATTATAAATACTGGTTAAGTTGCACTAAAAACCACTGTATTCTGATATTCACTGGTGATTCACTAGATTATTGCGAGTACACTAGCAGGCCAGGAAGATATTAAAACAGCTGACCTGTGGTAAGTTTCTGGCGACTTTCTGCACCTTCCTCTATAGGCCTTAACACTTTCATTCACAAATTCACCTGTTTTCAAATGACACTTTAGCCTTTATCATCAATATACTAGGGAGCCACTGTAGTATACACTTTTACACTATGTATACTCAATGATTTCGGGAGACTTTTTTTCCTCTGACATGAAAAGTTCAATTTTTTTTTTTTTTCCACCGGGGGAAAAAGGCCCTATGTTTCCCCCTCGGGCAGTAAATCTGCCTACGCAGTGACCAATTTCCTTTTTGACTCAGTATAAAATTTTTTTTTCGCCCAAGTTTGGGTTCAGGGCTAGAGGGATGTAGTATAGGATTGAGACAAAATTTTAAGTTCTAGCAGTAAGAGGACCGTGAAAAAAGAAAAAACGGGAGCAAAACGAGGACTCTGACAAAAAAGTATACTTTTTGGGTTTTGCCTGTAGTGAAAATTTGTTATCATTCAACTGCACCTTTTTTTGGGTAATTAGTGGTTGAGATGGTTAATTGTTGGGGGGTTCCCATGCAAAAAATTCCATAGGTGAGTAGGGGTAAATAAGAGAGTGATATAGGGCCAGGGGGCTTTGAAACGTAGTACTGTATTTTCGTGTATCCCTCAGCTTGGAAAATTTTTCTTAAAAATTTTTTGTATATGTGATGAAATTTGGTCTTTATCAGGTGGATTCTAAAAATTTTTCCCCTCTGTTAGTTTGTGTTAGGGATCCGTTTTTCTTATGTTAAGAGGGACATTTTTAGCTCTGTTAAAAAAATTTGAATGAAGTAGGTTTTGTCAATGTTTAGTGTAAGTTTGTTGTCCTATCAAAGTAGATATTTTTGAAATTCGGTATTTACAGTATTGGTAGCGTGCTGGGCTCGGGGAGAGAAGAGAGTAGTGTCATCTGCAAATAGTTGGGTTTGAGTAATTGCGAAGCTTTTGGAAGGTCATTTTTTTAGGAGAAAGAGAAGGGGGCCCAAGGACACTTCCTGGGGGAAACCCCAACTGTTTTGTTGTGCAGAAGGGTTTGCCCATTTGCGTACACATATTGGTTGTTGCTGGGTATGTTGAGGTAGTTGGGGGAGTCCCCTCTTACCCCATAATGTGACAATTTTACGTGGAGCAAGTCAGGTAAACTGTATCAAAAGTTTTTCGTAAAGTAATAAAGTCCCCAGTGGGACTTCTTTTTTCTCTATTGCATTTTGTTATAGTTCTAGCAGTGATAATAGCATCATTAGATTTTTTTTAGGCCTGAATCCAAATTGGGCAGGGGTTGAGTATGTTTTGGGAGAAAAGGAGGGTAAATTCTTTTTGTGAATTAATTTTTTCGAAGATTTTTGAGAGAGGGTTTTGTAAGTTGTATTGGCCTATAGTTATTAAAACTCTGTTTGGTCCCCCCTTTGTGGATTGGGGTGACCCTTGCTATTTTGAGTATGTAGGGAAGGGGGAGGATTCAAGGTTTGAAAAGAGTGTTGAAGTTGGGGTGATAGCATTGTGACACTTTTTTGTATAAAAAGGGTGGAAAGGGGTATTTAATCCCTGCTTTTTTTTTTAGTGCGTGATAAAAAGGGGAGATTTCGTATGGGTTAGTGGAGCGGGAAACCCAGTGTGTTGGGTAGTTCCCGGTGGGGGTTGTCATTTGGGGGGGGTATCTGAGTTTGGGATTTTTTTGGCAAGGTTTTGTCCTATAGTGGAGAAGAAATATTGAGTCGTTTGTGTTTCTGTTTGGGGAGGGGGGGGGTTCTCTGATTTTGCTAATTTTATTTCGTATTTCGTAATTTTTTTTTTGTTCCCAAAAATTTCTGTGGGGTTTTTCAGGTCTTTTTTTATCACCTCGAAGTTGGTAATCTGTTCTATAATACAATTTTTTTGCCCTTCTTATCAGGGGGTTTGGGATTGACGAGTAATGTTTTTTTTGGGCCCCTTGGCTTGTGCCCCATTCTGTACTGTTTTTCTATGGTGTTTTGTTTTTATGGTTTGAGAATGTGGGTGTTAGCCGGGACTGTTAGTTCTTTGTGTCTCTGTTTAGTTTTTTGGGGCAGTGCTTGTTATTGAGGTATTGGTTTTTTTTTAAAAAATTTTTAATACATTCATCAATATCGGGTATAGATTTTGCTCAGTGTCCAAATCAATGTTTGCTATTGCTGTTGTAAAGTTATTTAATGGTGCCTCATTGTGAAGTTGAAGGTGACTTTAGAGGTCTTGGGGTTAGTTTCCAAAGGTTGTTATGGGGAAAATGGTAGTGGTCTGTGGTTTATCTGTAATTATCCCTGTTTTTTAAAGGGGTTGGTTTTGGGCCCAGATGTGGTCAAGTGGGGAAAAAACACTAGTTCTGTAACTCTTGTGGTTTTGTTCTGTTGGTAGAAACTAAGTTACCATTGTGTTTGGTTTTAATAACGTGTGGGGCCCTGGTCTTGCAGGAGTTTTATATTGAAGTCACCTGGAGTAGTAAGTGATCTTTGTTCATGCGTGCATCATTTATCATTTTCCCTGATTTGACTAAATTGGCTAATTTTTTGATGGGGAAACTCTGTAGATGTTTACAGTGTGAGAGGTTTTTGTAGGTATTTGGATTTAAATTTAGCTATTATATATTTCCCAAAAGTTCATCCCTTGTGCAAGTATTAGTGTTACATTTAGTTGGTCTGAGTAGAATATGGCTGTGCCCCCCCCTTTTTGGTTGGCCACATTTATGTAGGGCTGTTAACCAGGGAATGGCAAAAGACATTGTATATCAGGCTTTACCCAGGTTTCAGTTAGTGTTATGAGGGGCAAACCCGATTCCCTGGAATGCAGGGGGAGAGTACATGATTATATACCCCTAAAAATCCTGAGGGACTAGACCAACTTGCACAAAAAAAATCACTCACTACGAAAGCAAAAGATTGGCAGACGATGACCTCCCCCCAATGAAAAGCAGGGGTGTATAGCATTTAAAGAGACCATAAAAAAGTGTCGGGGGCCCGAGACTGTTCAACTGCCCCCCAGCACACAAAAGGGGGATTCCCAAGCCCCCGGGCAGTCTTAAAGCGGGGCACTGGAAAAGCACCTAAAGTCAGTTCCTGATCAGCCGGGCTGTGGCTCGTACGTTGGTTTGATGCAGCCGCAGCAACACCCGGGTTTGATAGGCGTGACCCACCAGGGGGCCCTGGTAAACAGCCCGGGCCGCGGGGGGCCGTTGCCCCCCGAAACTTCTCCAGGTAAAAATATTGGCAGTAAGGTTTTTTGTAATGTATGGGTCATCGTAATCTTGTTAAAGATTGATATTTTTTGTTAAAATAGTTATGTTGTTGTTGGCACTGAGAAGTGCTTTGTTTTTTTGCAGTGTAGAAATTTACAGAAAGGTTGATTCTTTAAGTCTTTAAAAAGGGGTTTGGTATCAGGATCAATGTTTTTTAATCATAAGATTTGTGTGAATTTAGTTAAAATTAAGAAAAAACAAAGTAAATGTCTTAAGCAAAAAAAAAAAGACCTGGTTATTTAACAAATGTAAAATAATGAGAAGGGTTAATACAAAAAAAGGATGATAAATAAGGAGCTTGGGAAATGATGGGAGGTAGTACTATAAAGGAAATTTTTTTAAAGTTAGAATTAAAGTAAAAATTTAATTTAAAAAAGGGGGACTAATATAGGTTGTGGTGAAAAAAATTAAAAGTGGTAATCAAAAAATGAGTTTTGGAATAAAAAGGGAAAAAAATTGTGAATTATTTTTACTTTAGCCCAAAGAATAGCACTTGATTTTTTTAAAATTGTGAATATATAAACTGGATAGTTATATAAAGTAAAAAAAAGGAGAAAATATATAAGGGATTAATTAAGTAATGGTAAGCAAGGCCACGGTGGCCTGGTGGCTAAAGTCACGCTTTAAACCCCGGGGGCCCCGGGTTCGATTCCCGATGGGTGGAAAACTTTTCGCCCGTTTCCTTACACCTGTTGCCTGTTCCCTAGCAGCAAATGGTACCTGGGTGTTGTCGAGGGTGTGGGTCGCATCCTGGGGGACAAGTTTAAGGACCCCAAGGGAAAAATAGTTAGCATCCTCGAGACGCATGATTTCTTGGGTTTCCGGGTGGCTCCCCCTCCGGGGTTAAAAAACCCCGAACGAATCTTATCTTATCTTAATATAAAAATAAAATTTGAAATGGTATTGCAATTGCACTAGGTCTGGTATAGGTTGTTGACAAGTCAAGATTATAATAGATTTAAATTGACAAAATAAAATTCCAATTAAAGTAAAAAAGAATAATAGAAAAAAATAACATGGTAATGTCTTGGTTAAAATATGTGTAAGAGGGTAGACGGTAACAGGTACAAGGGTAAAAAAAGGGGGTTGAATATACAAACTTAAAATTTTGGGCAACAAAATGTTTGGGAAGTATAAATAATTTTTAAGTACAAAAGAAAATTGACTGGAGTAAATATGGTTTTTTAATAAAATTTTGTAAGTAATAATGATTAAAAAAAAAGTGAAAAAGTAATGTTTATTTCATTCAATTTGTACTGGTAGTTATATTGGGGTACGGGAAATTTAAAGAGTAATTAGGTAGTAAATGTGGTATTAAAACGGTAAAGGAAATTTGAAAAGAAATGGTTTTTTAAATGTCAAAAATGTTAAGAGAAAATTTGAAATTTAAGAAAAAAAATGATATTTATTAAATTTTTAGTGTAATATCATTGTAGTTTTTAAAAAAAAATATGAGGTGAAATTGGACAGAAAAAGTATCAATTCAACTAATGTTTACGAACAATAGTAAATAAGAAAATCCATAAAGGGGACTTATGCTTTCTGTAAAAAACCAAAAGAGGTAGTTGATATTTAATTACTAAAAGATTGTACAATGAAATTTTTAACAATAAAGGAGCAAAAAAGTACACTACACTATGTAGGCTTTTAAGTTGGACATTGTTTTTGTTTTTCTCTGTAAAATTAGTATCCCCAGAAAAACGTGAAATCATTTCGTTCGTGATTGTGTACAGTTGCCTAAATTTTTTTTTCCAAAGAATTTTCCCATCCCCTGTGAAGATTGGTGTATTGTGTCATTATTCTCCGTTAAGTTTTCTGAACCCAACAGGAGGTTCTGACGTTTTTTGGTAAGACACTCGTTTAGTATACCTTTCTTTACTTTAAAAGATGAATAATTAAGTCTTTTTTCCCGTCATGTGAGTGGATTAAGCATAAACTTTTTCTACCATGGGTCTAGTAACCTGGCTTCTTTTTTTTCAGACTTGGTACAAAACCTTGTTGGTCCTTTTGATCTGCCCCGAGTAATTTTTTTACTGTTTGTTTGGTTTTATATCACTGGAAAAAGTGGACTTTAAAATATTACTGCGTCCGATAGTTTTACTTTTTCGTTTTATTTTCTTGGAGAGCAAAATAGTCATGAACTGGTTATCTAAGTTGTTCTTCCCTCTTTTACTGTTCTTCAACCTTTGTATTAAGAGATATTATTTGTTGGGTATGGCTATCTATGACTGTTTGGATGGTCTTGTCACAGTTAGTATTTTTGGTGTTTATAACTTTTGTTCAAAAATGAGGATTTTGTTTTCGGTTGTGTCTCCTGGGCTTTTTTTGTTAGCGTCTCTCGAAGATTCATATTTTCAATAACTGGTTGGAGATGCTGACTTTGGGTATCTGGATCGTTTGGTCAACCTGAGAGACTACTTGGTAGGGGAATCCCGGGGGGGAAGAGGGGGAGGATGGGGTGGTGGCAGCCATGTTGTTGTTATTGTTGTGGTTGGCCCTTTGGGGGTGGTTGAGTGGAGTGGTTTCTGGGCCCGGCGTCCCCCCTCACTACACTTGTTGAAAAGTTGATTTTTCGGGTTTTTTTCTTGTGGCCCCCTTTTGCTGTTTCCTCTTAGATTGCGCCTCATAATACTCAGGAATTGTTGTGTTAAGAAGTTGCTTAACAAAGCTTTGGGTTAGTTGTTCGGCTGGCCCGCGGGGTGTTTCTTCGGTTTTTTGGCAGTCTTCCTTTGTCTCTATTATTTTCGATTTGTAGGGGTTTCACTGTTGGTAATCTTGGTCATTCTGGGTGCACGTTGGGTGTCAGTTTTGCTTGTAACTAAAGGGCTCATAGGAGCATTGGTAGCTCTGGTGTTGGAGAAAAGTACAGAGTTGGAAGTCGTGCTGTCGCTGCCGCTGCCCTTCCCCTAAAGTTTTTTTAAAGTTTTCAAAGTAAAAAAAAAGAAAGGGATTTTTTTTTCATATTTCAAATGTTTTTAAAAAACGTAGATCTATGTTTGGACAGTTTAAGGGTTAACTAAGTCAAAGGGTTTATGAAAAATCTTGAGCTGCCACTACAATAAGACCTTACTTCGTTCCTTTGATGAAAACTTTCACAAATGCTTTGACAGTGAATTTGGGGTACCGCAGAAGTCACTGTTTCTAGAGAGCATGATCACTGGAATGTGTGGGGAAACATAGCTCTTGTTGATTATTAGCATGACTACTTTACGAAGTGACCTTGTGGCATTTTGGCACATTGCTTCACGAGCAGGACACTTTGGACGTGGATGTCTTGAATAACCACAAAAGAAACACCGTACCCGCTGCTGCTGTCCTGAGGCAGGTTCCACACTACTTCATTG
Source organism: Cherax quadricarinatus (assembly GCF_026875155.1). NCBI lineage: Eukaryota > Metazoa > Arthropoda > Malacostraca > Decapoda > Parastacidae > Cherax > Cherax quadricarinatus. Next base: position 4,809,699 of record NC_069494.1, read on the forward strand.
CAAGAGTCTTGGTCAGGAATTGCAGCCTTACCACTCGAGAAAGGTGGGTGGTCTGTATACTTCAGAAATTTTTCTGGGCAGAATCTAAGCTCTTGCCTGATCAAAGGAGGGCTAAGTCGGAGTTTTATTTCCAATAAATGTGCCTTATTATGGTAAATTTGGGGGGACTGATTAAAAGCACCTGTGGACTCTTACAATATGGCAGCTGTCACTGCTTGGAAGGACAGTCCTTACCTAAATTTTCAGGATTGAAGGTATTCCCTAAGGATTCACCAATCTGGTGGCGGCGAGTTGCAGGGGGATAGCGTGCGAAGATTTCATTGTAGGTTTAATATATTGAGATTGAGGGGTTTTTATAGCATTTCATAGGTATTACACTCAAAATAGTATAAAATTTTTTGGTGACCAAAATTGATGAGCAGACTTAGTTTATTGATCTTCCTCAGGAAGGGCTCCCCGATGTTTTTGGAGTCTTAAAAGTGCTTCCATTCCTGGCAGCTGTTTTTAAGCTGGGGTCCAGTCTAGCCCCTCAGGTTTCGAAATGCCCTGTTTTGATGTGTCTGCTCGGGAACCCACCCCGGGAGCCCCGGATTTTATGTTCAGTAAATTTTGTGATAAAAACCAGGCCTTATCTCTAGGTTTTATTTAAATAGAAACTTCATTGTACGTCTGCAAAAAAACAAAATATAATGACTGTAATCTAGTAATGCTTCTACGGGATGGTGTATCTTGCATATGTCAAGAGAAAAATTTTTAAATAAGACCACTATTTTAAACTCACCCTGTAATCTGCTCACTAATATATGGGTTAAGAGAAAAGAACCACCACCCGTGTTGGCACCCCCTGAAAAACCAAAATGTTGTTGTTAAAGGGCCCGAGGGTGGTGCAGTATTTTCCTGCTGCTGCTCCCCAAGGAGCAGTTCCTACAGCCTGGTCTCTGTTTGCCTTTATTTTTTGTGACTGTATTCCCTACTGGTTTGGCTTTCCCTTTCATTCTATCTTCAGCATTGAAAATGGAGCCTTCCAGGATTTTTGGTAAATTTTTCTTTCTATTTTTTAGGGCATCTCTTTGTTTCTATCCCATAGTTTGCTAGTTTGTAAAATTATTTTCTTCATTCCCTTTTCCCGTTTCACCCCTACAATCCTGTTCCCCCCCGACCCTAACGTTCATTTCTTATTCTTGTAGTTACTGTCTACCCGGACGATCTGCACAATAGGCAAAAGCACCCTCAGCCCCATTTTTTTTTCCCATTGTTATAGATTGCTTCAGATTTTCATGAAGCCATTTTTTATGTTTCTTTTAATCCAATGTGATTTTTTTCCCCAATTGGATCTCTATGGGCATACCCCAAAAAAATTTCCCTGGGTTTTAAAATGTCTTTTAGGGGTAATTTTGAAATCTAACAAGGGCTGGGCCTATTCCTCATCCTCATTTGACTAGACAGAGAGGGAAACCATAGCTCCATTTTCCTTTTTTGGGTGACACTCAAATTGCCATGACAGTGGCCCCCATTGAAGCCCTTTCAAGTCTCCAAGCGGAATCAACCAAATCTTTAAGTGGGGATTCCCAAAAAAATGTGAAGTTCAGTGAAGGAAATTTCAACTTTCTCAGATATGGAAAAATTGGGGAAAAAATTAAAAATATCAGTGTACAGCGGGCCCCCCTTGCAGTGTTTGCTAAAACGTAAATTTTAAATTATAACCAAAAATTTTCTTTCCCTTTAGTTTACCTCGAGAAAAGTTTTTGGGGGTCAACGCCCCCCCGGCCCGGTCTGTGACCGGCCTCCTGGTGGGTCAGCGCCTGGGGAACCGGCTGTTGTGCTGGCGCACGCAAAAACCCAAGTACGAGCCCCAGCCCGGCTTTATCAGGAAAATGACTTTTGGTGCTTTTCCAGTGCCAGCTTGAAGACTGCCGGGGTCTGTTGGTAATCCCCCCTTTTGTGTGCTGGGAGGCAGTTGACAGTCCGGGCCCCTAAATTATTGTATGGTCTCTTTGTAGTGACACCCCCGTTTTATTGGGGGATGGTGCATGTTTTTGCAAGTCTTTTGCTTTCGTAGTGAGTGATTTCGTGTGCAAGTTCGGTACTGTCCCCTTTGGATTTTCCCGGGGTATAATCATGTATCTCCCCTCCTGCGTTCCGGGAATAAGGGTTTTGAAAACCTCAAGCGCTCCCCGTAAAATTTAGGGTTTTTTTTCTCGTTTGCGCGCCTTTAAAGTTTTTCTGTAATTTTTAGGTCGGCAATTTCACCTGCCTTTAAAAGGGGCGTTGAGTGCAGCAATATTCCCGCCTGATAGAACAAGTGACCCGAAGAGTGTCATATGGGTTGGCCCCCCCTAGTTTTGAAGGTTCTCATTATCCATCCTTCATTTTTCTGCAGAGCGATTGAAAATGTTATGGTCCTTTAAAGGGGAGATCCTCCGACATAATCACTCCCAGGTCTTTGACGTTGGTGTTTCGCTCTATTTTGGGCCAGAATTTGTTTTGTACTTTATGAAGATTTAATTTCCTCATGTTTCCATATCGAGTAATTGAAATTTCTCATCGTTTAACTTCATATTGTTTTCTGCAGCCCACTGAAAGATTTGGTTGATGTCCGCCTGGAGCCTTGCAGTGTCTGCAACGGAAGACACTGTCTTGCAGATTCGGGTGTCATCTGCAAAGGAAGACACGGTGCTGTGGCTGACATCCTTGTCTATGTCGGATATGAGGATGAGGAACAAGATGGGAGCTAGTACTGTGCCTTGTGGAACAGAGCTTTTCACCGTAGCTGCCTCGGACTTTACTCTGTTGACGACTACTCTCTGTGTTCTGTTAGTGAGGAAATTATAGATCCATCGACCGACTTTTCCTGTTATTCCTTTAGCACGCATTTTGTGCGCTATTACGCCATGGTCACACTTGTCGAAGGCTTTTGCAAAGTCTGTATATATTACATCTGCATTCTTTTTGTCTTCTAGTGCATTTAGGACCTTGTCGTAGTGATCCAGTAGTTGAGACAGACAGAAGCGACCTGTTCTAAACCATGTTGCCCTGGGTTGTGTAACTGATGGGTTTCTAGATGGGTGGTGATCTTGCTTCTTAGGACCCTTTCAAAGATTTTTATGTTTATGGGATGTTAGTGCTATTGGTCTGTAGTTCTTTGCTGTTGCTTTACTGCCCCCTTTGTGGAGTGGGGCTATGTCTGTTGTTTTTAGTAACTGAGGGACGACCCCCGTGTCCATGCTCCCTCTCCATAGGATGGAAAAGGCTCGTGATAGGGGCTTCTTGCAGTTCTTGATGAACACAGAGTTCCATGAGTCTGGCCCTGGGGCAGAGTGCATGGGCATGTCATTTATCGCCTGTTCGAAGTCATTTGGCGTCAGGATAACATCGGATAGGCTTGTGTTAATCAAATTTTGTGGCTCTCTCATAAAAAATTCATTTTGATCTTCGACTCTCAGTCTGGTTAGCGGCTTGCTAAAAACTGAGTCATATTGGGACTTGAGTAGCTCACTCATTTCCTTGCTGTCATCTGTGTAGGACCCATCTTGTTTAAGTAGGGGCCCAATACTGGACGTTGTTCTCGATTTTGATTTGGCATAGGAGAAGAAATACTTTGGGTTTCTTTCGATTTCATTTATGGCTTTTAGTTCTTCCCGCGATTCCTGACTCCTAAAGGATTCTTTTAGCTTAAGTTCGATGCTTGCTATTTCTCTGACCAGTGTCTCCCTGTGCATTTCAGATATATTGACCTCTTTTAGCCGCTCTGTTATTCTTTTCCGTCGCCTGTAAGGGAGCGCCTGTCTCTTTCTATTTTACATCTACTCCTCCTTTTTCTTAGAGGAATAAGCCTTGTGCATACATCGAGTGCCACCGAGTTAATCTGTTCTAGGCATAAGTTTGGGTCTGTGTTGCTTAGTATATCTTCCCAGCTTATATCGGTTAGGACTTGGTTTACTTGGTCCCACTTTATGTTTTTGTTATTGAAGTTGAATTTGGTGAATGCTCCCTCGTGACTAGTCTCATTTTGTCGGTCTGGGGCTCCACGCATACATGTCTGAACCTCAATTACGTTGTGATCTGAGTATATTGTTTTTGATATGGTGACATTTCTTATCAGATCATCATTGTTAGTGAGATGAGGTTAGTGTATTCTCCAGTCTGTAGCTTTTA
>NC_069494.1:4814353-4829555 GCF_026875155.1 Cherax quadricarinatus
ACCCCTTTTTGGATAAAACATTCCCCAGCTTCCCCGGGATGACAACACTCCCCAGCTTATCTGGGAAGTAACATTTCCTTAGGTTATCCGGGTTTGGAAACTCACCCAACTTTTACCCTGGGGGAAAAGACCCCACGTTATCCGGGGTGGACAAACTCCCCGGGTTATTTTTGGGGTGGACAAGATCCCCGGGTTAAAATTTGGGTGGACAAGACCCCCCCGGTTATATTGGGTGGACAAGACTTTCGGGTAATCCTGGGTGGACAAGACCCCAGTATCTTGAGTGACAAGACTCCAGGTTATTCTGGGTGGACAACTCCCCGGGTTTTCCAGGAGAACAAACCCCAGTTATCCTGGTGGAAAAAATACAGATTATTCTGGTGGAAAAAACCCCAGGTTATCCTGGGTGTGATCAAAATCCCCAGGTTTTTGGGATAAAACTTTCCCAGGTTATCCTGGGTTACACTCCAGGTTATCCTGGGATACACTCAGTTTATCCTGGTGGATAACTCACCCCACATTATCCTGGTGGACAAACCCAGGTTATCCGGGTGCAAGACTCCTCATTGTTATCCTGGGTGGATAGCCCTCCCAGGTTAACCTGGGTGATAACTCCCCAGGTTATCCTGTGTGAAACTCCCAGGTTATCCTGGGTTGGATAACTCCCCCGGTTTCCTGGTTGACAACTCCCCAGGTTATCCTGGTGGATAACTCCCAGGTTATCCTGGATGGACAAGACTCCAGGTTATCCTGTGGAAAGAACCCAGTTATCCTTGGTGGATAAACATCTCCAGGTTATCCTGGGTGGTTAAGACTCCCCAGGATACCCTGGATAAACACCCAGGTTATCTATGGGGACAAGACTCCCCAGGTTATCTTGGGACAACACCTCACAGGATATCCTCGGATAACACTTCCCGGATATCCTGGGATAACATTCCCAGGATATCCTGGATAAATGCTTCCCAGGTTATCCTGGGATATACACTCCCGGTTATCCTGGGATAACACTCCTCAGGTGGATAACTCCCCCATTGCTACCCAAGGTTATCCTGGGTGGTCAAAACCCCAGGTTATCCAAGCTGGAAAAGACCCCAGGTTATGCTGGGTTGACAAGACTCCCCAGGTTATCTTGGTGGACAACACTCCCCCAGGTTATCCTAGGCATCAAGACTCCCTCAGGTTATCCAGGGTGGTCAAGACACCCCCAGGTTATCCTGGGTTGACAAGACTCCCCAAGGTTATCCTGGGTGGTCAAGACTCCCCCAGGATATCTTGGTTGGGAAAGACTCACCCAGGTTATCCTGGGTGGTCAAGACTCACCCAGGTTATCCTGGGTGGTCAAGACTCACCCAGGATATCCTGGGATAACACCCCAGGTTAGCCTGGGTGGACAAGATTTCCACAGGTTAGCCTGGGTGGACAAGACTTCCCCAGGATATCCTTGGATAACACCCCAGATTATCCTGGGATAAACACTCCTAGGTTATCTGGGATAATAACACCCCTCAGGTTATCCAGGGAGGAAAATTCACCTCGTTTTCATGGAGTGGACAAGTCCCCCAGGTTATCCTGGGTGATAAAAAGTCCCCCAGGTTATCCAGGGATGATAACAGTCCCCGAGTTATCCAGGGATGATAACATCCCCAGGTTATCCAGGGATGATATACAGTCCCCCAGGTTATCCGGATGATAACAGTCCCAGGTTATCCAGGGATGATAACATCCCCAGGTTATCCGGGGATGATAACAGTCCCCAGGTTATCCAGGGATGATACAGTTCCCCCAGGTTATCCTGGGATGATAACGTCCCTCAGGTTATCCTGGGATGATAACAGTCCCTCAGGTTATCCTGGGATGATCAACAGTCCCCAGGTTATCCTGGGATGATAACAGTCCCCCAGGTTATCCTGGGATGATAACAGTCCCCAGGTTATCCTGGGATGATAACAGTCCCCCAGGTTATCCTGGGATGATAACAGTCCCCAGGTTATCCTGGGATGATAACAGTCCCCAGGTTATCCAGGGATGATAACAGTCCCCAGGTTATCCAGGGATGATAACAGTCCCCCAGGTTATCCTGGGTGATAACAATCCCCAGGTTATCCAGGAATGATAACAGTCCCCCAGGTTATCCAGGGGATGATAACAGTCCCTCAGGTTTATCTGGGTGATAACGTCCCCAGGTTATCCAGGGATGATAACAGTCCCTCCAGGGTTAATCCTTTCAGTCCCCCAGGTTATCCTGGGATGATAACAGTCCCCCAGGTTATCCTGGGATGATAACAGTCCCCCAGGTTATCCAGGGATGATAACAGTCCCCAGGTTATCCAGGGATGATAACAGTCCCCAGGTTATCCAGGGATGATACAGTCCCCCAGGTTATCCAGGGATGATAACAGTCCCCCAGGTTATCCAGGGATGATAACAGTCCCCCAGGTTATCCTGGGATGATAACAGTCCCCCAGGTTATCCTGGGATGATAACAGTCCCCCAGGTTATCCAGGGATGATAACAGTCCCCCAGGTTATCCTGGGATGATAACAGTCCCCCAGGTTATCCTGGGATGATAACAGTCCCCCAGGTTATCCTGGGATGATAACAGTCCCTCAGGTTATCCAGGGATGATAACAGTCCCTCAGGTTATCCTGGGATGATAACAGTCCCCAGGTTATCCAGGGATGATAACAGTCCCCCAGGTTATCCAGGGATGATAACAGTCCCTCAGGTTATCCGGGATGATAACAGTCCCCCAGGTTATCCTGGGATGATAACAGTCCCCCAGGTTATCCAGGGATGATAACAGTCCCCAGGTTATCCTGGGATGATAACAGTCCCTCAGGTTATCCTGGGATGATAACAGTCCCCCAGGTTATCCAGGGATGATAACAGTCCCCAGGTTATCCTGGGATGATAACAGTCCCCAGGTTATCCTGGGATGATAACAGTCCCCAGGTTATCCCGGGATGATAACCCCGGGATAATAACACCAACATATTCACCTTTGAAGGCGTCATCTGTACTCTGAGTTGTTCAAACAATAATAAGATAAGTGTTTTGTATTAATACTCACCTGGAAGTTGTCACAGCTGTGTAATGTGTTAAGTGTTGTGTAGTAGTGTAGACCTAGTGACCGCGTTCCTAGCAGCACCCCATAGTTTCGACTCCTTAGCAGCAGCGCCTAGCACCTGTGTCCTTTAGCAACCAGTTTTCAGTGTCCTAGCTGCAGCGTCCTAGCAGCAGCAGGCGTCCTAGCAGCAGTGGTAGTGTGTCAGTGTTTACCAGCGTCTTCAGGCTGCTGCCCAGGGGGCCTCACCTCTATAAAATTATAATATTGTGAGCTTATTCAGATTCACACAAATACATCATGTTGTAGTTACATTGATTATCATTACATAGCAGTATATGTGTAGTTTACATTTGTTTATCAATACCATTGCAGCATTTGTGAGTTACATTGATCATTCTACATAGATCTGCATAGTGTTGTTAGATACATTGTTTATTCATACATAGAGCATATGTGTAGTTACATTGATTATCATACATTAGCCGTTAGTTATAGTGTAGTTACATTCGATTATCATACATAGCAGCATGCTATGTGTAGTTAACACTTGATTATCATTACATGCAGCATATGTGTAGTTACATTTGATTATCATACATAGTCTGCGCATAGTGTAGTTTATATAGTTTATCATACTATAGACAGATATTGTGTGTTACATAGATTATCATACATAAGCGTATATGTGTAGTACAATTGATTATCATTACATAGCAGCATATGTTGTGAGTTTAGTTATTTACTCAATTTATTCTAATTACGAGTGCTCCATTGGCACACAAAAATTTAAGTGTTGATTTAATTTACCACTATTGAGAGAATGTTCTCATCGAGATCAAGGCGGCTCGAGGAATAGGAAACAAAGGACCCTCCATATAGATAAACTGAATGTGAAAACCAATGTAAATACTTACGCTCTTCCCCCGCTAGCTACCCCACTCCCCCCACTAGTGACCCAATCTAACCACACCGTGCACGCTAGGAGGATTGGTAAATCGATACGTGATGTTAGTATCCCCTGACCGCTCGTATGGAAACCGTTCCAAAGCTTGCACTAACAAATGCAAGATAGAAAGGAAGAACTTAGGCAACAGGAGTGGGAACAGGGATTTTGGTTAGTGGATTAAATAGGTTCCACCCCTTTCTGATGTTTGGCTTGGAAAGGGGTATAAATAAAAGTACTAAGGAAAAAGACTGGCAATGTTTAGTCTCGCATCCCTTTCCTCTTGAAAATGTTGAGAATGAACCTTCTTATAATGAACTGATTCCTAAAAACATCTGCAGGCATAAAGCTCCTTCCATTCATGAAGAAATGATTTGAGAGTACTTCATTGAAGAAATTGTTGGAAATGATTAAATTTATGAGTCCAAAATATTTTGTTTGGGAGTTGATTGTCTCTTTACCGATATTATGATTATGAGATAATGGCATTTAACCAAAGGAGTCGATCAATTTTGCTCCTGGATGAGGATTCCCCCGGACTTATAACCTATGTATCGTCTCTCACGCCACCTACACCCCTCTCCCCACCTCCCCCCGCCCCCGCACCCCGCCTGCCTATAACCCACATTGCTTGCGCACCGGTATAATCTCAGTTTACGCGAGGGCGGTCTTCCTACCTTCCGTGGACCAATAGCTCATTGGTTGCCTATCCCGCTAAGCCCCAACAGCCTCTGATACATTTAGGCCGATCTCCTTAACTAGTGTCTTTGTAAAACATTTGAAAAGAATGATGCTTAACAGACTGTATACAGAATCAGTACTTCATCTACTTCCCCCTACTCTGTGGGTTCATGATAGGTTGAAAAGCATGTGCAGAACTGTATTTCCACCTTTCTCACTGCACACACTCAGCTTACTCTGCTGGGTAATAGGTATTACCTGTCCTTTACCAAGGCTTCTCGAAAGTGATTCTAAAAGAAATTGTCTTTAGGTACACCGCAGGGGAGGTGGAGTTCATTAGTCCCATGCTAATTTGTGTTATTCTTGATTAATGCTGTCTTTCTAAATGCTCTACCTGCCTCACCTTAAACATATAGCTATAAGCTACTATGCTGATGATATCATCCCCGCATCTCGTTGTGACAACAGGGCATAAGCATGTAATACCATTTCTTAATGTAAGTGTCAAGCAATTTTTTAATCGACTAGGGCCTTTTCATATTATGTATGTATTTTGTCAAAAAAGAAGCCGCTTAGCTCACCATGGGCTTATACAGCGCTGCCAGGGGAAGGGAAGGAAGCGAGGGTATTGGATGGCAGAGAGGGGAGGAGGGATGATCAGCTGGGTTACAGAATGAATAGCGGGGCAAGGGGGATAGTACGGGGGTAGATGGGGTAGCAAGAGATTGAAGTAAAGAAAGGGCTCTGATACGGTATCAGAATTTGTGACAGTTTGTCGAGTTGTTTGTCAAAAGTTCAACTGATGAGGGAGGTCCGGATGAATGGTGGGTCCATACAGCCGTGAAGGGAAGGTAAGATCATTGAGACGCAGCAGGAAGTGAAAGACGGACGACAAGAGCGTAAAATTTCTGTGTTTGTCGTTGAATAAAGTGGGCAGTTCCAACAGAATTGGGCGCCTGATGATATTGGAGCTGGCAATTCAACACGCAGAGAGGAGAAAGACGCCTCCCATGATGGATAATCCATGGAGTAAGACGAAGTATGGCCAATGCGAAGAGGGAGAGAGTAGTCTCCCAACCTCGGACACTGGTGATGAGAAAGGGACGGCCAAAGTTAACCTGATACTGGTTTGAATTGATTTGAAGTTTGTTTGCCGAGCATATGGTTGACAACGTTGTTTGCCAACGGGTTGTGAACAGGTGGGAAGATATTGCGAGCAAAAAATAGTCCGTAAAAGGAGAATCCTCTTTAAGAACACCGCGGCCTTAGGGTCATGTAACTGCTGACCGCGCCAGCAGTGTCTGCTCTGTTCATTGCCCTTGTACGTCAGAGACATTGACCAGGGACCACAAAACAAAAAAAAAGCTTCCATGCTTGGGTAAAGATGCGGGCATAGCCAAATGTTGGGTTACGGAGGACTATAAGGGTGATGGCGTGTAATCGAATTTTTGTATAGCCTTGGTAAAGACCTAAGGGAGTCTGAGGCAACCAACAATGTAGAATCAGGCGATAGAGTCTGTAAAAAGGATAAGTGCTGTAAGGATGCCATATTAATTTCAGCAGGTTAAAAAATACTAAGCCGACGATAGTAAATGCCCTGTTACGTACGCTGTCCCTGAAAACACTGCTGAGACCATCCTACGATCCGTCTAGAAGACTTAGACGCTCCATGTGTCTCACCCTCGCAATGGCCATGGAGAATGTAGAGTGAAATGTGGTATATAAGAAAAAGAGAGTGGGAAGCGACCGTAGACAGTTGGGCTTTCGAGCAAGGGAGGGAGAAAGAACAGACTCGAACAGCTGGAACTTCCCAGGGGGGTAGGGAAAAGTGAGATGCTACATGTACATAGAAAGGTGGTAGTTGAAGAGAAGACAAGAGTGAATGAAGGCGAAGAGAGAAGGGACGGAGTAAACAGGGGCAGCGAACAAATAAAGAATGTCTACTAATATCAGTGACCATTCTATAAATGGAAGGATTGCGGAGATCATGAGAGCGTACATAGTAGCACAGGCAATGGGCATCACGGCGATCGGATAAGATGGAACATTCGCTTCTGCATAGAGGCTCTCGACAGGGGAAGAGCGAAAAGCACCAAGGCATAAACGTAATCCTTGGTGATGAATGGGGTTAAGGCTAGAGAGAGTAGCAGGAGATGCCGCTGAATAGATCTGGTCACCATAATCAAGTTTCGATAAAATAAGGGTGGAATGTAGGCGAAGGAGGGTTCGACGATCAGCTCCCCATGAAAGATGAGCAAGGGTTTTAAGAAGGTTCAGCCGGCTGTGACAAGTTGCCTTCAGAGAGGTAATGTGAGGTTTCCAGGATAACCTACAATAAAAGGGGGGGCCAAAAAATTGACTGTTTCACGTTAAAGGGATACGGGGGGGCCTGGGAGGTAAAAAAAGGTGATCGGGGGGGATGACCAGGCGTTAGGGGAAATTTAAATTTGGGGGGGTTTTAGTGCGGGAAAAAAATTTAAAAACCCATTTGGGGGGCCCCAATTGGAAACACGGTCGACTGCATGTTGGAGGGGGGAAAACGGTAATGAGGTGCCCAGTCAGCGCCTGCACAGGCAATACCCGAAGCATAAACATAGAGTAAATTGCCCAAATTTTGAGGGAAAGACTAGAGGCCAAATCCATTAATAGCAAGGGGGAAAAAAGTGGTCCCTCAAAAAACCCCTTCCCTGGGGGCCCCCTTTTCAGCTTGGAAAAAGTCCGGGGAGGGGGAACATTTTTAAACCCGAACACGGAAATCCCTGTCATTTAAAAAAGTTCTTAAGGGAAGGGGATGGTAGATTGCCTGGGAAAGGCCCTTTAAGGAGTGGGCTTGGGCTAAAATATTATACCTCCAAGTTGTGTCATATCCCTTTCTCAAGGTAAAAAAAATAGGGCCCAATAACTGAGGGGTTTTCGAAAAGGGCTTTAAAGGTAAATTTTGTATCCAAGGAAAAGGAAAGGGGTCTATGGTTAAAACGTCCCTTACGAAAGCCATATTACGAGTGGAGAGGGTTGTGTGTCTTTAAAAAACCCACAAAAAGGTCTATTTACTGGGGCTTTCCCTTTACTTTGAAAAACTGCACTGGAAGAGCAAGGGGAAACCGATAGTGGGAGGTTTAATGTCCCGTTGTGCCTGGTTTGGGGAAAGGGGAAAAAGGGAAACATGGCGTTTTCCCACAGTTTGTGGAAGAACCCCTTTTTGGAACCAAAAAAGGGATTGAAAAGGGGCGAAATTTGGCTGCAAGGGTTGATGATGTAAAGTTGTAGCATACAAATATAAAATGTCGTGGGGCCCAGTCCCGATGATCGAAAAAGCTGAGAGGTTGTTTCCAGTTCTTGAAGTGAAAAAGGCACATTTTTTAGGTTCTTCTCTGAGAAAAGAAAAGCCCAAAGGGGGGCTAACTTTTTGGCGGGACTTTGGGGGAAAAAAAATGAGGGGCATAGATGGAGTCCCTGAAAATTTAAAAACCCAGATGATTCCCCAATTTCATTGGCAACATCTAGTGGGTTTGCTTTTCAACCCCGGGGAAACCCGCAAAAAAAGGGACCCGGGGGTCAGGAGAATATTTCCCAACTCAGTTTTGTTTTTTTTCCCAAGGACTGCATCTTAGGGAAGCAGGGTGAGGGGGGGAGAAATCTCGCCGGGCAAGTGCGTTTAGCATCACAGTTTGACACGGCGAGCGATCGCACGTTCTGTTTAAAATAAAGGAGTCTCTCTGGGGGTTCTATTTTTCCGGTACCTGCCCATGCAGCGTGTTTCAAACGTACTGCACGAGCACAAGCAGGAGACCCCCAAAAGGAAAGCCAAATTTTTGGAAGGGCCCGCCCCAAATTTTTTGGGGGATAGAATGAGAAGTTTCGGGGTGAAAACGGGACGAGAAGAGGTGTAAAAGCTCATCGATGGAGGACGAAAAAAGGAAAAAACTTTAAAAAAAAGTTAGGTTTTGGGGAAAGGTTCCCAAATTTTCCCCAAAAATTTTGCCAGCGGGGGGTGCGAAAGGGTGGGGGAATTTTGAAAGGGGAAAATAAGAATGATTTGGGAAAAAGTTCATGTTTATTAAGTCCGGGGAAGGGGGAAAAAAGACCAAAAGGGAAATCTAATGCGGCGGGGGGAAGAGCAGATGAAGATCGATGCAAGAGAGAGTATGGGGTCCCAGGATCAAAATGGGTGTGGTTTCCCCGTATTTAAAAAAATGGAGGGGGGGGGGGTGGAAGAAAAACCTCTAATGAAAATTTCCACGGGAACCCAGTGAGACCCCCAAAAGGGGGGAAAAAAGGTGGGCATTTTAAAAACAAACCCAAATAACAAAAACCGGGGGGGGGTAATGACGGAAACAAGAAAAGGGAATTTTTCCGGAATAGGGTTAAAGCCCGAGAAGGAGAGAGATATAAAGAAAAAGGTTTTATACCCCTATGTAAGTGGATACGGGCTGTGTTTTAATGCAGGAAATTAAAAAAAGCTGATGGTACGGAATATCAGGGGGTAGGAAGGGGGACTTTTTTAAAGGTTTCCCAAACAGGGGAAAAAGGTCTGGAAAATTTAATAAATTATAGCCTGAGATGGGGAGAAAAAATAACAGCAGAGTGTAATTTTGGTTCCCGTTAGCAAACACCCAAAAGGGGCAAACTGGGAGAAGTAACATCTGAAGCTCACCCCCATTAAACCCCGAGGCCCCGTATTTCCCCTGTAAATAGGCAATGATTGGCAATGATAAAGATACTTGAAAACCGAGGTAAGGGTTCCTATGGACTAGGGGGTTAGAAAAAAATTCACATGCGGAGGCAGTGGAAAACGTTCAAGCAGCGAAGGAAGGGTTGCGCTTGAAGAAAGGAGTTGCGCAGATGGAGGCAGAGGAGAGAGAAAGAGCGGAAGGTGGATCAATGTCCATTGTAGTTTGGTCTCTGCAATATATTCAGAGATTGCTTCAAGTGTTTCGGAATTCGAGACGTCGTTAGGGGAAATATTGGAAATGGTAGGGGGAGAGATGAGTAAAGATTGGAACTGTATTGGACTGTACCAAGGTAGGGGGGGCAAAAGGGTGGAGGAACTGGAGAAGCGTGGCAGGGGACAGAAGAGGCAGGAACCTGGGAGGTTGCAGAAGGGGGAAGAAACTTGGGAGGGAACAGGGAAGGAAGGGTTTACAGTACGAGGAGGAGGGTGAACCTCTACACTTGTAACTGAGCCAGTGAGAGGGGGGGGGAACCAGGGACAGAGCAGGGAGGGTAAAATGGGGAAAGGTGGAAGATGGGTAGGAGGTGTTAACGGCCTTTTTTTGACTTTTGAGAAGTAGAGGGGACGATTGGGAGGAGGTGTCGTACGAGGTCTCGTCGATACTGAGGCTTGTGAGAGGAACACGAAGAAGTGAGATCAGACTGAGGCATTGAAGTAGGGACGTCTGAGCCGAGGACAGCAAAAGGATTAGATACAGGAGTGACTATGGGAGAGGTAACCACAGAGGTGGGTGTAGAAGATGGGATACCAGAAGTGGGGGGACGTTTTGAAACACGGGAATAAGAAACAGTGGGAGTCTCCCTTGGAGGCAGAGATGAGAAACTGCCATGGCATAAGGAGACCTTCTGTCTCTTTGAGGTAACGGATTCCGCTCGTTTAAATAGACTTGAAAACGGCGAGAGTACGAAGGGTGAGCCTCATGACAGTTTAAGGCAAGAGGGAGATCGTTTGCAAGATGTATTAGAATGGTCATCGGCCACCACAGACTGGGCATTCGGCGATAGATCTGCAATATTTCGCTGGATGGCCAAATCGCCAGCAATTTCTACACTGTTGGGTGTAGGGATCACCTTTCGAACTTGTAACCGATGTCCTGCTATATAAACTGAGGATGGGAGTTCTCGGCTGTAAAAAGGGTTAAACGAGCCACATTGCTAGGGTATCGTCTCAGCCCGCAGGCAGGAAGAACATAAGTGTCTACCTTGAGGATTGGAGATCTTGGAGTTCCAGCTGTTCAAAAATGTCAGTGCCACATGTCTGGAAATTTTGTTGAACTATGGTATGGGGCAGAATGACGGTACCACTACAAGAATTGAGGGAATGACGTTTTTTTAAAAGTGACAGGAACAGTAGATTATGGAAAGACGAGAGAGCTCAGAGCATGGGTTGCTTTTTGTTTCGGTTAATGATGCACGTACCGCTCTTTAGAGCATGAAAAGAAATATCTTTACCAACATGGGTAGGAGTGGGCCTTTCCAATACTGTGGTCAGAAAGTTAGGCAGTAGAGGAAGTTTGGATAAAGTGAAGAATTTAGTTTCCCTTGTTCAGTCTGAAACTGAGCGTGGAAAAGGGAGTGAAGGACGTGTCGATCGTTTTTGAGAAGAACGAGAAAGGGGGAGAAGTATCATCAGCAGGTAATTGTCATTGGGGTTTAGGCGTGGGACCAGAGTTGGGCCGGGCGTGGAATGGGTCAGCGATTTGAAAATTGCCGCACCATAGAGGGAGAGGCCGGAAGCATAGTCAGAGGAGAGCAAAGGTCCCATAAATTGAAGGAGTCAGTCGAGGCCTCAGTACCTGAAGCGGGTTTAGGAAACGCACGGCAATAGGTACAGAGGCATGAGGAGTGTCTGAGAGTGATCCAAAGGGCGAGGCGGGGTCAGAACGGGGTGCGGTATCAAGAAGGGGCCCGGGGGTAGTAGGTTCATGGGACTAGGGCTGCCATGGTTAGGTTACTTCTTTCTTTTTGTTTTTAAGAAAAAAAAAAAAAAGAAGAAAAAAAAATAAAAATAAAAAAAAATAAAAAAAGGGGGGGCCCGGGGGGGGATAGTTCCTAGGAGGAATGAAAGGGCCAGAAATCTCCCTCCGCGCCCAAGAGGACCTCAGCACCGCAAGTAGCGCAGATGCAGCATGGAACCCGTCCATAAACCCCACCCCTCATGCTGTAACTAACAATCCGGATAGCAACCTCACATCTGCCGAGCTACCTCGTGGACAAAGAGAGGGCGGGCCCGGGTATCCCCCACAAAGCATACCTCCTTCGGCCACACCCCCCGGGAAACCGAAAGGTGGCTTCCAGAGATACACCCGTCGCCTGAAAGACACCCAAAGCTACTCCCGGGGTACCGAAGAGGGATCGGGACATCCCCAGGCGATCCAGATTCCACGGCAAACGCCACCGCCAAGAACCTCAATGGAATGGGATGGACCCCGGTATCCCTTTTCCCTACCTAGGAACTAGCGCGCCTGTTTGGGGGAAATCCCAAAGGCCAAAAAGAGGAAGGGCAAAAGGGAGGGGTGGGGAGGAGGAGGAGGAAAGGAAAAAGGGGAGGATGGGGAGGATGGGATAGGGGAGGGGAGATTGGGGGGTAATTAGGTTCGGTCTGAGGAAGAAGACCGACAGGTCTAATTCTCAGACCAAGAGCCTCTTCACCATGCCAAGGAGCCCCCCTTGAAGGGGGACTAGGCCTCATAATATCTTCCTCTAAAACTAAGATATTAACAAGCAAACGACATCCCCCACCCATCTATTTGCAGGGTGAAATCATTAGCTACGTTAAAACTTACAGATATCTTGGTGTAGATGTACCCTTTAACAAATCCACAATACCACAACTAAACAAGAAATGTAAAGCTAGGCTAAATGTCTCAAGCTGTTGCTGGCTACAATCCCAACTATGGTGCTAATGTGAATTTGTGAGAATGATGTACATAGCCTATGTTAGGTCCTTAATTGATTATGCTGCTCCCATGTTGATATTAGCTAGAGAAAGTTCTCTCCGACCCTTGGAGTTAATGCAAAATGAAGCTCTCAGGATTATTCTTGGCTGTCCCAGATCTACAAAAGTTCTTAACATGAAGAAGGAGCTTGGTATTTCTAGTATCAGTGATAGGATTGTTGAAATTAACACTGTATTCGGTATTAGAATGTTGAGAAACGAACCAGACACTGTCACAGTGAATCTTACCAAGTGTCTAGAGGTAAGTACACACAGATCTAAATGGATTGTGAAAACGTGCAATTGCATTAAGTTTTATAACCTGCATGAACTGTATCACTGTAGGCAACAAGAGCATTTCACCCCTCCATGGAAGATGTGTTCATTTAATATCACATACCTACAAGTCCCTCCCAAGAAGCTCATTACCTGGAGTTTACCTGGAGAGAGTTTCAGGGGTCAACGCCCCCGCGGCCCGGTCTGTGACCAGGCCTCCTGGTGGATCAGCGCCTGATCAACCAGGCTGTTGCTGCTGGCTGCACGCAAACCAACGTACGAGCCACAGCCCGGCTGATCAGGAACTGACTTTAGGTGCTTGTCCAGTGCCAGCTTGAAGACTGCCAGGGGTCTGTTGGTAATCCCCCTTATGTGTGCTGGGAGGCAGTTGAACAGTCTCGGGCCCCTGACACTTATTGTATGGTCTCTTAACGTGCTAGTGACACCCCTGCTTTTCATTGGGGGGATGGTGCATCGTCTGCCAAGTCTTTTGCTTTCGTAGTGAGTGATTTTCGTGTGCAAGTTCGGTACTAGTTCCTCTAGGATTTTCCAGGTGTATATAATCATGTATCTCTACCTCCTGCGTTCCAGGGAATACAGGTTTAGGAACCTCAAGCGCTCCCAGTAATTGAGGTGTTTTATCTCCGTTATGTGCGCCGTGAAAGTTCTCTGTACATTTTCTAGGTCGGCAATTTCACCTGCCTTGAAAGGTGCTGTTAGTGTGCAGCAATATTCCAGCCTAGATAGAACAAGTGACCTGAAGAGTGTCATCATGGGCTTGGCCTCCCTAGTTTTGAAGGTTCTCATTATCCATCCTGTCATTTTTCTAGCAGATGCGATTCATACAATGTTATGGTCCTTGAAGGTGAGATCCTCCGACATAATCACTCCCAGTTCTTTGACGTTGGTGTTTCGCTCTATTTTGTGGCCAGAATTTGTTTTGTACTCTGATGAAGATTTAATTTCCTCATTGCTAGTAATCCCTTCCTTAAATCTCTTGTTAGAGCAACTGCTCAAGAAGAAATTTCTCACCTAGCTGGTAGTAACAAGTTATCACAAGTTATATACACTGATGGATCTAAACAGGAGTCTTCTGGCAGGGCTGCATCTGCTCTTGTTGCCACCTCCCTAGTTAAGAACGATAATAAATTTGTTGAGTTAGGCATAAGAATTAACAACTGGGCGTCTACACTGCAAACTGAATTGTTTGCAATCCTAATGGTGCTAAAGCTAACCTATGACACTGAGCTTGACTCTATCATCATTACTGATTCTATGTCATCATTGAAGGCTCTTGGCTCATATAATGACTCCAACAACATGCTCATTGGGGAAGCCAGGTATAGATACTCAAAAATTAGGGACAAAGGAATTGATGTACAATTGCTATGGATCCCATCACACATTGGATTACTCCTTCTTGATAAAGTTGATATGTTAGCCAAGAAGAGTATCCAGAAGGAGAATGTAGAATATAACTTTGGTATAACTGTGTCTAGCATTAGGAATAATATTAGGAGAGAAGTAAATAATGAAAATGATTGTTATAGGAATGCAGTTAGAAGCCTGAGTAGATCTATAACCCACTATGATAACATGAACGTAGATAAGTATGTTTATGGAGCAATTTGCAATGTGAACAGACTGACTGATGTTGTAGTGGCCAGGCTTAGACTTGGTTACAAGTACTTCTGGCAGTTTGGGAGACACACAGATGATGATCAAACTAAATGTAAAAATTTTGTGATCAGGCATATGGTCACTCTCTTGAACACTATGTGCTTAATTGTCCACTTATTAAGGAATACAGAGACAGACAGTATAATAACCTATGTGACATGTCAAGATATCTTATTAATGAAAATAAGATACCAGATATACTAAGCAAATTTCCTAAATTTGCTTGTAACAGATAAGTGAACTATAGATATGTAGATATAAATCCATATGTATTCCTGTTAACCCTTTGGGGTCTAGTTCCTAGGCCTTTTGTGTATCCATATGCTCTCGCGCTACCGTCCACAGGATGGATATGGGGTGCACAATAAACTAGCCACCGGTGGCAAAATCTAAATCTATCAAAAATCATACATAGCAGCATATGTGTAGTTACATAGATTATCATACATAACAGCATATGTGTAGTTACATTGATTATCATACATAGCAGCATATGAGTAGTTACATTATTATCATACATAGCATAAGTGTAGTTACATTATCATACATAGCATAAGTGTAGTTACATTGATTATCATACATAGCAGCATATGTGTAGTTACATAGATTGTCATACATAGCAGCATATGTGAAGTTACATTGATCATACATAGCAGCATATGTGTAGTTACATAGATTATCATACATAGCAGCATATGTGTAGTTACATTGATCATACATTGCAGCATATGTGTAGTTACATAGATTATCATACATAGCAGCATATATGTAGTTACATTGATGATCATACATAGCAGCATATGTGTAGTTACGTTGATTATCATACATAGCGGCATATGTGTAGTTACATTGGAAATTTGTCATACATAGCAGCAAGGTAGTT
>NC_069494.1:4830055-4921915 GCF_026875155.1 Cherax quadricarinatus
ATCACAACATAATTGAGGTTCAGACATGTATGCGTGGAGCCCCAGACCGACAAAATGAGACTAGTCACGAGGGAGCATTCACCAAATTCAACTTCAATAACAAAAACATAAAGTGGACCAAGTAAACCAAGTCCTAACCGATATAAGCTGGGAAGATATACTAAGCAACACAGACCCAAACTTATGCCTAGAACAGTTAACTCGGTGGCACTCGATGTATGCACAAGGCTTATTCCTCTAAGAAAAAAGGAGGAGTAGATGTAAAATAGAAAGAGACAGGCGCTCCCTTTACAGCCGACGGAAAAGAATAACAGAGCGGCTAAAAGAGGTAAATATATCTGAAATGCGCAGGGAGACACTGGTCAGAGAAATAGCAAGCATCGAACTTAAGCTAAAAGAATCCTTTAGGAGTCAGGAATCGCGGGAAGAACTAAAAGCCATAAATGAAATCGAAAGAAACCCAAAGTATTTCTTCTCCTATGCCAAATCAAAATCGAGAACAACGTCCAGTATTGGGCCCCTACTTAAACAAGATGGGTCCTACACAGATGACAGCAAGGAAATGAGTGAGCTACTCAAGTCCCAATATGACTCAGTTTTTAGCAAGCCGCTAACCAGACTGAGAGTCGAAGATCAAAATGAATTTTTTATGAGAGAGCCACAAAATTTGATTAACACAAGCCTATCCGATGTTATCCTGATGCCAAATGACTTTCGAACAGGCGATAAATGACATGCCCATGCACTCTGCCCCAGGGCCAGACTCATGGAACTCTGTGTTCATCAAGAACTGCAAGAAGCCCCTATCATAGACCTTTTCCATCCTATGGAGAGGGAGCATGGACACGGGGGTCGTCCCTCAGTTACTAAAAACAACAGACATAGCCCCACTCCACAAAGGGGGCAGTAAAGCAACAGCAAAGAACTACAGACCAATAGCACTAACATCCCATATCATAAAAATCTTTGAAAGGGTCCTAAGAAGCAAGATCACCACCCATCTAGAAACCCATCAGTTACACAACCCAGGGCAACATGGGTTTAGAACAGGTCGCTCCTGTCTGTCTCAACTACTGGATCACTACGACAAGGTCCTAAATGCACTAGAAGACAAAAAGAATGCAGATGTAATATATACAGACTTTGCAAAAGCTTTCGACAAGTGTGACCATGGCGTAATAGCGCACAAAATGCGCGCTATAGGAATAACAGGAAAAGTCGGTCGATGGATCTATAATTTCCTCACTAACAGAACACAGAGAGTAGTCGTCAACAGAGTAAAGTCCGAGGCAGCTACGGTGAAAAGCTCTGTTCCACAAGGCACAGTACTAGCTCCCATCTTGTTCCTCATCCTCATATCCGACATAGACAAGGATGTCAGCCACAGCACCGTGTCTTCCTTTGCAGATGACACCCGAATCTGCATGACAGTGTCTTCCATTGCAGACACTGCAAGGCTCCAGGTGGACATCAACCAAATCTTTCAGTGGGCTGCAGAAAACAATATGAAGTTCAACGGTGAGAAATTTCAATTACTCAGATATGGTAAACATGAGGAAATTAAATCTTCATCAGAGTACAAAACAAATTCTGGCCACAAAATAGAGCGAAACACCAACGTCAAAGACCTGGGAGTGATTATGTCGGAGGATCTCAACTTCAAGGACCATAACATTGTATCAATCGCATCTGCTAGAAAAATGACAGGATGGATAATGAGAACCTTCAAAACTAGGGAGGCCAAGCCCATGATGACACTCTTCAGGTCACTTGTTCTATCTAGGCTGGAATATTGCTGCACTCTAACAGCACCTTTCAAGGCAGGTGAAATTGCCGACCTAGAAAATGTACAGAGAACTTTCACGGCGCGCATAACGGAGATAAAACACCTCAATTACTGGGAGCGCTTGAGGTTTCTAAACCTGTATTCCCTGGAACGCAGGAGGGAGAGATACATGATTATATACACCTGGAAAATCCTAGAGGGACTAGTACCGAACTTGCACACGAAAATCACTCACTACGAAAGCAAAAGACTTGGGGAAACGATGCACCATCCCCCCAATGAAAAGCAGGGTGTCACACACGTTAAGAGACCATACAAAAGTGTCGGGGCCCCGAGACTGTTCAACCCCTCCCCACACAAAAGGGGGGATTCCCAAACAGCCCCTGGCAGTCTTAAAAGTGGCACGGACAAGCACCTAAAGTCAGTTCCTGATCCCCCGGGCTGGGGCCCCCGTCGTTGGTTTGCGTCACCCACAGCAACACCCGGGTTTATCAGCCTGACCACCGGGGGCCTGGTCCAGACCGGGCCGCGGGGGTTTTTGACCCCCGAAACCTCTCCGG
Source organism: Cherax quadricarinatus (assembly GCF_026875155.1). NCBI lineage: Eukaryota > Metazoa > Arthropoda > Malacostraca > Decapoda > Parastacidae > Cherax > Cherax quadricarinatus. The sequence goes on from NC_069494.1 coordinate 4,832,402, forward strand.
GTAAACCCCAGGTTCATTCTCACCAAAGAAATTAAAAAAGGGCCAAAAAAAACTAAAAATAAAAAATAAATTTGGTTCGGATTTTTAACCCACCGAGGGTTACCCCACCCGGGTAAAACCCCAAAAAGTCGGGTCCCCCTTTCACGAGGCTGCAAATTTTTATTTCCTTTGGGGTTTCCTTAATTTTGCCCCCCAGGATCCCGGACCCACACCAGTCGACTAACCCCCGGGTTACCTTTTTTTTTGCTGCGGTGAACAGGGAAACAGGTGTAAGGAAACCCTTTTTCCAAATTTTTCCCCACCCGCCGGGAATCGAACCCGGGCCCTCCGTGTGGGGAAAAGCGGGAGCTTTAGCCACCAGACCCCCGGGGGGTTCACAAACTCCAGCAATTCACTGACACAAGAGGGGACATAAAAAAGACCTGAAAAACACTCTCTCAGATTCTAGGGACCCCCCAAACGGGAAAAAATAAAGAATATTGTCCTAACTAAATCTAATAAAAACCCCCCCAAATCCCACTGACACAGCTAAAAAGATAAAAAAGGGACTTCTCTAAACCATGGATTTTAATCTCCCCAATAAAACCCCAATGTCCCAATCCCAAAAATGCCTGGGACTACCTAGAGGGGAATTTCCCAAATTCCTTCTATCTTGCACCAACTGGGGCCCCGGGAAGTCACCGAAAATTAAAAAAGGTCATTTAAAAAAATTAAACCCAGGGAATCTTTTCTCACCCCCCACCTTTATTGAAACAAGCGAGGGCCCATGCCCCTCTCGCTGCTATCCATTATTTTTTTAAAATTTCCATTTGAAACTAGCCCCTTCTGGAAAAAAAAATCAAACGGCAAGGGTTATACCAATCCAAAAAGGGTGGTGACCCTACGTTTTTAAAAAAAAAAAGGGCTAATTAAATTTTTACCATTGCTATCCAAAATTTTTGAAAAAACTCGTGCACAGGAGACAATATTCATTTATAACGGCCCCAAAACCCAACTAAAACCCCTCCCCAATTTGGTTTCGGAAAAAATTTAAAAGCACTAATGATGCAATCAAAAAAATTGTTTGGGATTTGCTTTCCCACAGCAGGGGAAAATAAGGAAATCCACTAGGAATTTTTTTTGACCAAAAGAAAAGCTTTTGAAAACAGAAAGAAAAAGGCATCCTACTCAAAAAAACTTGCCCCTTTTAGGGTATAAGAGGCCAGGGCGCTTGCTTATTTTAAAAATTTTAACCCTTAAAAATAGGTATCAGTATGTCAAAAAAAAAAGACCCCAGAAATTCAACAACAGGCCACTTGATACGGGGATTTTCCCAAAGGGAAAGTTCCCTTGGGTTCCCTGCTCTTCCCCAAATAAAATCAATGTTTTTTTTAAAAAACGTATTCCCCCAAAAAACCCCCCCATTCCCCTTTGCGGGACGACACAACTTATGTCATCCCACCCTAATTTTTGCCACCCTAAACACCATTTTTAACGAGGGGGCTGATAAAATATCGACTGGGATTACAGCCAAAAAACTTAAACTTAACACTGACAAAACCTACAAACATCATTTTTGGGTTTAAAAGGGCGGGAAAATTGCGAAAAATTAAAATTAAGATCGAAAAACACCCCTAACCGCCGGGACATAATAAAGGGGCAAATTCCTAGGTTTAACCTCGACAACAACCTGAATTTCGCACCCATATCTAAAAACAAAACCAAAAAAATTTTCCAAAAATTTTTGGGGAAACCTCTCAAGATACGATACAAAAAGCTGCAAAACCCCCTTTTCCACACTAAAACCTTTCACTTACTTATCCATCCCTCCCCTTTATGCTATTGTCCCTTGGGGTTCAATGCAGCAACACCCTAAAGGAAAATTTTAACCCAACAAAAAGCGCATAAAAAATAATCCAAAACCCCACCCCTGGCAAACACCCCCCCCCAATCTTCATATCTCAAAACTTACTCCCTTTTTCAGAACTTCCACACTTACTACTGTGCAATTTTACATCTACGGACCTTAAATTTTCCAATTTTAAACCCTTTGACCTAAAATGCTTTTTTGATAGTTGTGATAGAACCCACAGGCATAACACCAGAAAAAAACATCTCTATGACTTTCCCCTGGGGCCCCGACAAAACCTTTAAAAAATTTAAATTTGAATGTAAAAGGCCCTAAAATCTGGAAAAAACCCTCCCCCGAAAACTCCAAACGGGCAGAAAAAATTCACCCCTTAAAAAATTTCCCATCAGAAAACATTTATCACCCGCCCCAACTAATTAAAACAAAATACCCCCTTGGTGGTTCACCTTACACTCACTCCCCCCTTTTTGCCATAAACAAAAAAAACAATCTCAATCTTAAAAAAATTTAAATCTTAACTAGTCATAATTTTGGCCTGTGATACTAAAATTTACTAAAAAACTATGTACTGTCCAAAAACCCAAAAGCATTCAAAATTCCCAAAACTCAAAAACTATTATTTATCATTTTGCCATAATACCAATTTAAACCTCAAAATTTTGAAAAATTTTTTTAAAATTAAGTTTTTAATTTTAAAGTCTGCCCGAAATCCCTACCCATGCTAGGTTTTTAAAATTTTAGGTACATCTGTAATTATTTTTTTTCTACTGAAAACCACACAAAAACCAAAATTTTTGGTAAACTCAGAATTGTAATCCTTATAGAAAATAATTTTTGAATTTTGAATTTGAATTTTGAATTTGAATAAATAAATTTTTTACAAAAATTTTTTTAAAAATATATGAAGAGATCTCGTTTCTTATACAAATTCAAATTCCCCATAAATTAATAATCTACTGCCAACGAGGAAATAATTATACCCTACTGTACATCAAGGGATATAATCCTTAATGTTAAGTAGTCGTAAGCCAAAAATTGTTAATTTGGGCCCCATAATGCCTAGGGCAAAAAAGAGGCTTATTTGCATTGAAAACCCCCTATTTTTAAAAAAAAAAAAAAATTATAAAAGGACGTTTGCAAAGACATAAAGTAAATAAATAAAAAAAAAAAAAATTTAAATAAAGTAGGGTGAGAGGTGAAAAGAAAATTTATTTGTAGAGGTCGTTTTAGGGGGTTTGGGTAGGTTGAAAACCCTGCCGGCCACCCCCCCCTACTTTGAAAACAAACAAAGATCTTGTTAGGGTTAAAAAAAACATAAAAAACACCTTAAAATTTATGTACAAGTTGCCCCACAGTGGTACGAAAGAAAAAATAAAGCCCAAAACACTTCCATTATCATGTTTTTTTTAAAAGGGAAATATGCGCTGACAAATTTTTGATTATTATTATTATCAATAAATAAAATTTTTTTTTCCTTGCAAGTTTACTTTAAAGAAAAAGAAATTACAAAAAGATTTTACATTCAAAGAAAAACCACATCATGCCTAGGCTTTATGGGAAGATTTAATTTTAAGGCAAAAAGGGAATACTTTTACAAAAGAAATTAAATTAAAGTTTTTTTAAGTTGTATATCTCATTTTTTTAATATTTTTACAGGTTTTTATTATTATTTTTAATTGTAAAAAAAAAACACAAAACCCACGGGGGTTCTAAAAACTGCTTTTTTTAAAAGAATGAAGGCATAAAAAAAGGAATTTTTTTCTACTGTTTCCTCCGGGTTTTTTTGCAATAGAATGTGAATCTTCTAAACTCCTAAAAACCCTCTTAAACAAATCTCTTATTTAGTAAATTTTTTTCTGTGGGTGTATGTAAAATTTTTTAATATGCAAACGTAACATATTCTTTTAAAATTTTGAAGAAAATATTATAAAAGGATTAATAAAAAAGCTATATTCATGTAAAAAAAAAACTTTGGGGGGGGAGGCATGAAAAATTTTTTGGGATAAAATTTTTTTCACCCCTAAATTTTTTTCCCTTTTTTTGGTGAAAATAAAAAAGTTTTTTTTGGGAAACTTATTACCTGAAAGTTTAAATTTAAAAAACCCAAAAAAAAAAAAAACAGCGGGAAAATAAATATATCCCACTAAAAAATTGCATTTGGCATAAAGGGTTTTCTAAGTTAGAAAGCACTAAAAAAAGTTGGTTTTGGGCCCTTGGAAATCATAAACAATCAGGGATAAATTTTCCGGAAAAAATTGCAGTCACGTAAATATCTTATGTTTATTCAACAAAAAAAAAAGGGTTTAATTTTTTTACATGTTGCACTATACCGGGGCCCTTTTTATTTCCCCCAATAACCCCTACAAAAATTTGGAAAAAATTTAATTCCCTCCTTTTGCCGGGAAAAAAACAAAAAATTGATTTACGATTCTTTTTGGAAAAGGGTTTTTAAATTTTAAAAATAGTAAAAAAGGGCAAGTCTTGATGAAAAAAAGCAAAACCCTTAAATTCTGGATAATTGCCTGGAATCCCACCCGGGGCCTCCAAATCGAGAAAAATAATTTTTTTTTTGAGAAAATTGCTTTGTTTCGGGGTTTTTACTGGTGATCTAGTATGGTTTTGGTTTTGATCTAGTTTTAGTTATTTCTCCAAAAAAAACCTTTTTCCTCTTACCCCAAGACCATAGAAGAAAAATGGGGAAAGGGGGGGGAAAGTTTTTTAGCCCCTAACATCTTTGACGGCCCTTTTCTTTTTTTAGGGCCCTATTTTATTAATTCTAGTTTTTAAATATTCTGTTAAATTTTATTTATGGGTTTTTATTACGTAATATTAGAAATCTGTAATAAATAACCCGTAAGTTGTATTAGTCAATAATGAAAAAATTTCCCCGGGACCCCGGGCCTTTCCGGAGACGAAATGCTCAAAGGGGTTGATGTTTGGGGCCGGTACTCATTTTTAAAACTCCGCCCACTTTTATATAAATTAAAATTTACCCAATTATTATATTAGCAAGAATAATAAAAAGGAAAAAAACCCACAAAAAAAAAAATGGAAAAAATCCAAAAAAAAATTTTACGGGATGTGACGGTTTGTTGGCCCCAGCGCTGATGCCCAACCATACATGATATAAATGACTGTAACTCCTTGTAAAAAACATCGTAGGATAATTTTGAAATTCTTTGTACCATTGTGTTCCCCAGACAAAAGAGATGTGCTCACGAAGAAGTAAGAAAACCGGGGGGGGCATACCAATTCAAAAAGCCCGTCGCCCCTTTAGCTTTAACTAAACATTTCACTCACACAAAGTTTTAAAAAACTCTGCACAAAATTAAATTTAAAAACCAGCAAAAAATAGGCCTCCCAGACTGGGGAATACACTAACCTAAAATCTTAAACTAACAATGATGATCGAAAAGAAATGCCCACCATACAAAAAAAATTTTAAACTCAGACCCAAAAAGAAATTTGGGGTTTTCAACATGTATGCGTGGACCCCCAACCGAAAAAATGAGACTATTTCACGGGGGGGGGAGCATTCACCAAATTAAAATTAAATTAAAAAAAACCCAAAAAAGGGGGGACCAAGAAAAACCAAAACCCAAACCCGATAAAGCGGGAAGATATACTAAGCAACACAGCCCCAAACTTACCCTAGACAGTTTAATTTGGGTTGGCATTTCGATGTTGCAAAAAGGATTATTTCCCTCTAAGAAAAAGGAGGAGAATGTAAAATAAAAAAAAGGCGCCCCCTTTTCCCGGCAAAGGGGAAAAAGAATAAAAAGAGCGGTTTAAAAGGGAGGTCAATATATCTGAAATGAAACGGGGAACACGGGCCCGAGAAATAGCAAGCACGAACTTAAGCAAAAAAGAATCCTTTAGGATTCGGGAATCGCGGGAAAAAACTAAAAAAGCCAAAATGAAATCAAAAGGAAAACCCCCAAAGTATTTCTTCCCAAACCCAAAAATAAAAAATCGAGAAACAACGCCCCAGTATTGGGCCCCACTTAAACAAAAATGGGTCCAACACAATGACGGGCAAGGAAATGAGTGAGCTATTAAAGTCCCAATATGACTCATTTTTTAGCAACCCGCAAAACCAGACTGGAGCCCGAAGTAAAAAATAAATTTTTTTTATAGAGAGCCAAAAAATTTGTTTAAACCCAAAAGCCTACCCGATGTTACCCCTTGACCCCAAAGATTTTGAACAGGCGTTTTAAATGACTTTCCCATGAAACTCTCCCCCAGGGCCCAAAACTCATGGAACTCTGTTTTCCCATAAAGGAATTTGCAAGAACCCCCCCATCACGAGCCTTTTCCACCCTTTTGGAGAGGGGAGCAGGGGCCCACGGGGGTCGTTCCCCAGTTACTAAAAAAAAAGACATAGCCCCACCCCAAAAAGGGGGCGGGAAACAACAGCAAAAAAACTACAAAACCAATAGCCCCAAAACCCCATATCAAAAAAATTTCTTTAAAAAAGGGTCCTAAAAGCAAGATCACCACCCATCTAAAAAACCCATCAGTTACACAACCAGGGCAAAAAAGGGGTTTTAGAACAGGTCGTTTCCCTGTCTGTTTTCAACTACTGGATCACTACGAAAAGGGGTCCTAAAGGGCACAAAAAGAAAAAAAAGGAATGCAGATGGAATATATACAACTTTTGAAAAAGCCTTCGACAAGTGGGGACCATGGGTAATAGGGGCAAAAAATGCTGCAAAAAGGAAAAAACAAAAATTCGGTCGAGGATCTATTTTTCCTCACAAAACGAACACAGAGGAAAAGTCGTCAACAGAGTAAAGTCCGAGGCAGCTAGGGTAAAAAGCTCTTTTTTCCACAAGCACATTACTAGCTCCTTCTTGTTCCTCCCCATACCGACATGGGAAAAGGGTGTCAGCCCCCAGAAACCGTGTTTTCCCTTTTTCGGGATGACACCCGAACCCTGCAAAAACAGGTCTTTCCTTTTGCGACACTAAAAAGGCCCGGGGACATCAACCAAATCTTTCGTGGGCTGCAAAAAAACAATATAAAAGTTAAACGTTTGGAAAATTTTTTCAATTACCCCAAAAAATATGGAAAACATGAGGAAAAAAAAATCTTCATCAGGTACAAAACAAATTCTGGCCACAAAATAGAGGAAAACCCCAAACGTAAAAGGGACCGGGGGAGTGTTATGTCGGAGGATCTCACCTTAAAAAGGACCATAACTTTTGTATCAATCGCATCTGCTAAAAAAATGCAGGATGGAAAAAGGGGAAAACCCTTCAAAACAAAGGGAGGCCAACCCCATTTTTGAAACTTTTTTCAGGTCATTTTTTCTATCTGGGGCGGAATATTCCCTCCCCACCCCAAACAGCACCTTTCAAGGCGGGGAAAAATTGCCGCCCTAAAAAAAGTAAAAAAACTTTCACGGGGGCCCCTAACGGAGAAAAAAACCCCCTAAATTTAAAGGGGAAAGCGTTTGGGAGGTTTCAAAACCCTGTTTTTCCCCGGGGAAAACGCGGGAAAGGGAGAGTAAGATTAATACACCTGGAAAACCAAAGAGGGACTAGTCCCCGTTTTTCAACAAAAACCCACTCACTACGAAAGAAAAAAGCCCTTGGCAGACGATGCACCTTTCCCCCCAATAAAAAGCAGGGGGGGGTCACTAAAACCGTTAAGGACCTTTACAATAAGTGTAGGGGCCCGAACTGTTAAAAACTGCCTCCCAGAAACACAAAAGGGGGGATTCCCCAACAAAAACCCCTTTGGCAACTTCAAGTGGCACGGACAAGAAACCTAAAGTTCATTCCCTGATCAGCCGGGCTGGGGGCCGTACGTTGGTTTGCGTGAGCCACGCAAAAACCCCTGGTTAAACAGGCGAGACCCCAGGAGGTTGGTCAAGCCCGGGCCGCGGGGCGTTGACCCCCGAAACTCTCTCGGGGGTTAAACTAAAGGGTAATAGAAAATTTTTGGGGTTAAAATTTTTTAAAATTTTGACGTATTAGCAAAAAACACTCCCAGAGTGGGGCCCGGCTTTTACACTGATAGTTTTAACCCCCCAAAGGGTTTTCCCAAAATATCTGGTAGTTGAAATTTCCTTCACTAAAACTTCACATTGTTTTGAATGGCCCCTAAAGTTTTTGGTTAAATGTCCCCCTTGGAGACTTGCAATGGCTTAAATGGAGGCCACTGTCATGGCAATTTGGGGTGTCATAAATAAAAGGAAGAATGGGCTATGGCTTACCTCTCTGTCTATGTCAGATATGGGGATGAGGAAATAGGCCCATGCCTTTTTGTGGGATGTTCAAGAATTATCTACAAGACAATTAAACCGGGGAAATTTTTTTGGGGGTAGCCCATATAGACCCAAAATTGGGGGAAAAAAATCACTTTGGTATTAAAAATAACATAAAAATTTCCCCTTCATAAAAATTTCGAAAACCCTTTCAAAAAACCAGAGGGGAAAAATAAAAATCTGGGCGGGGAGGGGTGCAATTCCCCTATTGTGCGATGCTTTTCCGGGTAACAAAAACTACAAGAATAAGAAATGAACTTAGTGGTCTGGAGGGAGAACGGGAAGTGTAGTGGTGAAACGGAAAGGACATAAAAAAATTAATTTTAAAAATTTGCAAAATATGGGGTTAGTAAACAAAGAATGCCCTAAAAAAATAAAAAAGATAAATTTAACCAAAAATAATGGTGAAGGCTCCATTGTTAGAAACTGGGTGCTGAAGATAGAAATGAGACAGGAAAGCAAATCCCGTAGGGAATACATTTACAAAAAAAACAAGGAAACAGAGACCAGGCTGTAGTGATTTCTGCTTTCCGTGGGGAGCAGCGGAGGTAAAAAACTGAAAACCCCCTCTCCCGGGGGCCCCTTTAAAAACAAAAATCTTTTGGGGTTTTTGGGTGCCAACAGCATGGTGTGGTGGTCTTTTTCTCTATACCCAAAAATTAGTGAGCAGATTACATGGTTTAGTTTAAAAAATGTGGTTTTGTAGTTTTAAAAAATTTCTTTGGGCATATGCAAGAAATCACCATCCCCGTAGAACCCGTTACTAGATGTACATTTATTATATTTTGTTGTTCAGATAAATATGAAAAATTCTATGTTAAAAAAAAACCTAGGAAAAAGGCCTGTGGTTTTTTTTTCACAAAACCAAATTTTCTGAACATAAAATCCCGGGCAAAAATGGTGGGGTTTTCCGAGCTAGACTACATCAAAACATGGAGCATTTTCTGAAACCTGAAGGCTTTGACTGTGCCCCCCGCTTTTTAACAGCTGCTCAGAAAGGAAACATGGTTTAAGCCTCAAAAACATCTTGGGGGCCCCTTCCCGGGGGAAGAACTAGATTTAAATAAGTCTCTTTATCAAAATTTTGTCACCCAAAATATATGAGGCTATTTCTGAGTGTAATACCTATGAAATTATGCTAAACAAAACCCCAAGTTCAATATTTAAACCTTTCAAATGAAATCTTTGCACGCTAACGCCTTGCAACTCGGCCAGCAGATTGGTGAAACCTTTCCCCCCCCCCCCCCCCCCCCCCCCCCCCCCCCCCCCCCCCCAAAACCCCCCCCCCCCCCCCCCCCCCCAAAAACCCAGGAATTTTAACATAAAATTTAGGTAAAACTTCACTTAAACAGGTTTTACAGGGGGCTCAGATTTGAAAAAATTTTTAAAAACAGGAAAAAGCCTTTTTTAAATGGGGCCCGGGAATTCCGAAAGGGGGCTTTAATTTAAAAATTAAAAAACCCCGCCCCAGGACGCTTTTTCAGGCAAGGTTGTTTTTTTGGGAAAATTAAGAAAATCCACCCAAAGGCCTTTCGGGGGAAGGTCCCAAAAATTTCCCACCAAGGCCTTGCAAAGAAATTTATGGTAAATCCTCAACAAGAGCTATGTTTTCCCCTTTGTGGATTTTAAGGCCCCCCAGCAAAGTGTTTTGCTCGGAAAAAATTTCCAAAATGCCCCAAAAGGCATTGTAAAATATTCATCCAAAACAAAGAGTGGCTTAATTTAAAAGGGGTCAAGGTTTCTACAACCTGACTTGCCCTTAACCTTTCCAAAATTCACTTTTTTCAAAGGAAATTGTAAAAAAAATAATTCTTTTTTTAAAAACAGAAGAAACTTATTGGGGAAAGGGCAGCTCAGGAGGCCCCTCCAAACCCCTTTTAAATTTTTAACCCAAAAATGTCCAAAACCAGTTCAACCTTTTTTTTAACCCCCTTTTTAAAATGTAAAAAAAAACGTAAAACCCCAAATTTTTAAAAAAATGGTAAAGGGAAAAAAAAGGGAAAGGGTGCCAGCCCAGACCACGAACCCCCAAACTTTGTATTTTTTCCCCCTACAACTACAAAATTCCTTTTTAATTTTCCCACTTTAAAGAAACGCCAACCAACCCAGCAAGAAAAACCAAAAATTACCCAAAAAGTGAATAAAACCCCCCCAAAATATAACCCAATCAAAGGAAACCACAAAAAAAACAAACCCGGGTGCCACCGAAAAAAACCCCTTCCCCCTTTTTCTTCCAAAATTTTTAAAAACCAAATTCCTAGGGATTTTACCAAATTTTAAAAGGGAAAAACCCCAAAACAGCAAAAAAGAAAAATAAATTTCAAAAAGGGCGCCCCAAAAAAAACACCAATTGGACACCCCCTCAAAACAAAATTCCCCCAGCCCTGAAACCACCAAAGTTTAAACCCAAAACCAATAAAATGACTAACCTTTTTTAAAAGAACCAAAATTCCAAAAAAGGGGGAAAAAAAAAAAACTTAAAAAAAAACCCCGGGGGGGCAAAAATCCAAAAAATAGAAACCATACCCAACAAAAAAAATCTCTTAAAACAAAGGTTTAAGAGCATTAAAAGATGGAAGAACAACTTAATAACCGTTTATTTAACTTTGCTCCCAAGAAGATAAAAAATGAAAAAGGGTAAACTAACGGGCGCAGTTAATAGTTAACAGTCCACTTTTCCAGTGATATTAACCAAACAAAAAGTAAAGAAATTAAATCTTTTCAGGCCCTAAAGGGACCAAACAAGTGTTATTGTACCCCGATTTTGAAATAAAAAAAGCCAGGTTAAGGGATCCCATGGTTGAAAAAGTGTTTTTGCCCAAAATTCCACTCCATGCAGGAAAAAAAACTTAAATTTTTGCATCTATTAAATAAAGAAAAGGATACATAAACGAGTGTCCCTTAAAAAAAAAACGTCAGAACCTCCGTATAAGTCAGAAAACTTAAGCGAGGGGAATAATGACACAATAAAAACCCAAAGCTTTACACGGGGGTGGGGAAAAATTCCCCAGGGTTTGGAAAAAAAAATGTAGGTCAACTGTACACAATCACGAACGAGAAGGGTCCCCCCTTCAAACCGGGTTTCCCCCCAGGGATACTAATCTTACAGGAAAAAAAATAAACAATGTCCAACTTAAAAGGGCCCACGAAGGGGTAGTGTACGTTTTGCTCCATTATTGTTTTAAATTTTCCCTTGTAAAAATCTCTTAGTAATTTAAATAAAACTACCTCATTTTGTGATTTTTTCTAGTAACATAAAACACCTTTTGGGGGATTTTTTTTATTTTCTATTGTTTTGCTTTAAAAATTTTTTGAATGATACTTTCTCTGTCCAAAATTTTTTTCCTCTTTATTTTTTTAAAATACTTTTAATTGATATTACTTACTAAAAAAATTTAAAAAATATCATTTTTTTCTTTAAAATTTTAATTTTCTCTTTAAAATTTTTTTCAAATTTTTAACCCCTTACTTGTCAAATTACCCCTTTAAAACCCGTTTTAAAAAAACCCCATTTTTCTAAACCAGTTTTCCTAAAATTTTTTTGTAACCTCAAAATTTAAAAAAACCCGTTTCAATTGAAAAGGGAAATTTAAAAATTACTTTTTTATTTTTTTTTTAATCAATTTTTACTTACTAAAATTTATTAAACACCATATTTATACCCCGTCAAATTTTTCTTTTGTACATTTAAAAATTTTTTTTTACTTCCCCTAACATTTTGTTGCCCCAAAATTTTTAAGTTTTTTTTTATTTAACCCCCTTTTAAATTTTCCCCTTGGGACCCGTGTACCGTTCCCCCCCCCAAACCCCCCCCCCTTCCCCCAATCATATTTTAACCCCAAGGGCATTTTTTATTGTTAATTTTTTACTTTTTATTCCCTTTTTGGGAAATTTAATTGTGAATTTTTTTTTTTCAATTTTTAAAATTTGTTAAATTTTTTGATCTTGTCAACAAAACCCATAAACCCAAATCTAGTGCAATTGCATACCATTTTCAAAAATTTTATTTTTAAAATTAAGTTTTAAAATTTAAAATTTCGTTCGGGTTTTTACCCCCAGGGGTTAAACCACCCAGGAAAACCCCAAAAAAGTCAAATGGGGGTTTAAAACCCAGGATGTCAAACTTATTTAAAAGGGGTTCCCCTTTAAACTTTTCCCCCAGGATGGGGACCCAAAACCAGTCGGGCTAACACCCAGGTACCTTTTTTGCTTTCTAGGTGAACCGGACAACAGGTGAAAGGGAAAAGTGTCCCAAATGTTTCCACCCATCGGGAATCGAACCCGGGCCCCCCGGTGTGAAGCGGAGCTTTAAGGCCAACCCGGGCCCCCCGGGGGGCCCTTTTCTTACCATTACTTAATTATAGTCCCTTTTATATTTTCCCCCCTTTATTTTTGCTTTATATAACTATCCTTGTTTAAAAATTTTTACAATTGTTAAAAAAAATTTAAAGGGGCTATTCTTAGGTGCTTAAAATAGAAAAAGTTCACAATTTTGCCAATTTTTTTCCAAAGCTCATTTTTTTGATTTTCCACTTTTTTTGTTCACCCCCAAACCCTTTATTAGTCCCTTTTAAAATTAAAAAATTTTATACTTTAAAATTTTAACTTTTTAAAAAAATTTCCTTTTAGTACTACCTACTATCATATTCCCAAGCTCCCATTAATTTTTCATCACTTTATTTGTATTAAATCCCTTAGCTTTATTATTTTTACATTTGTTAAATAAACCAGGTGGGTTTTTTTTAGCTTAAAGGGCATTTACTTTTTTTTAAAACTTAATTCTAACTTTTTATTCACCCCAAATCTTATGATTACAAAACATTGATCCTGATACCAAAACCCTTATTTTTAAAGACTTAAAAAGAATCAAAAACCCTTTCTGAAAATTTTACACGCAAAAAATCAAAGGGACTTTCAGTGCCAAAAAACAAAAAACTATCTTTAACAAAAATTCAGATCTTTAAGCCAAACTTTAAAGATACCTCCTAAATTACTAAATTCCTTACATGCCAATAAGTTTTTCTTGGGAGAGGTTTTTGGGGGGGGAACGCCCCCCCGGCCCGGGCTGTGCCAGGCCCCCTGGTGGAAAGCGGGCCCTTAATTTAAAAACCCGGCTGTTGTGCTGGCTGCATGCAAACCAAAGTTTCGAGCCACAGCCCGGCTGATCAGGGAAATGACTTTAGGGGCCCGGGCCCGGGGCCAAACTTGAAGACTGGGCCCGGGGTATGTTGGTAATCCCCTTTTGTGTGTGGGAGGCAGTTTAAAAAAGTCTCGGGCCCCTGGGCACTTTTTGTATGGTTCTTAAAAGGCCCATGACACCCCTGCCTTTTTTTTTGGGGGGGGGGTGCATCGTTTTGCCCAATCTTTTTGCTTTCGTAGTGAGTTTAATTTTGTGTGAAGTTGGGGACTAGTTTCCCCCAGGATTTTCCAGGTTTTATAATCAATGTCTCTCCCTCCTGCATTTTCCCGGGAAATTTCAGGTTTAGTCCCCTCATAAAACTAACTGAAACCTGGCTAAAGCCTGTAAATACAGAAGTCTATGCCTTTCCCGGTTTTCACAGCCATACATTTAAAGTAGGCCAACCAACCCAAGGGGGGGGCACAGCCATTTTTCCACTCAACCCCAAATAGGGAAAGGGTTTACTAATACTTGCACAAGGATGAACTGGGGGGGTATATTAAAAGTAAAAAATTTAAAACCAAAAAACCTTTCAAAAACCCTCACACTTTATAAACATCTTCAGGTTCCCCAGTCAAACAATTTGCCAATTTAGTCAAAATTAGGGGAAATATTTATAACTGATGCAGCATGAACAAAGATCCTTAAAACTCTCAGGTGACTTCCCAAAATAAAAACTCCTGCAAGACCAGGACCCACACGTTACTAATTCACAAAAAACCCCCTGAGTTAAATTTATGTTTTCTCCAACAGTAACAAAAAACCCACAAGGTTAAAAGAGACTAGTGTTTCCCCACTTTACCAATCTGGACCAAAAACCCATATCCCCTTTAAAAACCCGGCATAATTTTCAGAAAAACCACCCGACCATTTTTTTCCCCCACTTTCCTCCTTTAAAAACTTTGGTAAAAACCCAAGGGAACTCTAAAATCACCTTCAGAAATTCCCCAAAAGGCACCCTTAAAAAATTCACAACAGCAATTTGCAAAAATTGTTTGGGCCCCTGAGCTAGAAATCTATACCGATATTGAGAATTTTTATTTAAAAATTTTTTTAAAAAAAAAAACCCAAAACCCCTATAACAACACTGCCCCAAAAAAACTAAACAGATGACAGCAAAGGACGAACTTCCCCCGGCTAACACCCAGCATTCTCAAATCCATAAAACAAAACACCCAAAATGAAAAAAAAAAAGTACAGAATGGGTCACAAGCCCAAAACCAAACAAAACTTTTCTCTCAATCCCAAACCTCCCCGATAAGAAGGGGAAAAAAAAAATTGGTTTTTAAAAAAAAACAGAAAAAAACCAACTTAAAGGGGATATAAAAAAAACCCCGGAAAACCCCATCAGAAATTCTGGGGAAAAAAAAAGATATTACGAAAAAAGCCCAAAATAAAAATTAGCCCCCAAAATCAGAGAACCCCAAAAACCCCCCAAACAGAAACAGCCAAAAAGACTCAATGATTTTTTCCCACTATAGGGCAAAAAACCCTTTCCAAAAAATTTCCCCAAGGGTCAGATACCCCACCAAGCTACCTCACCCCGGGAACTACCTGAACACACTGTTCCTAGCTCCACTAACCCCTACGAAGTCTCCCTTATTAAACAACGCACTAAAAAAAAAAGGGAGGAGATTTTTAAAAACCTTACCCCCTTTTTTTTTACAAAAAAATGTCACAAGTGGGTATCACCAATCATTGGGAAATTTTTTTAACCCAAAACATTGAATCCTCCACCTTCCCTA
Source organism: Cherax quadricarinatus (assembly GCF_026875155.1). Lineage (NCBI taxonomy): Eukaryota > Metazoa > Arthropoda > Malacostraca > Decapoda > Parastacidae > Cherax > Cherax quadricarinatus. The sequence goes on from NC_069494.1 coordinate 4,847,446, forward strand.
CAGTATCAAAAAAGCAAGGGTCACCCCAAAAACCCCCAAAGGGGGAGACCAAACCGGTTGGAAAAACTAAAGGCCAAAATCCCCAATTACACCCTCTCTCCCAAAAACTTCGAAAAATTTTAATTTACAAACGAATTTACTCCTACCTTATCTCCCAAAACAACTCAACCCCCGCCAATTTGGAAATTTAGGGCCTAATAAAAATACTAAGGGTGCTATTATAAAATGCTAGAACATATATACCCCTTTCAATAAAAAGGAAAAAAGAAGTCCCACTGGGGATCTTTTATTTACTTACTAAAGCTTTTGATACAGTTGAACCCTGACTTTCCCCGTAAAATTGTCACATTTTGGTATAAGGGGGGACTCCCCCCAACTACCTCAAGTCATTTTTCCCCAAACAACAAAGCCAATTGTGTAAAGCAAAAGGGGCAACCTCTTCTGCACAACCAATTAAAAGTTGGGGGTTTCCCCCAGGAAGGGGTCCTTGGCCCTCTTCTCCCTTTTTCCTATACATAAAAGCCTTCCAAATGCTTCGCAATTACTCAAAACCCCCACATTTTTTGATGACATACATCGTCTTCTCCCCACCCGAGCCCAAATCACGCTAGCCAATACTGTAAATACCGAATTACAGAAAATATCTACTTGGAAAGAGGGAAATAACAAACTTCATAAACATTGACAAACCAAATTCATTTTAGTTTTGGGAAAAGAGCTACGATTTTCCCTCTTAAAATAAGTAAACGGGTCACCTATCACAAAAATAACAGAGGGAAAAAAACCCTTTGGGGTCCACCGTTTAATTTGACTCAAATTTCAAACAAAAACAAAAAAATTTCCCAAGAAAAATTCCAAACTGAGGCATTTCTATCGAAGATACAGTACTACGTTTACCGTCAAAAACCCCCCCCCTTGGGGCCCCATATCACTCTCTTATTTTTCCCCCATCTCACCTTTTGGAATTGTGCATGGGGCTTTAACAACAATTAACCCTCTTTAAAACCCCTAATTACCCAAAAAAAGGCCCGCGTTAGAAAAGATAAAAATTCTCACTACAGGCAACCCTATTGGGTTTTCCCCTTTTTTGGTTTAGAGTGCCTCGTTTTTGCTCCCGGGTTTTTTTTGTGTTTTCAAAGGGTTTGCTCTACGTGCTAGAAAATTTTAAATTTTTGTCATCAATCCTATAACGATAAAATCCCTCTAGCGCCTTGGAAAAACCAATCTTGGGCGGAAAAAAAATTTTTATTCTGAGTCAAAAAAAGGGGAATTAAATGGCCCCTGCGTAGCAAGTTTACTTTTTCCCAAAAGGGGGGAAACATAGGCCTGTGTCCCCTGTGGAAAAAAAAAAATAAAAAATTTAACTTTTATGTCAGAGGGAAAAAAAGGGCCCCCTGGGTTCATTGGTTTTACATAGTTTATAGTGTTTACTACAGTGGGCCCCCAGTATATTTATGATAAAGGCCCAAAAAGGGCATTTGAAAAAAAGGGGAATTTTTGAAAAAAGGGGATAAGCCTATAGGGGGGAAGGTTTCCGAAAATCGCCAGAAACTTAAACCCCAGGTAACTTTTTTTAATAAAACTTCCTGGCCCCGCTGGTACTCGCATAAAATTAGTGAACCCGTGAAAAGCAGAATTCAGTGTTTAGTTTTCAACTAACCCGTATTATAATGGTTTCTTATGGAAATAGTGACTTCATTTGTTTCTTTTCTTGAAAAACGAGACCCTTTCGTGAATTTTTATATAAACCGGGAGTTACCAGCGGTCGCATATTTCACAACGAGAAGCAATTATTACTACAAAAAAAGCGTCCTTCCTCCAAAATTTGCACCAGTCAACTATAGTGATAATATAGCATTTATTGCGGTGGAGACGGAAAAAAAAAAAAAATAGAAAAGCCAGATACAGCGATTGATAAACAAGGAGGTGACCGTTCGTCAATTGTAGAGCTGCCAGATATCACCGGCTCTTCAACACGCAAGTTATACTTTTGTATCAGTTTAATCACATTTTACTCGGGTAGATAATTTCCAGTAGATCCTTCATGTGTTAGCTCAAATCACCGACCAGTATGTTTTAAATAAGTGACCCACAGATCAGAGCAGATCGACTGGTCCGGACCCTTGACTGGTCCGAACCCTTGACTGGTCCGAACCCGGGACTGGTTTCAAACAGTTTCGTTGGACAATAAAGCAGACTGTAAATGGATGGGGTTGTAGGCGCCCTTATAAACACAAACATTAAAAATCAGGAACGTGACGGTAAGCTGTCCAATATACAAAAAGAGTTAGAAACAGAAATACAAATAGCTAGAGCTTCATTTAAGGTTATTAATATAATATTCAAGAGGTTGCTAGTAGAATTGCAGTAAATCAACCATTCAAATCATTATGAAGCTGTGTGTAGTCTGTGGTCAGTCAAACAACGGGCTTCCACATGGATAAATTGTCATTTTTGTGGAAATTGGTGTCACGCCCCTTGTACAGATATCCCAGAACATAGCTACAAGCAGTATTAAAACAGAGAAGTGTTTCTGGGTATGCCAAATGAGGAAAATCTGTGGACTAAAATCAGAAGGGTATTAAAAGAGGATAACATCAAAGCTGCTTTCATAGAAAACCTGGAAGCTTTCTACAACAGATGGGAACATAAAAAGTCTGGGCTGAATGGTACTGCCCTTGATACTGGCCATGTAGTCACAAACTGTAAGGCTGGAGGTGATGTCCTGGGGGACAGTAATAGTAAAAAGCTGGAGGTGCTGTCCTGGGAACAGTAATGTGTGAAGCTGAGGAGCTGTCCAGGAGACAGAATGGTGAAGCGAGATACTTCCTGGGAGACATAAGGGTGGAAGCTGGAGATTTTGTCCAGTTAGTCCGGGAATTAAACGCAGGAAGGAATACATTTAAATGACGCTCATAGGGGACAGGAGCCAAGTAGGGAACAAGTGTAGTCAAAGATAAGAAAAAACCAATATTGCCAAATCTAGAAATAGCCGCAGGAAATAGCAAACAAGAGACTCCAATAGCAATAGTGAGGATAAATTACCAAAAAACAACTGGTGGGAGCCTTCCTTTTTTGTGCTAGGGAGGATAGAATAAGACAGGGAAACATGCACCAACAGGGAAACAGTCACAGAACCCCAAGGCCAAGCGTGAAACCAAGCCTGTGCACATACCTATGCACTTGGTATCCTGCGTGGCATGGGAAATCTGGAAAAACAGATGGACGTGCAACTAAGACCACGCCTAGAAAATGCCATGCCATATGACAACAGGAAAATGCAAACACCCTTCCTGAAGCTTTTCAACCCTGAAATGTGTACCTCTTCAGTACAGGAAAGACTGTGTCTATAACTTAAATTGCCAGGCATACCATCTAAAGGGACAAAAAGAAACAAAACATCCAGGCCATGGGAAAACCTGGGTAGCCACAGCCCCCAAGAGGGACAGTTTTTAGTGCCAGGAAGGAAAAAAAACTGGCAGGAAAATGGCAGATAATCTACACCAACTCCAGTCATTCACTGAGTGGAACCACAGTCGATGGTGCCCCTCCACTCCAAAACCAACAGATACAGATACTAATGCCGGAAAAAAAAAAAAAATCCCCCCCAGTTACCAACAATACACCAGTCGATAACATTCTTCTTTGCAAATATACAGGGTCTAAAGCCAGCAACAAACAACAAAATACCTTCATCCGTGACTGCTGCAGAGGCAAAGGCAATGTTCGCGGCATTCCCTGAGACCCACTTGATCATAAAGGAATCAACTTGGACAATGAAATATGGATCCAGGTTACAACCTATACAATGTGGACAGAGTGAACAGCAAAAGGGGTGGGTTGTCCTGTACAATGCAAGAGTCACTTGTTTGCACAGAACTGCTTAATGCTCAAATGAAACGTAGTGGAAGTTTTAGCAGTAAAGTCGAGATCCAAAACCTAGTCATTGTGGTATCTCAAGCCTCGGATGCAACATTCCCACAATTCGAACGCTGTTAAAAATTGAACCACTGTCTGGAAAATCTTCCAGCGCCTGCACCAACATCTTGCTCCTGGGGATTTCAACTTAAGGCACCTAAAATGGAGGAATATAACAAATACAATTGTTGCAGTAATAACAACCAGGAGGCAGCTCAGATGAAAACTCACACTCACACGAGCTTTAAATCTCTGCACAAAATTCAAATTTAAACCAGCAAATAAATAGACCTACCTAGACATGGAGAATACACTAGACACTAGACCTCAATTCACTAACAATGATTGATCTGATAAGAAATGTCACCATATCAAAAACAATATAATCAGATCACATACATAAAATTGAGGTTCAGAAATTTAATGCAGAGCCCCAGACCGACAAAATGAGACTAGTCACGAGGGAAGCCATTCACCAAATTCAACTCAATAACAAAAACATAAAGTGGGACCCAGTAAACCAAGCCTAACCGATATAAGCGGTGAATATATGCAAGCAACACAGACCCTAACTTCTGCCTAAACAGATTAACTCGGTGGCACTCTCGATGGATGCACAAGGCTTTTCATCAAAGAAAAAGGAGGAGTAGATGTAAAATAGAAAGTAGACCGGGCGCTTCCCTTTACAGCGACGGAAAAGAATAACAGAGCGCGCTAAAAAGAGGTCATATATCTTAAATCCGCAGGAGACATCGGGTACAAGAAATAGCAAGCAAACGAACTTAAGCTAAAAGAATCCTTAGGAGTCTGGAATCGCGGAAGGTAGAACTAAAAGCTATAAATGGAAAATCGAAAAGAAACCACAAATAATAATTTCTTCTCCATGCCAAATCAAAATCGAGAACAACGCCAGTATTGGGCCCCTACTTAAACAGATGGTCCTACACAGATGCAGCAAGGAAATGAGTTGGAGCTACTCAAGTCCCAATATGACTCAGTTTTTAGCAAGCCGCTAACCAGAGATAGTCAAGATCAAATGAATTTTTATGAGAGAGCCACCAAATTTTGATTAACAAAGCCTATTCCGATGTTATCCTGCGCCCAAATGGACTTCGAACAGCGATAAATGACATGCCCATGCACTCTGCCGCAGGGCCAGACTCATGGAACTCTGTGTTCATCAAGAACCTGCAAGAAGCCCTATCACGAGCATTTCCAACCTAGGAGAGGGAGCATGGACCACGGGGGTCGACCCTACAGTACTAGAACAACAGAACATAGCCCCACTCCCACAAAGGGGCAGTAAAGCATTCAGCAAAGAACTACAGACCAATAGCACTAAACATCCCATATTATCATATAAAGCTTGAAAGGTCCCCTAAGAAGCAAGATCACCACCCATGCAAGAAACCCATCATTACACAACACCAGGGCAACATGGTTTAGAACAGGTCGCTCCTGTCTGTCCTCAACTACTGACCACTAACCACAAGGTCTAAATGCACTAGAAGACAAAATAGAATGCAGATGTAATATATACAGAACTTTGCAAAAGCCTTCGACAAGTTTGACCATGGCGTAATAGCGCACAAAATGCGCGCTAAAAGGAATAACAGGAAAAGTCTTCGATGGATCTATAATTTCCTCCTCACTAACAGAACACAGAGAGTAGTCGTCCAACAGATGTAAGTCCGAGGCAGCTACGGTGAAAAGCTCTGTTCCACAAGGCACAGTACTAGCCCCAATCTTGTTCCTCATCCACATTCCGACATAGACAAGGATGTCAGCCACACACCGTGTCTTCTTTGCAGATGACACCTTAATCTTGCATACAGTGTCTTCCATTGCAAACACTGCAAGGCTCCAGGCGGAGCAATCAACAAATCTTTCAGTGGGCTGCAGAAAACAAAAGAAGTTCAACGATGAGAAATTCAATTACACAGATATGGTAAACATGAGAAATTAAATCTTCATCAGAGTACAAAAACAAATTCCTGGCACGAAATAGGAGCGAAACACCAACGTCAAGACCTGGAGTGATTATGTCGGAGATCTCACCTTCAAGACATAAATTGTATCAATCCGCATCTGCTAGAAAAATGACAGAATGGATAATGAGAACCTTCAAAACTAGGGAGAGCCAAGCCCATGATGACACTCATCTGGTCACTTGCTCTATCTAGGCTGGAATATTGCTGCACCTAACAGCACCTTTCCCCAAGGCAGGTAGAAATTGCCGATCTATGAAAATGTACAGAGAACTTCACGGCGCGCAATAACGGAGATAAACCACCTCAATTACCTTGGAGCGCTTTGAGTTTCTCAACCTGTAGTCCCTGGAACGCAGAGGGGGAGAATACATGATTATATACACCTGGAAAATCCTAGAGGACTAGATACCTGAACATGCACACGAAAATCTCTCACTACGAAAGCAAAAGACTTTGGCAAGACGATGCACCATCCCCCCAATGAAAAAGCGGGGTGTCACTAGCACTTAATGAGACATACAATAAGTGTCAGGGCCCGAGACTGTTCAACTGCCTCCAGCACACATAAGGGGATTACCAATCAGTACCCCCTGGCAGTCTTTCAGCTGGCACTGACAAGCACCTAAAGTCAGTTCCTGATAAGCCGGGCTGTGGCTCGTACTTGGTTTGCGCAGCCAGCACAACAGCCCTGGTTGATCAGCGCTGATCACCAGGAGCCTGGTCCAGACCGGCCGCCGGGCTTGACCCCCGAAACTCTCTCAGGATTTAACTCCAGGTAACACACACCACAAATATTCAAAACACTCAATCCTACTCCACCAGACAAAACATCCTTACTTTCACTGCACCTATTAACATACATATAACACTTAACTCCTGATATTAACGCCTCCCCTCAAACCATCTCCTTGCCACCTCAACAGAACACATGATCATAACACAAGGCACAAGAACCTCTTTGAATGTCCTCGTGTCCATCTCAACCAATGCAAAAACAAAATGCACATAAAGGCCTAAAATCCCCGATTCATTACCTGTAAATATAAAAGAAACCCTACCGTTTATAATCAAGTCCATCTCAAAGAACACTTACTCACCCAAAAACCAAATAAACAGAATAACTGAACCTTATAAAATGTATATCTTAAATGTTTCTCACAATTATATCACACAAATGTTAAACCTAAAACCGAATCTAACTTATAATTATTTTTATAAATACACTACCTAAACAGAATCCTCCTTCATATACTGAATACAACCATATGAACCTGTCTTTGTAATACTCACTTGTGTTTATAGTAATCTGTTTACATTAATGTTTTATCACTGATTTCACATTGCATAGTTATAATCTTAAGTTTAATTTAAGCCACCCGTAATGCTATGCATAGTATACTTGCTTGCATGCTGCTCTTATCTGTATTTTTCTTGTACCTCTGTATTGTGCTCACATAGGAAATAAATAAAAAATTATAAATAAATAAATAAATAAATTTTATAGGTGAGGCCCTGGTCAGCATCATGCCTGACGCTGGTAAAACACTGACAGCTACCAACTGCTGCTAGGACGCTGGTGCTGCTAGACACTGGTGGCTAAAACGCTGCTGGCTGCATAGGACACGCGCTGCTAGGACACTGGTGATGCTAGGACACTGGTGCTAGACGCTCTGCTTGCTAGGACGCTACTGCTAGGACACTGCTGCGTAGACGCTGCTGCTGCTAGGACGCTGCTTGCTAGTACACTACTACCCAACATCTTTAACTTCCACACTGTGACACTTCCAGGTGAGTTTTAATACAAACATTTCTTATTAATTGTTGAACAACGTCAGATTGACAGTGACGCCTTCAAGTTGAAATTATTTTGGTTGGTATTATCGCCGGGGATATCATCCCATATAACCTGGGTGACTGTTAACATCCCAGGATAACCTGGGGGACTGTTATCATCCCTGGATAACTGGGGGACTGTTATCAATCCGGATAACCTGGGGGGACTGTTATCAAACCTGGATAACCTGGGTGGACTGTTATCATCCCTGGATATCCTGGGGGATCTGTTATCATCCTGGATAACCTGGGGACTGTTATCACCCTGATAACCCGGGGACTGTTATCATCCCGTGGATTAACATGGGGACTGTTATCAATCCTGGATAACCTGGGGACTGTTTCATCCCTGGATACCGGGGGACTGTATCATCACCCAGGATAACCTGAGGGACTGTTTATCATCCCAGGATACCTGAGGACGTTATCCATCCCTGATAACTCTGGGGGCTTTAATCATTCCCTGGAAAACCCGGGGACTGTTATCACCCTGGATAACCTGTGGGACTGTTATCAACCCTGATAACCTTGGTACTGTTGTCATCCCTGTATAACCTGGGGAACTGTTATCATCCCAGATAACCTGGGGACTGTTCATCATCCCGGGATAACCTGGGACTGTATTATCATCCATGAAACCTGGGACTTTGTTCATCCCCGGGATAACCTAGGACTGTTATCATCCTGGATAACCTGGGAACTGATATCATCCCAGGATAACCTGGGGGACTGTTTATCTTCCCAGATATCCTGGTGACTGTATATCATCCCTGGACTAATCCTGGGACTGTTATCATCCTGCTAACCTGTGGGACTGTTATCATCCCCTGGATAACCTGGGGGACTTATCATCCCTGGATAACCTGGGATTGTTATCATCCCAGATAACCTGAGGGACTGTTATCATCCCGGATAACCTGGGGACTGTTACTCATTCCCAAGGCTAACCTGGGACTGTTATTCTCCCTGGATAACCTTGGTGACTGTTTATCATCCCTGAATAACCTTGGGTACTGTTATCAAGCCTGAATAACCTGGGGGAACACAGTTATCATCCTGAAAACCTGGGGACAGTTATCATCCCTGAATAACCTGGGGACTGTTAGTTATCATCCCAGAAAAACCTGGGGGACGTTTTATCATCCTGATAACCTGGGACTGGGTATCATCCCAGATAACCTGATGGACTGTAACAACCCTGATAACCTGAGGACTGATTATCATCCCTGGATACCGGGGGGACTGTTATCATCCCTGGAGTAACCTGAGGGTACTGTATCAATCCCAGAATAACCTGGGGACTGTTATCCATCCCATGGATAACCTGGGGTACTGTTATCCCTGGATACCCGGTGGGACTTGATCATCGCCAGGATACCTGGGGACTTATCCCCAGGAATAACCTGGGACATATCCCCAGGATAACCTGGGGACTGTTAACATCCCTCTGGATAACCGGGAACTGTTTATCATCCCAGGATAACCTGGGGACTGTTATCCTCCTTGGATAACCAGGTGGAGACTGTTATCAATCCCAGGATAACCAGGGACTCTAACCTCCAGGATAACCTGGGAGAACTGTTGACATCCCTGGATAAACCTGGGAGACTGATATCCATCCCCAGGATAACCTGGGGACGTTTATCATCCCAGGATAACCTGGGGACTGTAATCATCCCTGGATACTCCATGGGGACTTATCATCCCTGGATAACCCAGGGGACTGTCATCATCCCTGGATAACCTGGGGGACTGTTACATCCCTGGATAACCTGGGGGACTGTTCTCATCCCAGGAAAAGCTGGGGGACTGTCATCATCATCCCAGATAACCTGGGGCCTGTATCATCCCAGGATAACCTGGGGACAGTTATCCCAGGTAACCTGGGGACTGATTCTCATCCCTGGGATAACCTGGGGACTGTTATCATCCCTGATGACCTGGGGGACTGTTATCATCCTGATAACCTGGGGACAGTTATCATCCCTCGGATAACCTGGGACTTCTTCATCCCTGATAACCTCGGGGGACTGTTAACATCCAAGGAAAACCTGTGGGACTTATCATCCCTGGATAAACCTGGGAACTGTTATCCATCCCAAGGATAAACCTGGGGAACGGTTATCCCGGATAACATGGGGACCTGTTATCCCAGGATAACCTGGGGACTGTTTATCATCCCAGATACCTGGGGGGACTGTACCCTGATAACCTGGGGGACTGTTACATTCCAGATAACCTGGGGACTGTTATCATCCCAGATTACCTGGGGGACTGTAAACATCCTGGATAACCAGGGGGACTGTTATCATCCCAGGATAAGCAGGTACTGTTATCATCCCAGGATAACCTGGGGAGCTGTTATCATCCCTGGAATACCCTGGGGTACTTATCATTCCAGGAAACCTGGGGGACTGTTATCATCCCCAGGATAACCTGGGGGGGGGGAACTGTAATCATCCTGGATAACTGGGGACTGTTATCATCCCTGGATAACTGGGACTGTATCATCCTATATAACCTGGGGGACCTGTTACATCCCATCATAACCTGGTGGACTGTTTTTATCATCCATCCTAACCTGGGGTACTGTTAACATCCAGGATAACCTGGGGGACTGTTATCATCCCAGGATAACCTGGGGACTGTTATCATCCCAGGAAACCCTGGGACCTGTTATCATCCCAGGATAACCTGGTGGACTGTTTATGCAACCCTGGATAACCTGGGGGACTGTTATCATCCCTGGATAACCTGGGGTACTGTATCATCCCTTGAGAACTGGGGGACTGTTATTCATCCCTGGATAACCTGGGGGACTGTTATCATCCCAGGATAACCAGTGGACAGTTAATCATCCCAGCAATAAACCTTGGGGGACCTGTTGTAACATCCAAGGATAACTGGGGAACTGTTATCAACCCAGAAAACCAGGGGGACTGTTATCATCCCAGGATAACCTGGGGACTGTTATCAACCCTGGGATAACCCGGGTACTGTTTATCATCCCTGGATAACCGGGGACTGTTATCAGTCCCTGGATAACCTGGGGGACGGTTTATCATCCCTGATAACCTGGTGGACTGTTATATCATCCTGGATAAATCTGGGGGACTTATCATCCCTGGATAACCTGGGTTAGTATCATCCCTGGATAACCGGGGGAACTGTTATCATCCCCAGGATAACCTGGGGAAGAAACTGTTTATATCATCCCTTGATAACCTGGGGACTGTTATCATCCCTGGATAACCTGGGACTGTTATCATCCCTGGATAACCTGGGGGACATAACATCCCTGGATACCCTGGGGACTTGTATCATCCCTGGATAACTGGGGAACTGTTATCATCCCTGGATAACCTGGGGGACTGTTAATCATCCCTGGATAACCTGGGGGACTGTTACACCCTGATAACCTGGGGGAGCTGTTATCATCCTCTGTATAACTGGGGGACTGTTATCATCCCTGGATAACCTGGGGGACTGGTTTATCATCATCCCTGGATAACCTGGGGGGACTTTACCATCCCTGATAACCTGGGACTGTTATCATCCCTGGATAACCTGGGGCTGTTATCATCCCTGGATAACCTGGGGGAGTGTTATCATCCCTGGATAACCTGGGGGACTGTTATCCTCCCAGGATAACCTGGGGAGTTGTTCACCAGATAACCCTGGGATTTATCCACCCAGATAACTGGGGAGTTGTCACCCAGGATAACCTGGGAGTTACCCCACCCAGATAACCTGTGGAGTTTATCCCCCAGGTTTACCTGGGGGAGCTATCCACCCAGGATAACATGGGGAGTCTTGCCCACCTAGGATAACCTGGGGTCTTGTCCACCCAGGATAATGTGGGGCGAGTTATACCACCCAGGATAAACTAGTGTATCCCAGGATAACCTGGAAGTTTTATCCCAAGATAACCTGGAGAGTTTTGATCACACAGGATAACCTGGGTTTTTTTTTCCACCAGAATAACCCTGTAGTCCTTTTCCACCCAGGATAACCTGGGTCTTGTCCTCCCTGGATAACCTGGGGAGTTGTCCATCCACCCAAGAATAACCTGGGTCTTGTTCACGACTCAAGATAACTGGGTCCTTGTCCACCCAGGATTACCTGAAAGTCTTGACCACCCAATATACACCTGGATGCGTGTCTTGTCCCACCCAAGATAACCTGGGGAGTACTTGTCCACCCAGGGATAACGTGGGTCTTGTCCACCCAGATAACGTTGTGAGGTTACCATCCTGGATAACCCAAGGAAGTGTTATCTTCCCAGGATAAGCATGGAGTTGTTTGTCATCCCAGGATAAGCTGGGTAAATGTAGTTTTCTTCCAAGATAACTTAACCTGTGGGACTGTTATCCAGCATAACCTCGGGTGGATATCCCAGGTTACTCTGGGGAGTCCATCCTAGGATAATCTGGGGAGTGTTTCCCTGATAACCTATTGTTTATGCCGAAAAGTTTGGATATATCTGGGGGCTATGAGCCTTGTCTAAGGCAAAGTTAAAAGTTACACACATCTCAAGCATAAACAGGCCACCCAGGGCTATCCAGTCAAAACAGAAAGCACTAAACAGCATTGTACTTCAATGGGGGTTGGTTAACAAGGGTTTAGGCATTATCCCAGTTAGGAAAATACATCTATTTATTCAACATAACACTGTATACTCACTCTAGAAACACCTTCATACATCTTGTATCCTATGTGCCCAAAATGACATTACACAAGAAACAGCTGACTGGAGGATCCAGCCAAGTCATGCCAGGCTGTCACTACTTCACTACCAACCCATTTCTTATTCCCTCACCTCATGCCCAACCACACGCATTCCCTGACCATGTCAAGCTAGTGAGCATACAGTAACCATAGAAGAGCCTATGGCTTGAGTAGCTATTTTTATTAAAAAAAAACAAAAGGAGTACACAACTACAGACTTAGCCTAAATAACACAGCATCTCCAATGCCAGCCTCCACACATGCTTGCCACCATCCTGCATAGTAGGGGTTTTTACCCACATCAGCTTCCAAGACCAGTTCACCAACCGAGTTCCGGTGAGCTGGTTCATCACTGCTCAGAGTCACCTGCAGGTCAGACTCAATGAACAGGCACCCAAGCATAAAACCATCACACAGTGTTCGAAGGGTCACAGGGAGGCACAGCCCTGCCATTGTTCTACCTGGTTAGTCATAGAACTACGCTGAAAATTTTTTCAGCACCATCACATCCAATTAAGTCATTACCACCAGTAAAGCAGGTCCCTGCAAAACCAAACATTCCTCACTTTTAAGGAGTCCCACAATGTTGTTACCTAGTAGAAGGTCAAACTCTGCAAAAGTACATCCTCTGCTATACCTACAGGTAGGTACCCAGACTGGTACCAGACTCCACCCATAACCTTTACACTGGGTCCTGACATGGACTCTGGGTAATCCCTTAAGAAAAAAGGTCCAACCGTGTAGTTTCATCCACACTGGCACAACAGCCTCTGGAAGCAAGGTGTATGTGCAACCACCAGTGTCCCTCAAAGACATAACACTGCCTGTTACCCCTACCATCATTTTGGTGTAAGGCCACTTAGACTTGAATAGACCTTCATCCGAGGGTCTAAGAACAGATGGTCCTCTTTAGACACCATGGGGAAGACTTGCAATGCAGTCACATCATGGTGTAACAATGTACTTGCTGGAAAAGCATCTACAGCACCTGGTCCCTAAGCAATCTTTCGACAATATGGCTGCAGGTGGCCTTAGTTTTATTGCAGTATATACCAGGAGATAAGGTTTAAAAGTCCCCCCCCCCTGAACACTTTTACTAGCCAGGCCCGTGACCTTGGGGAACTGGACCCTCCAACCTGTCCCAGGAAGATCTGGACCTGTGACGAGCCGACTTAACACCTTCTGGGTCGGTACCGGAAAATTAGGCAATACTAAAACTGGTGGTTATTAGGCTTGAAATTAGGTAGCTTTACACTTCTGAAATTGCTTATTACTACTTGCCGTGGAGAAAACCTATTATTACTAAAGTATGTTCGGGTGGGTAACTAATAATCCAAATTTTTGTTAGCTAAAAATCTGTCCCCACCAGCTATAAAGCAAATATTAAAATCATCAAGAATCGTTTCTCACTCAGATATGCCTTAAGGTCAGATGAACATTTTCTCAAAAAGAACCTCTAACAAAATTAAAGTAAATTACACCCTCAAATTACCTCACTTGCACATCCTTTGAGTGACACCACTTAAATTTAGAAAGTACATCTTCTCCTTACCAATTCCACCAAGACTGCCGCTGACTGAAACTTTAGTGTCCTCTAAACTTCTGTCCCTTTACCTCCAGCAACATTTTGATAAGCCAGTAAAAACTACATCTTTTATTTTAGATAATCAGAAAAGGCGAACCCCTCTAAAGAACAAATGGCCTGTAACCTTTAACCCTTTTACACAACTAATTTGTTTTTCTCGCTAATGAACCCTTTCTTTGTCTCCGGCCAAACTTGATTTGGCCAACTTTCAATAACAGAAAAAACTGCTGGAATCTTTTCACTAAGGAAATTTGGCTCATTATTTTAATGGCTTTAATCCAAATCAAAAACATCTACTCTCGTGTCTGTGGCTGGTGAGAATCAAGCTGCCTCTCTTTAGCTCTTTCTTGAGCCCTAAGCTCCACTAAGGCTCTCTGTCTGATCTTTGTACATTCATCTTAATACCATTCCTTTTCTTCTGCAACTAGGGGCTAATTTCACTTGTAAAGATCCGATAATCCTTGTCCAGGGCCCTATCAAGTGAATTTGATTCACTGTCACCTTCCAAATACAAGTCCATCGTTCCCCAAATGTTCACTAGAGTCAGCCATATTGGAAAACAATAGCACAAATCTGCTATCAGCCACAGAACTTACTGATATAAAATAATAAAACACACAGCCAAGTACATCCACTGAAGTAGTATAATTCACAAGGATGATTGTCAATGTGACTCCCTAAAATTAAACAGGATGGCACACAGAAAAGACAATCCTGGCAGAAAAAAATGAGGCTATTGCACCTGCAAAGAAAAGTTATCCCAGAAATTAGATATTCCATAACCCCCTAAAAATAAGCATGATTGTATCTGCAATGTAAATTATGCACAAAATACAGGTTATTAATAACTCCCGTAAAAATCCACAATATTGCCACACAAAGGGAATTTATTCACAGAGCATTATTATAATAAACACCCTAAAAACCAGCAATGTTGACACACTAAGGAAAATTATGCACAGGGTAATAGTTAATAATAACACCCTAAAAACCAGCAAAAATTGCAAACAAAAGAAAAATTTTATTATTTTAGTGTGAGTTTTTATAGTGAATGCTGCCTCGGGACCAACCCAGTAAAGAATGATTATTGACTTTCCAGGTTGCAAACTTGAATTACAACATAAAATTTGATAATTCTCCCATATACAGGCCCCCATGTTACGCAGAAAGTTGGGACAGCTGGGGGCTAGAGCCTCGTCTAAGGGCAAAGTTAAAAGTTACACATATCTCAAGCATAAACAGGCCACCCAGGGCTATACCAGTCAAAACAGAAAGTACTAAACCAGCATTTGTACTTCAATGGGTTGGTTAACAGAGGGTTAGGCAAATATCCCAGTTAGGAAAATATATCTATTTATTCAACATAACACTGTATACACACTCTAGAAACACCTTCATCTATCTTGTATCTTAAATGCCCAAATGACAGTACACAAGAAACAGCTGACTGGAGGTCCAGCCTAGTCAGTGCCAGGCTGTCACTACTTCACTACCAACCCCATTTCTTATTTCCTCACTCATCCCACCACACCCTGACCATGTCAGAGCCTAGGTGAGCATACAGGTAAGCCATAGAAGAGCCTATGGCTTGAGTTAGCTAAACAAAAGGAGTACACAACTACAGACTTAGCATAAATACACAGCATCTCCGATGCCATCCTCCACACCATGCTGACTCCACATGACTCGTCCCAGCCACGCTTACCCCGCATACCCAAACACAGTTGGAAAATAAATACCTAGCAGGATTTCTATATAATTATAGTTTAGCCTACTTTACAGCACCCCCAAAAGCACCTTTTTTTTTTATTATTATCACACCGGCCGATTCCCACCAAGGCAGGGTGGCCCGAAAAAGAAAAACTTTCACCATCATTCACTCCATCACTGTCTTGCCAGAAGGGTGCTTTACACTACAGTTTTTAAACTGCAAAATTAACACCCCTCCTTCAGAGTGCAGGCACTGTACTTCCCATCTCCAGGACTCAAGTCCGGCCTGCCGGTTTCCCTGAATCCCTTCATAAATGTTACTTTGCTCACACTCCAACAGCACGTCAAGTATTAAAAACCATTTGTCTCCATTCACTCCTATCAAACACGCTCACGCATGCCTGCTGGAAGTCCAAGCCCCTCGCACACAAAACCTCCTTTACCCCCTCCCTCCAACCCTTCCTAGGCCGACCCCTACCCCGCCTTCCTTCCACTACAGACTGATACACTCTTGAAGTCATTCTGTTTCGCTCCATTCTCTCTACATGTCCGAACCACCTCAACAACCCTTCCTCAGCCCTCTGGACAACAGTTTTGGTAATCCCGCACCTCCTCCTAACTTCCAAACTACGAATTCTCTGCATTATATTCACACCACACATTGCCCTCAGACATGACATCTCCACTGCCTCCAGCCTTCTCCTCGCTGCAACATTCATCACCCACGCTTCACACCCATATAAGAGCGTTGGTAAAACTATACTCTCATACATTCCCCTCTTTGCCTCCAAGGACAAAGTTCTTGTCTCCACAGACTCCTAAGTGCTCCACTCACTCTTTTTCCCTCATCAATTCTATGATTCACCTCATCTTTATTAGACCCATCCGCTGACACGCCACTCCCAATATCTGAATACGTTCACCTCCTCCATACTCTCTCCCTCCAATCTGATATTCAATCTTTCATCACCTAATCTTTTTGTTATCCTCATAACCTTACTCTTTCCTGTATTCACCTTTAATTTTCTTCTTTTGCACACCCTACCAAATTCATCCACCAATCTCTGCAACTTCTCTTTAGAATCTCCCAAGAGCACAGTGTCATCAGCAAAGAGCAGCTGTGACAACTCCCACTTTGTGTGTGATTCTTTATCTTTTAACTCCTTATGAATTATAAAATTATGCTTTACAATTATAACATTCCTACAATTTCACATTCTCATACTGTATTTACCTTAAAATGTATGCAGAACCCTGCATAACAGCATTACACAGTTTCATGCAGACCCTGATATCAAAACATTACAGTGACATGCAGAACCCTGCCATAACACTATTACAGTGTCACATGCAGACCCCTGCATAACAACAGTACAGTGTTCATGCCCAGAACCCTGCATAACACATTACAGTGTCATTGCAGCAGAACCCTTCATAACAACATTACAGTGTCATGCAGAACCCATCTTATCTAACATTACAGTGTCATGAAGAATCCCTGCATAAACATTACAGTGTCATGCAGAACCCTGCATAACAACATTACAGTGTCATGCAGAACCCTTTCATAACAACATTACGTTCATACAGAAACCTTGCATAAAACATTCCAGTGTCATGGCAGGAACCCTTCATAGCAACATTACAGTGTGATGCAGGAACCCTGCATATCAACATTACAGTGTCATTCAGAACCCTCATAACAACATTTACAGTGTCATGCAGAACCATTATAACAAACATTACAGTTGTCTTGCACGAACCCGCATAACAACATTACAATCGTCATACAGAACCCTGCATAACAACTTTACAGTGTCATGCAGAACCTTCATAAACAACATTACAGTGTTCAATGCAGATCCCTGCATAACATTACAGTTCATGCAGTTCCACTGATAAACAAATTTACAAGGTGTCCATGCAGAACCCTGCTTAACAACATTACAGTTGTCCATGCAGAACCTGCATAACAACATTACAGTGTCATTGCAAGATCCCTGCATAACAACATTACAGTGTCATGCAGATCCTGCATAAGCAACATTACAATGTCATGCAGTACCCTTATAAAACATTACAGTGTCATGCAGAAACCCTTCATAACAACATTGCAGTGTCAAGCAGAATCCTGTATAACATTACAGTGTCATGCAGAACCCTGCATAACAACATTACAGATGTCATGCAGACCCTGCATAACAAATTAACTCAGTGTATGCAGAAACCCTTCATAACAACATTGCAGTGTACATGCAGAACCCTGCATAACAACATTACTCGTGTCATGCAGATCACTGGTAACAAGTTACATGTCTATACTGAACACTGCCTACAACATTGCGTGTCATGCAGAACCTGCAAAACAAACATTACAATGTCATACAGTGAACCCTGCATAACAACATTACAGTGTCATGCAGAACCCTGCATTACAACATTACAGTGTCATGCAGAAACCCTGCCTAAACAACCAATTACAGTGTACATCAGAACCCTTCATAACAACATTTAACCAGTATGTCTGACAGAACCCTGCAAAAACATTATTATTGTCATGCTGAACCCTTCATACACATTACAAGGTGTCTTGCTGAACCCTGCATAATAAACAACATTTACCAATGTCATAAAGAACCCTTCATAACAACATTACAGTGTCATGCAGTACCACTGCATACACATTACAGTGTCATGCAGATTCGGCATAAACAACATTTCAATGTCTATGCAGAACACTTAATAACAACATTCTTTGTCATGCAGAATCCCTTATGCATAACAACATTACAATGTCATGCAGAAGTTGCTGCATAACACCTTGGAAGTGTTATCCAGGAGGATCAACTCGGGGAAGTGTTTTATTATGCAGGATAAACCAGGGGGAAGTGTTATCAGGTAAAAGCAGGGAAGTGTTGTCCGCCCATGGATAACCCACGGGGAAGTGGTATCCACCCAGGATAACTGGGTATCTTATCCACCCAGGATAACTCGTGTTTTGTTTTCCACAACAAAGCTGTGCAAAGCCGTGTCTGCAAACCATGTTCAAATGACAATGCCTTTGATCCATTTTAGGCAAATCTTAAAGAGACGCCGAAAATGGCCCTCTCTGGACAGATTTTTTGTGCGACAGGGATCCAGTGACTCTCAAGCTGGAAGGGAAGTAACCCCAGATAGGGCCTTGATACCTGAATGCCTTTTGGAGGGGGATTCCCTTCCAAACACTAACCTCTCCTCTTACCTCTCCCCTCCTCACCATCTTTCATACACCAACAAGAGTCTTCGATAAAGGTAATAGTGATGTTAAATGTTAATTTATCCATTTCATTAGTCATTTATTTCTCATTGTTTTCTTTAACCCTTTCAGGGTCCAAGGCCAAAATCTGAAGTCACGCACCAGTGTCCAAGAAATTTTGAAAAAAAAAAAATTATTTTTTCTTGCAGAATTAAAGAGCATATTTTTGTGAAGGTAATAAAACAAAAAAAATTAGAATCTGATCAGTACTTACCTGAGGTACAGTGCCAGATGTTTGTAGAAAATGATGTTGGTGGCGGCAACATCGACGAATTCCACATACGCGTATTATATTATTTTGTTGTTTTAGTTGTTTTTTCTTTTCTTTTCCAATTTTTTTCTATTCCTACTAACATTTGGAGATGGCCTGAGAGACCAATAATGTATATTAATTTATATATATAAACTCACTGTATTGAACCACAATAACGCACTAAAGTTATTATCATATTATTGTTTACAACTGTAGTTTATTACAATAAACATGCACAAATATTGTATAATACTATGTTCTATCATTATTTACTTATTTACAATCACTGGACATAGTTTTAGAAATGTGGAGACTTGTGGAACTCCTTGAAACAAGGCACCATGCACAGTGGCACCTTATACATTCCTCACACATAAACGAGTGTCTTTGCGTCTTTGGTGCCGTCGTTTTGTTTGTGCACAGACAATGCATCTCTTTTTTATTTCCTTTGGAGCAAATTTCTTTTGAGTTGAAGACGCTGTATTATGAAATGATCACCTTCTCTTACTAAACGCTTGGGTATATTGTGATGAATTCGAGGACCATGTTGTATTGCAGTTGTGGTTACCGGTACTTCTTATGAGTTGTCTGACAACAGACAAACAAAAAATTCACCATACGGTGTCTGTTTTCCCAGTCTTTTATTTGGTACATATATATGCATTTCAGCATTGAAATGTCCTTGAGATGGAAGAAAAGTTTTTCATTGTACCACTTGTAACTCTCTACGACCACACGTCAACAACCAATCTGCATGTCACTTGTCAACCAAGCGCTTTTTTTTGCGAATATATCAAACTCGTCACTGTAACTGGTTTTCGAATTCGTTCAATTAGTCAACTCGATCAACTTTGCCATGTCTTGCATTTCATTTGCGGTTGAATGGTTGTCAACAAATGTGAATCATGTTTGGTCATGCCACCGTAATGCATGATGTCATTGGCAAGGTATAAAACCTGCACGTCATTCACACGAACACCTGCGTTGAGCCTGGGCATATGTATCGATTAGAAAGCACTGTGCCCACACACATCTGTCTTGTTCACTCGCCATGAAATCACTGAGTAATGGGCTTTGTGTTGTACCAGTTATCGGAATATAATGTATGGCCCTTACAGATAAGGTTGCCCATCATGTTTCTCACTACGTCTGATATACCCAATAACTTAATGGTATCTTTCAATGTTTTACTACCCGTGTATACAAAAATATCCAACACAGGCCACCTGTCACAATCACAGAGTACAAACAATTTTATACCAAAGCGGTTCCTCTTGCTCGCGTATATAATGCTTGAATGACAGTCTTTAACTTGAACAAAATTCAAAGACTCTGGTCAATTACAAGATTCTTGAAATGGATATAAGTACATCTGAACTTTTGTTTGAGATACATTGAAAACATTTCTAATCTTGTATACCTGTCAATTTCTGTCATGGCCTGGTTTTGTCAGAGAAGTGCAACATAGAACAGAGTAAGTATTATAAAACCTGTTCATGGTATTATTTCCTGAAGGATGGGCGGTTACAAATAGCCGATCTGTGGACCAGTATGCTTTTATATTATGCTTATAGTCGTGAGGCATAAGCATTTTTGTTGCCGCAAAAAAGCAAATACATTTCTGCAACAGTCGTCTCTTTCCACCTGTGTAGTCTTGACTGTTGGTGATAGGTCGTAGTTCTGCCATGGTGTACTGGAAAAACTTATTACTTTCCCTGACAATAGTTTCCATCATTGGCTGGTCCAAAGAATAAATTCAAAGAATTCCAGATTCATTGGCCGTGGTTCAAGGGGACAGGTGTGGTAGAATTCCACTTTGCGAGTCATCAAAGTGGTGACGGGTGGGAACAAAATTGGGATTTTGCTGCAATCCCAGATACCGGTTTGCTGGTGGTACTGGACATCATAGGCTGGTTTTGTTCGGGTGGTTGTGGCGGGCTGGATTGGGTGACGCTCCGCTTTGTCCTTGAACTGACGAGTCAGCAGCGTGGGTTCAGGCGTAGGCCACAGCGAGTCACGACATGGCGGTGCCACTACCACCACCAGCCCACTAACACCATCACTGATGTCTTTGGCCCATCCTTTGCCAAGTGTAGACATCATCTCACTATCACTACCTAAAAACGGTGTGTAGGGCACCGGGATGGACTCCGGGATGTACTACGGGATGTACTCGTCCCCTGGGCATAGCATAGGGTACACTACCGGAGCGCATGCGCTGCGGCACATACCACGCTTCACTGTGAATATGTCCATACAACATAATACCTGAAAACGTCAGCCAATACCATACAATCACGTGTCAAACATCGTCATTACTCCAGACCAGGCTCACGGAACATATAGTTCCTTCACGTTTCACGGAAACAACACACGTGATCAATTCCCAATCACAGAGTTGAAGTCAGATCGTCTTTTCTGCAACTTACATATCGAATCCTTCATATTTCAAGGTCATCAAACTCATCAAAGCCGTAGAAATTCGTCTTCATTTCCATATCCTATCAGGTGTCATAACTCAGGGGGAAGAAGAAGCCCAATTTTCCGCGGGAGTGACACCCGTACTCGACGATTCATCTGACAAGGAACGACCGTGTTTGTTTTCCACACAATGCTATGCACGCCTTGATTCAACTTTTGTTCTACGGCGCCACATCCCACTTTCGCAGCAATGCCCATTCTCTCGTTTGTAGGCCTATGACTGCCGCTTTAACGCCTAAACTTGATCTCGCTAGAATTTTTGGGGTAAAAATCAATAAATTTAACTTACCGACCACTCGCTCTATATCTACGGACTGCCCTATAGTTCAACAAACCTAAGTAGTTTCCATAAAATGTATTTTTGTGAATATTTTTTGGGCTTTAACAGCATTAATTGATTTACTTATTCTTTATGGAAATATTCTTCAGTCCATGTTCGGTTTTCGTACAGACATAATATAGAATTGATTAACCCTTTGATCGCGGTCGAATAATACCAGGTACTTTGAATACTAACATAAATTCTAGTTCACATCAAGCTGCACAGCATTAGGCCCACATTGTAGAAGGTCCATTGTCAGTGTGGCTCACTCGCAATGCCAAAAAAATCGATCGTTTCATCTGTTTAAACCTTTTCATGTCCTTTTTCAGCCTTCTGCGGTAACGGAACTATGGACTTTGCAAATCGTGTATCATTCTCTCCTGTATGACTTAACCACGAAGGAATTGTCATGAATCTCAACTATTTCTCTTAAGAACTCAAAATTGTATGGTCATGAGTTCAACTGATGGTTAGTTACAGTGAGATCTTTCTGAAGACTGGCTGAGTGAAGGAGCTGGAAGTGTAGGAGACGAAAGGCACCGCTGTGCACCATCCAAGGACGAGGAGGAGGTTAGTCGACTGGTAGGAAGTTTTATGGACAAGAAATGGACGGAGATTGTCATAGATGAGGAGGATAGAAAGAGTGGATGGATAGAAGAGGAGAATCAGAAGGATGAGTGAGTGTAGTTTAGGAGATATTATGATTGTTTAAAGAAAAAATTAAAAAAAATTTTTTAAATTTTGAATATATTTTTTATATAAAAATTTTTATATGAAAAATTTTCATGCATTATAAATTTTAAAACATCAATATTTTTAATTAAAACTTTTGTTATTTAAAATTTTTGGGGGATACTCTCAAATTCGTAAGACTTTGGTTTTAAATAAAATGGAAGAGGAGAAAAATTTTCCCCGAAAAAATTTTGGGGGCTCCATTTTTTTAAAAATTTACCTTGGAAAAAAGCCCCAAAAATTTTAAAAGGGCCCACATTGGAAAAAGGGTTCCTTTGGCAGGGGGCCACCCATATAAAAAAAAGGGGGGGCCCCTTTTCATTTTAAACCCCTTTTCCATTTTACCTTTTTCGGCCTGTTAGGGGGAAGGAAATATGGCCCTTCCCCTTTGAAAAACGGACTCTTCTCTTCCCTGATGCTCAAACCCCCCAAAAGGAAAAGGTAAAGAAAAACCCCAATTTTCATATTTAATTTTTAAGACCCCCCCCCCAATTTGGAGGAGGTGGAGGAGGGGGGGGGAAAAGGGGGTTTTTTTAGGAGGGGGAGGGGGGAAAGAGGGGAGGAAGAAGAGGGGGGGAAGAAGGAGGAGGAAAGGAAAAGGAGGAAGGGAAAGGGGGAAAGAGGAAGGAGGGAGGAGGAGGAAGGGGGAGGAGGAAGAAGGATGGGAGGGGGAAAAGGGGGGGAGGAGAAGAAGGAGGGGGGAATTTGGGAGGGGGGGAGGGGAAGGAGGGGGGGAAGGAAAAAAAGGAGGAAGGGGGAAAGGTGGAAGGGGGGGGAAAAAGGGAAAAGAAGAAAGAATAATAAGAAGAAAAAGAAAAAAAAAGAAGAAGAATAAAAATAATAATAACCCCTTTAATACCTAAAATAATAAAGGGTAATAATTTGTTCCCTTGGGAAATAAAAACAGTTCCCCCATGACAGTGACAAGATAAGGGGAGATAACATTTGATAAGGGGTGCCCTTTGATGAGCGTAAACAGGGTGGAGGGAGGGGGGCAGCTGTCCTTTCGTCAAACCAGGAGGAGGAAGAGAAGGGAAGGGGGAGGGGGAGGAGAAGAGGAGGGGGAAAGGGGGAGGAGGGGGAGGGGAGGAGATGACGACAAACAAACTTTTGTCTGTCTGTCTTTTTTTCCTGTCTGCCAAGCCCCCTGTCATCCTTCAAAGCCCGCCCCTCAGAGAGACCCCACAAGACTGTGTCATCATCACGTTTACTCACATCTTAAGCGGGAGATACCCACTTTTTTGGGGATTTTTGGGTTTTTTCCCTGGGTAATTTAACTATGTTTTAGTTTGAAATTTTTGTGTACCGTGGACAAAAAAAAGGACAGAGAGGAAAAAAGAGAGACAAAATTAAAAAGAGATAGTTTTTGGGGGAAAAAGAAAATTTAGATAGAATGGGGGGGGAAGCGGGAAAACCCGGCCCCCAAAGGGTTTTGACAGGGGTAGGGGGGTGAGAAAATTGGACCCCAATATGCCCATTTTGACAGCGCGACTCCTGACTAAAACCCAAATTATAACCCACACACTCGCACCAAGACAAGTTTGCTGAAGGGTGATAATAGATTTTTATGAAAGTATCTATGACTATATATGGGGAAAATTTTATTTTAAAAAACCCAAAAGAAAGAAGGGAAGGCGGGAAAATTAAGGAAGGGGACTAGAAAAAAAAGGGAAAGGGAAAAAAGTAATAAAAGGCAATGAAGGAATGTAGGAAGAGAGGTGGAATGCCCCCCGGTAGCCCTCCAGGAAAGGAAAAGGAATAAAGGAAAAATTAGGAAGGGAATGATGAACAAGCCCATTTACCTGGGAAAAAAAAACATAACAAAACTCCCTGCTAATATTTTAAGGAAAACTCCCTCAACGGGGGTGTTTTGTTTTTGGGCACAAAAAAAAAAAAATTCAACAAAAAATCACACAAAATGATTTTATGGTGAGGTGTAAAAAAAACCATTGTGTTGACACCTTTTTTTATGTTTGAGAGTTTTTAAAACACCATGTGATGACACCATGTTTTATGTGTAAAGTGTAAAACACCACTGTGAAAGGGACCCCATGTTTTTTTGGTAAGAGTGTAAAACACCCCCTTTTGTAGGACACCATTTTTCCACGGGATTCCCCACAAGCTGCGGGAAAATTCTAGGAGTATGTTCAGTACTGTAAAATTGGTATATAAAATTTTAAAAAAAATTGTAAAATAAACAATTTTTTGTATTGTTTTTTTTTTTAAACAATTTTTTTGGAAAAACAATAATTGAAAATTTAGTTGGGGGTGCTTTTGTGTTGAAACAACAAGTGTATAATTTTAATTGAAACCTTACTTTGGTCTCACGGGCCACTAAGTTTTGTGAAAAAAAAAAATTGTAAAAAAAAACCCCAACCTTCAATACAAGTAAACCCAAAAGGTTTCCCGGGGTTTTGGGCGGAAAGTCGCTGCTGTTGCCAAAAGGGGCTCTTTTTCTGCAAATTTTCATCCCCTTTTAAAATATCCTAAGAACTAAAGGGAAAAAATTTTTTTTTTTGGGACAAAAAACAATCAGAAAAATAACCCTTAAAAAATTTTCATAAGAAAAAAAAATTTTTTTTTTTTTTTTCGAATATTTTGCGGAACACCGGGGAACAACTTCGGGTTTTGGGGCCCCTTCGACAGTAAAAGGGGTTTAAATTAGAAAACGGGGTTTCCCTTATAGGTACATTTTAAGAACTTTTAAGGGAAGGAATGAGGACTCCCAAGCAGGCCTACTGGCCCCTTTGCTAGGCGGCCCAAAGCACCTACCAGAAAAAGGGGGTTATTTAGCCAAAAAAAAAAAAGAAAAACCCCTTTCCCTTCCTTTTTTATAACTTAAATTTTCTTTGGGTTATTTTTTTTGGCTCTCTTTTTGAATTTGGCAAAATCTAGGACAGGCTTTGACGTGTTCAGGGAGCCCTTTCTACCCCCTTTATTGCTATAAAATAAAAGGTTTGAATACCACCACCAAACTGCCCTTTTTGCTAAAATTGCTAGGTCACCAGCTTACACACTGGGCTGGATTTTCAAATCTCGGGTTTCAACGGAAAAACATTGGGAATTTGATTCCACAAGGCACCTGCTGCCCTTTTCCCCCCATCAGTAAAAAAGGGGTACCTGGGTGTTAGTGGACGGGTTTGGGTTGACCCTTTGGGGAAAAAAAATTTAACCTAATTTTCCAAAATACCCCGGGCAAAAACAAGTGGTTTTCTATTTTTGTATTTAATTTTATTGGGAAAGCAGGGGTGGGTTCCCTTGTATATGTATTGTAAAAAATAAAGTTATTTTTATTATTATTATTTTAAAATTATTTTATTATTTTTATTATTTTTTATTATTATTATTATTATTTTTTTTATTATTATTATTAAAATTATTTTTTATTTTCTTTAAACTTTTTTTTAATTTATCATTATCATTTTTATTATTATTATTATTATTATTTTTAATTATTATTATTTATTATTTTTATTATTTTTACTGGGTATTTCCCAAGATTGTGTTACAAAAACCCTGTTACCATAGGGGTTTTGGGGTTCCCAAACCTTGAAAAACCCGTGGCAGCCAGAAATTCGGGAAAACCCAACTTGTAGTGTTTTATAAACATAAATTTCCCTTTTATTTTCTTTACTCTGCCCTTCGACATTCCAATATCCATTTGTAATTCATCCTGGCCAAATTTTGCTTTTCAGGCCCCGGGTCCCCCAGGGAATCTCACCATTTTTTTTCCTGGGTTTTTAGTCTTTTTTTCCCTTTTTTTTTTTTATTGCAGAGTAGGGATGAACAATAAAAAAATTTAATTTGACTTTTATAAAAGCACAAAACTTTGGGTTTCCTGTGAGTGTCAGAAAGGGAAAGACACTGTCCTGAAAAGTAGACAAACTTTACTGGTTTTTTGCTTTTTCTTACTACTTTGTTCCCTATCTTTCCTCCCCATGCTTGACGTTTCTTTGAAGTTTCCCTAAAGAAAAGGGGTTTCCCCCTTTTACACTGGATGTTAAAGAAATTCCGGAATTTAAAGATCACTGAATCTTTTTTAACACTATTAAAAAATTTTACTTAAAAATTTATGCAATTTTTTTTTTAACAAAACTCTCCTCTTCCTATGTCTATTTTTTCAATTAGCCCTGTAAGTATGAGTTTTTAGCCCTACCCAATGCATTACATGTCTTTTTTAAAGCCCAATAAATTTTTTTTTTCTTTGCAAGAGTACTTTAAGTTTGTTTTTTACAAAAATGTTTTCCCAGTGCAAAAAACCCAAATATAAATGCCTAGGAAATTATGGGCGGGACTTAATTTAAGGGCTTACAGACTATTTAAATTAACTAAAGAAATTTTCCCATAGTTTGTTTAAGTTTTACAACATTTTTTCAGTAGTAAAATTCCTAAAAATTATATTAAAAAAAAATTTTTTAATAAAGTTTTTGCTAAAAATAGTTTACAGAAAGGGGAATGCTAAATTGGGTTTAAAAGGGCAGTATTTTTTGGGGGAAAGATTTATATACTATGTGTTTTAGTAACTCTATGAACTTGGGCCCCATCTTTCTTAAATTTTTTAAGATTTAGGTATTGGGATTTTTTTTGGAAAAATTTAATTTTTTAAAACTGATTTTTTGCCCTAGGGCAGAAAAGTGGTTTTTGAGAAGATTTTAAAAATGATGTTAAAAAAAAGGGTTTATTTTTAATATTTTTCTGGAAAATTAAATTTCCAAAATTTTTGGGGGGCCCTTTATGTGCTTTAGAGTTTTTACCAGTGGGATAGGACATGGGTTTCCCATTAAAGGGGGAAATCTGTGTCTTGTATTATGGTCGGCAAAACCCTATTTTTTTTTAAAAGGGTAAACTACAGTTTTTATACTCCCGAAAAAAATATTTGTTTTGTTTGTTTTAAATTTACTTTTTGGGGCCAGATTGTAGGTTTCTGTTTTCCCTTTGGGGTTTGAAAGCGAAAGTTTTTTTCCTACTAAGCATTTGCTGCAGGCCCCAATTCTAGGATAGTACTTTGGGCCTTATCTTGTGGGCTTTATCTGAATAACATCAGGTCCCCTGTTTTTTTTCTAGATAAACGGGAAAACAGAAAGGTTAAAAAAAACACGCCCCGTGTTTTACCTGGCTGAGGATTCAACATGGACCCCTTGTCCTGACCACAGGACACCTGGACACTAAAATACAAATCATAATTTAAAAAATTTCGTAAAAAACATGCGTAATCTGTAGGCTCCTACATACAATTTTTTTTTCTTTGAAAAGGGTTTTCCCATATTAAAATTTTTACATAGGATGCATAGCATTTCAACCCATCATTTTGGCTACCCCTGTAAGATTAAGATTTGTTTAATTTTTTACCCATTTGTTTTTTTTCCCCACTGGGGTCATTAATCCCCTCCGGGGTTTGGGGCCCAGCCCACAACAAACCCAACCTTTGGGAAAAGCAGATGTAAAGAAACATGTTTAGTGTTTTTTCCCCCGGGTAAAAGTTTTAAAGCTCGTACCGAAGCCCCAGAATCGATCCATCCCAAAGTAAACCTCAGACATTTTTCTTTTCAAAAAATAATCTCAAAACCAAAAAACTTTTTTTTAAAATTTTCAAAAAAAATTTTTTTTGATTACATATCCCCCATTCTCTCTTTTTGGGCAGTAAAACCCGGGTTTTTCCATCCTTAACCCTTTGACGTCGAAAGCTCCTTCTAAAAACTGCCAATTCTTTTTCCCGGAAAAAATTTTTTGGGAAAAAAATAATTATTTTTTTTTATAAAATGATAGGAATCTATTCCCGAGGGTTAAGGGAACCAAAAGTTTGAAATTTGATTAAAAAACTCAGGGAATTTGCTCCCCGAATTTTTGCGCCCCTCGGGGGAAAATTTTCCGCATGGGGATTTTTCCCAAAATTTTGGGAGCCTTTTTTTTGGAAAATTTTCATTGTTCCAGTTGAAAAAACTAAATAGCTTTTTCCCTTTAGAAACCCCCTTTTTTTTTATCAGTTGAGTACAAAAAAACTCCCCCAATACTGATTTGAACTCCCCAATAAATTTGGTCAGAAATAGGAAATTTGGGTTAAATTTCTGTTTTTAAAAAAAAGAGGGCCAATTTTTAAAAATAGAGTGCAGAAAAAACAATGAAAAGCCCCCATTCTTGGAAACTAAAATAAAAATCCTCTTTTCATTATCATGTCTCTAGGCCCTTTTAATATTACTATTGCTTTCTATTTTGATTTTTTATTCACCCCAAAAAATACAAAATTTCTGTTTGCCCCCATTTGCATTATTGTAAAAAATGGTATAAATAATATCAGTGCACAAATGAAAAAAAATTTTAAAACCCCCCAGTTAAACATTTTTTTGAATGTTGGTGTGTTTTGCTTACCCTAACCTTGGTAAAAATCGAACTTTTTTCCGAACTTTGAGTTTTAATTTTAAAAGGTTTTTCGAAAGTGAAACTAATAAAAAATCACCTCTTTTCTGTAATATGTTTACTTTTTATCACGTGAGACCAAAAAAATTGAAATACAATTAAATATTTTACGAAAATACCCCTTCAAAGCCCGGGGGCATTTTAATAAAAAAAAAAAATTTCCCCTTCATGCATGGGTACGGGTTTTTTTAATGTGGTGAACACTGACTACCGGGACCCTTTCTCTCACTTTGGGGGTCTACCATTTTTCTCCTCCCTTGACTTGAAGCCCCCGAATTTAGGGCGTTTTAAATTACTTCCGAAAAAAGGCTTGTAAGAGGTATAAATATGACCAAAACGGGTCAAAGGTGGCCCAAAAAATTTTAAAGGGAATGAAAAACCAAGTAATATTTCCAAAAAAGAAATAATGAAAAATCCAATTAATCCTTTTTCCAGATCCCCAAAAATAAAAAAAAAAAAAAAATACATTATCTGAAAATTTTCTAAAATTTTAAAACATACAAAAACAATGAGAAAAAAAATGAAAAAGCACTAATTTTAAGGGGTAAATGAACTTTTTAATCACTATTACACACCTTTATTAAAGACTCTTTTTTAGCATATGGAAGAAGGTTTAAAAGGGGAGAGAGAGGAGAGGTTTTTTTTTGGAAGAGAATCTCCCCCAAAGGACTTCAGGTATAAAAACCCCATCAAAATCCTATCAAAGCCCTCCACATTGTTAACCCCTGCTATCTTTTTTTTCTTTGGATCCACCCCAAACCCCCAACAACTTCTCCAAAATCCTGGGTTTTTTTTTAAAATCTCTGTTTTTTTAGATAAATTTTTACCCCCTTTCACAAAAACAGTTTCCCTCAATTTCTGCTTTTTTTTCCCCGGAGGCAACTGATTGTTCATGTTATTTCCCCATAATCTTGGCAAGCTTTGTCCACTCAACACCACTTTCATTTTTTTGCAAAAAGTTCTTTTTTTGAATTCTGCCCAAAATTTTTCCCCTTTTTCCAAAAGGGGCTGGCACCAAAACTTCCTTTGCCCCCGGGGGTTTGGCTTTTTTCACATCGCAAAAAAATAAACGGGCCCCAAAAAAAAAAATAATGGTTTAAATCCCATGGAGCATTGCTATTTTTTTAAACAGAGACAGGGGCAGATTTTGAGTCTGGAAAAGTGAAAAGGGTGGTGCCCCAAAGCGAGTGGAGGAAATTTGTTTAAGTTGTTTTTCCAAAGTGGATATTACAAAACCCTAGGGGAAAAATTTTTCACCGAAATTGTGTTTGAATTTTTAATTTACGTTTTTTCTAAAACTGGAACAAAAACCGGGGATCAAATGGATTATTTTAAAGCACCTTGGGGGGGGGGGGCCCCATAGATTTTTAGTTTTAGTTTTAAAGATTTTTTTATTTTGAAAAATTTTACATGTTGGCGAGGAATATAATATTTGGGGTGTCATCCCAAAAAACCCCCTCTGTATGTTTGAGCTTTTTTGGGCAAATTTAAAAGATTAACTTAAATTTGAAAGGGAAAAATACATAGTTTATATGGTCTTTAGATTTTTTTTTGAGTGAGTACAGGAAAATTTAATTTTATATCAGGTGATCCTACATAGGTTGAAAAGGAGATTTTTTAACATTTTTAAATTTTAGTTAATAAAGATTACAGTTTTACAAATGTAAAAAATTTTTAAAACAATTTACAATATGATGTTTCCAGTTTTATTTAAAACAATTTTATTTTTAAATTTACAATGAAAAGAACAGACACCCTAATTTTGAAGTGTCAGGGGTTTAAAGCATTTTTTCAGCAAAAATAAAATACCCCTTTTGAAAAAATGGTAGTGGTTAGGTAAAATTTTGGTCTGGAAAATTTTGGGAAATTTAAAGGGTAAATTTTTTTTTTTGGGCCCTTTAATTGATTTGCAGACAGGGGCCCTTTGTTTTTTTGGCCCAATAAATTTCCCCAGATCTTTGGGCCTTTTACATCCCAATAGCTTTTTTCCCCATATGTGTTCTTTTTAAGTTATCAAAAAAGGATTTGGGAGAGGGGGTTTTCCCTTTAGAGTAAGTGTTCTGTTTTATGTAGTGGGCACAATGATAAGGGGGATTTTTTGGTATATTTAGCAATTTTAAGACTCTAAAAAGAGGTGAAGGTTTGCCTAATGCAGGAGTTAGTAACGTCACCTGCAGTTTTTTGGTAGGTTATTAACCCTTTCGGGGTTCCAAAAGCCAAATCTCAAAGGGTGCACCAGGGCCCAAAATTTTAAAAAAAAAAAAAATTTTTTTTTTACATTTTTAAAAAGAAAAATTTTCTGTAGGAAATTTAAAAAAAAAAAAAAAAAAAATTTTTGTTTCCATATTTACCAAGATATGGGTGTAAAGTTGCCCCTGAAATGATCTGGGGGCCGGAAAACCCCCGTGCCTTCCTAAAGTCTCATTTTTTACTTGGGGTTTGTTTTTTTCTTTTTTTTCTTTTTAAAATTTTTTTTTCTAGAAAACCCTTTTTAGGGGCCTTTTAAAAGATAAGATTTCGTTCAGTTTTTTTAAACCTCTGAGGGTTTGTCACCCGGAAACAACCCAAGAAAGTCAGTGAATCGTTGGGGAAACGGGTTAAAAACATTTTTTCCTTTGGGGGGCCCTCAATCTTGTCCCCCAGGTTTGAAACCCCACACCAGTCGACTAACACCCAGGTACCTATTTGCTGCTAGGTGAACAGGACAACAGGTGTTGGGAAAAGGGGCCCAAAATATTTTTCCCCAAGCGGGGGAATTAAACCCCGGGGCCCCCCGTGTTGAAGGGGGGAGTTTTAAAGCCACCAGGCCCCCGGGCTTGTGAGACCAATTTAAAAATATAATGTATAAATGACACTAAATTGAAATTCACAAAATAACTGTATTTAAAAAAACCCATTATTTGCTTAAAAAAACTTGCTTAAAATTTTAATTTAAACAAAAAAAAAATGTGAAAATTTTAGTTGGTTGTGTTGAGAAACAACAGTACCTTTAAAACGTAGTACCTTAAGGTAAATGGTTGAAAGATGAATGGTTTTTAAAATTTTAGAAACATGGGCAACCTTGGGTATTTTTATTGGGGAAAAAACGTTTCGCCACACAGGGGCTTCGCAGTCCATAAAAAAGGGAAATAACTTGAACAGAAAGGAAAATTAGGAAAATAAACCCTTCAACCTTGAGTCGTTGTGGTCAATCCTAATTCTTTAAAAAAATAGGGCATAGGAGCGAAGAAGCAGTGTATAAACCCCGTATAAAGGAGGGGTGCACCAGTCAAAAGGGGGTTGTCACATTTCCCAAAAAAATAATAAATACGAGGTACCACTAAAAAACCCCTACCCAAGGCAGGCTTTTCGGGCAGACTTAGTTTAAAATTTTAAAGTTTAAAATATTAAAAAAATTTGGGGTAAGTTTTATTATGGGTAAGTGACTAAATACTATTTTTGTGAGTTTAGCAATGTGAATGCCTTTGGTTTGGCTTTTTACATAGTTTTTTAGTATTGGGGGTATCAAAAGCCCAACTTATGACTAGTTAAGATTCGTTTTTTAAGGTTGAGATTGATATTTCTGTTTTTTGGCAAAAGGGTTTTGTGAGTGTAAAATGTGAACTGCCAGGTGGTATTCTGTAATAGTTGACAAAGGGGGTATCCCGGGGGAAAAAGATGTTTTTTTGATGGTAGTTTTGAAAGGGGAGAAAGTGTCCCGCAATTCTAGGTTTTAGGTAGGATGGGTTTCCCGATTTTAGGGGTTTTACAAACATTGAATTTTTTTAAAGGTTTATTTGGGACACGGGGGGAATATCATTTGAGATGTTTTTTGTCTGGTGTTATGCCGTGGGTTCTGTCCAAATATCAAAAAAG
Organism: Cherax quadricarinatus; assembly: GCF_026875155.1. Classification (NCBI taxonomy): domain Eukaryota; kingdom Metazoa; phylum Arthropoda; class Malacostraca; order Decapoda; family Parastacidae; genus Cherax; species Cherax quadricarinatus. Next base: position 4,880,563 of record NC_069494.1, read on the forward strand.
CGTTTTAGGTCAAGGTTTAAAAATTTTGGGAAATTTTTGGTCCGTAGAAAGTAGGGTTGCACAGTAGTAAGTGTGGAAGTACTGAAAAGGGGGTAAGTTTTTGGGTCTATGAAGAGAAGGGGGGGGGGGGGGTTGCCAGGGATGGGATTTAAAAGGTTAAACCCTTAAATGCGGCCCTTTTTTTTGGGTTAAAATTTTCTTTAGGTGTGTTGCGCAGTTTAACCCCAAAGGGACAGATAGCATATGTGGGGATGGATTAAAATGAATGGGAATAGGTGAGAAGGGGAGTTTTTTCCCGGGAAAGTTATATCGTATCTTGGAAGGATCCCAACCCCTTTTGGATACTTTTTTTGTTATGTGTTGGTTATGGGGGCGAAATTCAAAAATTTTTTCGAAAGGTTTAAAAGGGTAGGGGTTTGCCCTATTTTTTTCTGGAAATTTGAAATGTTGTCAATCTTAAGTTAAAATTTTCACATTCCCCTGCTTGCTACCAAACCTAATGTAGTAGGTTTTTTAGTGTTTTAAACGTAAGTTTTTTGGCTGTCATCCCAAATTTGATATTTTTATCTCTCCTCTTTAAAAATGGGGTTTTGGGGTGGCAAATTGGGTGAGGGGATAAAAATAAGTCGTGTCATCAGAAAGAGAATTTGGGGGTTTAGGTGTTTAGATACTTTGGGGAAAATCATTGATTATATGGGAAGAGCAGGGGGCCAAAGGGTGTGGAAGTAGGTCATGCCCCCGGGGGGAGGCAAAACGAAGAATTCCCAAGAATTAAGATCCCAAAAAAGTTGGGAGTGTCTGCAGGATTGTAAAATTTAATGGGTTTAAAGAAAACCCACACGTTGTTAAATTTTGGGCACATTGTACATGTTCTAAATTTTAAAAAATTTTTGGTTTCTTTGAACCCTTTATCTACAATCCTTTTCCCGCACTGCAACTTCTTTTGGGGTTTTTAAAACTTGGGAATTTTTTGCTTGCCTAATCCTTGGGGGGACCTACTTCCACATTTTTCAAATGTGGCACCCCCTAAAACTGCTGCACCTCCCCTGCCATATGGTTTTTTAAGCGCTTTTCCGCTCATATGCCGATTCCCATTTTAAAAATTGATGGGCTGACCACATCGACCCCTGGTTGAGGGAATGATTACCTTTATTTTTTCCCCCTGGGGTTTTTCAAATTTAACCCTTTTTTTGGGCTGAAAGAAAACCCCTGTTTTGGCGAAAAGTTTCCCCCAATAAAGATAACCCAAAAGTTGCACATTTTCTAAATTTTAAAAACTTTGGTTCCCCAAAAATCCCCCAAAAGGTTTCAATGGTACCTGGGTACATTAAAATGGGACAAAGATACTTAAGGACATGGGGACCATAAGGTACTGTATGGTAAAGTTGTTAAATTTAACCAAAACGCATAAAAAAAAATTTTATTTATTTTTTTCCCCTTAAAAAAATTTTTTTTTGAACAAAAAACAGATATTTAAAAAAGGTCCGCCCTCACAAATCCGGCAATCAGTTTTTTCGGTTCCCGGTTTCCTTCAGATTCGGGACTAATTTTGGCTACATAATTTCAAATTTCCAGGGGCGCCCCACCAAAAATGCTGGGAAAAGTTTGGGGGGCGCTACTTCTGCCTAAGTCATTCCAATTTCTTTTTTCCCCCCATTTAGTGGGGGTTTAAAATGCTTTTCTTTTAAGGCCCCGCCTTTGGGTTCCCAAAGGGAAAAAAGAAATTTTTCTCATTAATAAAAACACCTACACAGTGCTTTTCCCTTAACCCTTTGGGGTTTCGGCCCTTAGTATGGCTTCGACCCGGGTTTTTTGATTTTTACTATTGCCTAAAATTTTAGCGCCCCTCAAATCTAGTGGGGGGAAAGGGTAGGCCTTTCATATAAAGAATGGGTCTATTTTGGTAAGTGTGCACAGTATAAAAAAAAAACCTGCAGCACCTGCCCATAATGAAAAAAAAAAAAAATTTGACCTTTTTTTGGGAAAAAAATAGCGAAATTTTTAAATGAAATTTTTGCATGGTATTTAAAGTTGTATTCAAATTTTCCCGGTCTATTTTTTTTGAAAGGAAGACATACTACAAAAAATAAAGATGATTTTGATTTGGGTTTTTTCTATGAAAGTTCCCCTTTTTTAAAAAAACTCAAAGTAGCAGAAATGTTGATTTTTAAACAAAAGGGTTTAAAAGTAAACAAAACATGCTATGTGTCCCCCAAAACACATCAAAATGGTGAGCTAATATTTTTCACAAGTTTGGGCCAAATTTTATTTATACCATTTTTAAAACCCAAAGAATAGTCTGCAAACGTAAAACTTTTTTTTTTTGAGAATAAAAATTCAAAATGGAAAAACAAAAGAATGTAAGAGGGGGGCCTTGAGACCGAAATAATGAACAGAGGGAAAAAGCCATTTTAGTGCCAGTAAAGTTTTTTTTTTTTTATTTGGAACCCATTTGGAAAAATTTGGGATCTTTTGAAATTTGTGTGAAGTTGGGGAAAATTGCTAAATTCTGACGACTGTACTGGGCAGTTGAAATTGGAAAAATTTGGGGGGTTTTTTTGCACTCAATTTGATAGAAAAAAAGGAGTTCTAGCGAAATTTCTTTTTTTTTGGTTTTGGGCTAGTCCCGTTTGGAAAATTGGGGCCAAAAAAAGGGGCTCAAGGGGGGCAAAATCGCCAATGCATGAAACCCTTTGCCGAGACCGCTAAATTCGCGAGAGCATAATTTTGTAAGTTTTCCCCTCAAAAATTTATACTTTTGGTGTCATTTTGATCGGGGGGAAAAGGGTTCTCTAACTTTTCTAAAAAAAAAATTTTTTTTTTTTTTTTTAAAATTTTGGGCCCAACCCCCGAGAACGAGTCTTTTGGGGGGGCCCCGTCCACCTTCCCAAAAGGGGTTTAAATACACATTTACTACTTTAATTAAGTAGAAAAATATTCAAAAAATTGTAAAATAATGATTGGGTTTTTATTTTTAGCGTTTCACTTCTGGAAATATTCCAAAAAATTTTTGGGGTTTTTCCTGGGGGGTAAAGGGCAGATATTTTGCAAAAACCCTAGAACTAACAAACTTTATTTTTTTGGGGGAAAGTGCAAAAACCAAAAAAATTTTTTTTTTAGCATTGTTCTCTCTTACCCAAAGTGCCCCCAAAAAACCTTTTTGTCGTGCCAAATAGGAAATAACCCCCATGCCAAAAAGGGAATTTTTATAAACAATTTTTCTTTCAAATTGTTGTTTGGGATTTCTAATTGAAAAATATTTAAAGTAAATAAGAAAATACTTTGCTGTGCACCAACAATGAAAGGGGAAAAAAAACGGAAAAAAAATAGTTGTTTTTTACCGCCCCTTGGTAAAGAAGAAATCAAAAAAGGGAAACTAAATACAAAAATCAAGGGGGGCCCCCAAAAAAAACGTAAAGAAACACAAAAACTTGGGAATATTATGGTCTTTTAAAGACCATAGTATAGGTTGGTAGACAGAACCACCCCGGGAAGTACTTTTCCCTCCTGCCCGATGGGCTGTGGGAAAAAGAAACCTGTAAATTTTTTTGATGAAAGGTAAAGGGTTGCTGGTGCTTTTTTTTGTTCATAAACAGCTTTTAAAAACAGGGATACTTTCATTCCAAATTTACCCTTTGGTCACCTCACAGACACGCATTTTCATATAAAATTTTTTTCATAAAATCTATTTTTTTTCTCCATTTTCTAAATAGGGTCTTGTTTTCTTTATTTCTTATTGTCCATGGGGGGAAAGGGAAAAGAATTTTTTCGTAAGCCCGCGTGTTGTATGGGCCCCACTAAAATGTGGGAGCGAGGGCTAGTAACCCCCTTTTCCTGTAGACATTTACTAAAAAAGAAAGGGAAGGGAAAAAATTTTTAAAACTGGAAAGCTTGAAAAATTTTAAAAAGTAACAATTTTTTTGCACAAAAAAAGTTTTTACAAAGACAGGGCCCTATGAATTTACTTACTGTATTGCTGAGCGAAGTAGAATGGGGGTAAACTGTTAGGAGTGTAATTAAAAAAAAAACAAAGTTTTATTGGGTCACGGTTAGACATTTAAAGACAAAATGAGAAACATTTATGAAAATAACGATTTATGAATCAATTATTCAGTATTTTTTTTTGTTCGTTGAGTAAGTGATTTTTGGAAGGGAAAAGACTTGAATTTTAAAAAGACAGCGTTTTTTTTTTTTTTTATATTCCCCAGGGAATAATTTCCCCGATTTTAGGGCCCCCTTTTTTGTGCATTAAGGTTTTTCATAGTGCGAGATGGCACGGGAAAATTTGCAAAGAGTGATCGTACCTTGTGTTATGGCTTTCGTTCTGTTGAGGTTTGGGAAGGAGACGCTTGAGGGGGGGGTTTATATTTAAAATTAAATGTTCTAAACATGTAGTAGGTACAAAAAAAGTTTTGGATTTTTTTTATGGGGAAATTGGTTTAAAAGTTTTGAATATTGAAGGGGGTCTGCCTGTAGTGGGAATTTAAACTTTTGGGCTGCGGGGCCCTTTTTTTGGGTAATTTTTTGGTCTGAGATGGTTTTTTTTGTTTAAAACCCCCTGCAAAAATTCCATAGGGGGGATAAGGGGAAAAAAGTAGTGAAATGGGCCCCGGGGGGGTGACTTTTGGGGAAAATATTACCGTACTTCGATAGTAAAGGCCCGGGTCCTTTTAAATTTTTTTGGAAATTTGTTGTTTTGTGTTTTTAAATTTTTTGTCTATTTTCAAGGGGGATTCCTTAAAAAAATTTTTCCCCCTGTGAGTTTTGTGATTGGTGATCCATTTATCATTATGTTAAGAGGGGCATCTGTAGCTCTGTTACCAAACTGAAAAGAAGTAGGTTTTGCAATGTTTAGAGAAAGGGTTTTTTAGTTTCCCCATCCGGTAATATTTTTTGTAATTCGGTACTTACAGTATTGGCTAGCATGACTGGGGCTTTAGGGGAGTGAAAACGTATGTAGGGTCATTTTGCAAATAGTGGGGTTTGAGTATTGGGGATGCATTTTTAAATCATTTATGTAAACAAAAAAGGAAGAGGGCCCAAAAACCCTTCCCCGTTGGACAAAACCCCCCCGGGAATTGGCTGTGCGGAAGAGGGTTTTCCCCCTTTTTGTAACAAATTTGGCTTTGGGTTTCTGAAGGGAAAGACTTTGGTTTGTTGATGGAGTGCCCCCTTATCCATAGTGCCCCAATTTTTTTAAAGGGCAAGTCATGGTCAAAATGAAAAAAAAAGCTTTTTTTGTAAGTCAATGAAGATTCCCCCGTGGGACTTCTTTTTTTTTCTATTGCAGTGTATATAGGGGTTTTAGCCCTGTGTATAATACATCATTTAGTTTTTTTTTTTGGGCCGGGAAAACCCAAAATTTACAGGATTTTAGTAAGTTGTGGGAGACGAGGAAAAATAGATTTGCTTTTGGGAATTTAATTTTTTTGAAAAAGGATTTGTTAAAGAGTGTTGGGAATGATTTTGGGATAGCCCCCTGTTTATCTTTTTTTTTATAAAAAAGGGGGTGGCTAAAGGGATTTAAATCTCCTGTCTTGTTTTTTTGTGTGTTTATAATAAGGGAGACTTCGTTTGGGTTTTTTCGGGAGCTAGGAACAGTGGTTTTTTCGGGTTTTTTGCCAGTGAGGTAGTCATTGGGTGGGGTACTGAGCTTTTGGGTTTTATTGGCAAGGTTTTTTCCTTAGCAGAGGGAAAAAATCATTGAGTCTGTTTGTATTTCAGTTTGGGGGGGAGTTGGGGTTCGTCTGGTTTTTTTTAATTCAAATTTTTCTATTTTTTTGATAGCTTTTTTTTTTCCTAAATTTTTTGATAGGGTTTTTTTCCGTCTTTTTTTTTTAAAACCCCTTTGTAAGTTTGGGTAATTTTGTTCTCATAATACAAAATTTTTTAAACCCTTCTTAAAGGGCCGGTTTTAAAATTGTGAGTAATGTTTTGTTTGGTTCTGGTTTATTTTTCCCCCCCTGTACTTTTTTCGTATGGATTTTTTATTTATGGATTTGAGGGTGCTGGGGGTTGCCCCCGGGGCTGTTCAGTCTCTTGTGTCAAACCGGGTTTTGTTTTTTAGAGCAGTGCTTGTTATAGGGTATTTGGGGGCTTTTTTTTTAAAAAATTTTTAATACATTCATCCTTTTCTTTTATAGATTTCTAGTCAGTGTACCCTCAATGTTTGTAACTGCTGCTGTGAAAATTATTAATGGCTTTCCCCCATTTTGGAAAACTGAAAGTGGCCCTTTTGTAGTATCTTGGGGTAATTTGCCAAGATTTGTTATGAGGAAGGGAAAAAGGGGAGTGGTGTGTGGTATTTTTCTGTGATTAGGCCTGTTTTAAAGGGGATATGGTGTTGGTCCCCGATTTGGCCAAATAGGGGAAACCCCTAATCTCTTGGGAACTCTTTGTAGGTTTTGTTACTGTTTTGGGAGCAACATGCAGTTTAAATCATGTTTGTGAATTTTAGTAAAAGTGGGTTTGGTCTTGCAGGAGGGTTTTTTATTGAAGCCACCTGAGGGGTAGTAAGTGATCTTTTTTCAAAGGTTCCTCAGTTATCCCAAATTTTCCCAGGGTTTTTACTAAAAAAGGCTAAATTTTTAATGTGGGGAATCTGTAGGGGTGTTTATCACCCGTGGGGAGGCCAAAAACACACTATTACCCCCTTCCCAAAAATTAAAGGCAAAATTTTTTTCATTCTGATATATTCATTTTTTCCAAGTTATTAAATTGCTTTGATTTTCATAAATTAAAATGAATTGTGGGTAATAAACAAAACTACAGAGATGATTTTTAGCAACCCCTATTGAAGCTAATTTAAAATTTTTATCTTTTTGCCCCCTTTTCGTGTCTTATACAACCCCAAAAAGTTTAGTCAGTAAAGATAAGTTTTAAAAAGGAAGTTTGATGTTAAAAGGGTTTTTTATTTCCTTTTAATTTGTGCTTTATTTTTTACTTTTTACTTCTTTTTTTTATTGCTATTAATTGCTCAAAATTTTTTTTGTTTTCAAGTCAAATCTTACTCATAAAATTTAAAGTTATTTGTGGTAGCTATAATTTTTAAATTTTGTTTACCCCCTATTTTTTAGTCCCTTTTTTTTTATTGTGTGGTGCAATTAAATGGGATATGCCTATTACATTATTTTGCAATTCCCTGTACAGGTCTTTCCCCTTTAAAATTTCCCCTTTTTCAACTTTTAGCGGGCTTTACACATTCGTGAATTTCCCCGCCGCCAAAAACATATTTTTAAAATTTCCCCCCCCCTGCGCAACCCCTAAAACCCCCCCCCCCCGACCCCCGCAACTGGCAGCCAGCCTGCTACTCCCGTGTGGTGAGTATTTTTTTTTTTCATTGTTTTTATTAAACTATTGTATAAATGTCAACCCCCTTCATGAATGATATTGGGGAAAGGTCTTTTTTTTGGATAGGTATTGGAAAGGGGACAAAACATTTTTTTTCTCATGAACAGGGCAAAGAATCGAAAAATTTTTACTGCTAATAAAAATAATAATAATAATAAAAATAAAATAATAATAATTAAAAATAAAAAATACAATAAAATTTAAGTTAATTGTACAAAATACCAGGGTTGAAAACAGTGGGGAGGCATCGGAGTCAGTTTGTTTTGGGTTTAAAAGCTGGGGTGAGCATTTGTCCCTGTGCTTTCCAAACATTTTACAAAAAATTCATTTTGTGTTGGGGGATTTTTAGATTTAGTGCGACGCAATGGGGAGGCCTTGGGGTTTAGGCAGTGGGAAAAGGGGTGGTGGAGGCAGTGGTGGAGGGGGAGTGGTTGAGGGGAGTGGTTGAGGCCCCGTGGTGGAGGCAGGGTGGAGGCAGTGGTTGGGCGTGGTGGAGGCCCGTGGTTTTAGGCAGTGGGGTTTAGGCAGTGGTTAGGGAGTGGTTGAGGCAGTGGTTTTGGGGAGTTGGAGGCAGTGGGTTAGGCAAATTGGTATTTAATAACATGTTAATTTAAAACCCTTAAAAAATGTATGTATATTGTACAATATTTTAAAAATGTTTTCCCTGTATTATATTGTTTTTTAGTTAACAAGTAAGGGGAAACAGTATTTTATTTATATTTCCCACAGTTATTTGGGGGATCAAACCCCTCTTTATTTTTTTAACATTTGTGGGCTCTTGATCCCCCAACCCTCGGAAAGTTGAGGGAGACCTCTACTATCTTTTACAAAATTGGGACCCCAAATAAACCCCATAATTTTTTTTTTTCTTTTTTTAGTGCTATTAACCTTTCTCAACTCAAAATTACAAGCTAGAAACTTACCCTAAAAATTTAAAATTTTATTTATAGTGACTATCTGGTTTCCCTTTAAAAAATTGTTTTTCCACTACTTTTTTTAGGGCCCTTTTAATTTTCTACTTTTAATTTTAGCTTTAAATAATACAAAAAGTTCCCTATAAATTTCCCTTTGGTTTTAAAAAAATTAAGGAGCTATTTTCAGATGCTAAAGTGAAAAACTCTAATTTAAATTTTTTTCTATCTATTCCTAAGTTCCTTTATTTTTATTACCACTTTTTTTTTTTACCCTACTTATTTTAGTCCCTTTTATATTTTCACCTTTTTTTGCTTTCAAGAACTGCTTTTTGTTCACAATTCACATTTGGTTAAAAATAATTAAGGAGCTATTTTTTGTTTAGCTTTAAAAGTCTTATACTTAGTTAATTATAGATTCACTAAAAATCTTATGATTACAAGCTTGCTGATACCAACTTCTTATTGAATGACTTAAATGAATCAAATAGAAACTGTAATTACTAACAGAGAAAAAAACAAAGGACTTCTCAGACCAACAATAACATAACTTTTTTTTCTAAAATGTCAGTTTTTAAGCAACTTTACGATAACCTACAGCATTCAAAAAATTCCCTGATGCCTTATGTCATCATGATCTCCCCAAAACCCTGGCAAAACCCAGATACTACAGATGTTTTTGGCTTTCCCTGGTTACACGCCTACAAACTGTAGGAGATCAACAGGGGTGGACGCTAAAAACTACTCGCCCAAACTAGAATGTATCAAAAATATTGCACAAGGGGAAACTGGGGAATTATAATAGGAAAATTTAAAACCCCAAATCCCTACAAAAACCTCTCACAGTGTAAACTTTCGATTTCCACAGTCAAATATCAGTATTTTATAAAAAACTAGGAAAAGTATGAAACTGATGCACACATAAATAAAGATCAAACTTCTCTAGGAGACTTCAGTTCCCCTGCAGCCAGGACCCACTTGTAACTAAATTCACAAAACTATGATAACGATGTTAAACCCAACAGAACAAAACCTGAAAGAATTACAGGACTAGTGTTTCCCTATTAGACCACATCTGGCCCAATACCATATCCTTTTAAAATCAGGAATAATCAAGAAAATACCACAGCCCATACCCTTTCTCAAACCAATTAGGTAAATTCCCCCAAGGGGACCTACTAAAGAAAACCTTCAGGCTTTTTTTTATGGGCGCTATTCCCCCTTTTCAGGGTCCAGGGCAAATTTAAAAGGCGCCCCGGGTCAGAATTTAAAAAAAAAAAATTGTTATTTTTTCTTATGGAATGGTAGAGAATCTTTTTTAAAGGTTTAAAATATAAAAAAAAATTTGAAATTTAATGGAAATTGACAAAATTATGTTTCACAAATTTTTGATGTGTTAGCGATTTTGTAAATCAGAAATTTTGCGATTTTTGACTCCATTTTGGGCCAATTACATTATTCTAGTCGCCCCAATTTTTAGCTTTTTCACTAGTATTATTTCCTTCTGTCGACTGAGAAAAGAAATTCCCAAAGTCAACTGTTTCAATAAAAAATGGGGTTGTCGGAAATTGGTAATTTGGCCAATTTAACACAAAGTTTTAAAATATTCCAATTTCAAAAAAGGGCCCAGAATAAACAATGTGGTATTCCTGCCCAAAAAACTAAATTTCCTCTGTTCATTGTTGCATTTTAAGGCTTTACAAATGAACCCCTTTGTTTTTTTTTTTCCCCTAATGAATTTTTTTTCAAACCAAAAAAAAAAGAAGATTCACTGTTTTGCAATATTGTAAAAATTGTATAATATTTTCACCACATTGTGAATGTATATTGACCCCCCAGTGGCTGTATTGACAGTGAGGCGTTTGTTTACTCCAACATCCGCAAAAAAATTAGCATTTCGCAATTTTGAGCTCGTTTCAAAACCATTTCCAGTGCTAAAAACAGTCAAATCTCTTATTCTGTAATATGTCTTCCATTCTTTTAATGAGCCAAGAAATTGCAAATCACCCAAAAACATACGAAAAAAAAACACTGAAATTCGCTGTTTTATCGAAAATCAGGTTTAGTTTTTTTTTCACTATACCTGTGTGCGGGAGGATTTGTTTTATGTGGTGCACAATACCACACAGATGTATTTCTCATATCTAGGGCCCCAAATTTTCCCCTCACAGCTTATCAGGTGAGTGGTCATGGCGTGATCTCCGGTTTGGACTTGAACATAAAGCCGGTTTGATCTATGGGAGGACCCTGAAAGGGTTAACAACCCCACAACAGAATGACAAACATCAAATGGCAAATGAGCTAGAATCTATACAGATACTGATGAATGTATTAAAAATTTTTTAAAAAAAAGACCCAATACCTCTATTACCTGAGTTTACCCGGGAGAGTTCGGGGGTCAAGCCCCCGCGGCCGGGTCTGTGACCGGCCCCCTTTGGGGTCAGGCCTGGGCAACGGCTGTTGCTGCTGGCTGCACGCAAAAACCAAAGTACGAGCCCAGCCCCCTGTCCGGAACTGACTTTTGGGGGCTTTGTCAGTGCCCGCTTGAAGACTGCCCGGTGTTTTTGGTAATCCCCCCTTATGTGTGTGGGGGGCAGTTGAACAGTCTCGGGCCCTGACCTTTTTGTATGTTCTCTTAAAGTGTAGTGACACCCCCGCTTTCATTGGGGGGATGGTGCATGTTCCCAAGTCTTTTGCTTTGGGTAGTGAGTGATTTTCGTGTGAAAGTTCGGTACTAGTCCCTCTAGGATTTTCCAGGTGTATTTTAATCATTTTTCTTCCCCCCTTGGTTCCAGGGAAAAAAGGGTTTTTGGGAAACCCTCAAGCGCACAAAAATTGAGGGGGTTTTATCTCATTATGCGCGCCTGAAATTTCTCGGGTACATTTTTAGGTCGGCAATTTCAGGGGGCCTTAAAAAGGTGCTGTTAGTGTGCGCAATATTCCACCCTAGATAGAACAAGTGAAAACCGGGGGGGAAAGGAGGGTCTTTAAAAATGGGCCCTTGGGGCCTCCCTGGTTTTTTAAAGGGTTTTCATTTTTTTCCAAATTTTTTTTTGTCATTTTTTCTAGAAAAGATTGCCATTTGGTTTTTCCCCCCAAAATTTGGTTAGGGTCCCTTTGGGGGGGTTGGAAGGAACCCTTTCCGACTTTGATCCCCCCCAAACCCCCAAAAAACCAACCAAAAACCCAAAAAACCCAAAACCCAAAAAAAAAAAAAAAAAAAAAAAAAAAAAAAAAAAAAAAAAAAAAAAAAACAAAAAACCCCACCAAAAAAAAGGGAAAGACCGGTGCTGTGGCTGCCACCCGGGTTTTGGGTTGGATATGGGATAAAGGAACAAGTGGGGTGAATACTGTGCCTTGTGGAACGGCTTTTACCTTTAGCTGCCTGGGACTTTTCTCTTTTGGGACGACTACTCTCTGTGTTTGTTAGTGAGGAAAATTATAGTTTCCTTTCGCCCCGATTTTTTCCTGTTATTCCTTTACCACGCTTTTTTGGGGGGCTTTTTAAGCCATGGTAAACACTTGTCGAAGGCTTTTGAAAAAGCTTTTTTATATTACATCTGATTTTTTTTGGGCTTCAGTGCATTTAGGACCTTGGTAGTGACCCAAAATAGTTAAAGGACAGCCCAGGGGAAAACCTGTTCAAAAACCCAGTTGCCCTGGGTTGGGGAATGATGGGTTTCTAGAGGGGTGGGATCTTGCTTCTTAGGCCCCTTTTTCAAAGATTTTTATGATATGGGATTTAGTGTATTGGTCTGTATTTCTTTGCTGTTGTTTTTATGCCCCCTTTGGGGGAGTGGGGCTATGTCTGTTTTTTTTTAGAAACTGGGGGAGGGCCCCCCGGCCCCTGCCCCCTCTCCATAGGAGGGAAAAAAGGCTCGTGATGGGGGCTTTCTTGCGTTTGTAAACACAGATTTCCCCTGATTCCCGGGGGCGAGTGAGGGGCATGTATTTATCGCCTGTTCGAAGTCATTTGGCGTCAGGATAACATCGGATAGGCTTGTTTTAACAAATTTTGTGGGGCCTTCCAAAAATTCTTTTTGATTTCGATTTTCAGTCTGGTTAGCGGCTTGCTAAAAATGAGTCATTTTGGGGACTTGGTAGCTCATCTTTTCCTTGCTGTATTGTGAGGACCCATCTTGTTTAAGTAGGGGCCCATACTGGACGTTTTTTCCGTTTTTTGATTTGGCATGGGAGAAGAAATATTTTGGGGGTTTCTTTTCGTTTCATTTTTTGGCTTTTAGTTCTTCCCGCAATTCCTGACTTTATGTTTTGTTTTGAATTGAATTTGGTAAGTCCCTCGGTAATTCATTTGTGGGTCTGGGGCTCCGCGCATACATGATGAACCTCAATTATGTTGTATTGAGTATATTTTTTTTGTTTGGGTGACATTTCTTATCAGATCTCTTGTTAGTGAAATGAGGTCTAGGTATTCTCCAGTCTGTAGGCTTTTATTTGCTGGTTTAAATTGAATTTTTGTGCAGAGTTTTAAAAAAGCCGTGTGAGGTGGAGTTTTCATCGAGTGCTCCTGGTGTTATTACTGAAACAATATTATTTGTATATTCCTCCTTTTTAGGTGGCTTAATTGAAATCCCCCAGGGCAAGTTTTGGGGGCAGGAGGGAAGGTTTTCCAACAGTGGTAAATTTTTTTAACAGTGTTCCTGATTGCTGGGATGGCATCGGAGCTTGTAGACTACCACAACGACTGGGTTTTTGGGTTCTGGACCTTTACTGTAAAACTTCCATACATAAATTTGAGGCTTTTTAGCAGTTCTGTGCAAACAATTTCTCTGCAATGTACAGGCCAACCCCCCCCCCTTTTGCCTGTTTTACCGTCAAATCTGTATAGGTTGTAACCTGGGTCCATATTTCGTTGTCCAAAATGATCCTTTATGTGGGTCTAGTGAAAAAGCCCGGGAAAATTGCCTTTTCCTCTGCAAGCAGTCCGGATGAAAGGTATTTTTGTTTGTTGCGGCTTTAGGGCCCCGTATATTTGAAAAAAGAATGTTATCGGAATGGTGGTATTGTTGGTTGGGGGGGGAATTTTTTTTTTTGGCCTTAGAATTTTTACGGGTTTGGTTTGGAGTGGGGGCCATCGCGTGGTTCCACTAGGAAAGACTGGATTTTTGGGTACAAAATTTTTGCCATTTCCTGCCAGTTTTTTTTTCTTCCTGGGACTAAAAAAAACCCTCCTCTTGAGTGGTGTGGTACCCGGTTTTTCCCCTGGGTGGAGTTTTGTATCTTTTTGTCCCCCTTTAGATGTTCCTGGGAATTTTTTGTTATAGCACAGTTTTCCTGTACTACCTTAAAAAAAATGAAAGATCACAGCAAGAGACTGAACAGTCCCCGGCTAACACCAGCACCCCAAATCCATAAATATAAAACACCCTATGAAAAACAGTACAGAATGGTCAATAACCCGACACCAAACAAAACATTATCGTTGTTACGCGCCCCTACTTCACTCCATTATATACAAAAATAAAAGCCGGTTTTTTAAAAAAATTCTGTAATATTTCGCGAACCCCTTTATTATTTTAGATAAAGAGGTTTTATAATTTATTATGGGTCGGTTTTGAATCAACAGTACTCTCATTGTATTATATTGTATTATTTATATCTTTCCCCCTGATTATTATAATTTTTTAAAATTATATTTTATTATTATTAGATTAGGAAGGAATATTTTGGGAATTGTTATATGTTGATGAAAATAGGGAGCTGTGATTTCGTTATAGGGCAAAGGAGGAAAAACATCTTTTAGGAGTGGGAAGAGCCATTTTTGAGTGTGGGGGGGTTTTTGAGGCAGTAGGTAAAATGAAAGGGGGTAAGGGAGCGGGATTGATGGGATAAAGATAGAAATGTTAAAAGCAGGTGGGGATATAGTTTTGGAGTGGTTGGTGCAATTATTTAATAAATGTATGGAAGAGGGTAAGGTACCTAGGGATTGGCAGAGAGCATGACATAGTCCTTTGTATAAAGGCAAAGGGATAAAAGAGAGTGCAAAAATTATAGGGGGATAAGTCTGTTGAGTGTACCTGGTAAAGTGTATGGTAGAGTTATAATTGAAGAATTAAGAGTAAGACGGAGAATAGGATAGCAGATGAACAAGGAGGCTTTAGGAAAGGTAGGGGGTGTGTGGACCAGGTGTTTACAGTGAAACATATAAGTGAACAGTATTTAGATAAGGCTTAAAGAGGTCTTTGTGGCATTTAATGGATTTGGAAAAGGCGTATGACAGGGTGGATAGGGGGGCAATGTGGCAGATGTTGCAAGTGTATGGTGTAGGAGGTAGGTTACTGAAAGCAGTGAAGAGTTTTTTACGAGGATAGTGGGCTCAAGTTAGAGTATGTTAGGAAAAGAGGGAAATTTTTTCCCAGTAAAAGTAGGCCTTAGACAAGGATGTGTGATGTCACCGTGGTTGTTTAATATATTTATAGATGGGGTTGTAAGAGAAGTAAATGCGAGGGTCTTGGCAAGAGGCGTGGAGTTAAAAGATAAAGAATCACACACAAAGTGGGAGTTGTCACAGCTGCTCTATGCTGATGACACTGTGCTCTTGGGAGATTCTGAAGAGAAGTTGCAGAGATTGGTGGATGAATTTGGTAGGGTGTGCAAAAGAAGAAATTAAAGGTAAATACAGGAAAGAGTAAGGTTATGAGGATAACAAAAAGATTAGGTGATGAAAGATTGAATATTCAGATTGGAGGGAGAGAGTATGGAGGAGGTGAACGTTATTCAGATATTTGGGAGTGGACGTGTCAGCGGATGGGTCTATGAAAGATGAGGTGAATCATAGAATTGATGAGGGAAAAAGAGTTAGTGGTGCACATTAGGAGTCTGTGGAGACAAGAAGTTTGTCCTTGGAGGCAAAGAGGGGAATGTATGAGAGTATAGTTTTACCAACGCTCTTATATGGGTGTGAAGCGTGGGTGATGAATGTTGCTAGCGAGGAGAAGGCTGGAGGCAGTGGAGATGTCATGTCTGAGGGCAATGTGTGGTGTGAATATAATGCAAAGAATTCGTAGTTTGGAAGTTAGGAGGAGGTGCGGGATTACCAAAACTGTTGTCCAGAGGGCTGAGGAAGGGTTGTTGAGGTGGTTCGGACATGTAGAGAGAATGGAGCGAAACATAATGACTTCAGAGTGTATCAGTCTGTAGTGGAAGGAAGGCGGGGTAGGGGTCGGCCTAGGAAGGGTTGGAGGGAGGGGGTAAAGGAGGTTTTGTGTGCGAGGGGCTTGGACTTCCAGCAGGCATGCGTGAGCGTGTTTTGATAGGAGTGAATGGAGACAAATGGTTTTTTAATACTTGACGTACTGTTGGAGTGTGAGCAAAGTAAACATTTATGAAGGGATTCAGGGAAACCGGCAGGCCGGACTTGAGTCCTGGAGATGGGAAGTACAGTGCCTGCACTCTGAAGGAGGGGTGTTAATGTTGCAGTTTTAAAAGCTGTAGTGTAAAGCACCCTTCTGGCAAGACAGTGGATGGAGTGAATGATGGTGAAAGTTTTTCTTTTTCGGGCCACCCTGCCTTGGTGGGAATCGGCCGGTGTGATAATAAAAAAAATAATAGGTTAGGTATTACGAATGTGTAACCACTACTGTAGTGACCAATTGGTGGTTCTAGAATTTGACGCCATGCGTCGCCTTCGGGCCGAGCTGAAGTCATACTATGAAGTAGTTGAGTGAGGCAGTCAGCTCCTAGCTCTGACTCGGTACCGGTCTTCAACCCAAAGCTCCTAGCTTAAACTAAAACTTTATACCAAGTCTATTGTCTTGCGTTTGCCATTAGTTTCCTGAAGTCTGGTAATTCATGTCACTTATGAAAGATAACTATTTCGTTACCCTAGACCTTTCTAAAAGAGTTAAATGGTGAGATTAGTAGATTATTAATTGAAATTATTGTATCATACTCTGTTAATGAGAATTTGAACGTAAGATTGGGTTTCTTGCTGTATAGTATTTCATTTATAATTGCTTGTGGTTATTTTAAATCACTAACCAAATACCAGTGAAACTAAATGATTGGTAATAAAATAAAACTAACAAAAAAAAAAAATGGAGTTATTTGTGCCCCTATTGTTACGGTGAAGATTAAGTCGTAACAAATGGGTTGTCTGTCCGGGAGCTACTTACCCTGAAGTACATATTTGTTTTGCATTAAAAATAAGCTCCCTTGTGAGAATAAGAAAATGGATCCAGAAATTAAGTCATTATTAGATGAATTAAACAGAGGCTACTCTTGACACTTTAAAATTACAGATGTGTTGGCAAATAGCTAGACAGTTAGATATACCTTATTATAGATACCATAGCGCTGAGACTCTTAGGTCCCTAATTAAGGATAGATTATTTCCGAAATCCCAAGCAATGCCAGAACTAGATTTGGAAGATAGTTTTATTTCCCAGTTCGAGGAAAATAGAAATCCCATGGACGGGAACTGCCTTAAATAATGAAGTTGAGCCAGGGTTTACAAGGCCTTATACTCAGTCCAGTCTCGAGCTCTTGCCCGTTCATTTCCCGGTAGTATGTATCGGTGGTTGGAATGAACCCTCAGTCAAATGACGGGGATAATTTTAGGACTGGTGCTCGTCCAAAATACTTCCGAGAGAAGACGCCCGAATTCCCCTCGGTGTCATTACTCTTGGGAATTTCACGTCCGAACAACTAGAGAAATAGAACGCATATTACTATTACAAAACTCTCAAATCGAAGCTAGAAGAGTCTAAACGAGGAAGAATTTAGGCGTGAAAGGTTTCGTTTTGAAACAAAGCAGAAGGGAGTTCCGGAAGAAAGAGATGTGAAAGAGCACGGTAACCGGGTTTGACTTGCATAAAGCAGCTCTGATGGTACCTAAGTTTAACAAAACAGACTTAGATGAATTCTTTGAAATTTTTGAGAATCAGGCACGTTCAATGGGCTGGCCCAAAGACAAATGGGCCACACTGCTGCACACGTCTCTATATGGAAAGGCGCAGTCTTGTGTCACCTCCTTACCATATGAGTTTTATGTCCAGTACGACATAGTAAAGAGAACTATTTTAGAAGCATATGACATGCTCCCTATTAGTTACCAAATAGCTTTTCGTTCCATGAAACGGCAAACAGGACAAACTTTTTAGATTTTGCCTGAGGGAAAGCAGTGGCGTTTGAACGTTTGGTGTCGAGCTTCTCGGGTCACGACTTTAACCCTTTGAGGGTTTTGGTCATACTAGTACGTCTTACGCGTAGGGGTTTTTGACGTACTAGTACGCATAAATTCTAGCGGCCTCAAATCTAGTGGGAGAAGCTGGTAGGCCTTCATATGAACGAATGGGTCTATGTGGTCAGTGTGCATAGTCTAAAAAAATCCTGCAGCACACAGTGCATAATGAGAAAAAAAAAAACTTTGACCATTTTTTGGAATAAATCAGCGACTTTGCAGTGTATTTTCGTATGGTATTTATGTTGTATTCTGTTTCCTTGGTCTCATTTTATAGAATGGAAGACATATTACAGAAATTGAGATGATTTTGACTGGTTTTACAATGAAAGGTGCCTTGAAATGAGCTCAAAGTAGCAGAAATGTTCGATTTTTACCAAACTTCAAAAGTAAACAATCGTGCCAAGCGTGCAATACACGTCAACTGGTGGTCTAATATTCTTTCACAAGTGCACAAATAATATTTATACCATTTTTTACACTAATGCAGTAGTCTGCATAACAGTAAATCTTATATTTTTGTGAGAATAAAAATTCAAAGTGCAAGCAAAAGATATAAGAGGGGCCTTGAGACGTGACTAATGACTAGAGGAAATGTCATTTTAGTGCCAGGAATGTCTTTCTTGTTTATTCTGGACCCTATTCGGAAATTGGCATCTTTTGAAATTTGTGTTAAAATTGGCAAAATTGCTAAATTCTGACCACTGTACTGGATAGTTGAATTTCATAAATGGGTGGTTTTCTGCACCCATTCGAAGAAAAAATGGAGTTCTAGCGAAATATTCATGTTTTTTTGTCGACTAGTACAGTGAAATTGGCCGAAAATGGGGCTCAAAGTGGGCAAAATCGCCGATGCGTAAACATCGCCGAGACGCCAACTTTGCAAGAACATAATTCCGTAAGTTTTCTATCAAATTTCAAACTTTTGGTGTCTTTATGTTCGGGAAAAAAGATTCTCTATCTTTTTCATAAGAGAAAATAATTTTTTTTTTTTTTAAATTTGGCCAACCCTGAGAACGAGTTTCGGAGAGGGCCTGTCGACCCTCAAAGGGTTAAAAGATCTATCACAATTAATGATTACTAGAAGATTTGTATGCAAATTTTCCAGAGGGAGTTTGCCAGTATCTTGTTGCCATCCGCAAACGACGTTGTTAGAGACTGCCGCGCTGGCAGACAACTTGAGATTTCCAGAGGTTGGTACATTCTGAAAGCAGCCAGGTTATCAAACCAGCAACGAGACCCGAACCTGCGAAGCCTTTCGGTAAGCGAACCTACCCAACCCTCACTCCCGTGTAACAAGTAAACCCGAAGTAAAACACCAAATTCAATCAAGCCCATCCTATAGA
The DNA here is from genome assembly GCF_026875155.1 of Cherax quadricarinatus. Taxonomy (NCBI): domain Eukaryota; kingdom Metazoa; phylum Arthropoda; class Malacostraca; order Decapoda; family Parastacidae; genus Cherax; species Cherax quadricarinatus. The sequence goes on from NC_069494.1 coordinate 4,899,372, forward strand.
CCAGATAGGTCATGGGGAAAAAAATTAAATGTTTGTACTGTTCGAAGCTGGACATTTCAAATCACAATGCTTAAGCGTGATAGGGACCAGGGAAGGAGTCCCATCCTATAGATTGCCCACACAAATAATATCCTCTACGACTCATCCAAGAAGTCCGAGCCAAGAGTAGACGCTCTGTCCCAAGGAAAGGAACAGATCCTCCTAGTTGACTAAGCAGACATATGGGTATCATCGTCAAACTTGTCAAGAGCTATGAGTCCTTACTTTCCAAAGCAAAGTAGGAATACTGATAGCCAGTTGTTGCAAGTAAATTCCTTTAGGATACGGGTCCTACTTAACATTGTTAAGAGAAGGACTGTTATCATTCCCCGCTGGATCATATAACGGGTTTCGACGCTCTGTTGGAAGCTTATGGTGGCTCCACTACGCGAGTACCCCTGTACAAGTTATATGTTGAAACTCCTATTTTTACAGGGGACGTCAATTGGAGTGTCTCCAACTAACTTCCCCATAAAAGACGTAGACCTATTGATTGGGAATGACTAGCGGAGAAGGAATATGGAAAGAGCCCATAGTTATGGAAAATCCAACCGAGGAAAAATTACGTCATCGAAGCCGACGAACGGAACCTACCCTCTTTCTCTGAGCGTAGTAACCCGGGCAATGACCAAACAGTCGCGTTCTCCGTTGGTATCGGAGGAAGTCATGGACGACGTCGACGTAGGAGTAGGGAACATATTCAACGAAAGCTCGAGTGTCGAGCCAACAATCCACCCAGAACCGATACCAGTTCCTAAGTCGGTGGTTTCGAAATAGATTTATTCTCGAAGGAGGATCTAGTAAGAGATCTCCGAATAGACCCCTCCTTAAGTGACATCAGGAAGCTTGCTGTGTCGGGAGAAGAAGCCCTTAAAAGTGACAGCTCTTACTATTGGGAGAAGGACTTACTGGAAAAACAAACTAGGATCTCTTAAAAGTGATCATCTACTGGTCTTGCCTACCCGTTTAGAAATTTAGCATGTAAGTTTGCTCATGACAGTCCTCAAGGTGGACATCTGGGACAAAAGAAGACTTTTAGAAAAATTGCTAAGCACTTCACATGGCCAAAAATGAAGGAAGAAGTGGAACGGTATGTAAGAAGCTGTTCCGTGTGTCAACTAGTAGGCAAACCTGCACATAATCCACCACCTGCGCCGTTGAACCCTATACAAGTAAGAGGCGAACCCTTTTCCCGTCTGGTGATCGACTGTGTCGGCCCGCTACCCAAGACTCGGCAGGGCAACCAGTTCCTGTTCACTATCATGGACACAGTCACCAGGTACCCGGAAGCAGTTCCTCTCGGGAGGATTAATGCTCGCCTAATAGTGAGAGCACTGATTAAGTTCTTCTCTCACTTCGGATTTCCAAGAGAAGTTCAATTGGATCAAGGGTCGAATTTTACTTCAAAATTTTTTCGTGAAGCCTTGGCTGAGTTAGGGGTCAAGACGGTTTACACGACGGCCTATCGACCCCAATCACAAGGCATGGTGGAAAGGTTCCATCAAACTTTGAAGATTATGATTAGGTCCTATTGTTTACAGTATTCCAAAGATTGGGATGAAGGTATTCCACTACTCTTGTTTGCCCTAAGAGAAAGTGAACAAGACGACTTGGAGTTTTCGCCATTTGAGTTAATATATGGGCATCAAATTAGAGGACCAGTACAGGTTCTCAAAGAAGCTTGGACTGGGGAAGAAACGCCGACTTTTAGGAGCTCTCCTACCTTAATGAAAGAATGCCTGTGCCTAGCTAGAGAATTGGCCGCCGAAAACTTACGACAAGCACAGAGTAAGATGAAGGAGGAATACGATCGTCGAACTAAACTTCGTTCATTTGAACCAAAAGATCAAGTTCTGGTTCAACAATTTCATCAGGGACATGCTCTACAGCCCAAATTTGAAGGTCCTTTAGAAATCGTGAAGCGCCTAAGTGACGTGAACTACTTGGTAAGGACGCCGAAGAAGAGAAGCTCACAACGGATGTATCACGTTAACCAACTTAAACCCTATTCAGGAATCGTTTCACCAGTTTCTACTATAACTCCTCTGAACCAAAAACGGGTTCCAGTAAGTTCGGATGAAATGATAGGAATACCAGTTCTTCTGAACAATTCGACAGCCTTAAAGAATTTAAATTCTCTACTGATAAATCTGGAAGTGGACAAAGGACACGAAATAAAATCCCTGATTAAGGCAAATCTCCACCTATTCAATGACGTCCCAAAACCGTGTACGTTGGGTGTGCATGATGTTACTCTCAGAGAACCCTATCCAATCAAGCAAATCTCCCTACAGAGTGACGTCCAAGAACAAGGTGAGCTAGAGGCAGAGGTGAACTTCTTAATCTCACACGGTTATAAAACCAAGTAACAGTCCTTGGGCATCCCGTGCATTCTAGTCCCCAAACCAGACGGGACCTCCCGTATGTGCACGGATTTTAGAAAAGTCAATGCTGTAACAGTACCTGATGGGTTTCCAATACCCAAAATTGACGACTTAATAGACAAGGTCTCCAGAGCTAAGTATATCAGTAAATTGGACTTGTTAACCCTTTCAGGGTCCAAGGCCAAAATCTGAAGTGGTGCCCCAGTGTCCAAGAATTTAAAAAAAAAAAAATTGTTATTTTTTCTTATGAAATGGTAGAGAATCTTTTTGTGAATGTAATTAAACAAAAAGTACGAAATTTGATGGGAAATTGACGAAATTATGCTCTCGTGAATTTTGATATGTCAGCGATATTTACGAATCGGCGATTTTGCCGACTTTGACTCCCATTTTAGGCCAATTACATTATTCCAGTCGACCAAATTCTTAGCTATTTCACTAGGATTACTTCTATTCTATCGAATGAGCACAAGAAAAAATCGCCAAGTCAACTGTTTCAAACTACAAAATAAAGTGACCGGAAATTGTTAATTTGGCCATTTAACACAAAGTTCAAAATATTCCAATTTCAAAATAGGATCCAGAATAAACAATGTAGGTATTCCTGGCACTAAACTAACATTTCCTCTGTTCATTAGTTACATTTTGAGGCTTTACAAATAAATTCCATTTTGATTTTTTATTCACATAATGAATTTTTATTCACACAAAAAATAGAAGATTTACTGTTATGCAATATTGTAATAATTGTATAAATATCATCACCACATTTATGAATGTATATTAGACCCACCAGCTGGCGTGTATTACACGTGTGAGGTCGTTTGTTTACTCTTGAACATCGGCAAAAATTTAACATTTCCGCCACCTTGAGCTCAGTTTCAAGCCATTTCCAGTGCTAAAACCAATCAAAATTATCTCTATTTCTGTAATATGTCTTCCATTCTATCAAATGAGACCAAGAAATCACAAATACAACTATAAAAAAACATACGAAAAAACACTGCAAAGTCGCTGTTTTAATCGAAAATCACGGTCTCAGTTTTTTTCCTCTCATTATACACAGTGTGCTGCAGGATTTGTTTTATGTGGTGCACACATACTACATAGATGTATTCTCTCATATCTAGGCCCAAATTTACCACTCACAGTTTATCAGAGTGAGCTGAGCTCATGACGTAGATCTACGGTTTGGACCCTGAACGTAAAGCCGTAGATCTACGGGACGGACCCTGAAAGGGTTAAGAGGGTATTACCAAGTCCCGTTGTCACCTAGAGCTCAAGAGATATCAGCTTTTACGATACCTGGTGGCCTATACAAGTATTGCGTTATGCCCTTCGGCTTCTGTAACATGGCTTCTACGTTCCAGCGTATTATGAACATACTTACGGGAGGATTGGACGGAGTAGAAGCTTACTTAGACGACTTAGTCGTATACAACGACAGTTGGCCCCAACACCTTAGACAGCTTAAAGCCTTGTTTGACGCCTTATTAAGTAAACATAATTTTACAGTGAATTTGTCCAAGTGTGAGTTTGGCCAGACGAAAATTAAATACTTAGGATTTCGGATTGGACAAGGTGAAGTCGCTCCTTAGAATGCCAAAGTAAAGACCCTCTTAGAATTTCCTACCCCTAAGGATAGGAAAAGTGTATCAAGATTTTTAGGAGTTGCCGGTTACTACCGTCGGTTCTGTCCGAATTTTGCACAGGTAGCTTTTCCCCTAACTGAATTAACAAGTCCAAAAACAAAGTTTTCATGGACCCAGGACTGTGAAATTGCTTTTAATCGTTTAAAAAGATTACTATCCTCTTCCCCAGTATTGCTAAGTCCTGATTTTAATAAACCATTCCACTTACAAATAGATGCCAGTGCGTATGCTTTGGGAGCCGCATTGTTACAGAAGGCTCCAAATTCTGACCTATTACAACCTGTTTCTTATTTTTCTTCTAAGTTAAAGAAACACCAAATTAATTATTCAACTATAGAAAAAGAAGCCTTAGCTCTTGTTGTATGCCTAGAGAATTTTGATGTATATTTAGGATCTTCTACCCATCAGATATCGGTGTACTCTGATCATAATCCTTTGACCTTGACAGTGATGGAGTGAATAATGGTGAAAGTTTTTCTTTTTTGGGCCACTCTGCCTTGGTGGGAATCGGCCAGTGTGATAATAATAATAAAAATACTATGAAATCGAAGATTGCGAGAATACTTCGTTGGGCTTTGAGAATTCAACCCTTCTCTATCTCTATTTCCCATATAAAAGGAAAACATAATCTCATTGCTGATGCCCTCTCTAGGCCTTGAAATTTTTATTAATATACCTTTATTTTAACAGTATGAGTCGGTACTTTTATGACCATCTATGTTGTGGAGAAAGCTGGAGATGATGTAGGACTGCTGTCTATGTTACAACCTCTGCTACTATGACAGATGCTACCCACCACAGAGTACAAGTCAATGGCGACCGTCAGTCGCGAGGGGGGAGGTGTTACGCGCCCCTACTTCACTCCATTATATACAAAAAAAAAAGGCCTGGTTAAAATAAGTTCTGTAATAATATATCGCGAACCACTTTATTACTAGCTAGATAAAGCAGGTTCGACTATATATTATTATCGGGTATGGTATGAATCAACAGTACTCTCATTGTATTATATTGTATTATATTATATCTTTCCCCATGATTATTATAATTATAATTATTTTTTTTTTATTATCACACTGGCCGATTCCCACCAAGGCAGGGTGGCCCGAAAAAGAAAAACTTTCACCATCATTCACTCCATCACTGTCTTGCCAGAAGGGTGATTTACACTACAGTTTTTAAACTGCAACATTAACACCCCTCCTTCAGAGTGCAGGCACTGTACTTCCCATCTCCAGGACTCAAGTCCGGCCTGCCGGTTTCCCTGAATCCCTTCATAAATGTTACTTTGCTCACACTCCAACAGCACGTCAAGTATTAAAAACCATTTGTCTCCATTCACTCCTATCAAACACGCTCACGCATGCCTGCTGGAAGTCGAAGCCCCTCGCACACAAACCTCCTTTACCCCCTCCCTCCAACCCTTCCTAGGCCGACCCTACCCCGCCTTCCTTCCACTACAGACTGATACACTCTTGAAGTCATTCTGTTTTGCTCCATTCTCTCTACATGTCCGAACCACCTCAACAACCTTCCTCAGCCCTCTGGACAACAGTTTTGGTAATCCCGCACCTCCTCCTAACTTCCAAACTACGAATTCTCTGCATTATATTCACACCACACATTGCCCTCAGACACGACATCTCCACTGCCTCAGCCTTCTCCTCGCTGCAACATTCATCACCCACGCTTCACACCATATAAGAGCGTTTGGTAAAACTATACTCTCATACATTCCCCTCTTTGCCTCCAAGGACAAAAGTTCTTTGTCTCCACAGACTCCTAAGTGCACCACTCACTCTTTTTCCCCTCATCATTCTATGATTCACCTCATCTTTCATAGACCCATCCGCTGACATGTCCACTCCCAAATATCTGAATACGTTCACCTCCTCCATACTCTCTCCCTCCAATCTGATATTCAATCTTTCATCACCTAATCTTTTTGTTATCCTCATAACCTTACTCTTTCCTGTATTCACCTTTATTTTCTCTTTGCACACCCTACACAATTCATCCAACCAATCTCTGCAACTTCTCTTCAGAATCTCCCAAGAGCACAGTGTCATCAGCAAAGAGCAGCTGTGACAACTCCCACTTTGTGTGTGATTCTTTATCTTTTAACTCCACGCCTCTTGCCAAGACCCTCGCATTTACTTCTCTTACAACCCCATCTATAAATATATTAAACAACCACGGTGACATCACACATCCTTGTCTAAGGCCTACTTTTACTGGGAAAAAATTTCCCTCTTTCCTACATACTCTAACTTGAGCCTCACTATCCTCGTAAAAACTCTTCACTGCTTTCAGTAACCTACCTCCTACACCATACACTTGCAACATCTGCCACATTGCCCCCCTATCCACCCTGTCATACGCCTTTTCCAAATCCATAAATGCCACAAAGACCTCTTTAGCCTTATCTAAATACTGTTCACTTATATGTTTCACTGTAAACACCTGGTCCACACACCCCCTACCTTTCCTAAAGCCTCCTTGTTCATCTGCTATCCTATTCTCCGTCTTACTCTTAATTCTTTCAATTATAACTCTACCATACACTTTACCAGGTACACTCAACAGACTTATCCCCCTATAATTTTTGCACTCTCTTTTGTCCCCTTTGCCTTTATACAAAGGAACTATGCATGCTCTCTGCCAATCCCTAGGTACCTTACCCTCTTCCATACATTTATTAAATAATTGCACCAACCACTCCAAAACTATATCCCCACCTGCTTTTAACATTTCTATCTTTATCCCATCAATCCCGGCTGCCTTACCCCCTTTCATTTTACCTACTGCCTCACAAACTTCCCCCACACTCACAACTGGCTCTTCCTCACTCCTACAAGATGTTATTCCTCCTTGCCCTATACACGAAATCACAGCTTCCCTATCTTCATCAACATTTAACAATTCCTCAAAATATTCCCTCCATCTTCCCAATACCTCTAACTCTCCATTTAATAACTCTCCTCTCCTATTTTTAACTGACAAATCCATTTGTTCTCTAGGCTTTCTTAACTTGTTAATCTCACTCCAAAACTTTTTCTTATTTTCAACAAAATTTGTTGATAACATCTCACCCACTCTCTCATTTGCTCTCTTTTTACATTGCTTCACCACTCTCTTAACTTCTCTCTTTTTCTCCATATACTCTTCCCTCCTTGCATCACTTCTACTTTGTAAAAACTTCTCATATGCTAACTTTTTCTCCCTTACTACTCTCTTTACATCATCATTCCACCAATCGCTCCTCTTCCCTCCTGCACCCACTTTCCTGTAACCACAAACTTCTGCTGAACACTCTAACACTACATTTTTAAACCTACCCCATACCTCTTCGACCCCATTGCCTATGCTCTCATTAGCCCATCTATCCTCCAATAGCTGTTTATATCTTACCCTAACTGCCTCCTCTTTTAGTTTATAAACCTTCACCTCTCTCTTCCCTGATGCTTCTATTCTCCTTGTATCCCATCTACCTTTTACTCTCAGTGTAGCTACAACTAGAAAGTGATCTGATATATATGTGGCCCCTCTATAAACATGTACATCCTGAAGTCTACTCAACAGTCTTTTATCTACCAATACATAATCCAACAAACTACTGTCATTTCGCCCTACATCATATCTTGTATACTTATTTATCCTCTTTTTCTTAAAATATGTATTACCTATAACTAAACCCCTTTCTATACAAAGTTCAATCAAAGGGCTCCCATTATCATTTGCACTTGGCACCCCAAACTTACCTACCACACCCTCTCTAAAAGTTTCTCCTACTTTAGCATTCAAGTCCCCTACCACAATTACTCTCTCACTTGGTTCAAAGGCTCCTATACATTCACTTAACATCTCCCAAAATCTCTCTCTCTCCTCTGCATTCCTCTCTTCTCCAGGTGCATACACGCTTATTATGACCCACTTCTCGCATCCAACCTTTACTTTAATCCACATAATTCTTGAATTTACACATTCATATTCTCTTTTCTCCTTCCATAACTGATCATTTAACATTACTGCTACCCCTTCCTTTGCTCTAACTCTCTCAGATACTCCAGATTTAATCCCATTTATTTCCCCCCACTGAAACTCTCCTACCCCCTTCAGCTTTGTTTCGCTTAGGGCCAGGACATCCAACTTCTTTTCATTCATAACATCAGCAATCATCTGTTTCTTGTCATCCGCACTACATCCACGCACATTTAAGCAACCCAGTTTTATAAAATTTTTCTTCTTCTCTTTTTTAGTAATTGTATACAGGAGAAGGGGTTACTAGCCCATTGCTCCCGGCATTTTAGTCGCCTCATACGACACGCATGGCTTACGGAGGAAAGATTCTTTTCCACTTCCCCATGGACAATAGAAGAAATAAAAAAGAACAAGAGCTATTTAGAAAAAGGAGAAAAACCTAGATGTATGTATATATATATATATGCATGTGCGTGTCTGTGAAGTGTGACCAAAGTGTAAGTAGGAGTAGCAAGATATCCCTGTTATCTTAGCGTGTTTATGAGACAGAAAAAGAAAACCAGCAATCCTACCATCATGCAAAACAGTTACAGGTTTTTGTTTCACAGTCATCTGGCAGGACGGTAGTACTTCCCTGGGTGGTTGCTGTCTACCAACCTACTACCTATATATATATATATATATATATATATATATATATATATATATATATATATATATATATATATATATATATGAAAGATTGAATATCAGATTGGAGGGAGAGAGTATGGAGGAGGTGAACATATTCAGATATTTGGGAGTGGACGTGTCAGCAGATGGGTCTATGAAAGATGAGGTGAATCATAGAATTGATGAGGGAAAAAGAGTGAGTGGTGCACTTAGAAGTCTGTGGAGACAAAGAACTTTGTCCTTGGAGGCAAAGAGGGGAATGTATGAGAGTATAGTTTTACCAACGCTCTTATATGGGTGTGAAGCATGGGTGATGAATGTTGCAGCGAGGAGAAGGCTGGAGGCAGTGGAGATGTCATGTCTGAGGGCAATGTGTGGTGTGAATATAATGCAGAGAATTCGTAGTTTGGAAGTTTGGAGGAGGTGCGGGATTACCAAAACTGTTGTCCACAGGGCTGAGGAAGGGTTGTTGAGGTGGTTCGGACATGTAGAGAGAATGGAGCGAAACAGAATGACTTCAAGAGTGTATCAGTCTGTAGTGGAAGGAAGGCGGGATAGGGGTCGGCCTAGGAAAGGTTGGAGGGAGGGGGGTAAAGGAGGTTTTGTGTGCGAGGGGCTTGGACTTCCAGCAGGCATGCGTGAGCGTGTTTGATAGGAGTGAATGGAGACAAATGGTTTTTAATACTTGACGTACTGTTGGAGTGTGAGCAAAGTAACATTTATGAAGGGATTCAGGGAAACCGGCAGGCCGGACTTGAGTCCTGGAGATGGGAAGTACAGTGCCTGCACTCTGAAGGAGGGGTGTTAATGTTGCAGTTTAAAAACTGTAGTGTAAAGCACCCTTCTGGCAAGACAGTGATGGAGTGAATGATGGTGAAAGTTTTTCTTTTTCGGGCCACCCTGCCTTGGTGGGAATCGGCCAGTGTGATAATAATAAAATAAAAATAGGTTAGGTATTACGAATGTGTAACCACTACTGTAGTGACCAATTGGTGGTTCTAGAATTGACGCCACTCGTCGCCTTCGGGCCGAGCTGAAGTCATACTATGAAGTAGTTGAGTGAGGCAGTCAGCTCCTAGCTCTGACTCGGTACCGGTCTTCAACCCAAAGCTCCTAGCTTAAACTAAAACTTTATACCAAGTCTATTGTCTTGCCTTTGCCATTAGTTTCCTGAAGTCTGGTAATTCATGTCACTTATGAAAGATAACTATTTCGTTACCCTAGACCTTTCTAAAAGAGTTAAATGGTGAGATTAGTAGATTATTAATTGAAATTATTGTATCATACTCTGTTAATGAGAATTTGAACGTAAGATTGGGTTTCTTGCTGTATAGTATTTCATTTATAATTGCTTGTGGTTATTTTAATTCACTAACCAAATACCAATGAAACTAAATGATTGGTAATAAAATAAAACTAACAAAAAAAAAATGGAGTTATTTGTGCCCCTATTGTTACGGTGAAGATTAAGTTGTAACACTCGTCTGTAATAACCAGCCTGATAAGAATGGCAAAAAAATTGTATTATGAGAACAGATTATCCAACTTAAAAGGTAATATAAAAAAGACCTGGAAAACACTATCTGAAATTCTAGGAACAAAAAAGATACCAGGAAACAGAACAATCACACTAACAAAACCAGATGAACCCCTTCTCCCACCTACTGAAATAGCAAACAGACTCGGTGTTTTCTTCTCCACTATAGGAAAAAAGCTTTGCGGGTAAAATCCCAAGCTCAGATACCCCACCCAATGACTGCTTCACTGGCACCTACCCAAACACACTGTTCCTAGCTCCAATCAACCCAACAGAAGTTCACTTATTATCAACAACACTAAAGAATGAGAAGGAAATATTTAAATACCTTACCACCTTTTATATACAAAAAAACTTCACACGTTAATGTCAACCAATCACTGCAACACTCTTTAACAAATCCATTGAATCCTCTACCTTCCCTACAGTTCTCAAAATAGTGAGGGTCTCCCTGATACATAAAGGAAATCAAGCAGACTTGAATAACTATAGGCCAATATCCAACTTACACCCTCTCTCTAAAATCTTTGAAAAGCTAATTCATAAATGAATCTATTCACTTTCTCATCTCCCACAACATACTCAACCCCTGTCAGTTTGGGTTCAAGCCCAATAAAAATACGAATGATGCTATTATACACATGCTTACACAAATATACACTGCACTAGAGAAAAAAGAAGTCCCATTGGGGATCTTCATTGATTTACTTGTGTGAACTACTTCAACAACCCCTCCTCAGCCCTCTGGATAATAGTTTTGGTAATCCTGCACCCTCTCCTAATTTCCAAACTATGAATTGTATTCACACCACACATTGCCCTCAGACATGACATCTCAACTGCTTACACCCTTCTCGTCATTGCAACATTCATCACCCATGCTTCACGCCCATATAGGAGTGTTGGCATATCTATACTCTCATAAATTCCACTCTTTGCTTCCACGGACAAAGTTCTTTGTCTCCACAGACTCCTAAGTGCACCACTCACCCTTTTCCCCTCATCGGTTCTATGATTTACCTCATCGTTCATAGACCCATCCGCTCGCATGTCCACTCCTAAACATCTGAATACATTCACCTCCTCCATACTCTCTCCCTCCAATCTGATATCCAATCTTTCATCACCTAATCTTTTTGTTATCCTCATCACCTTACTCTTTCCTATGAATGATGAGGTAAATTATGAACAGTGAGGCAATATTTTGATGAAAAAATGTTACGAAACGTGAATTTTATGAAACATGAGGCTTACAAAACTTGGGGGTCCACTATACAGTGGAACCTCTACTTGCGAGTTTAATCCATTCCATGACCTTGCTCACAACTGGATTTGCTCGTTTGTAGAGTCAATTTTTCTCATTTAAATGAACTGAAATGCAATTAATCCGTTCCAGTGGAATTCTGCACCTCAATAATTTCGCTAATATCAACTTTACGGCTTATTTATCTATCTCACTTGATCTAATATGACATAACAAACAATATAAATAACATAGAAACCTGATATATACTCTATTTTTTTTTTATTATCACACTGGCCGATTCCCACCAAGGCAGGGTGGCCCGAAAAAGAAAAACTTTCACCATCATTCACTCTATCGCTGTCTTGCCAGAAGGGTGCTTTACACTACAGTTTTTAAACTGCAACATTAACACCCCTCCTTCAGAGTGCAGGCACTGTACTTCCCATCTCCAGGACTCAAGTCCGGCCTGCCGGTTTCCCTGAACCCCTTCATAAATGTTACTTTGCTCACACTCCAACAGCACGTCAAGTATTAAGTATATGGTATATAAATACCATTCTCCTATCCCTGTCTTGGGGGCTTATATTGGAGAAAACGGGGTATAGCACAGGGCTAACTGTGATATACACTCATACTGCACCATAAACATGAAACAAAAGTTATTTTCTCCATATAGATTATCACATATAGCAGCATATGTGTAGAGAACCTAGAATAACCTAAAAAAGTGAATGTGGCTTATTTTTAGTACCTGGCTTGGGTTAGCCATATATGATTTTTGGTAAATATTCGATTCCCAGCAAGGGTAGAAACATTGGGTGTGTTTCTTTACGCCTGTTGTCTATGTTTACCCATCAGTGAATGGGTACCTGGGTGTTAGCTGACTAGTGTGGGTGTTATCCTGGGACACTGACCTCATTTTCTTGAAATACTCAGCATAACAAGCAGCTATCTATACAGTAGTATGTCACTGATGTCAGCTAGGCCTGTATACCTTGTGCATGTATGTGTAGTAAATAAAGATATTATTATTATTATTATTATTATTATTATTATTTTTATTATTACTATTATTATTACCGTAGGGCGCCACTTATATGGCTGGTTAGGTTCCAGGCTACCGCCGTAAAGCGGAAACCGCCGTAAAGTGGAACACCCTTTTTTTCTATTTACAAATGCATACAAACACTAGATAACAAGTTTACACTAACATATATTAAGTTGGCAATAGAACCAGGCATCAAAAAACAATGAAAAAGTACAATACACACAGTGCACTCATTACTTACCTTAAAATATTTATAGTCTTAATCTAGGGTGAGACAAGTAGTATTTTTTGTAAGAAATCAAGTGTGGTGTGTATGGTAGTCAGCCAGGCTACCATACCAGGCCACCCCACCCACACATACAATTCTATGATATTTAAGCATCCCAGAGTGATAAAATGTATATACAGTTCACTCATTACTTACCTTAAAATATAGGGTGAGATGAGTAGTATTTATTGTAAAAAATCAAGTGTGGTATGTATGGTAGTCAGCCGGGCTACCATACCAGGCCAACCCACCTACACATAATATTCTATTACATTTAAGCATCCCAGAGCAATAAAATGTATATACAGTTCACTCATTACTTACCTTAAAATATTTGTAGTCTTAATTTAGGGTCAGGAGTAAGTAAATGAGATAAAACGAATAAATGAGAGAGAGAAAGAATGAGTGCATGAGAGAGGACAGGCACAGAGTTATGTAAACAAACCAGGCGAAGGTAAGTTTTGTAAACAAAGTGTACACGTCTGGTTTGTGTACAAGTTATATTGTGTACAGGTTGTCTCTACATTGATACGGTAGAATAAATAAAGAAGAACACTCCCATTCTCATGTAACTTCATTTTGAGAAGAAATGATGCTCTGAGTGAAGGCAATGGAAATAAGTCACTCTGACTTTTTTGGGTTATCCTAGGTTCTCTACACACATGTTGTTATGTATGATAATCTATGTAACTGTATTTGTGTATACCTGAATAAACTTACTTACATACGAAAGGAATAATTTTCTACAGTTACCCCCAGTAACACATTTTCTCTTATGTTAGATTAGAGAAAATGTTATTCTTGGCATCACTTGTACAAGTTATCTGGCTACCACATCTCATATTTATGTTTATTTATTCTATTGTAGGGTGTATTTATCATCTTTTTATGTTATGTATCGTGTTTATTATATAATTTTGAAAAAAATATCATGGATGGATTAATGAAAATGTGTATATTAACGTAATATACAACATTTAATGAGACTCGGTGATTATTATTATTATTATTATCATTTCTAATATGGCGTCACTTGTGCAAGTCGTCTGCTACCACATCTCATATTTATGTTTAATTATTCTATTGTGGGGTGTATTTATCATCTTTTTATGTTATGTATCGTGTTCATTATTTAATTTTGAAAAAATATCATAGATGGATTAATGAAAATGTGTATTTAACGTAATATACGACATTTAAATGAGACTCGATGATTATTATTATCATTACTAATATGACGTCTGGAGACATAAGACACTCTTACTGATTTTAATGTGTACCTGCATGCCAGCACAGTATGTAAGTTTATTTAAGTACAGGTATACATAAGTATAATTATCAGAGTATATATAAAATATGAAATAACTTTTAAAAACATTTGAAATTTTGGAGTTTCCAGACAAAATGGAGAGACTTAGTGCTTACTGAGCTCACGAAGAATGTAAACAAACAGGGTGGGGCGCGGTGACCGTATTAGAAAGTCAGGTGGGGGGAGCCGTATAGCGAGTTTTGGTCATAATTTGAAATGACCGTATTAGCGGAATGCCGTAAAGTGAAACGCCGTAAAGCAGGGCCCTGCTGTATTATTATTATTATTATTATTGTTATTATTATTATTTTCTCAGTTGCTTGTTGGGTTATCTTATTCAAACTTGGGCAATGTATGATGGAAAGATACTTCTTAACGTAGACCAAAAATGAAAGAAATCAGACCATAAATAGCCGAGTTCACTTTTCAGCTATTAGTGGCCTCATAGCGGTATATTTTTGTATGTTTTTATGGTTATATTCTCATTTTTTTCGGTCTCATTTGATAGAATGAAAGATATATTACAGAAATAGGTATGATTTTGATTGCTTTCATGATGAAAAGTACAGTGGACCCCCAGTTCATCTTGTTAATCCATTCCTGAGAGCTCATCGTAAAGCAAAATTATCGGAAACCGAATCAATTTTCCCCATAAGAAATAATGGAAATCAAATTAATCCATGCAAGACACCCAAAAGTATGAAAAAAAAACTTACCACATGAAATATTAAGTTTAATGCAATTGAATAATTACAATAACAATAACAATAGAATAAACACAAAAGAATAATTGACACTTACCTTTAATGAAGATCTGGTGATGATTGATGGGATGGGAGGAGGGGAGAGTGTCGAAGTTTTTAATGTTTAGAAGGGGAATCCCCCTCCATTAAGACTTGAGGTAGCAAGTCCTTTTCTGGGGTTACTTCCCTTCATCTTTTAATGCCACTAGGACCAGCTTGAGAGTCACTGGACCTCTGTCGCACAACATATCTGTCCATAGAGACCTGTACCTCTCGTTCCTTTATGACTTTCCTAAAGTGGTTCACAACATAGTCAGTGTACAGGTTGCTGACATGGCTTGCAGTAGCTGTGTCAGGGTGATTTTCATTAAAAAATGGTTTGCACTTCAAGCCACTTTGTGCACATTTCCTTAATCTTCGAAGTAGGCAACTTCGTCAATTTCTCTATCCCCTCATCCGAAGCAGTTTCCTCAGGTCTGGCCTCTTGCTGTTGAAGATGATCTAGCAGCTCATCAGTGGTTAGTTCTTCATTGTCCTCCTCCACCAACTCTTCCACATCCTCCCCACTAACCTTCAACCCCAAGGACTTTCCCAATGTCACAATGGATTCCTCAACTGGCATAGGATTCCCAGGGTTAGCCTCATACCCTTCAAAATCCCTTTTGTCTACACATTCTGGCCACAGTTTCTTTCAAGCAGAGTTCAAGAACCTCTTAGTCACTCCCTCCCAAGCCTTACCTATAAGGTTTACACAATTGAGGATATTAAAGTGATCATCCCAAAACTCCTTTAGAGTCAACAGAGTATCTGTAGTCACTTCAAAGCACCTTTCAAACATAGCTTTTGTGTAGAGTGTTTTGAAGTTTGCAATGACCTGCTGGTCTATGGGCTGCAGGAGAGGAGTGGTATTAGGAGGCAAAAACTTGACCTTAATGAAGCTCATGTCCCCACAAAGTCGCTCTGACAAGTCTGCAGGATGACCAGGGGCATTGTCCAACACCAAGAGGCACTTAAGGTCTAATTTCTTTTCAATTAGGTAATTTTTCACAGTGGGGGCAAATGCATGGTGTAACAAGTCATAGAAAAAGTCCCTTGTGACCCATGCCTTAGTGTTTGCCCTCCACAGCACACACAAATTAGCCTTGAGGATATTCTTTTGCCTGAACGATCTGGGAGTTTCTGAGTGATACACCAATAAAGGCTTCACTTTGCAATCACCACTAGCATTGGCACACATCAACATAGTAAGCCTGTCTTTCATAGGCTTATGTCCTGGGAGTGCCTTTTCCTCCTGAGTAATGTAAGTCCTGCTTGGCAATTTCTTCCAAAACAGGCCTGTTTTGTCACAATTAAACTCTTGTTCAGGTTTCAATCCTTCAGCCTCTATGTACTCCTTGAATTCCTGCAATTATTTTTCAGCTGCTTTGTGGTCTGAACTGGCAGCCTCACCATGCCTAATCACACTATGTATGCCACTATGATTCTTAAATCTTTCAAACCAGCCTTTGCTGGCCTTAAATTCACTCACATCACCACTAGTTGCAGACATTTTTCTAATTAAATCCTCATGCAACTGCCTAGCCTTTTCACAAATGATCGCTGGAGAGATGCTATCTCCAGCTATCTGTTTTTCATTTATTCACACCAGTAACAGTCTCTCAACATTTTCTAACACTTGCGATCGCTGTTTTGTAATCACAGTTGCACCTTTTGCAGGAACAGCTTCCTTGATTGCCGTTTCCCTGCTCACTATAGTAGAGATGGTTGATTGGGATTTACTATACAACTTGGCCAGGTCTGACACTCGCACTCCACTTTCATACTTTGCAATTATCTCTTTCTTCATTTCAATAGTCATTAGCACCCTTGGTCTCGAAGGGTTGGCACTAGAAGCTTTCGTTGGGCCCATGGTGACTTATTTTGCAGAAACAAGCACCAGAATCAGTGATAATATGGATAATATGGAATGTACCGAATGTATCCTTAGATGTGTGCACACTGGCTGGCTTGTAAACACTGGTACACACGGGGCAGTTCAGGCCATATGTGGACACGTCTCGTACGAATCGGTTCACGTACCGGGTTTTGCAACGGGAACCGAGGCAAATTTTTTGCGATATAACACTCCGGATACTGGATTTATCGGTTACCAATGACTTTGCGAACCGGGGGACCACTGTACATTGAAATTGCGCTCACAGTAGCGAAAATGTTCTATTCTTTAGCGATGCTCAAGAGTAAACAGATGATGTCACCGTCCAATACCTGTCCGCCTGCCAGTCAAAAATGGGTTGACATTATTTATACAATTACAGTGGACCCCCGCATAACGATATTAATCTGTTCATGAGAGCTCATTGTTATGCGAAATTATCGTTATGCGAATGAATTTTCCCCATAAGAAATAATGGAAATCAAATTAATCCGTGCAAGACACCCAAAAGTATGAAAAAAAAAAATTTTACCACATGAAATATACATTTTCCTACACACAAAGAGAAGGATGCATGCACAATAGTAGAGTAGTACATGCACAGTATACATTGTGCATGTACTACTCTACTAAATGAAGAATAAATGACACCTTTATTGAAGATGCAGCAATGACTGATGAGACACTGTGTCCTGGGAGTGCCTTTTCCTCCTGAGTACTGTAGGTCCTGTTTGGCATTTTCTTCCAGAACAGGCCTTATCACACTGTGTATGTCACTACGATTCTTAAATCTCTCAAACCAACCTTTGCTGGCTTTAAATTCACCAATATGAGCACTAGTTCCAGGCATTTTTCCCTGTTCATCTGGGTGTTAGTCGACTGGTGTGGGTTGCATCCTGGGAGACAAGATTAAGGACCCCAATGGAAATAAATTAGAGTCCTCGATGATGCACTGACTTCCTTGAGTTATCCTGGGTGGCTAACCCTCTGGGGTTAATTGTTTCTCGGTAATTGTTTCACGTTAAGCCACACCAACAACACACTCTCCACATCTTCGAGTAATACAGCTGATGGTGGTGCAGCAACAACAACAGCTGTGGTGCAGCTGACCATGGTGCAGCAGCAGCTGGGTGCATCAACAGCTGACCATGGTGCAGCTGCAGCTGTGGTGCAGCAGCAGCTGACTGTGGTACGATAGTATTTATCACCCTTTTTACCACAGGGTTGGCACTAGAAGCTTTCTTTGGGCCCATGGTGGCTTATTTAGCAGTTACAAGCACTATAAATAATGGAATAATACAAAATGTATCAAATGTATGCATGCAACCGGCCACCCTGGCTTGTAAACAATGACGGCAAGGCAGGCGCTCAGGCTGGACGGACAGGTTCGGGACAGGTTCGGGACGAGTCATGTTCAGAGACAGCTGATGGTGCAACAGCAGCTGACCGTGGTGCAGCAGCAGCTGATTGGTCCAGCAACAGCTGACTGGTCCAGCAACAGCTGACTGGTCCAGCAACAGCTGACTGGTCCAGCAACAGCTGACTGGTCCAGCAACAGCTGACTGATCCAGCAACAGCGATTCTTAAATCTCTCAAGCCAACCTTTGCTGGCTTTAAATTCACCAATATGAGCACTAGTTCCAGGCGTTTTTTCCTGTTCACCTGGGTGTTACTCGACTGGTGTGGGTTGCATCCTGGGAGACAAGATTAAGGACCCCAATGGAAATAAGTTAGACAGTCTTCGATGACACACTTTTTTGGGTTATCCTGGGTGGCTAACCCTCTGGGGTTAATTGTTTCTTGGTATTCTCAATAAGCCACACCAACAACAGTGCTACAGCAGCAGCAGCAGCAGCAGCAGCTGACAGTGCTACAGCAGCAGCAGCAGCTGACAGTGCTACAGCAGCAGCAGATGATGCTACAGCAGCAGCAGACGGTACTACAGCAGCAGCAGCAGCAGCAGCTGACAGTGCTACAGCAGCACCAGCAGCTGACAGTGCTACAGCAGCAGCAGCAGCTGACAGTGCTACAGCAGCAGCAGACAATGCTACAGCAGCAGCAGACGGTATTACAACAGCAGCAGCAGCTAACGGTGGTACAGCAGTAGCAGCAGCTGATGGTGCTACAGCAGCAGCAGCAGCTGACAGTGCTACAGCAGCAGCAGCAGCTGACAGTGCAGCAGCAGCAGCAGCAGCTGACAGTGCTACAGCAGCAGCAGCAGCTGACAGTGCAGCAGCAGCAGCAGCAGCTGACAGTGCTACAGCAGCAGCAGACGATGCTACAGCAGCAGCAGACGATGCTACAGCAGCAGCAGACCGTACTACAGTAGCAGCAGCAGCAGACGGTACTACAACAGCAGCAGCAGCAGCAGCAGCTGATGGTGGTACAGCAGCAGCAGCAGCAGCAGCAGCTGACGGTGGTGCAGCAGCAGCTGACGGTGGTACAGCAGCAGCAGCAGCTGACGGTGGTACAGCAGCAGCAGCAGCTGACAGTGCTACAGCAGCAGCAGCAGCAGCAGCAGCAGCAGCAGCAGTTGACCATGGTACCACAGTATTTCGATAATATTTCTCACCCTTTTTACCACAGGGTTGGCACTAGAAGCTTTCTTGGGGCCCATGGTCACTTATTTTGCAGATAAAATCACCAAAAACACTGTAATAATACGAAATGTTACGATTGTATGCTTGGATGTTACTGCGGAGGCTGGCTTGTAAACAATGCCACCGGCGGAACATGTGAGGCTGGCTCAGGCCTCACATAGATGTGTCTTGGACGAACAGCGTTGAGCGGGTTTTTTAGCGGTATGCGAGGCAAAATCTTAGCGATAAAATGTATCGGTATGCGGATTTAACGTTATGTAAGGCCAACGGTATGCGGGGGTCCACTGTATTACAATAATGCAGTAGTCTGCATAACAGTAAATCTTCTATTTTTTTTTTTTGTGAATAAAAATTCCAAATGGTAAGCAAGAGTAATATAAGAGGGGCCTGTAGCCATGACTAATGAACAGAGAAAATGTTATTTTAGTGCCAGGAATGCCTGCAATGTTTATTCTGGCCCCTATTTTGAAATTGGCATCTGTTGAAATTTGTGTGAAATCGGCCAAATTGCCAATTTCTGACCACTTTATTTGGTAGTTGAAATAAGTGAATGGGCAGTTTCTTGTACTCAGTTGACAGACTAGAAGTAAATAAGTGTATTAAGGTATACAGTAGGGCCCCACTTATATGGCAGGTTAGGTTCCAGGCTACCGCCATAAAGCGGAAACCGCCATAAAGTGGAACACCCTTTTTTTTTTTCTTATAAATGCATACAAACACTAGATAACAAGTTTACACTAACATATATTAAGTTAGCAATAGACCCAGGCATCAAAAAACAATAAAAAAGTACAATACACACAGTGCACTCATTACTTACCTTAAAACATTTATAGTCTTAATCTAGCGTGAGATGAGTAGTATTTATTGTAAGAAATCAAGTGTGGTATGTATGGTAGTCAGCCGGGCTACCATACCAGGCCAGCCCACCTACACATAATATTCTATTACATTTAAGCATCCCAGAGCAATAAAATGTATATACAGTTCACTCATTACTTACCTTAAAATATAGGATGAGATGAGTAGTATTTATTGTAAAAAATCAAGTGTGGTATGTATGGTAGTCAGCCAGGCTACCATACCAGGCCAACCCACCCACCCATACTATTCTATGATATTTAAGCATCCCATAGCGATAAAATGTATATACAGTCCACTCATTACTTACCTTAAAATATTTTTAGTCTTAATGTAGGGTCAGGAGTAAGTAAATGAGATAAAACAAATAAATGAGAGAGAGAAAGAATGAGTGCATGAGAGGACTGGCGCAAAGTTATGTAAACAAACCAGGCGAAGGTAAGTTTTGTAAACAAAGTGTACACGTCTGGTTTGTGTACAAGTTACATTGTGTACAGGTTGTCTCTACATTGATACGGCAGAATAAATAAAGAAGAACACTCCCATTCTCATGTAGCATCATTTTGAGAAGAATTGATGCTCTGAGTGAAGGCAATGGAAATAAGTCACTGACTTTTTTGGGTTATCCTAGGTTCTCTACACATATGTTATGTATGATAATCTATGTAACTGTATTTGTGTATTCCTGAATAAACTTACTTACATACATACGAAAGGAATAATTTTCTACAGTTACCCTCAGTAACACATTTTGTCTTATGTTAGATTAGAGAAAATGTTATTCTTGCCGTCACCTGTACAAGTTATCTGGCTACCACATCTCATATTTATGTTTATTTATTATATTGTGGGGTGTATTTATCATCTTTTTATGTTATGTATCGTGTTTATTATATAATTTTGAAAAAAAATATCATGGATGGATTAATGAAAATGTGTATATTAACGTAATATACAACATTTAATGAGACTCGGTGATTATTATTATTATTATTATCATTTCTAATATGGCGTCACTTGTGCAAGTCGTCTGATACCACATCTCACATTTATGTTTATTTATTCTACTGTGAGGTGTATTTATCTTATTTATATGTTATGCATCGTGTTTATTATATAATTTTGAAAAAATATCATAGATGGATTAATGAAAATGTGTATATTAACGTAATATACGACATTTAAATGAGACTCAATGATTATTATTATCATCACTAATATGACATCTGGACACATAATACACTCTTACTGATTTTAATGTGTACCTGCATGCTAGCACAGTGTGTAAGTTTATTTAGGTACAGGTATACATAAGTATAATTATCAGAGTATGTATAAAATATGAAATAACTTTTAAAAACGCTTGAAATTTTGGAGTTTCCAGATAAAATGGAGAGACTTAGTGCTTATTGAGCTCACAGAGAATGTAAACAAACCGGGAGGGGCGTGGTGACCATATTAGAAAGTCAGGTGGGGGGAGCCGTATATCGAGTTTTGGTCATAATTTGAAATGACCGTATTAGCGGAATGCCATAAAGTGAAACGCTGTAAAGCGGGGCCCTACTGTACACAAATACAGTTACTTAGATTATCATACATATCAGTGTATGTATAGAGAACCTAGAATAACCCAGAAAAGTCAGACAAAGTGACTTATTTCCAGTACTTGGCTTGGGCTTGCCATATATGATTTTTGGTAAATATTTTTTTCTCGGTTGTTTGTTGGGCAATGTATGATGGAAAGATGCTTCTTAACATACAACAAAAATAAAAAAGAAAGACGATAAATAAGAGAGTTCACTTCTCAGCCATTAGCCGCCTCTTTGCAGTATATTTTCGTATGGTTTTTGTGGTTGTATTCTCATTTTTTGGACTCATTTGATAGAATGGAAGATATATTATAGAAATAGACATGATTTGATTGCTTTCATGATGAAAAGCACCTTGAAATTGAACTCAAAGTAGCGGAAATGTTCGATTTTTGCCGATGTTCAATGAACTTTGTGTAAGTCAAGTTGGTTAATTTTATTAAGTGTATTCTAACCTAACCACTCTGTAATCCAGCAAACTCAGTAATCCGGCAGTGATGCCAGATTTGTGATGGAGGACCTGTAGTTTTTTTTTTTTTTAATTATTAATACAGTGGAACCTTTACTTTTGAGTTTAATCTGTTCCATGACCTTGCTTGCACCTGGATTTGCTCATCTGCAGATTCAATTTTCCTCATTTAAATTAATTGAAATGGAATTAATTCGTTCCAGTGGAATTCCA
>NC_069494.1:4922415-4976387 GCF_026875155.1 Cherax quadricarinatus
AATAGCTAGACAGTTGAATACAGTGGCCCCTCGATTATCGAGGGTAATCCTTCCGGAAAGCCGGTGATTATCGAAATGGTCGATTTACGAATCAATTTTCCCCATAAGAAATAAAGTAAATTCAATTAATCCGTTCCTGACACCCAGAAGTATTAAAACAAAAAAATTTTCTACATGAAATATTCATGTAGTACATAAACAATACAATGGTAAATGATGAATGAAACATTAACAGCATAACACTTACCTTTATTGGAGATTCTTCTTAGTGTATGGGAGACTGGAGGAGGAGGAGAGAGTGGATTGTTTATAGTTTGGAAGGGGAATCCCCTTAGTGTATATTTACCCCCTTTGCAACAACAGCGTCCTTGATTTCCTTTCTCATGGCTATGATGGAAGATATGGTTGAATGATTTTTGTTATACATCCTCGCCAGTTCGCCCACACGTACGCCACTATCAAATTGTTCAATGATGTTTTTCTTAAATTCAATGGTATTTCTCACCTTCTTTACCAAAGGTTTGGCACTAGGAGCTTTCTTTGGAGCCATGGTAGCTTATTTAGCACTTAAATAACTTGCAAGCACTAAAATAAATGAAATATTATGAAATATTTCACTGGCGCACGTGAGAGGACCGCCGCTAACTGGTAAACAATGGCACACTGGCTGGGGAGGAAGGCTGAGGCGGGTCGAGGCCCGCTTACCTCGTGCATATGCGTCTGGGACGACGGGTCAAGACGGGTCGATAAACGAATTTCGGTCAATTTCCGAGTCAATATTTTGTCGAAAAAACCGGTTGATTTCCGAAATGGTCGACTTTCAGGCCGGTCGATTATTGAGGGACCACTGTACCTTATTATAGATACCATAGCGCTGAGACTCTTAGGTCCCTAATTAAGGATAGATTATTTCTGAAATCCCCAGTTCGAGGAAATAGAAATCCCATGGACGGGAACTGCCTTAAATAATGAAGTTGAGCCAGGGTTTACAAGGCCTTACTACTCAGTCCAGTCTCGAAGCTCTCACCCGTTCATTTCCCCGGAGTATGTATCGGTGGTTGGAACGAACCCTCAGTCAAATGACGGGGATAATTTTAGGACTGGTGCTCGTCCCAAAATACTTCCGGGAGAGCGCCCAAATTCCCCTCGGTGTCATTACCTCTTGGGAAAATTTACGTCCGAACAACTAGAGAAAATTTAGAACGCATATTACTATTACAAAACTCTCAAATCGAAGCTAGAAGCGTCTAAACGAGGAAGAATTTAGGCGTGAAAGGTTTCGTTTTGAAACAAAGCAGAAGGGGTTCCCGGAAGAAAGAGACGTGAAGAGCATGGTAACGGGTTTTGACTTGCATAAAGCAGCTCTGATGGTACTAAGTTTAACGAAACAGACTTAGATGAATTCTTTGAAATTTTTGAGAATCAGGCACGTCAATGGGGGGCCCCAAAAGGGACAAATGGGCCACATTCTGCACACGTCTCTATATGGAAAGGCCAGTCTTGTGTCGCCTCCTTACTATATGAGTTTATGTCCAGTACGACATAGTAAAGAGAACTATTTTAGAAGCATATGACTGCTCCCTATTAGTTACCAAATAGCTTTTCGTTCCATGAAACGGCAAACGGGAAACAAACTTATTTAGATTTTGCCCGAGGGAAAGCAGTGGCGTTTGAACGTTGGTGTCGAGCTTCTCGGGTCACGATTTTAAAAGATCTACCCAATTAATGTTACTAAAAGATTTGTATGCAAATTTTCCAGAGGGAGTTCGCCAGTATCTTGTTGGCCTCCGAAAACGACGTTGTTAGAGACTGCCGTCCCTGGCAGCAACTTTGAGATTTCCAGAGGTTGGTACATTCGGGAAAGCAGCCAGGTTATCAAACCAGAAACGAGACCCGAACCTCCCGAAGCCTTTCGGTAAGCGACCTCCCCAAACCCCGTTCACTTCCGTGTAACAAGTAAACCCGAAGTAAAACACCAAATTCAATCGAGCCCATCCTTTAGCCCAGATAGGTCATGGGAAAAAATTAAAATGTTCGTACTGTTCGAAGCTGGGACATTTCAAATCACAATGCTTTAAGCGTGATAGGGACCAGGGAAGGAGTCCATCCTATAGATTGCCCACACAACTAATATCCTCTACGACTCATCCATGGAAGTCCGAGCCAAGAGTAGACGCTTTTGTCCCAAGGAAAAAGGGAAACAGATCCCCAAGTTGACTAAGCAGAATATGGGTATCATCATCAAACTTGTCAAGAGCTATGATTTCCTTACTTTTCCAAAAGCAAAGTAGGAATTACTGATAGCCCAGTTGTTGCAAGAAAATTTCCCTTTAGGGATAGGGGGTCCTATTTTAACATTTAAGAGAAGGACTGTTATCATTCCCCGCTGGATCATATACGGGTTTCGATGCTCTGTTGGAAGCTTATGGTGGCTCCACTACGCGAGTACCCTGTCAATTTTAATGTTGAAACCCCTATTTTTACAGGCTGGATGTCAATCGGAGTGTCTCCAAAACTAACTTCCCCATAAAAGACGTAGCCCTTTTGATTGGGAACGACTTAGCGGAAGAAGGAATATGGAAAGAGCCCATAGTTATGGAAATCCAACCGAGGAAAATTACGTCATCGAAGCCCGACGAACGGAACCTACCCTCTTTCCTCTGGGAAAGTAACCTGGGCAATGACCAAACAGTCGCATTCTCCGTTGGTATCGGAGGAAGTCATGGACGATGTCGACGTAGGAGTAGGGGACATATTCAACGAAAGCTCGAGTGTCGAGCCAACAATCCACCCAGAACCGTTTACCAGGTTTCCTAAGTCGGTGGTTTCCGAAATAGATTTATTCTCGAAGGAGGATCTAGTAAGAGATCTCCGAAAAGACCCCTCCTTAAGTGACATCAGGAAGCTTGCTGTGTCGGGAGAAGATGCCCTTAAAAGTGACAGCTCTTACTTTTGGGGAGAGAAGGACTTACTGAAGAAGAAACTAGGATCTTTTAAAAGTGATCATCTACTGGTCTTGCCTACCCCGTTTAGAAATTTAGCATGTAAGTTTGCTCATGACATTTCCTCAAGGTGGACATCTGGGACAAAAAAGACTTTTAGAAAAATTGCTAGCACTTCACAGGGCCCAAAAATGAAGGAAGAAGTGGAAGGGTATGTTAAGAAGCTGTTCGTGTGTCAACTAGTAGGCAAACCTGCACAAATCCACCACCTGCGCCGTTGAACCCTATACAAGTAAGAGGCGAACCCTTTTCCCGTCTGGTGATCGACTGTGTCGGCCGCTACCAAGACTCGGCAGGGCAACCAGTTCCTGTTCACTATCATGGACACAGTCACCAGGTACCCGGAAGCAGTTCCTCTCAGGAGGATTAATGCTCGCCTAATAGTGAGAGCCTGATTAAGTTCTCTCACTTCGGATTTCCAAGAGAAGTTCAATTGGATCAAGGGTCGAATTTACTTCAAAATTTTTTCGTGAAGCCTTGGCTCAGTTAGGGGTCAAGACGGTTTATGCGACGGCCTATCGCCCCCAACCCACAAGGCATGGTGGAAAGGTTCCATAAAAACTTAAAGATTATGATGAGGTCCTATTGTTTACAGTTTTCCCAAAAGTTGGGATGAAGGTATTCCACTACTTTGTTTGCCCTAAGAGAAAGCGAACAAGACAACTTGGAGTTTTCGCCATTTGATTTAAATATAGAGCATAAAATTTAGAGGCCCAGTACAGGTTCTCAAAGAAGCTTGGACGGGGGAAGAAACCCCGACTTTTAGGAGCTCTCCTACCTTAATGAAAGAACGCCTTGGTCTAGCTAGAGAATTGGCCGCCGAAAACTTACGACAAGCACAGAGAAAGATGAAGGAGGAATACGATCATCGAACAAAAATTCGTTCATTTAAACCCAAAAAGATCAAGTTCTGGTTCAAACGATTTCATCAGGGACATGCTCTACAGCCCAATTTTGAAGGTCCTTTAAAAATCGTGAAGCGCCTAAGTGACTTTGAACTACTTGGTAAGGACGCCGAAGAAGAGGAACTCACAACGGATGTATCACGTTAAAACCAACTTAACCCTATTCAGGAATCGTTTCACCAGTTTCTACTATAACTCCTCTGAACCAAAAACGGGTTCCAGTAAGTTCGGATGAAATGATGGGAAATACCAGTTCTTCTGAACAATTCGACAGCCTTAAAGAATTTAAATTTCTACTGATAAATCTGGAAGTGGACAAAGGACACGAAATAAAACCCCTGTTTAAAGGCAAATCTCCCCCTATTAAACGAGTCCCAAAACCGTGTACGATGGGTGTGCATGATTTTACTCTCAGAGAACCTACTCCAATCAAGCAATCTCCCTACAGAGTGAGTCCCAAGAAACAAGGTGGCTAGAGGCAGAGGTGAACTTCTTACTCTCACACGGGTGATAAAACCAATTTAACGTCCTTGGGCACCCCGTGCATTCTAGTCCCCAAACCAGACGGGACCTCCCGTATGTGGACGGATTTTAGAAAAGTCAATGCTGTAACAGTACCTGATGGGTTTCCAATACCCAAATTGACGACTTAATAGAAAAGGGTTTCCCCAGAGCTAAGTATATCAGTAAATTGGACTTGTTAAGAGGGTATTACCAAGTCCCGTTGTCACCTAGAGCTCAAGAGATATCAGGCTTTTACTATACTGGTGGCCTATACAAGTATTGGTTATGCCCTTCGGCTTCTGTAACGCGGCTTTCACGTTCCAGCGTATTATGAACATACTTACGGGAGGATTGGACGGAGTAGAACTTACTTAGACGACTTTGTCGTATACAGCGACAGTTGGCCCCAACACCTTAGACAGCTTAAAGCCTTGTTTGACGCCTTATTAAGTAAACTAATTTTACAGTGAAAATTTGTCCAAGTGTGAGTTTGGCCAGACGAAAATTAAATACTTGGATTTCGGATTGGACAAGGGGAAGTCGGTCCTTTGAACGCCAAAAGTAAGGGCCCCCTTAGAATTTCTACCCCTAAGGATAGGAAAAGCGTATCAAGATTTTTAGGAGTTGCCGGTTACTAACGTCGGTTCTGTCCAAATTTTGCACAGGTAGCTTTTCCTAACTGAATTAACAAGTCCAAAAACAAGTTTTCATGGACCCAGGACTGGAAATTGCTTTTAATCGTTTAAAAAGAAATTTCTATCCTCTTCCCAGTTTGCTAAATCCTGATTTTAATAAACCATTCCACTTACAAATAGATGCCAGTGCGTATGCTTTGGGAGCCGCATTGTACAGAAGGCTCCAAATTCTGACCTATTACAATTTTGTTTCTTATTTTCTTCTAAGTTAAAGAAACACCAAATTAATTATTCAACTATAGAAAAGAAGCCTTAGCTCTCGTTGTATGCCTAGAGAATTTTGATGTTTTATTTAGGATCTTCTACCCATCAGATATCGGTGTACTCTGATCACAATCCTTTGACCTTGACAGTGATGGAGTGAATGATGTTGAAAGTTTTTCTTTTTTGGGCCACTCTGCCTTGGTGGAACGGCCAGTGTGATAATAATAAAATACTATGAAATCGAAAGAATGCGAGAATACTTGTTGGGCTTTGAGAATTCAACCCTTCTCTATCTCTAAATTTTCCCCTATAAAAGGAAAACATAATTTTATTGCTGATGCCCTCTCTAGGCCTTGAAATTTTTATTAATATAACTTTATTTTAACAGTATGAGTCGGTACTTTTATGACCATCTATGTTGTGGAGAAAGCTGGAGATGATGTAGGACTCCTGTCTACGTTACAACCTCTGCTACTATGACAGATGCTACCCACCACAGAGTACAAGTCAATGGCGACCGTCAGTCGTGAGGGGGGAGGTGTTACGCACCCCTACTTCACTCCATTATATACAAAAATAAAAGGCCTGGTTAAAATAAGTTCTGTAATAATATATCGCTAACCACTTTATTACTAGCTAGATAAAGCAGGATCGACTATATATTATTATCGGGTACGGTATGAATCAACAGTACTCTCATTGTATTATATTGTATTATATTATATCTTTCCCCATGATTATTATACAGTGGACCCCCGCATAGCGACCTTAATCCATGCAAGAGGGCTGGCTGTTATGCGAAATGTTCGGTATGCGAATGAATTTTCCCCATAAGAAATAATGGAAATCAAATTAATCCGTGCAAGACACCCAAAAGTATGAAAAAAAAATTTTTACCACATGAAATGTTAATTTAATACACACAAATGAAAAAAGGCATGCACAATACATGACACTTACTTTTATTGAAGATCTGGTGATGATTGATGGGATGGGAGGAGGGGAGAGAGTGTGTTAGTGTTTAGAAGGGGAATCCCTTCCATTAAGCTTGAGGTGTCGAGTCCTTTTCTGGGGGTTTCTTCCCTTCTTCTTTTTTAAAGCCACTAGGACCAGCTTCAGAGTCACTGGAAATTCTTTCGCAAACATATCTGTCCATAGTGGCCTGTACCTCTCGTTCTTTTTGACTTCCCTAAAGTGTTTCACAACATTGTCAGTGTACAGGTTGCCAACAACGGCTTGCAATAGCTGTGTGAGGGTGATTTTCATCAAAAAAGGTTTGCACTTCAAGCCAATTTTGCACTCATTTCCTTAATCTTTGTAGTAGGCAATTCCTTCAATTTCTCTCCCCTCCTTTGAACCAGTTTCCTCAGGTCTGGCCTCTTGCTCTTGAAGTTGATCTATCAGCTCATCAGTGGTTAGTTCTTCATTGTCGTCCTCCACCAACTCTTCCACATCCTCCCCACTAACTCCAAAACCCCGGACTTCCCAATGCCCCAATTGATTCTTCAATGGCATACTCCTCTCAGGGTTAGCCTCAAACCCCTTTAAAATCCCTTTTGTCTACACATTCTGGCCACAGTTTCTTCCAAACAGAGTTTAAGGTCTTCTTAGTCACTCCCTCCCAAGCCTTACCCATAAGGTTTATACAATTGGGATATTAAAGTGTCTCTCCAAAACTCTCTTAGAGTCAGTTGAGTTTCTGAGGTCATACAAAGCACCTTTCAAACAGAGCTTTTGTGTACAGTTTTTGAAGTTTGCAATAACCCGCTGGTCCATGGGCTGCAGGAGAGGAGTGGTATTAGGAGGCAAAAACTTCACCTTAATGAAGCTCAGTCCCATAAAGTCGCTCTGCCACGTCTGTAGGATGGGCCAGGGGCATTGTCTAACACCAGGGGGCACTTAAGTTCTAATTTCTTTTCAGTTAGGTAATCTTTCACTTGGTGGCAAATGCATGGTTTTAACCAGTTATAGAAAAAGTCCCTAGTGACCCATGCCTTACTGTTTGCCCTCCACAGCACACACAAATTCTCCTTGAGGACATTCTTTTGCCTGAACGCTCTGGGAGTTCAGAGTGACACTAATAAAGGCTTAATTTGCAAACACCATAGCATTGGAACACATCAACAAAGTAAGCCTGTCTTTTATAGGCTTATGTCCTGGGAGTGGTCTTTTCCTCCTGAGTAATGTAGGTCCTGCTTGGCATTTTCTTCCAAAACAGGCCTGTTTCATCACAATAAAACACTTGTTCAGGTTTCAGTCCCTTTAGTTTCTATGTACTCCTGAATTCCTGCACATATTTTTCAGCGCTTTGTGGTCCGAACTGGCAGCCTCACCATGCCTTATCACACTATGTATGCCACTTTCGCTTCTTAAATCTCTCAAACCAACCTTTGCTGGCCTTAAATTCACTCAATCATCACTAGTTGCAGGCCTTTTTTTAATTAAATCCTCATGCAACTTCCTAGCCTTTTCGCTTATGATCGCTTTAGAAACGCTATCTCTGCTAGCTGTTTTTCATTTATCCACACCAATAAGAGTCTCTCAACATCTTCCATCACTTGCGATCTCTGTTTCGAAAACACAGTTAAACCTTTGGCAAGAACAGCTTCCTTGATTGCCTTTTTGTTGCCCACAATAGTAGAGATGGTTGATTTGGGTTCTTTTACAACCTGACCAGGTCGGTGATACGCACTCCACTTTCATACTTATTTAATGATCTCTTTCTTCACTCTATTGGAATTCTAACCTTATTGCTGTAGGGTTGGAACTAGAAGCTTTCTTGGGGGCCCCTGGTCATTATTTTCCAGATAAAGCACCGAAAACACTGTAATAATACGAATATTTCCGATTGTATGCTTGAATGTTACCGTGGAGGCTGGCTGGTAAACAATGCCACCGGCGGAACATATGAGGCTGGCTCAGGCCGCACATTGGACGCTTCTCGGACGAAGGGCGCTGAGCGGGTTTTTGGGCAGTATGCGAGGCAAAATTTTAGCGATCAAAGCGTCCGGTATGCGGATTGTCCGTTATGCAAGGCGTCCGGTATGCGGGGGTCCACTGTAATTATAATATTATATTATATTATTATTAGGTTAGGTATTACGAATGTGTAACCACTACTGTAGTGACCAATTGGTGGTTCTAGAATTGACGCCATGCGTCGCCTTCGGGCCGAGCTGAAGTCATACTATGAAGTAGTTGAGTGAGGCAGTCACCTCCTAGCTCTGACTCGGTACCGGTCTTCAACCCAAAGCTCCTAGCTTAAACTAAAACTTTATGCCAAGTCTATTGTCTTGCCTTTGCCATTAGTTTCCTGAAGTCTGGTAATTCATGTCACTTATGAAAGATAACTATTTCATTACCCTAGACCTTTCTAAAAGAGTTAAATGGTGAGATTAGTAGATTATTAATTGAAATTATTGTATCATACTCTGTTAATGAGAATTTGAACGTAAGATTGGGTTTCTTGCTGTATAGTATTTCATTTATAATTGCTTGTGGTTATTTTAATTCACTAACCAAATACCAATGAAACTAAATGATTGGTAATAAAATAAAACTAACAAAAAAAAAAAAATGGAGTTATTTGTGCCCCTATTGTTATGGTGAAGATTAAGTCGTAACACTCGTCTGTCATAACCAGCCTGATAAGAACGGCAAAAAAATTGTATTATGAGAACAGATTATCCAACTTAAAAGGTAATATAAAAAAGACCTGGAAAACCCTATCTGAAATTCTAGGAACAAAAAAGATACCAGGAAACAGAACAATCACACTAACAAAACCAGATGAACCCCTTCTCCCACCTACTGAAATAGCAAACAGACTCGGTGTTTTCTTCTCCACTATAGGAAAAAAGCTTTGCGGGTAAAATCCCAAGCTCAGATACCCCACCCAATGACTGCTTCACTGGCACCTACCCAAACACACTGTTCCTAGCTCCAATCAACCCAACAGAAGTCTCACTTATTATCAACACACTAAAGAATGAGACAGGATATTTAAATACCTTACCACCTTTTATATACAAAAAAGCTTCACACGTACTGTCACCAATCACTGCAACACTCTTTAACAAATCCATTGAATCCTCTACCTTCCCTACAGTTCTCAAAATAGTGAGGGTCTCCCTGATACATAAAGGAGATCAAGCAGACTTGAATAACTATAGGCCAATATCCAACTTACACCCTCTCTCTAAAATCTTTGAAAAGCTAATTCATAAATGAATCTATTCCTATCTCATCTCCCACAACATACTCAACCCCTGTCAGTTTGGGTTCAAGCCCGATAAAAATACGAATGATGCTATTATACACATGGGGAAATTCATTGATTTACTTGTGTGAACTACTTCAACAACCCCTCCTCAGCCCTCTGGATAATAGTTTTGGTAATCCTGCACCCTCTCCTAATTTCCAAACTATGAATTGTATTCACACCACACATTGCCCTCAGACATGACATCTCAACTGCTTACAGCCTTCTCGTGATTGCAACATTCATCACCCATGCTTCACGCCCATATAGGAGTGTTGGCATATCTATACTCTCATAAATTCCACTCTTTGCTTCCACGGACAAAGTTCTTTGTCTCCAGAGACTCTTAAGTGCACCACTCACCCTTTTCCCCTCATCGGTTCTATGATTTACCTCATCGTTCATAGACCCATCCGCTCGCATGTCCACTCCTAAACATCTGAATACATTCACCTCCTCCATACTCTCTCCCTCCA
Source organism: Cherax quadricarinatus (assembly GCF_026875155.1). Classification (NCBI taxonomy): domain Eukaryota; kingdom Metazoa; phylum Arthropoda; class Malacostraca; order Decapoda; family Parastacidae; genus Cherax; species Cherax quadricarinatus. Next base: position 4,932,463 of record NC_069494.1, read on the forward strand.
ATCTGATATCCAATCTTTCATCACCTAATCTTTTTGTTATCCTCATCACCTTACTCTTTCCTATGAATGATGAGGTAAATTATGAACAGTGAGGCAATATTTTGATGAAAAAATGTTACGAAACGTGAAAATTTTTTGAAACATGAGGCTTACAAAACTTGGGGGTCCTATACAGTGGAAACTCTACTTGCGAGTTTAATCCATTCCATGACCTGCTCACAAAATGGATTTGCTCGTTTGCAGAGTTAATTTTTCTCATTTAAATGAACTGAAATGCAATTAATCCGTTCCAGTGGGGAAATTTTGCACCTCAATAATTTCGCTAATATCAACTTTACGGCTTATTTATCTATCTCACATTGATCTAATATTTACATAACAAACAATATAAATAACATAGAAACCTGATATATACACTCTATTTTTTTTTTTATTATCACACTGGCCGATTCCCACCAAGGCAGGGTGGCCTGAAAAAGAAAAACTTTTACCATCATTTACTCCATCACTGTCTTGCCAGAAGGGTGCTTTACACTACAGTTTTTAAACTGCAACATTAACACCCCCCCTTCAGAGTGCAGGCACTGTACTTCCCATCTCCAGGATCAAGTCCGGCCTGCCGGTTTCCCTGAACCCCTTCATAAATGTTACTTTGCTCACACTCCAACAGCACGTCAAGTATTAAAAACCATTCGTCTCCATTCACTCCTATCAAACACGCTCATGCACGCCTGCTGGAAATCCAAGCCCCTCGCACACAAAACCTCCTTTACCCCCTCCCCCCAACCTTTCCTAGGCCGCCCCCTCCCCCGCCTTCCTTCCACACAGACTGATACACTCTTGAATCATTCGTTTCGCTCCTTTTCTCCTAATGTCCGAACCCCCTCAACAACCCTTCCTCAGCCCTTGGACAACATTTTTGGGAAATCCCGCCCCTCCTAACCCTTTCCCAAACACGAAATTTTCTGCATTTTTTCACACCACACATTGCCCTCAGACACACATCTCCACTGCCTCCAGCCTTCTCCTCGCTGTAACATTCATCACCCATGCTTCACACCATATAAGGTTTGGTAAAAAAATACTCTCTACTTCCCCCCCCCTTTCCTCCAAAGGGCAAAGTTCTTTTTCCAGACTCTAAGTGCACCGCTCACCCTTTTCCCCCCCTCAATTCTATGATTCACCTATCCTTCAGACCCATCCCCTGACACTCCACTCCCAAATATCGAATTTATTCACTTCCCCCATACTCTCTCCCCCCCAATCTATATCCAATCTTTCTCACCTAATATTTTTGTTATCCTATAACCCTTCTCTTTTCCCGTTTCCTTTTAATTTTTTCTTTTGCACACCCCACAAATTCATTCCCCAAACCTGCAACTTCTCTCAGAATTCCAAAGCACAGTGTCATCACAAAGACAACTGTCAAATCCCATTTATGTGTATTCTTTTCTTTTAACTCCCGCCTCATGTCAAGACCCCCTTTACTTCTCTTACAACCCCATCATAAATATATTAAACAACCACGGTGACATCACACATCCTTTTTTAAGGCCTACTTTTAGGGAAAAAATTTCCCTCTTTCCTAGTACTCTAACTTTAGCCTCACTACCTCGTAAAAAATCTTCACGTATTATTATTATACGTACGTATTTTATTTTTATCGTATTATTATTTCCCTTTGAGGGGTTTTTTTCGTACTATACGTCTTTCGCGAGGGGTTTTTGACTACTAGTAGATAAATTCTAGGGCCCCAAATCTAGGGGAGAAAGCTGGTAGGCCTCTAGAAAGAATGGGTTATTGGCAGTTGCAAGTCTAAAAAAAACTACACAAGGCATAATGGGGAAAAAAAAAAATTTTTACCATTTTTTTGGAAAAAATCAGCGAATTTTCAGTGTATTTTGTATGGTATTTATTGTTGTATTCTTTTTTTCCTTGGTCTCTTTTTATAAAAGGGGGAAAAAGGGACATGTTACAAAAATTTGATATATTTTGACGGGTTTTCCCAATGAAAGGGCCTTGAAATTGACTAAAATTAGCAGAAATGTTCGATTTTTACCAAATTTTTAAAAATAAACAAATCGTCCCAAGCGTGCAATACACGTCAACGGGTGGTCTAATATTCTTTCACAAGTGCCCCAAATTTAATTTTTTATCCCATTTTTTTAACACAAATGCAGTAGTCTGCAAAAACAGTAAATCTTATATTTTTTTGTGAAAATAAAAATTCAAAGGGGAAAGCAAAAGAATAAAAGGGGGGGCCTTGAGACGTGATTTAATGACTAGGGGAAAAAGGGTTTTTTTTAGTGCCGGGGAATGTCTTTCTTTTTTAAATTCTGGACCCTTTTTCGGAATTGGCACCCTTTTAAATTTTTGGGTGTAAAAATTGGAAAAAATTCCCTAAATTCTGCCCACTGTACTGGAAGTTTTAATTTCAAAAATGGGTGGTTTTTTGCACCCATTCGATAAAAAAAAAGGGAAAAGTTCTAGCGAAAAAATTAAATTTTTTTTTGTCGACTAGTGCAGTGAAAAATTGGGCCCCAAAACCAAAAGGGGGCCCCCAAAGTGGGCAAAATCGCCGATGAGTAAACATTGCCGAGACCGCTATTTTTGGGGAGAGCTAATTCCGTAAGTTTTCTTTTCAAATTTCAAACTTTTGGTGTATTTTGATGGGAAAAAAGATTCTCTTCTTTTCATAAAGAAAAAATTTTTTTTTTTTTTTTAAAATTTGGGGCCGACCCTGAAACGAGTTTGGGAGGGGGCCCGTCGCCCCTAAAAGGGGTTTAAATTTTATTTTATTTTTATACTTATTATTTATTTTTAAATTTTTATTTTTTAATTTTTATTTATTTTTATTATTATTTATTTTTAAATTATTAATTTTTTTAATTTATTATTATTTATTATTTTTATTTATTTTTTATTTATTTATTATTATTTATTTTTATTAATTATTTTTTTTTATTTTTTTATTTATTTTTAATTTATTACTACTACTACTACTTACTACTACTACTACAACTACAACTATACTCCCAACTACTATACTACTATACTTACTACAACAACAATAAAAAAACAGTTCCATCATTAATCGCCTTTTTTTAAAATCCACCCACACGATACATTTTAAAGAAAAAAAATTGCCTGGGAAATTTCTAAAAAAACTCACCCTTGCGATTTGTTCGAGACCGCCCACATGTGGCCTGAGCCACTTCATTGTCCCTTGGGGGCCAGGTTTACAAACCAGCCGGGGCGGTCCCCCATCCCGCATTCAATTGGGGAAAACTTTATATTATCACAATGTTTTAGTGATTGTACCGCAAAAAAGTCACCCTGGGGCCCCCAAAAAAGCTTCTAGTTCCAACCCCGCAGGAAAAAGGGTGAAAAATTACTATGGGGTAAAGAAAGGAAATTTAAAGGGAAAAGTGTGCAAAGTTTGGGTTGAAGTGCAAGCTTTTTTGGATGAAAAACACCTTCAAAACAGCCATTGCAAGCTGGCTGGTGACTATTACAAAAGCAATGTTGTGAACCACTTCAGGGAAAACATGAAAGGGAAAGGGGGTCAGGCCTCTATGGACAGTATGTTGTGTGGAAAAGAGGTCCAGTGACTCTCAAGCTATCCTAGGGGCATTTAAACCCCTTTTTTTGTTTTAGGCCGCTAAAAAATTTTTTAAAAAAAAAAAAAAAATTTTTTCCCTTTTGAAATTTATAGAGAAAACTTTTTTTTTTTTTTTTTTCCCCATGGTTAAAGGGCACCAAAAATTCGAAATTTGGTCGAAAAATCATGGGTTTTTGCTCCCCCGAAGTTAGCGGGCTCGGGGACATAAAGCTTTTCGGCGATTTCGCCAACTTTGAGCTTAATTTTTAGCCAAATTTCATTGTTTTCCCGTTGACCAAACCATTTGCTATTTCTTTAGAACCCCCATTTTATCTATCAGCTGAGTAACAAAAATACCCCCATTTTTCTAATTTTTGGAAATAAACCCCAAAATTTTTGGGGCAGAAAAAATTGGCCCAAATTTTGGCCCCAAATTTCCAAAGCAAACTAAAAAAAAATGCCCAAATTTTAAAATTGGGGGCCAAAAATAAACAAGGTAGACATTTTGTTGGCCCCAAAAAAATAAAAATTTGCTCTGTTCATTAGTCACAAAACTCTAGGCCCCTTTATATTAAATTTTTGCTTTCTATTTTGGTTTTTTTTTTCATACAAAAAAATACAAAATTTTCTGTTATGCAGACTATGCATTATTGTAAAAAAAGGGTATAAAATAATATCAGTGCACTAATTAAAAAATTGACTCCCCGTTTATTGTTATTGCAGTGTGGTGTGATTTATTTTACTCCCGAACCCTTTGGGAAAAACGAACATTTCCGCTATTTTTTAGGCCCCAGTTTCAAGGTCGTTTTTTTATCATCAAAGTAATGGGAAAAAAATTTCTATTTCTTTTTAATATGTTTTTATTTTTTCACCTAAGACCATGAAAACGCGAATTCAAAGATAATACTATACGAAAAATTCACCTCAAAATCGGCGTTTTTTTCCAAAAAAACGATAATTTTTTTTTCTTTATTACGAAAGTGTGTTCAGAATTTTTTTTTTTTTGGTGCCACTGACCACACGACCCCATTCTCTCACTTTTTGGCCCCAACTTTCTCCCGCTTGATTTGAAGCCCCTAGAATTATTGAGTAATTACGCAGAAACATTGGCTCGTAAGACGTATTTATAGTCAAAAAACAGTAAAAGGGTTTAAAAAGAAGAATGGAAGTAACCCCAGAAAAGGACTTGATAATAAAGCCCTAAGGGAAAAGGGACCCCCTTCTAAACTTTAACAACTTCCACACTCTCCCCGCCCTCCCATCCCCAATCCAACCGGGGTCTTCTAAAAAAGAAAGTGTAAGTTTATGTGTTTTAAAAAATTAATATTTCATGTAGTAAAATTTTTGTTTTTTTTCTATTTTGGGGGTTTTATTGCCAGATTAATTTGTTTTCCATTTTTTTTATGGGGAAAAAAAATTCACAATGAAAAATTTCGCATACGATAGTTTCAGGAATGGATAATACTTAGCTGGGGGTCCACTGTAATTTGTATTTTTTATTCATAAAAATTTGAAAGATTGATGGCTATCCCTTTATTGAATAATTGTATAAAAATGTAACCCCCTTTCCCGACTGCATTTTGGGAAAATGGAACATGTCAAGCAAACAAGCATTTCTCCCTCATTGACTCAATTTCAAGGTACTTCCTGTGAAAGCACTAAAAATATATCTATTTCTGAAATATCTTCCATTTACAAATGAGACCATAAAAACAAAATAAAACCCAAAAAAAAACCATAAAAAAAATTCCCGTAGGGGGTGGGAAATTGCTGAGAAGGGGAAGCCTTATTTATGCCTGATTTCTTTTTTTTTGGGTACGTTAAGAAGCTTTTCCTCATTATTGCCCCAAATTTTTTTAAGAAGCCAACAAACAAATGGATACAATTCCTTAATCAACAGCAAGGCCCCTTGCAGCTCAAGGGAAAATCCTTTGGGTTGCTACTTAAGGAAAATTTTTCTGTGTATGGGAAACAAAAAATACCCATCGATGCCGTAAACTGGGCCCCCCCTTTCGATCACCTCCCCTGGGGACCAATTATGAAAGGATTATGAAGGGCGTTTTAAAATGTATGTTTATGGGTCTGAAAAGGAATAACTTTCCAATTTTCCTTTGGGGAACTTCGTTATTTTGCACCAACATCTTTTGGAATGAATTTTAAACGAAACCGGGGGGGCCCCCTGTTTTGGAAAAACTCACACGTGGATGGCCCTGCAAGGGTTTTACTGAATTTCAACCCCTTGACTGTTTGCCTAATTCATCTTAAAACCGGGTTTTTTAAATTTTACAGTAGGGCCCCCATCGGCGTTTGGCCAGCAAACGCCGTAAAGTGGAAACCCCTTTTTTTTCGACTTATAAAAATAAAACATGAAACAAGAACAAATTATTGTTTGTAAACCCGATAAAAAAACAATTAAAAAAGTCTTTTCCCCATATGACTCATATTCTTTAAAATATTTTTTAGTCTAATCTAGAGTGGACAATGATTTATTGTAAGAAATCAATGTGGATGTATGGAGTCGCCGGGGTGCCATACCCGGCCATCCCACCCAACATAAGCAGGGCCCCCCTTTACGGCGTTTTGCTTTACGGCGTTCCGCAATACGGACTTTCAAAATTTTGACCAAACCGTATACGGTCCCCCCCCCTGTCTTTTAATACGGTCACGCGGCCCACCATTTGTTTACTTCTCCCCGAGCCAAACTCCTTATTTTCTGGAAACTTTCCAAAATTTTAAGTGTTTTTAAAAAAAGTATATTTTTTCATGTATTGTACTTGATAAAAAAACTTGGTACCCTGACCTAAATAAATTACACCTGTCCGGCATGTGGTCACATTAAAAAAACTAAGGTCTCTTATCTTGATGCAATAAAAAAATAATAAAAATAAAAATGTAAAAAATAAAAATCTCTTTGGGATTAATGTCGCTTTACGTTAATATAGACTTTCCCTTAAACTATTATGATTTTTTTTCAAAATTTTAAGAAACACATTATGTAACACACAAAAAGTACATCACCCACAGTATAAAAAATTTTTACAAATATTATGAATGTTTACCCAAAAGGTTTGTAGAAATGTCGGGAAAAATTTGTTTTTTTCTAGCCCCTCACCTGTTACTAGGGATAAATGTAGAAAAAAATTCCTTTCGTATGCCCTTTATTATACTATAAATTTTTCAACTTTTACACAGTGAAAAGTATTTGTTTTTGATTTAATTATTTTTAATAATAATAAAAATATTATAGGTAAAATTTCACAAACTTTTCAAATGTCTGAATGAATAAAACTGGCATTTTTAAAACCGCATTTCGCCTGACCCAGTGACGTCCCAACTTGTCAGTTTGTTTGTTTTAGCCCCGTTGAGCTCGGTGTATCATTTAAAAGTTGTATTCGTTTAAAAACACATTTTCTTAATCCATCCGTAATTTTTTTTTAAAAATTATATAATAAACACGATAATAATATAAATACTAACAACATGTGTAGAGAACCTGGGAAAACCCAAAAAAGTCGATGACTTTTTCCATTGCCTTCACTCGAGCTCATTTCTTCTCAAAATGATGTTACATGAAATGGGAGTGTTTTCTTTATTTTTTCTACCATATAAATTAGAGACAACCGTACACAATGTAACTTGTACAAAAAACCAGACGTGACATGTTTAAAAATTCCCTTCACCGGTTTGTTTAATAATCTGCATTGTCCCTCTCATGCACTCATTCTTTCCCCTTGGTATGGTAGCCTGGCTTGACCCATCATCACACTGATTTTTTACAATAAATACTACTCATCTCACCCTTTATTTTAAGGTAAGAAAATAGTGAACTGTTTATACATTTTATCGTTGGATGTTAACCCTTTGGGGGTTTTGGTCGTACTGTACTTTTAAAAGCTGGGGGTTTTTGAGTATAGTACCATAAATTCTAGCTGCCTAAATCTTGCGGGGAAAAGGCTGATAAGCCGATGTGAGAGAATGGGTCTGTGTGGTGGGTGTGCGCAGTGGGAAAAAAAATCGGGGACCCAGGGGTGCATTGTGGGAATCCCATCACAGTACAAATTTCCCGTGCCCTGTGGAAAGAATTTCCTCACCCCGGAAAATGGGACCTTTTGTTCCCCAGTAAGTTCTAATACAGATGGAAGTGACAGTGAAATAGTTTCAAGGTTCGGGTGAGGTTTGCCCCGAAACAAATGACCTAATTGGGAATATGAGGAAAACCCCAGACAACCCACAGCCTTCCACCTCTGGTGCGGGGCCGTCTTGTTCAGGGTTCAGTTGTCCCAAATAAAAGAGGAAACCCTATTTCCAAAACCCCCAGACTAGATGTGGGCATTGGGATGTATGTAGGATTATGAACTCAACTTTTCAAACTTGTTCCAAAAATGGAGGAGGAGGAGGAGGGGGCAGAGGGGGAAAAGGGGGCAGAGGGGAGGAGGCAAGGGAGGAGGAGGAGGAGGAGGAGGGGAAAAGAAGAAAGGGGAGGAGGAGGAGGAGGGGGAGAAGAGGAGGAGGGGGAGGGGAAAAGAGGAGGGAGGAGGAGGAGGAGAAAAAGGGGAGGGGAGGAAGAAGAGGAGGAGGAGGAAAAAGAAGAATACGTAAGATAACAATAATACATAATAATAAAATACATAATAATAATACAAAATTTAAATAATAAAAATAATAATACATAATAATAATAATAGGTAATATAAATTAATAATAATAATAATAATAGAAAAAATGTTACCCATACAGTAACAAGAAAAGGGAGATAACTTTTGATAAGTTGACGTTTGGGGGGGTAAATGAGGGTAGAGCTGATCCCAAGATGGATGAACTCGCCCTCCTTTGTTTTGCGGGTTTTAACAACTTTCTGTCTGTCTATTTTGCCTGTCTGCAAGCTCCTTTACCGTCTAGCTCTCGTCTCAAGAGCCCAAACTGAGTCATCACTTTTACCACTCTTCAAGCGAGTATAGCACTTTGTCTGGGTTTTTTTGGGGTTTTCCTGGGAAATTTTATACTATGTATACTTGTATTTATGGACCCTGTGAGACAGAGAAAAAAGACGATAGAATGAGGGAGAAAAAATTTAGATAGAATGGGGGAGGGAAGCAGCACCCGACCCCTTGTTTTGCGGGGGGGGGGAGTGAGAAAGAGAAATATGTCATTTTGAGCTGCATCCTGTAATTTACCTATGGAAGGAGGAGGGAGAAGGGGGAAGAGTGGGGGAAGAGGAAAAAGGAAGGGGGGAAGAGGAGGAGGGGAAGAGGAAGAGTAGGGGAAGGGGAAAAAGAGGAAAGGAATAGTAGGGGGAAAAGTTAGGGGGAAGGGGGGAAGAGGAGGGGAGGAGGAGGAGGAGGAAGAGGAAGAGTAGGGAAAGAGGAAGGGAGGAAGGGGAAAAAGAGTTGAGGAAGAGTGGGGGGAAAGGAGGAAAGAGGAGGAAGAGGAAGAGGAGGAGGGGAGGGGGGAAACCCTAGTACATGGTCTGGTACACTAACATTTCGTCTGTCTTTTTTGCTGTTGTCAAGCTCCCTGTCTATCTGTCTATCATCTAGCTTTTGTCTCAGAGAGCCCAAGCTGTGTCATCACTTTTATCACATCTTAAAGCGAGTAAGAACTTTGTTGGATTTCTTGGGTTATCCTGGGTTTTTTTTAAATACTGATACTTAATTATGGGTCCCTTTGGGACAGAGATAGACAACAGATAGAAAGAGAAGACAATTTGAAAGAGATAGAATGGGGGAGAAAGATAAAACACCATTGTGTATGACACCATGTTTCAGAGTTCCCACAACTGCAGAAAAAATAGGTTTTGTTCAGTGACGTATTTTGGTTTAAAAAATTATAGAACAAAAAAATAAAAAAATGTTTTGTATTTTTTGTTTTTGTAAACAAGTTTTGTAAACATATATTGAAATTATGTTTTTGTGCTTATTGGGATGTATACAAACAGTGTAATATTACTTGCACCCTTTTTTGGTTTTTTCCTAGGGCCCTAAGTTAGTGAAAAAAAAAAATGTGAAAGAAACAACAAAACCTTCAAATAAAGTAAAAATAAAGTTTACCGGGGTGAGCCAGTGCCGTGTTGCCCTACGCGGCTCATTTTCTGCAAACTTCATGCATCCATACTCCGAAGTATTGTGTAAATTTTTTTTTTTTTTTATCCCATAATGTTTAGAAAAAAAACTTTTTTTTCATAAGAAAAATAATTTTTTTTTTTTTGAAATTTGGCCGCCCCCGAGAAAGAGTTTCGGAGAGGGCCTGCGACCCCCCAAAAAGGGTTTTAAATATCATAGAATTTTAAAGTGTGGGTGGGGTGGCCTGTATGGGAGCCTGGTACTACCTATTTAACCCACTTGATTTCTTACAATAAAAACTACTTGTCTCACCCCAGATTTAAAACTATAAAAATTTTAAAGGGAAGTAATGAGTTCACTATGTGTGATTGTTTTTTTATTGTTTTTTATGCCGGTTCTATTCAACTAATATTGTTGTGTAAAAATTGTTATCTGTGTTTGTATGCTTTTTTAAGTGGAAAAAAAGGGTGTTCCACTTTACGGCGGTTTCCGCTTTATGGCGTAGCCCGGGGAAACCCAAAACCCCCTGACAAGTGGGGCCCTCCCGTACTATTTAGATATTTAAGACCCAGAGTGATAAAGTATATAAAGTTTACTCATTTTTACCTTAAAAATTTTTTGTCTTAATGTGGGTCAGGAGTAAGTTATGAATAAAAAAAATAAAAAAAGAGAGAAGAGTGCAGAAGAGGACTGGCGCAGAGTTATTAAAAAAACCAGGCGAACGCAAGTTTTTTAAACAAAAAAGTGTAACTCTGGTTGTGTACAAATTACTTTTGTACAAGTTGTTTTACTTGTACAGTAGAAAAATAAAGAACACTTTTTATTTCATGTAACATCATTTTGAGAAGAAAGATGCTCTAGTGAAGGGAATGAAATAAATTTTACTCTGCTTTTTTTGGGTTTTTCCGGTTCTCTACCTATGCTTTTATGTATGTAATCTATGTAATATTTGTGTATACGAAAAAATTACTCAAAAGGGTAATTTTCAAGTACCCCCCCGTAACACATTTTTTTTATGTTTGATTAGAGAAAATGTTATTCTTGGGATACTTTTTACAAGTTATCTGGTACTCATCTCATACTTATTTTATTTATTTTACTGTGGGTTATTTATCATCTTTATTGTTAGTAATTTTATAAAATAATTTTTTAAAAAAAATATATGGTGGGTTAATGAAATGTGTATATTTAAATTAAAATACAATTTAATGAGATCGGGGATAATGATTATTTTTTATTTCTAAAAAAAAGGGGCACTTGTGCAAAATCGTCTGGGGACCAATTCATAATTTTTGTTATTTATTCTATGGGGGTGATTTATATTTTTATGTTATGCATCGTGTTTATTAATTTTAAATTTTGAAAAAAAATATCAAAGTGGGTTTAAAGAAAATGGTATATTAACGTAATATACAACATTTAAGAGACTGATGTTATTTTTATCATTATAAAATGTGTTTGGAGAATAAGACAGTCTTACTGATTTTAAAGTGTAAATGCACGCCGCCAGGGGTGTAAGTTTTTTTAGGTACAGGTATAATAAGATAATTACAGGTATATAAAAAATGAAATAATTTTAAAAACCTTGAAATTTTTAAGTTTCAGACAAAATGGAGAGACTAGTGTTCGGATCTAGAGAAGTAAACAAGGGTGGGGTGTGGTGATCGTATTAGAAAGTCAGGTGGGGGGAGCCATATAGCGAGTTTTGGTCATAATTTGAAATGACCGTATTAGCGGAACACTGTAAAGCGAAACACTGTAAAGCAGGGCCCTGCTGTATGTGCAAATTCTAGCTGCTTCAAATCAAGCGGGAGAGTGCTGGTAGGCCCACATGTCAGAGAATGGGGTCTCCATGGTTAGGAAGTATAAAAGAAATTTGAGAGCCAGTGGTAGATTGTGGGAATGCCATTTCAGTAGTCCTTGCTCATCATGCCTAGCAGTAAGAAATATCCGACTTCCGGCGAATCTGGGACTCTTCTCTTCCCCAGTAATAGATCTAACACAGATGGAAGTGTCTCTGATGCTGAAGTTCATGGTTTTGAGGAGTTTGACTAAAAGCAATGCCCAGGATACCTAATGGAAGGAAGGAAGGAAGAAAGAAAGAAAGTAAGGAAGGAAGGAAGAAAGGAAGAAATGACAGGAAGAAAGGTGGGGAAGAAGGCATGGGTCCCCATGGGTGTTGACAGGCAGTAAGGGTAGTGAGAGAGGATATAATTTGTCATTTTGATAGCAGCCACACCCTGACTCAGCACATTTAGAAGTCAACACGCATACACACACACACACACACACCTACCTACCTACCTATCAAGCTTCCAGACGATAATAACAGTTGTAGGAAAGTGTCCAGTGTCTGTATATGTATATATATTATGGAACAATAGTAATAAAAAAATTTTTGTGTTGGTTTGTGTAAACAAGTTTTGTATATATAATGGTAATGTTTGTGCAGTTACTGTGTTGCATACAATGAGCATATGTATGCACATTGCACCATTCTTTGGTCTCACAGGCCACATAAGATACTTGGAAAAAAAAATATGGGAAAATAGAAGAAACCTTCGAATGGGAGAAAATATAAGTGTACTGGGTGAGTGACATTCACAGCTGTTGCCATACAAGGCTCATTTTCTGCAGCTTCATGCCTCTATTTCTCGGTAGGTACTGATCACAAAAAAAAAAAAAATTAGGCTTAAAACTAAGCAAATTAATCCTAACATTTTGGTAAGAATTTTTTTTTTCGATTTTGTGACACAGGGAGACAGTTTCAGAATTGGGGTTGAGACAGTCAGAGGATTAATTGTGAATGCGAATGTAGATGTCTCATTTGGTAGAAATGTGGATGTAAGAAATTATGTGGATATTCTGCGGATGCAGACATCTGATACAGCTCTTGTATGGAGCCACTCAGAAAAGGCTACACATGGGAAAGATGTTAAAGTTAAAATTAAGGGTGTTAAAACCACTGGAACGGACAAGTTTCTACCCAAGAGGTCCATGCAGTGGAAATTGAACCATTGAAGTTAGACCAGAGTCTGATTGACAAGAGTAGCCACATGGCACTATTGTCCGGGGTACTCTATGGGATTGCGGGAGGCAGACCTGATTTAGACTCAGCATCTACTTTTGCTAGCGGGAGGATGTAGGAATTTATTGTGTTCAAGAAATTCCACAGGGCCACTATAACAAGCAGTAGAGAACTTTAGAATCCACATCTACAAACAGGTAGTGGAAATTATTGATAAGTTTACACTGATTTGATAGATTACAGGTTTTAGGTAGAATTAAGAACTAATAAGAGAATTAAAATATGCAGTTTTAGGCTTTAAGATGTTCACATTAGATGGAAATGAGTAGGGGGAGAGGATGCTGGTAGCCATCTTTCAATAAAGACTGTGCTGAGAGCACCTCATTACAAGTTTCTATCTCTTGAGTCCCACACTGTTTCATAATGCTACCTGGCAGTTAACAATGTGCTTCAGAGGCCTTACAACGAATCATGGATATGTGTTTCTGCACCAGACCTGTTGATGACACTATTATTTTTAACCCCTAGTTGGTGGCCACTAATACTGGTAGGGGAAATCAGGGATAGTTAACTTAATGTTAATAAACATGTCCATGACCAATGATCAGGTAATTTGTAATTGTTATTTTCTACAGTTTACAGATTTACTCCAGAATGTGTTGTACATGACACTTGTGAGGCTGAGACACTACGTGTCATGGCGGATGGTGTAATATCTGCCTCACAAGGAGGCAGATATTACAATCATTTTCATACCTGGGGGCTATCAGTAAAACACCTGGGCACTATCAGTGACACACCTGGACACTATCAGCAACACACCCAGGCACTATCAGTGGTACACCTGGACACTATCGGTGACAACAGCGGGTCATGGTACATGATGAGGTATCACAGTGGGCTCCAGTGATAAGCGGGGTCCCACAGGGGTCAGTCCAAGGATCAGTACTATTTTTGATATAAGTGAATGACATGGTGGAAGGGATAGACTCTGAAGTGTCCCTGTTTGCAGAGGTTGTGAAGCTAATGAGAAGGATTATATCGGATGAGGATCAGGCAGGACTACAAAGCGATCTGGATAGGCTGGACATGTGGTCCAGCAACTGGCTTCTCGATTTCAACCCTGCCAAATGCAAAGTCATGAAGATTGGGGAAGGGCAAAGAAGACTGCAGACAGAGTATAGGCTAGGTGGACAAAGGCTGCAAACCTCACTCAAGGAGAAAGATCTTGGGGTGACCATAACACTGAGCACGTCTCTGGAGGCACATGTCAACCAGATAACTGCTGCAGCATATGGGCACCTGGCAAACCTGAGAATAGCATTCCAGTACCTTAGTAAGGAATCGTTCAAGACTGTACACTGTGTACGTCAGGCCCATACTGGAGTATGCAGCACCAGTTTGGAACCCACACCTGGTAAAGCACATCAAGAAATTAGAGAAAGTACAAAGGTTTGCAACAAGGCTGGTTCCAGAGCTCAGGGAAATGTCCTATGAAGAAAGGTTGAGGGAAATCGGACTGACGACACTGGAGGACAGGAGAGTCAGGGAGACATGATAACAACATACAAAATAATGCATGGATTAGACAAGGTGGACAGAGACAGGATGTTCCGGAGAGGGAACACAGAAACAACGGGTCAGAGTTGGAAGCTGATGGCTCAGACGAGTCACAGGGATGTTAGGAAGTACTTCTTCAGTCAGAGTCGTCAGGAAGTGGAATAACCTAGCAAGTGATGTAGCTTTAAGACGAGGTATGACAAAGCTCAGGAAGCAGAGAGAGAGAGGACCTAGTAGTGGTCAGTGAAGAGGCAGGGCCAGGAGTTGAGTTTCGACCCCTGCAACCAGAATTAGGTGAGTACACTTATTAGTGACACACCTGGACACTAACAGTGACATGCCTGGACACTATCAGTGACACTCCTGGATACTATCAGTGACACACCAGGACACTATCAGTGGTACACCTGGACACTATCAGTGACCCACTTGGACACTTCTTCTTCTTATGACCAGAGCTTTGGTAAGATGGGTAAGGAAGAAGGATGGGTAAGGATAGAAATATTGGAAAAGGGTGGGAGGGGGGGAAAGAGGTAAGATATAAAAGGTAAGTGGCCCAACCACTTTGGTGTAGTTTAAAAAGTGTATGTTGAATAATAAAATATTCTTGAAGGGGTATAGCACAAACCCATCAGAGTCACATAGATTTAACAGATATATAAGTACATGACTCTGAATTGGTAGTAAATATACAAGTTGCAATTTTTTTTTTTTTTTTTTTTTTGCGATTGCAAAATGGATATTTAAACGACAATGAAGGCAATAATTTTCTGGCCAGTTTATAAAGAATTACTTGACCAGCAAATAATAGAGCCTATTAGACTGGAGAATACACTAGACCTCATCTTCACTAACAATGATGATCTCATATGAAATGTCACCATATCAAATACAATATACTCAGATCGCAACATAATTTAGGTTCAGACATGTATGCGCGGAGCCCCAGACCTACATAATGAGATTAGTCATGAGGGAGCATTCACCAAATTCAACTTCAATAACAAAAACATAAAGTGGGACCAAGTAAACCAAGTACTAACCGATATAAGCTGGGAAGATATACTAAGCAACACAGACCCCAACTTATGCCTAAAACAGATTATATCGGTGGCACTCAATGTATGCACAAGGCTTATTCCTCTAAGAAAAAGAAGGAGTAGATGTAAAATAGAAAGAGACAAGTACTCCCTTTACAGGCGATGGAAAAGAATAACAGAGCGGCTAAAAGAGGTCAATATATCTGAAATGCGTAGGGAGACACTGGTCAGAGAAATAGCAAGCATCGAACTTAAGCTAAAGGAATCTTATAGGAGTCAGGAATTGCGGGAAGAACTAAGAGCCATAAATGAAATTGAAAGAAACCCAAAGTATTTCTTCTCCTATGCCAAATCAAAGTCGAGAACAACGTCCAGCAAGGAAATGAGTGAGCTACTCAAGTCCCAATATGACTCAGTTTTTAGCAAGCCGCTAACCAGACTGAGAGTTGAAGATCAAAATTAATTTTTTATGAGAGAGCCACAAAATTTGGTTAACACAAGCCTATCTGATGTTATCCTGATGCCAAATGACTTCGAACAGGCGATAAATGACATGCCCATGCACTCTGCCCCAGGGCCAGACTCATGGAACTCTGTGTTCATCAAGAACTGCAAGAAGCCCCTATTATGAGCTTTTACCATCCTATGGAGAGGGAGCATGGACACGGGGGTCGTCCCACAGTTACTAAAAACAACAGACATAGCCCCACACCACAAAGGGGGCAGTAAAGCAATAGCAAAGAACTACAGACCGATAGCACAAACATCCCATATCATAAAAATCTTTGAAAGGGTCCTAAGAAGCAAGATCACCACCCATCTAGAAATCCATCAGTTACACAACCCAGGGCAACATGGGTTTAGAACAGGTCACTCCTGTCTGTCTCAACTATTGGATCACTACGACAAGGTCCTAGATGCACTAGAAGACAAAAAGAATGCAGATGTAATATACAGTGGACCCCCGCATAACGATTACCTCCGAATGCGACCAATTATGTAAGTGTTTTTATGTAAGTGCATTTGTACGTGTATGTTTGGGGGTCTGAAATGGACTAATCTACTTCACGATATTTCTTATGGGAACAAATTCGGTCAGTACTGGCACCTGAACATACTTCTGGAGTGAAAAAATATCGTTAACCGGGGGTCCACTGTATACAGACTTTGCAAATGCCTTCGACAAGTGTGACCATGGCGTAATAGCGCACAAAATGCGTGCTAAAGGAGTAACAGGAAAAGTTGGTCGATGGATCTATAATTTTCTTACTAACAGCACACAGAGAGTAGTAGTCAACAGAGTAAAGTCCGAGGCAGCTACGGTGAAAAGCTCTGTTCCACAAGGCACAGTACTCGCTCCCATCTTGTTTCTCATCCTCATATCGGATATAGACAAGGATGTCAGCCACAGCACAGTGTCTTCCTTTGCAGATGACACCCGAATCTGCATGACAGTGTCTTCCATTGCAGACACTGCAAGGCTCCAGGCGGCCATCAACCAAATCTTTCAGTGGGCTGCAGAAAACAATATGAAGTTTAACAATGAGAAATTTCAATTGCTGAGATATGGTAAACACGAGGAAATTAAATCTTCATCAGAGTACAAAACAAATTCTGGCCACAAAATAGAGTGAAACACCAACGTCAAAGACCTGGGAGTGATCATGTCGGAGGATCTCACCTTCAAGGACCATAACATTGTATCAATCGCATCTGCTAGAAAAATTACAGGATGGATAATGAGAACCTTCAAAACTAGGGATGCCAAGCCCATGATGACACTCTTCAGGTCACTTGTTCTATCTAGGCTGGAATATTGCTGCACACTAACAGCACCTTTCAAGGCAGGTGAAATTGCTGACCTAGAAAATGTACAGAGAACCTTCACGGCGCACATAATGGAGATAAAACACCTCAATTACTGGGAGCGCTTGAGGTTCCTGAACCTGTATTCCCTGGAACGCAAGCGGGAGAGATACATGATTATATACACCTGGAAAATCCTAGAGGGACTAGTACCGAACTTGCACACAAAAATCACTCACTACGAAAGCAAAAGACTTGGCAGACGATGCAACATCCCCCCAATGAAAAACAGGGGTGTCACTAGCACTTTAAGAGACCATACAATAAATGTCAGGGGCCTGAGACTGTTCAACTGCCTCCCAGCTTACATAAGGGGGATTACCAACAGACCCCTGGCAGTCTTGAAGCTGGCACTGGACAAGCACCTAAAGTCGGTTCCTGACCAGCCGGGCTGTGGCTCGTACGTTGGTTTGCATGCAGCCAGCAGTAACAGCCTGGTTGATCAGGCTCTGATCCACCAGGAGGCCTGGTCACAGACCGGGCAGCGGGGGCGTTGACCCCCGGAACTCTCTCCAGGTAAACTCCAGGTAAACAGCTTCTTTCAAGGTGGTGTCCCGCCATAGTAATTGTAGCATAATTTTAACAGTAGAATGTTATACAAGATGCCTCCCTAATTGGGGGTGATGATTTTCTTAGTAAACATAGAAGGGTTCTGGTTTTACCCAATCATCTTCATCTGGCCAGGATGTATAAGAAACCCTACACAACCTTATGTTCCATAGTGGCCAAGAAAAAGGAAATGAAGGATGCTGTTGTTGCAAAGGGGGTAACTATGCTGAGAAAAATGAAATCACCAGTACTCGAAGAGGTTGAGAAGTTATTATTGGTGTGGATAAATGAGAAACACTTAGCAGGAGATAGTTTTATGACTTCAATTATTTGTGAAAAGGCTAGGCAGTTGCATGACGATTTGGTAAAGAAATTGCCTGCAACTAATGGTGATGTGAGTGAATTTAAGGCCAGCAAAGGCTGGTTTGAGAGATTAAGAACTGTAGTGGCATACACAGTGTGGTACAGCATGGTGAGGCTGCCAGTTCGAACCACAAGGCAGCTGAAAAATATGTGCATGAATTCCAGGAGTACATAGAGGCTGAAGGACTGAAACCTGAACAAGTGTTCAATTGTGACGAAACAGGCCTCTTTTGGAAGAAAATGCCAAAGAGGACCTTCATTACACAAGAGGAAAATGCAATGCCAGGACACTAGCCTATGAAAGACAGGCTGATGCTAATGTTCTGTGCTAATGCTAGTGGGGATTTCAAAGTGAAGCCATTACTAGTGTACCATTCTGAAAATCCCAGAGTGTTCAGGAAAAACAATGTTATGAAGAGTAAATTGTGTACGTTTTGGAAATCTAATAGTAAGGCATGGGTCACGAGGGAAATTTTCGCCGAGTGGTTCAATGAAGTGTTTGGCCCTAGTGTGAAGGAGTATCTCCTGGAAAAGATTTGGATCTCAAGTGCCTGCTAGTAATGGACAATGCACCTGCTCATCCTCCAAACTTGGATGACCTAATTTTTGAGGAGTTTGGGTTCATCACAGTGAAGTTCTTGCCCCTGAATACCACTCCTCTCCTCCAGCCCATGGACCAGCAGGTCATTGCAAACTTTAAAAAACTCTACACAAAAGCAATGTTTCACAGGTGCTTGACTGTGATCACAGACACTCACTTGACCCTAAGGAAATTTTGGAGAGAACACTTCAGCATCCTCCATTGCATAACCCTTATAGGCATGGCTTGGGAGGGAGTGACTACCTGGAGAAAATTGTTGCCAGATTGTGTCGACAAGATAGATTTTGAAGGGTTTGGGACTGACCCTGATGAGCCTATGTCTGTTGTAAAATCAATTGTGGCACTGGGGAGTTCCATGGGGTTGGATGTGAGTTTGGAGGATGTGGCAGAATTGGTGGAAGACCACAACGAAGAGCTCACCACTGAGGAGCTGCAAGAGCTTCAGCAGGAAGAGCAACACATTGCAGCTCAGAATCTTGCTGCAGAGGAGGAATAAGAGAGATGGAAGAAGGTGCCTTCTTCAGAAATTAAAGAGATTTTTACTATGTGGGGTAAGATGGAAAGCTTTATAGAGAAACATCACCAAGCCATGTTGGCAAAATGTACAGTGACAAAGTCTTGGGCCATTTTAGGGAAGTGTTAAAGAGATGCCAGAAACAGAGCTCTCTCCACAGTTATTTTTCAAGACAGGACTCCAGTGACTCTCAAGGTGGTCCTAGTGGCATTAAGAAACAGAGAAGACAAGCAACCCCAGAAAAGCAATTGGTACCTGAGGTGTTGCTGGAAGGGGATTCCCCTTCCAACCTATAAACAATCCACTCTTCTCCTCTAGTCTCCCATACACTAAGAAGAATCTCCAATAAAGGTAAGTGTTATACTGTTAATGTTTCATTCATCATTTCCCATTGTATTGTTTATGTACTACATGTATATTTCATGTAAAAAATTTTTTTGTTTTAATACTTCTGGGTGTCAGGAATGGATTAATTGTATTTACATTATTTCTTACGGGGAAAATTGATTCGCAAATCGTAAATTTCGTTTATAGTAGCTCCTCCAGGAATGGATTAATTACGAAAAACGAGGGACCACTGTACTCAGTTTCAGGAAGCAGAGGCTCGTGAGAGTTAATGGAAGACTGTGGAGCCTCCAAGGGAAAATTTGGTAGGCCAGGTGAATTACCCTGGGAAAGTTCCTGTTCAACAGGATCAGCTGCAATAGCGGAAGAGTAAGCACCAATCTCTGGGGCATCGTTAGGGTCAGGTATTGACTTATCAGGTTGAGGTGAGTTGACAACCTGGGTATGCAAGGTGGGTGATCCCTGGGCAAGGGATGACTTAGGCTTATTTGTAGAAGTACAGTATGGTACATACTTCTTGTTATGAGAAGGCTGAGCCATAATAACCTTGACATTATCTGGGATAGTAATGGGAGTGATCCCATTAGCCATTAACAAATCATTTAAAATCTTAGAGCAGAGTTGAATGTCACCACCTGCTACGTCTTTGGCCATCATATACATTAGGTGCGCTCTCGTCATATCCCCGGCTGAGGATACCTGAGACATGCCACTTGGACACTATCAGTGGTACACCTGGACACTATCAGTGGAACACCTGGGCACTAACAGTGACATGCCTGGACACTATCAGTGACACTCCTTGATACTATCAGTGACACACCTGGACCCTATCAGTGACACACCTGGACCCTATCAGTGACACACCTGGACACTATCAGTGGTACACCTGGACACTATCAGTGACCCACTTGGACACTATCAGTGGTACACCTGAACACTGTCAGTGAAACACCTGGGCACTAACAGTGACATGCCTGGACACTATCAGTGGCAGTAACACACCTGGACACTGTCAGTGACACACCTGGGCACTAACAGTGACACACAAGGATCAATGTCACCATTGCTGATTCATGACCAGGCCTCCCAGTGGATCAGGGATTGATCAACCAGCTATTACTGCTGGCCACACGTAGTTCAGCATACAAACCACAGCCCGGATGATCTGACACTGACTTCAGCTCCCTCTTGAAGACAACCAGGGGTCTATTGGTAATTCCCCTTTTGGCTGGTTGGAGGTTGTTGATCAGTCTTGGGCCTCGAACACTTAATGTTTTTCTCTTAGCGTATTAATGGTGCCCCTACTTTTCATTAGGGGTATTTTGCATCATCAATCAAATCTTTTGCTCTCATTGGGATTGATTTCTTTGTGCAGATTAGGGACCAGTCCCTCTACAATTTTTCCCATGTAGATTATGATATCTCTCTCTTGCCTCCACTCTAGTGAGTACAAGTCAAGTGCTTTCAAGCATTTCCAGTAGTTAGGGTGTTTGATGGAACTTATATGTGCAAATAAAGGTTCTCTGTACATTCTATAAATCTGCAATTTCACCTGTTTTGAATGGAGATGTTAATGTACAGCAATATTCCAGCCTAGTTTGAACAAATTATTTAAGAAGGATCATCATTGGCTTGGCATTTCTTTCCTTGTAGGTGTGATAGTGGCACTGTTGTGATACTTGAAGGTGAGATCCTCGGGCATTATTACTTCCAGGTCCTTCACATTGTTATTCTGCTCTATTGTCTGATTAGATTTTGTAGTATACTCAGTTCCAGCTATTTTTTTCCTCCAATTTTCCATAACAGAGTAATTGGTATTTGCCTTCATTGAAGATCATATTGTTCTTTGTTGCCCATGGAAAACTTGGTTTTTATCTTCTTGGAGATTTACCATGTCCTCAATGGATGACACTCTTATGCAGATCCTAGTATCATCTGCAAAGGATGATGGGGTGCTATGGTTTACATCTCTGTCTGTGTCTGATGTGAGGGTGAGGAACATGATACGGGGAGTACTGTGCCTTGTGGAACAGAGGTCTTCACTGTGGCAGCTTCTGATTTAATTCGGTTTATCACTACTATTTGCGTTCGATTGGTTAAAAAGTTGAAGATCCATCTTCTCACTTTGCCAGTTTTTTCTTTAGCCCACATTTTGTGTACATTACACCATGATTATACTTGTCAAATGCTTTTATAAAATCTGTATACTACATCTGCATTGTTTTCCAGTGCATCTGTTTGTTTTCCAGTGCATCCAAGATGATATCATAGTGGTTCAGTAGTTGCGAGAGCCAGGAGTGACCTGCTCTGAACCCATGTTGCCCTGGATTGTGTAATTGTTGGGAATCCAGGTGGTTTGCAATCCTGCTTCTTAGAACTCTTTGAAAGCTTTTTATGATATGGGACATTAGAGCTGTTTGTCTATAGTTCTTAGCTATTGCTTTGCTGCCACCTCTATGGAGTTGGGCTATTTCCATCGTTTTTAGTGACTGTGGAATCTCAACCATGTCTGTGCTTCTCCATAGCATACTTAAAGCCCACGAGAGGGATTTCTTGCAGTTCATAATGAACACAGAGTTCCAAGAGTCTGGGCCTGGGGCTAAGTGCATGGGTATGTTGCCAATGGCTTTCTCAAAGCCGAGTGTAGTTAGGGTTAGGTCAGGGTGAGGTCAGTGGTCATGTGTGGTCATACCTGTCCTAAGCTCTCTGGGAGTTAGTGTGGGGGTGTTACTGAGCACCATGGCTTGTAGTGTTTTAGAATTTCAGGTTAAGGCGTTGAAGGAGAATGTTTTACTTCTTCAGGAGAAAAATAGGAGGCTGAAGCTTTGCCTAGATGGGTTTGGGAATGAGTGTGAGATGGAGGGAGCTGGTAAAGACGAAATGGTCACCAGCAGTGAGAGTGGCAGCCACTTTAAGTGGCAAGTGGTTCACAGTTCAGGAAGAAACAAGATAAGGAGGGTTAATAGAGAAGATGTGAAGGTAGGAAATCGATTCTCTGTTCTCCAGGATGAGTGTACTTCAGCGGGTAGTGAGGTTAAAGGTATCACTGACTCCCCTGCTAATCATGGTAAGAATATTCTAATTGTAGGAGATTCTCAGGTAAGATAGAGTGCGCTCTCGTGTAACGATTTTAATCCATCGAAGAGAGCTTGTCCTTAACCGATTTTATCGTTAGCCGAATTAATTTTCCTTATAAGAAATAATGGAAATCCAATTAATCTGTTCCTGCTGTCAGGAGGCTTGACAGAACTCTACAGCATATTTATCTATCACAATTCAACTCTGTGTCTTATTTATCTACCACAATTCATCGCCCAATAAGCCTGATCCCGCTCAATAAGCCTGACCTCAATTGTAGGCAAATTACTAGAGTCGATTATAGCTCAGATTATAAGAAGCCATCTCGATAAGCATAGCTTGATTAATGATACTCAGCATGGATTCACAAGAGGCCGGTCTCGTCTAACTAATTTATTAACTTTCTTCAGTAAAGCTTTAGAGGCTGTTGACCACGATAATGAATTTGATATTATTTACTTAGATTTTAGTAAGGCTTTTGATAGAGTTCCGCACCAAAGACTGTTAAAGAAAGTGGCAGCTCATGGCATTGGGGGAAAAGTGCTCTCGTGGGTCGAGTCATGGCTCACAGACAGGAAGCAGAGAGTGTCCATAAATGGGGTTAAATCCGAGTGGGGATCTGTAACAAGTGGCGTTCCACAGGGATCAGTCTTGGGCCCGTTGTTGTTTATAATATATATCAATGATCTTGATGAGGGTGTTACTAGTGATATGAGCAAATTCGCCGATGACACAAAGATAGGTAGGATAATTGATTCAAACGTAGATGTTAGGGAACTTCAGGAGGATTTAGACAAACTCTACTCTTGGTCAGAAAAGTGGCAGATGCAGTTCAATGTAGATAAATGCAAGGTTCTGAAGCTCGGGAGTGTCCATAACCCTAGCACTTATAAGTTAAATAATGTAGAACTTAGCCATACAGATTGCGAAAAGGACTTGGGGGTTATGGTGAGCAGCAACCTTAAACCAAGACAGCAATGCCTAAGCGTACGTAATAAGGCAAATAGATTACTGGGATTTATATCAAGAAGTGTAAGCAACAGAAGTCCAGAGGTTATACTGCAGCTTTATACATCATTAGTAAGGCCTCACCTAGATTATGCAGCTCAATTCTGGTCTCCATATTACAGAATGGACATAAATTCGTTAGAAAACATTCAGCGTAGGATGACTAAATTAATACATAGCATTAGAAATCTTCCTTATGAAGAAAGATTGAAGACTCTTAAGTTACATTCACTTGTTAGACGAAGAATGAGGGGAGACCTGATTGAAGTGTATAAGTGGAAGATAGGTATTAATAAGGGGGATATTAACAAGGTCTTGAGGAAACCATACCCCCGGCTGGGATGGAACCCGCGGTCATAGAGTCTCAAAACTCCAGCCCGTCGCCGGGGGTATGGTTTATTTGCAATCGTGTCATTACGATTTCTTAAGTCAAGGTCTTGAGGATATCTCTCCAAGAGAGAACCCGCAGTAATGGATTTAAATTGAATAAGTTTAGATTTAGAAAGGACATAGGAAAGTATTGGTTTGGAAATAGGGTAGTTGATGAGTGGAACAGTCTACCTAGTTGGGTTACTGAGGCTAGGACTTTGGGTAGTTTCAAATTTAGGTTGGATAAGTACATGAGTGGGAGACCTGGAGTTTACCTGGAGAGAGTTCCGGGGGTCAACGCCCCCGCGGCCCGGTCTGTGACCAGGCCTCCTGGTGGATCAGAGCCTGATCAACCAGGCTGTTGCTGCTGGCTGCACGCAAACCACAGCCCGGCTGGTCAGGAACCGACTTTAGGTGCTTGTCCAGTGCCAGCTTGAAGACTGCCAGGGGTCTGTTGGTAATCCCCCTTATGTATACTGGGAGGCAGTTGAACAGTCTCGGGCTCCTGACACTTATTGTAATACTGTCTCTTAACGTGCTAGTGACACCCCTGCTTTTCATTGGGGGGATGGTGCATCGTCTGCCAAGTCTTTTGCTTTCGTAGCGAGTGATTTTCGTGTGCAAGTTCAGTACTAGTCCCTCTAGGATTTTCCAGGTGTATATAATCATGTATCTCTCCCGCCTGCATTCCAGGGAATACAGGTTTAGGAACCTCAAGCGCTCCCAGTAATTGAGGTGTTTTATCTCCGTTATGCGCGCCGGGAAGGTTCTCTGTACATTTTCTAGGTCAGCAATTTCACCTGCCTTGAAAGGTGCTGTTAGTGTGCAGCAATATTCCAGCCTAGATAGAACAAGTGACCTGAAGAGTGTCATCATGGGCTTGGCCTCCCTAGTTTTGAAGGTTCTCATTATCCATCCTGCCATTTTTCTAGCAGATGCGATTGATACAATGTTATGGTCCTTGAAGGTGAGATCCTCCGACATGATCACTCCCAGGTCTTTGATGTTGGTGTTTCGCTCTATTTTGTGGCCAGAATTTGTTTTGTACTCTGATGAAGATTTAATTTCCTCGTGTTTACCATATCTGAGTAATTGAAATTTCTCATCGTTGAACTTCATATTGTTTTCTGGGGTTGGATTTGAGTGGGACTTGCACATCAGAGCTTATTTCTTGGGTAGAATTGAAAATTGTGTTGGTCAAATGTTTGTTACTGGGATGAATTGTAAAGGACGTGCCTAGTATGGGCCAACAGACCTGCTGCAGTGTTCCTCCTTTCTTATGTTCTTATGTTCTTATGTTTTTATGACATAATAAGCAATATTAATAACATAGAAACATGATATATACTCTAGAGTGAATAAAATGTGTTGTATGTAAGGATAAGTGATGGAACTGTTGTTATTGTTGGGTTTATAATGGCTACTGAGAGAAGCAGTACAGGCTTCTGCCACCACAACTATCCACAAAAAATATATGAACGTAATTTATAAATAAGAAATATTTACATTTTAATTTATAAATAAGAAATATTTACATTTTAATTTATAAATAAGAAATATTTACATTTTAATTTATAAATAAGAAATATTTTCATTTTAATTTATAAATAAGATATATTTACATCTTAATTTATAAATAAGAAATATTTCCATTTACCTTGGAGGAGATGTTAGTTTAATTATGTAATTAGTTTGGAGTGTAGCAGACATGTAGGAAGTGTATCAGGTATGCTGGAAGTGTAGTAGATATGTGGGGAGTGCAGTAGGCATGCTGGGAGCATAGCAGACATGCAGGGAGTGTAGCAGACATGCAGGGAGTGTAGCAGACATGCAGGGAGTGTAGCAGACATGCAGGGAGTGTAGCAGACATGCAGGGAGTGTAGCAGACATGCAGGGAGTGTAGCAGACATGCAGGGAGTGTAGCAGACATGCAGGGAGTGTAGCAGACATGCTGGGATTTTAGCAGACACTGTAGCAGACATGCTGGGAGTGTAGCAGGCATGCTGGGAGTGTAGCAGGCATGCTGGGAGTGTAGCAGACATGCTGGGAGTGTAGCAGGCATGCTGGGAGTGTAGCAGACATGCTGGGAGTGTAGCAGGCATGCGGGAGTGTAGCAGACATGCTGGGAGTGTAGCAGGCATGCTGGGAGTATAGCAGGCATGCTGGGAGTGTAGCAGGCATGCTGGGAGTGTAGCAGACATGTTGGGAGTGTAGCAGGCATGCTGGGAGTGTAGCAGACATGCTGGGCGTGTAGCAGGCATGCTGGGAGTGTAGCGGGCATGCTGGGAGTGTAGCAGACATGCTGGGAGTGTAGCAGGCATGCTGGGAGTGTAGCAGGCATGCTGGGAGTGTAGCAGGCATGCTGGGAGTGTAGCAGACATGCTGGGAGTGTAGCAGGCATGCTGGGAGTGTAGCAGACATGCTGGGAGTGTAGCAGGCATGCTGGGAGTGTAGCAGGCATGCTGGGAGTGTAGCAGGCATGCTGGGAGTGTAGCATACATGCTTGGAGTGTAGCAGACATGCTGGGAGTGTAGCGGACATGCTGGGAGTGTAGCAGACATGCTGGGAGTGTAGCAGGCATGCTGGGCGTGTAGCAGACATGCTGGGAGTGTAGCAGACATGCTGGGAGTGTAGCAGACATGCTGGGAGTGTAGCAGACATGCTGGGAGTGTAGCAGGCATGCTGGGAGTGTAGCATACATGCTTGGAGTGTAGCAGACATGCTGGGAGTGTAGCAGACATGCTGGGAGTGTAGCAGACATGCTGGGAGTGTAGCAGACATGCTGGGAGTGTAGCAGGCATGCTGGGAGTGTAGCAGACATGCTGGGAGTGTAGCAGACATGCTGGGAGTGTAGCAGACATGCTGGGAGTGTAGCAGACATGCTGGGAGTGTAGCAGGCATGCTGGGAGTGTAGCATACATGCTTGGAGTGTAGCAGACATGCTGGGAGTGTAGCAGACATGCTGGGAGTGTAGCGGACATGCTGGGAGTGTAGCAGACATGCTGGGAGTGTAGCAGGCATGCTGGGAGTGTAGCAGACATGCTGGGAGTGTAGCAGACATGCTGGGAGTGTAGCAGACATGCTGGGAGTGTAGCATACATGCTGGGAGTGTAGCAGACATGCTGGGAGTGTAGCATACATGCTGGGAGTGTAGCAGGCATGCTGGGAGTGTAGCAGACATGCTGGGAGTGTAGCAGGCATGCTGGGAGTGTAGCAGACATGCTGGGAGTGTAGCAGACATGCTGGGAGTGTAGCAGACATACTGGGAGTGTAGCAGGCATGCTCAGAGTGTAGCAGACATGCTGGGAGTGTAGCAGACATGCTGGGAGTGTAGCAGACATGCTGGGAGTGTAGCAGACATGCTGGGAGTGTAGCAGGCATCCTGGGAGTGTAGGAGACATGCTGGGAGTGTAGCAGGCATGCTGGGAGTGTAGCAGACATGCTGGGAGTGTAGCAGACATGCTGGGAGTGTAGCAGACATGCTGGGAGTGTAGCAGGCATGCTGGGAGTGTAGCAGACATGCTGGGAGTGTAGCAGGCATACTGGGAGTGTAGCAGACATGCTGGGAGTGTAGCAGGCATGCTGGGAGTGTAGCACACATGCTGGGAGTGTAGAAGACATGCTGGGAGTGTAGCAGACATGCTGGGAGTGTAGCAGACATGCTGGGAGTGTAGCAGACATGCAGGTTGTGTAGCAGACATGCTGGGAGTGTAGCAGGCATGCTGGGAGTGTAGCAGACATGCTGGGAGTGTAGCAGACATGCAGGTTGTGTAGCAGACATGCTGGGAGTGTAGCAGACATGCAGGGAGTGTAGCAGGCATGCAGGTTGTGTAGCAGACATGCAGGGAGTGTAGCAGACATGCTGGGAGTGTAGCAGACATGCAGGTTGTGTAGCAGACATGCAGGGAGTGTAGCAGACATGCTGGGAGTGTAGCAGGCATGCTGGGAGTGTAGCAGACATGCTGGGAGTGTAGCAGGCATACTGGGAGTGTAGCAGACATGCTGGGAGTGTAGCAGGCATGCTGGGAGTGTAGCACACATGCTGGGAGTGTAGAAGACATGCTGGGAGTGTAGCAGACATGCTGGGAGTGTAGCAGACATGCTGGGAGTGTAGCAGACATGCAGGTTGTGTAGCAGACATGCTGGGAGTGTAGCAGGCATGCTGGGAGTGTAGCAGACATGCTGGGAGTGTAGCAGACATGCAGGTTGTGTAGCAGACATGCTGGGAGTGTAGCAGACATGCAGGGAGTGTAGCAGGCATGCAGGTTGTGTAGCAGACATGCAGGGAGTGTAGCAGACATGCTGGGAGTGTAGCAGACATGCAGGTTGTGTAGCAGACATGCAGGGAGTGTAGCAGGCATGCTGGGAGTGTAGCAGACATGCAGGTTGTGTAGCAGACATCCTGGGAGTGTAGCAGGCATGCTGGGAGTGTAGCAGACATGCAGGTTGTGTAGCAGACATGCAGGGAGTGTAGCAGACATGCAGGTTGTGTAGCAGACATGCAGGGAATGTAGGAGACATGTAGGAGGCGAGAGGAAGGTGAGTTTACGTTTCAATATGACGCTAATATCATCTCTACGTCTTATTTATCCATCAAAATATATCTAATATGTCATAATAAGCAATATGATCACATAGAAACATGATATGTACTGTTGAATAAAATATATCATAATGTACGTAAGGTTAAGTGATAGAAGTGTTGTTGTTGGGCTTATAATGGCCACTGATGGTGGAGGCTTCTGCCACCACCACTATCTGCAAACAATACCTGAACGTAATTTATAAATAAGAAATATGTACATTTTAATTTATAAATAAGAAATATTTACATTTTAATTTATACATAAGAAATATTTACATTTTAATTTAATAAATAAATAATTAAGTTTATTCGGGTATACATATATATAGTTACATACATAGATTATCATACATAGCAGCATGTGTGTAAAGTACCTAGGATAACCCAAACAAGTCAGAATGAGTTACGTATTTCTATTGGGGTCCTTTTATATTTACAATCATGTTTACACTTTTATGTTTACACTTACCTTGGAGATGTTAGTTTGTTAGCATCTCCTTAATAGACAACATCTGGACAAACACATATCCCCTTTAAAATCAGGCATAATCACAGACAACACTACAAACCACTACCCATCCTTTCTCATAACTAATCTGGGCAAACTGCCACAAGACATTACTAAATCAACCTTCAGACTACATAACGAGATAGCAGTTAACAACTTTATAGCAGCTATGAATAACATCGATTGCAAAATGAGCTCAAAACATATACAGATATGAATGAATGTACGTATAAATAATTTTCTAAAAAAAGCCCAAAGCCTCTATAACAAACATTGTTCCAAAAAAACTAAACTGATCACAGCAAAGAGACTGAATAATCCCTGGCTAACACCAAGCATCTTCAGATCCATTAACACAAAGAACAAATTTGAAAAACAGTATAGAATGGGTCAAATAACTAGAGAACAGTCTAAACATTACTTGTCAGCACTTACCAGCCTGATAAAAAGATCTAAAAAATTGTATTATGAAAATAGATTACGTAACATCAAAGGTGATATGAGAAAAACCTGGAAAAAACTGTCAAAAATTCTTGGAACTAAAATGTTATCCAAAAACAAAACAGTGAAACTAACAAAATCAGATGAACCCCTACTCACACCAACTGAAACAGCAAACAGACTCAATGTTTTCTTCTCCACCATAGGAAAAAATCTAGTGAACAAAATACCAAGCGCAAACACCCGTCCATCAGACTACCTCATAGGTTCCTACCCAAATATGCTATTCCTAGCTCCAACCAACCCCATAGAAGTTATGCTCATCATAAACACCCTTAAAAACAAGGCAGGAGACATAAACAACTTGTCTGATTTTATGTACAAAAAAGCTTTTCAAGTATTGTCACCAATTACTGCAACGCTCTTTAACAAATCCATTGAATCATCTACTTTCCCAACAATCCTCAAAATAGCGAGGGTAATTCCGATCCATAAAGGAGGTGACCAAGCTGACTTGAATAACTATAGACCAAAATCTAACTTACCACTGCTCTCTACAATCTTTGAAAAATTAATTCATAGACCGATCTGTTTCTACCTTATCTCACACAACATATTGAACCCTTGTCAGTTTGGATTCAGGAATAATAAAAGCACAAATGATGCTATCATACACATGCTAGAACTAATATATACTGCACTCGAAAAGAAGGAAGTCCCACTGGGCATTTACATTGATTTACATCAAGCTTTCGATACAGTCGACCATGAACTGCTGTACTCCAAATTAATGCACAATGGTATCAGAGGTCACTCCCTCAACTACCTAAAATCCTACCTTAGTAACAGAACTCAATATGTGTATGAAAATGATGCAAACTCTTCCACCCAACCAATCACAGTAGGAGTCCCATATGAAGTGTCCTTGGACCACTCCTCTTTCTCATGTACATAAATGATCTAGTGAATGCGTCACAGCTACTCAAACCCATATTATATGCAGGTGACATTACATATGTCTTTTCCCACCCAAACACAGTTATACTAGCAAACACAATCAATGCCGAATTGCAGAAAATATCTGCCTGGATGATGACTAATAAACTTACCATGAATTCTGATAAAACCTATTTCATTCAGTTTGGAAACAAAGCTGCAAATGACCCAATTAACATAATGCTGAATGGATTATCAGTCACAAGACTCACAGAGGGAAAATTCCTAGGTATCCACCTTGGCAGTAGCCTTAAGTTCCAGACACACATACAACAAATCACCAAGAAAATCTCCAAGACTGTAGGCATACTATCAAAGATAAGGTACTATGTTCCACAATCAGCTCTCCTGGCACTGTACCATTCACTCATATACCCTTATCTTACATACAGAATTTGTGCATGGGGATCAACAACATCAAATCACCTAAAACCCCTAATAACCCAGCAAAAGGCAGCAGTAAGAATGATAACAAATTCCCACTCCCGCCAGCATACTCCACCAATTTTCAGAAGTCTGAATCTGCTCACCATTAAGAACATCCATACTTATTCATGTGTCTACTACATACACAGAACAATACACGCAAATATAAACCCCCACTCAAACTTCTCTTCACTCTCCTAAACAGGACACATGACCACAACACAAGACACAGATCTCTTTTTGATATACCTCGTGTCCATATCACACTGTGTAAAAACTCTATGCACATAAAGGGCCCCAAAATATGGAATTCATTACCAGAAGATATTAAAGTAACCCAGTCCGAAAATCAATTTAAGACACTTCTCAAAAGCCACTTAATCACCCTAGACTAAATGCTAAATACTCGGTACACACTTACTCTCTTATGTACTTCCACATCATAACTTCAACAATCACTTCGAAACTTTTATCTATTGTTGACAGGAATATAATTGAATCATTGTTTTCACAAAAAGCATTTTACAACACATGAATATAACTTTTGTCTTATACAAATTAGATTCACTTATAATTAATAATCTACTGTACAACTATGAAATAATTACTATCCTACTGCACAACTATGATATATTCCTTAGTGTTAAGTAGTCTGTAAGCCAATAATATTAAGTTGGCCCATAATGCTTAGGCATAATAAAGGCTCTCTTTGCATTGCAACCTACTATTGTAAATACAAAATCTCAATGTATTGTTTACAAAGACTTAAATAAATAAATAAATAAAATAAATAATTAGTTTGATGGAGGAGATGCTGGCAGAGGTTTAGAGTGGTGGAAGATAGGTAGCAGGCCGGTGTATGTTCAGCGGCTCAGTACACCTGCAATAACATTGGATAGTTACTTTCTTGTCGTTTTTCTATCACTTACTCATTTAACTTACTTGCTACTCTGTTAATTCTACACTTTTTCTCTGGCTGGCACTATAGCCAGCCAGCTGCTTTAGTATCGTACGTATCGTAGAATCACTGCAGAAGGCACATTCACCCCTCTCTTTTCCTCCTCCATTTTGGTACTTTGCTACAAGCTTTTTCTTGAATTTCGTTGTGCTTCTTTCCTTCTTTATCACAGGGCTGGCACTAGAAACTTTCTTTGGGCCCATGGTGGTTTGTTTAGTAGTTACAAGCACTAAAAACAATGGAATAATACAAAATATATCACATGTATGTGTGGAATCATCCTCTGGCTTGTAAACAATGGCACACTACCTTGTACATGGGCTCAGGCCACGCGGACACATTTAGGACGGAATTTCCTTAACTGAGTTTTTCATCGTTGTCCAAGCCAATATTTTTATGCAAAAATGCATTGGTATCTGATATTATTGCTATCTAATTGCATCATTACCTGAGGGTCCACTGTATATGAATCATGCTTTTTGTAACAGAGATAGAAGGTTCAGAGGGTGTGCCTCCATGGAGCTGGTGTTGGCTACATAGTCAGCAGGTTGGATAATATTATGTCAGGTAATGGGAACAGGCCCATTATCTGTCATAGTGCTGGGAAAAATGATACTGAGAAGGGCAGGAGACAGGAGCTGCTGGATAAGTATAGGTTAGCCATAGAAGTAGTCAGGGTCTAAGGGAGGAATTCCAATCATATGTAGCATCTTGCCTTGAATGGGAGTGGGCAATGAATGGATGTCTAGGGCAATTGGTATAAATTGCTGGCTAGGTAGATACTGCAAGGAACTTGCAATCCCATTCATTGATAACTGGGAGAAATTCTATGGCAAACCTCATATGTGTGCAAGGGATGGGGTTCATCTATCTGGGGCTGGAGTGGTTGCATTAGCCAATTTGATTGAGAGGGTAATTGATGACTTGTCTAGGACTTTAAACTGATAGATTATAGAGGTATCGGTGTTTGTGGGAAACAATCAGGCTGCAGTATTGGGGTTGAAAACAGCAGATATTACTGAGACACCTCAGGGATATGTTTAAAAGACAATATTCAAAATAAAATTACTAGTAAAGGCAAAGCAACTGATCAACAGACTGAGATAATAAAGGGTAACGAGTGACTAGCTTCCTTAAGGTTTACTATACAAATAGTAGGAGTCTAAGAAACAAGATAGATGAGCTAAGATTACTTGCAAGTGCAAGCAATATAGATATTATTGGTATAACAGAGACCTGGTTCAACCTGAATGCAATATACAGGGTTATAAAATATTCCACACTGTTAGGGTCAACAGGAAGGGTAGTGGAGTGGCAATGTATGTCAGAGAAAATTTTAATTGTTTTCTTCGACATGATATAATATTAGAAACATCGGACACAGAATCTGTTTGGCTACAGTTTCTCGAGGGTCGTGACAAATTAATTTTGGGTGTGATTTATAGGCCCCCAAACCTTGACAGGGAGTGCGGTAAGTTATTATGGGACGAAATTCATAAGGCATCTAGATATGAAAATGTTTTATTAATGGGAGATTTTAACTTTAGACAAATTGATTGGAACAATATGACAGGAAATCTTGAGTAAAGTGACTGTCTTGATACAGGATTGCTTTTTAGAACAGTTTGTGACAGAGCCAACTAAAGGAAACAGTCTACTTGACTTGGTTCTTGCCAATAAAGAATCACTAATTAACCCTTGGACTGTCGCAAGCCCTTTTCAGAAACTGTCATTCTATGTCGAAAAATATTCGAAAAAAAAAAAATTCTTACCAAAATGTTAGGATTATTTTACTGAATGTTTTAAGCCTAAAAAAATTTTTTTTGCCATCCATACCTACCGAGATATAGAGGCGCAAAGTTGGCAGAAAATGAGCTGCACGTGGCAGCAGCGGTGAATGCCACTCACCCGGTATTCTATTATTTACTCCAATTTGAATGTTTCTTGTATTTTCCAGTATTTTTCTTTTCTAAGTTACTTATTTGGCCAGTGAGACCAAGGTGCATTGTTCAAATATACAGTGGACCCTCAACATTCGATACTAATCCGTTCCTG
Organism: Cherax quadricarinatus; assembly: GCF_026875155.1. Taxonomy (NCBI): domain Eukaryota; kingdom Metazoa; phylum Arthropoda; class Malacostraca; order Decapoda; family Parastacidae; genus Cherax; species Cherax quadricarinatus. The sequence continues at coordinate 4,966,416 of NC_069494.1, forward strand.
AGAGCTATCAAATGTCGAAAATATCGAAAGTCAAATTAATTTTCCCAATAAGAAATAATGGAAATCAAATTAATCCGTGCAAGACACCCAAAAGTATGAAAAAAAATTTTTACCACATGAAATATTAAGTTTAATGCAATAGAATAATTACAATAACAACAATAACAATAGATTAATAACAATAGAATAATTGACACTTACCTACAGATGTACCTCTTAACATAACAATAAACGGTTCACCTATCACAAAGCTAACAGAGGGAAAATTCCTAGGAATCCACCTCGATAATAGACTCAAATTTCATACACATATACAACAAATTTCTAAGAAAATCTCCAAGACTGTAGGCATACTATCGAAGATATGGTACTATGTTCCACAGTCAGCCCTCCTGGCCCTTTATCACTCTCTTATTTACCCCTATCTCACCTTTGGAATTTGTGCATGGGGCTCAACAACAATTAACCATCTCAGACCACTAATTACCCAACAAAAGGCTGCAGTTAGAATGATAACAAATTCTCACTACAGGCAACACACTCCACCAATATTCAAAACACTCAACCTACTCACCATACAAAACATCCATACTTATTATTGCACCTATTACATACATAGAACACTTAACTCTGATATTAACCCTCCCCTCAAACATCTCCTTGCCAACCTCAACAGAACACATGACCATAACACAAGGCACAGATCACTCTTTGATGTTCCTCGTGTCCATCTCACGCTATGCAAAAACTCAACGCACATAAAAGGCCCTAAAATCTGGAATTCATTACCTGTAAATATAAAAGAAACACTACCTGCTTATAAATTCAAGTCTCTTCTCAAAGATCACTTACTCACTCAAAACCAAATAAATACTGAATAACTGAACCTTAAATTGTATATCCTATATGTTACTCACAATTATATCACACAAATGTTAAACCTAGGACCCAATCTAACTTTATTATTTTTTTGAATACGCTACCTAACATAATACTCCATTCGACTGAATGTACAGCAATGCAAGCAACCATATGACCTGTCTTTGTAATACTCATTTGTGCTTTATAGTTATCTGTTTACAATAATGTTTTATCACTGATTTCATCATTGCTTAGTTAATCTTAAGTTAATTTTAAGCCAGCCCGTAATGCTATGCATATAAGTGGCTTTGGCATGCTGCTCTTACCTGTATTTTTTGTACCTCTGTTTGTATGCTTAAATTACTAAATAAATAAATAAAAATAAATAAGATCTGGTGATGATTGATAGAATGGGAGGAGGGGAGAGTGTGGGTGGGGTTAGTGTTTAGAAGGGGAATCCCCTTCCATTAGGAATTGAATGGCTGCCTCACCATGCCTTACCACACTGTGTATGCCATACGATTCTTTACTTTTCAAAACCAACCTTTGCTGGCCTTAACTTCACTCACATCACACATAGTTGTAAGATCGGATAGGATCGAGGGACGACGAGAGCTGGGGTAAGATGGGAAGGGAAGAAGGATAAGGGAAGGATATGGAAATAATTGGAAAAAAGGATGGGGAGGAGGGGAAGAGGAGAATCAGGCAAGTGCCAACAACTTTGGGACATGTGGTTCAAAAAGTAATGGTGACGTAGATAGAGAGGGTGACTGATGTCATTGCTTGGCTCACTAGAGAGGATGACGTAGGCTTTGGCAGGAGCTGGTAGTGTCAGAAGGCAGCAAGCGGATGAGTGGTTATGGTATTAAACCGTTATCCTGTGCGGGTATTTTGTTTTCGGAGGAGTGGTATCACACTTATGGGTGAGCGGTAGTAGTCTTCGTTGGTTTTGGAGGTGGTGGAGTATCTGGGTTGTAGGTTGGGTGTGGTCTTTTTCGCTTTGGTACGACTACAGTGTTGTCTTGGAGATGTTGGATGAGTTCTTGGCCGGAGTCATGCTTGCAGGGTATAGACTCGTGGTGAGAATTGTGGCCTTTGTGTTTAAGCTTGGTGTTCCAGGTATGAGTGGAGCTAATGTAGAAGGAAGGCGGTGGTGGAGTAGAGGAAGGTGGTGTTGTTGCTTGTTTTCAACTTCAGTAGACGAATTAGAAGATGGTTTTGGGTGGTTAGGCTTATGTTAGGTGGATTCAGTGAGAGGTGGTGGCAGGTTGGGAGCTTTCTGCATTGGTCGTTGTTGGATTGACGTCACTAGTTGGTGGTGTTGATGGGACTTCTGCAGTAAGAGTTGGCGATTATGTTTGTGGTGTATTTGAGGAATTTCTTCAGAAGGTGGTGATGCTGGAATGTAATGTAGGCATATTATTTAATGCAAATATTAACTCGTTGATGGTAGAGGTTAAGGATCCAGGTTCAGCACATGTTTGCAGTTAGGATTATAGTAAAACAGTAGGGATTTGGTTACTTCCCTTGTGGAGAGGAGTGATGTTGGTGGTGGGCGGGCTGAGTAGATGCTTGGAGAGTAATTTTGTAGTGTTTGTTTTATCCTTTGCAATTGCTGCAGACGTTGGCGGTTTGATTGGAGGTTGTTTCTTAGCTGAGTCTTGTGTTTTCTTCATAATAAATTTAACCTTTCTTGTAGGAAATTTTGCTAGACAGGTCTTGGTGGTCATTATCTTGCAGTTTAAGCACGCTGGTTGTGATGGTAGCAGCAGCGTTGCTGGAATGATGGTGTTTGTCATCACTACCACATGTAGTGCAGAACTTCTTGTCTTTTACGGTCATTCTTTTGGTGGTCGTGATGGTATGAATAACTGTTCACAGCAATGTGGAATGTAGTAGTGATTTCTCTCTGCTTCAATGAGGTAGGTCTGTTATAGTAGTAGTAGACTGCAATACCTTGTTCAGAGCAGTGGCGCCATGTTCAGTCGGTGAAGGTGACCTTGGCATGGGTTGCTTTGGGGTTTTTGTAAGCTGTAAAACAGTAGCCCAAGTTTTTGCGTCTCGTGGAGATTGGTTCAGCATTGTTGAGAAGCGAATCTTGTAAATTTTTTTTTAAGGAAATTTACTGATTTCCTTGCCCTGAGGGCGGAGATGATTTAACAGAAAACCCTTGGCGTAGAGTTGGGTGGCTTCTGTAGTAAGTAATTTTTCCTGCTTCGCTATCGTGAAACAACAATAAATTTCTTTCGGACAATATGGTGTTGAATTTTACTTACAGTGCCCCTTGAACTTAGTTGCAGGCAATTTTCGTTAAATCTCAACGGTCCCGTTTGTTGGTTTGATCTTTACCGTCTGCGTAGCTCATCGTGTAAGTCAAGGCGATGCAACGTGGTAAAGGCCCCCTCCCCAACGGGGAGTAGGGGACGAAAAGGAGAGCGCTATGACCTCCCTGGGCGAGAGTCAAAAGCGAATTTATTTTGTGTATTTGTATATATTTTTTTATACCCTAGTTTAGGAAAATTTTTTAACAAATCATCATCACTCCGACAGCATCCCTTTGTACTTTGAAATTTTCTCTTTCTTCATTTTCAATGTCTTAGAAATTTTTTTCTCGAGGGTTTGGCATAAAAACTTTCTTGGGGCCCATGATTGTTTTTTTTGCAGAAACAGCACCAAAACAGTGATAATAGGATATAGGAAGTACAAATTTGTATTTAGATGCCCTCACATGGGGGTTGTAAACACTGGCACAACCGGGCAGTTCAGGCCCCAGTGGACACGTTCGTGCGAAATTTTTTTTTAAAGTCGGGTTTTCCCATCGAATGTCGAGGAAAAATTTTTTTGTTTTAAAATGCTTGAATTTTGGATTTATGAATGTAAATCCCATCAAATGTGGGGGGGTCCATGTCTTCATTGTTACAACACAATAATGCACAAACTTTATTTATTATTTTGTTTCACTATGTTTACACAAACCCCCAATAAAAATTTTATTTATTTTTGTTCTATAATATATTTGTTTTTGTAAGTCACTGAACCTTTCCTGAGTGCGCAGCTTGTGGAACTCTTTAAAAATGGGTATTAAAATGAGTGTTCTGCATTTTTGGGGGCTTTTGGGGTATGTGCAATAAAAAACCTCTTCTGGCCTTTTCTTGAAAGAAGTAAAGAGGCATTGTTAGGGTAGTGTCACCGGGCCCTCTGACGGATGGATGTGTTGGTTTTTGGGGGGTTGGTCTTTGTAAGTGTTGCTCTTGGTATTAAAATATTATTTGTTGATTACTGAAAAAACAAAATTCCCCTTTTTTGGTTTGTTGTTGGTCTTAACTTGTATAGTTTAAGCTTTCAGGGGAAAATATCTAGAAGGGGAAAAAAAAGTTTTAGTACCCTTTAACTCTTGCTTACGTGTGTATGGCCCTGGGGGAGCGCAGCGGATAATATGCACCCCCTCTGGGGGCCCCCTTAACAACAACAACGTTTGGTGTGTGTCATGGGCCCAACCGGGTTTGTGTTCTCTCCTACTTTACCATTTATCAGCGATCAGTTTACATGGTGGTTTAAATATGGGGCCTGAGTTATAATTTTCTCTTGCTAGAAAGAATCCCCCATCCTGTAGAACCCCTTTATTAGTGTAAGTATTATATTTTGTTTTGAGAAGTCTATAAAGATTTATGTTCATAAAGCTTGAGTAAGGTGTGTTTCTACCCAAAAAATTTATTGAAATAAAACCCGGGGCTCCTGGGGGGTGATCCTGGCTAGACTAATCACAAATGGGGTTTACGAACCTGGAGGCTGGATGTGACCCAGCTTATCAACGGCTGTCGGAATGGAAGCACTTTTTTAAAGATTTTCGAAACTTTTGGGACCCCCTCCTAAGAAGATCTAATAAACAAAGTCTGCTCACAATTTTGTTCACTAAGTATTGGGGGTTTTTCTGGTTTTTAAACCTACGAAGATGCTATAAAAACCCCTCAAGTCTCGTTATAAACCCTCAAATAAAATCTTTGCCGCTATCCCCTTGCAATCCCCGCCAGCGATTGATGACCCTTAGGGAATATTTTCAAGCCTGAAAAATTTAGGAAGGGGACTGTCACTTCCAAGCAGTGACAGCTGCTCAGTTTGTGAAGAGTCCCGGGGATGTTTTATCAGTGGCCTGCAATCCCCAATAATAAGGCGCGTTTATTGGAGAATAAAACTCTCGCTTAGCGCTCCCTTTGACCGGCAAGAGCTCTAGTTACCCCAGAAAATTTGAAGTATACAGTACCCTCGCCTTCTCGGTGGTAAGTGCTGCAATTCTGACCAAGATTTGAAATGAAGTTATGGGGAACCTCCCTCAGTGACACGCAGCAGGTACGGTGTGTTTTTTTGTGGTTTTTCAAGAACCCCCACGCCCAAAGTTCTGCTCTAAAGCAATGTGCCTAAATGCCCAAAAAAGGGCATTTGTAAGTATGTGTGCTAATGCTCAAAAAAGGGTTAGTGCCCCCAACATTCCAGTGATATGGACTCTAGCAACAGTGTTTCTGCGGTACTCCAAATTCACTTCAAAGGCATTTGGGAAAGTATCTCAAAAAACAGAAGTAGATGGTCTTATTGATAGTGGCAGCTCAGAGAGTTTTCTAAACCTTGACTTATTTAAAACGGCTCTCTTGTCTCATCACTATCAGGTACCGTTTCCATGGCTAAAATCTTCCTATTCAGGCCTTAGGGTTTTGAAAGGTTTAAATCTAGGTTAATGGAAAGGTTATAAAGAGTCATTTAGCTTTTCTGCCACAACTGTGCTCTGTTTTCCTGGGTCAGGATTTTTCAGAAGCTGCAGGGTAGGTCATTTAAATATGGGGTGAACGCCTTTTGTTGTCTGTGGCTTACCCTTTTAAAGGGTTTGACCCCCCAAAGCTGTTGAAAATCTTCCCGCGGTTGCCATCCTATTCAGCAGCACGCCGCTATTTTTGGGATGGTTTCATTGGAAAGAACCGAGGCTGTGAAGGAGGGTATTATAAAAACCGAGGGGTTTCCCCCTTTGGGCGTGCCGGTTGTGTTTTTTAAAGATGGTTATAGGAAAGGAGATGGCTATCGATTATCTGAGCTCAAAAAAATTTACACTTCTTGTGGGTACCCTCTCCCTCGAAATTGACGTTCGTAACAAATTGCTCGTTAGTGTTTGCACAATTGATCTGAGGTCCCTTCATAAAGCCCCTTAAAAGGAATGAAGAAAAACCATACCAGCGTTTCAGGCTGTGTGGCCGTTTCGTTTCCCAGACCCCTTTTGGAGTCCCCCAATGGGGTGCCTGTTTCCCAACAAATTTAGGTTCACTCATTCAGGAAGACCCTAGGGGAATTTTGTGTATTTGAAAATGTTCCTTTGGGGAAAGCCCCAGGGGAACATGATGCAAACCTTGATAAATTTTTGGAAACCGCAAGAAGAATAATATCAGTTCAAAGGAAAATGCCTTTTTCAACTAAAAGCTTTTTTTCCCTTTGGTTTGTTGGAAAAGGGGGTTCAATATTCCCCGACCCTGAAAGACTAGACCTCGGGAACTTCCAAAGCCAAGACAAAAAGTCATCCGAAGAATTTGGTCTTTTGCTTTTTACTCCAATGGTCTACAAAATATTTAAGTAAAGTCCGCCCATGAGTGGGTACCAAAATTTCCCGGGTGACAAAGGAAGCAGAAGGCTTTCCCTACTCTCAAAAAGGACATTGAAAACTAGTGTTCAAACATTGATGAGTCCCTACCTTCGAAGTGGGGAAAAGGATGCATCTGACATTGCCCTTTTGCAGTCTTATTCAGGGGGACGACCAGTAGCCTTCTTTTCAAGAACTTTTCGGATCGAGAAAGTTATGCTGCGTAGAAAAAGGAAAACCCCGGCCATATAGAAGCAGTTCGCCCCTGGGGGCATTATTTTTCTGGTAGACTTTCCCATAAGGATGACCAAGGTCGTTATGTTTGTTCGACAAGAGGCCAAAAGTAGGTAAAAAATGACAAGTATTACGTGGAGGATGGAATAACGTGTTATGTTGATATTTTGTTTCCGACGGGCAGGAAATTCACCCGAGCATTCTTAGGTCCCCCCGTGGACAGTGTCATGTTTGCAATCATCTCAGCTTCCACAAGGCTTTGTTCCCCAGGAGTTTTCACCCCGTACCATTTTGTCAAACAAAGACATGCCCTACTCGTGGAAAATGTGCACAAATGATCAGAGCATGCAGAGTTGGCAGAGTGCAAGCCCAAAATTTATCAGCCAGAGAAGACTCACTCATAAAATTTTCCCCCCAGCCTTTCGAAAAATTGAATATGATTTCAAAGGACCTCTCCCAAACCAAATCAGAAAAGGTATTTCCCCTTTAAAATAGTGATGAATATTTTAAGGTTTCCCCTTTTTTTCCCCCCGGCAAATTGGCCCGCTTAATGTTTTGTTGTCTTTCACAGTTTTTCTTATTTTTGGTATGCCGCTTATATCATTCGACAGGGGATCCTGTTCATGAGTAACGAATTTGGAGTTTTTGGCTAGCAAAGGGGATTGCCGCAGCAGAAAAAAGCTACAACCTAAGGCAATGGTCAAAAATGGAGCGGTTCAATGGTCTATATGGAGGCAGTTACAATGAATTTAAAGCGCGCAATCTCCTGTTCAACATGGCAAAATGTCCCACTGATGCTCTTTACTCTATTGATCCTGTGTGAAGTATAATCAACCCCCCATGAAAAACTCCCCAAAATATTCAGTCGTTCCTCTGGGGGGCCTCCGTGCCACTTTGGGTTTTTCATCCTGGACCCGTTCCCCCTGAAAAGTCACCCTGGTGAACAAGACGGATCTTTAGTGGAAGGTAGGTCCTGCAAGCTAAAACCCCAAATTACGCCCCCAATTCGCTACCAAATGGTGAAAAGGGCTACAGTATCTACAAGACATTTGCCCAGTTGAAATCCTATTAGTGTGGAATTCAAGATAACCCAAAATGTGAAAGATGCTTGTTTTTCCCGGAAAGCCCTTGAGCTTCCCTTGGAAATGGGATTCGCTCCACAGTTAAAACAAACCCGCTGGAAAAAATCGAACCTGGTGAAAAGGCTCAAGGGTACGAAGGTCGGGGCGTGTTTTCGTCGCCCACTAAAAGTTTGGGAGATTTTTTGTCTCTGAATTTTAGAGGGGGAGATTGTGGTACGGTCCTGTGGGGGAAGCAGCAGAGGTAAAACTGCCCACCCCTGGGGCCCCTTTAAAAACAAACAACAGTTTGGTTTTGTGTATGGGCACCCAAAATGGGGGTGTGATTCTTCCCTTTTCCCTTTATAGCGATGCGATTACATGGTGAGTTTAAATTGTGGCCTGTAGTTATACTTTTCTTTGACTATGCAGACATCACCATCCGGAAGCCATTATTAGAGATAGTCATTTATTTTGTTGTTGCAGAAGTCTATGAAAATTTTTGTTTAATAAAGCAGAGTAAGGCCCGTGTTTCTACACAAACATACACAATCAGCAACCCAAACGCATGTCAATTTGTCCACTAAGTGCATATTGGGGGGGTTTGCCCTCAGCTGTATGCTTTGAAATGGGTTTTTGGTCTCTCATTTTGCCCGCACTGTTGCCCTTTCATTCAATGAAATGTGTCGCAATGTGAATCATGTTTGCCAGTCCCAAAATGCCCTGTGTCATTGGGGCAAAGGCTGCACAAAACCTCTATGAGTGCCAGGAAAAAACCTGGCATTGCTTATGATTCCCAGCACGTGCCACACACATTTGTCATGTTCAATTGCAAGAAATCATGAGTATGGGGCTTGTGTACCGTTATAGTATATAATATATCCCCCTTCCAAATAGGGTTTCCCAATTTTTTCTCCCCACATCACCAGAGATACCAATAACTTCGGGTATCTCTCAATGTATTATGCCAGTGTAAAATTATACCCAAAAACCCAAAAACCACTTTTGCAATCACAAGTAAAAAATAACTTATTCCCAAAAGCGTTTCCTCTTTTTGGTTTTTCGGTGGCCCCTTTTTTGTTTCTTTAATCCCTTTGGAAAAGTGCAACGATTATCAAATAGACGATTTCCGAATCATTTTTCCCCATAAAAAATAATGAAAATACATCCATTCCGATACCCAAAAAGTATAAAAAAAAAATTTTTTTTACATGAAAATAGATGTAGTATATAAAAAAATCAGTGGGACATGATGAATGAAACATTAAAGCATAAACATTACCTTTTGGTGTTTCTTTTTAGTGTATTTTAAAACTGAAAGGGGGGGGAATTGGATTAGTTACTGTTTGGAAGGGAAAACCTCTTCCATCAACACCCAGGTCCAAGTCCTTTTGGGGTTACTTTCTTCTCTGTTTCTTATGCCACTAGGACTAGTTGAAGTCATGAGTCTGTCTCGCAAAAAAAAAAAAATGCCGGGGGCTCTGTTTTAGGCCCAAGACTTGTCATAAGTTGAATAGGCTTGCAACTCCTTTTCAGGGTAATGTTTCTCCCTAAATCTTTCCCCCTACCCCCCATTATAAAAAAAAACCTTTTTTCTTAAGAAACACCTTCTTCCTTCTCTTCCCTCCCCTGCGAGTTTGGCTGCGATCTGTCTGTTCTGTGAAGTCTTGCGCCCTCAGTGGTTAGTCTTCGTTTGGCCCCCCAATCTTCCACATCCCCAAACTCACATCAACCCCATGGAACTCCCCCAAAGCACATTTGATTCAAACTGACATAGGCTATCAGGGCAGTTTCCCCAAAACCCTTTAAAAATCCCCCTTTTTGGACACAATTTGGCCCCGTTTTCTCCAGGCGGTTAAAGTCCCGGTGTCACTCCCTCCCAACCTTACCTATAAGGTTATGCAGGGAGGTTACTGAAGGGTTTTTTCAAAATCGTTGGGTCAAAGGGGTTTGAGGTCCCTTTAAAGCACCGAAACATTGTTTTGGGTGTGAACCCCGACTCCTCCAAATTAGGTCTTCCAAATTTTGGGGGAGAGCAGGTGCATTGTCCCTAATGGAGGCATTGAGATCCAAATTTTTTTTCCAGTAGGTAATTCTTCACACAGGGCCGAAAATTCATTGAAACCCCTCTACGAAAATTTCCTCGTGACCTTTTCCTTATTTTAGATTCCAAAAGACCACAGTTTATCTTATAACTTGTTT
>NC_069494.1:4976887-5013929 GCF_026875155.1 Cherax quadricarinatus
AACTTCATTTTGTTTTTGCAGCCCACAAAAAATTTTGGGTTGATGTCCCCGGACCCTTGCAGTGTCTGCAATGGAAGCACTGTCATCAGTTCGGGTGTCATCCGCAAAGAAGACACGGTGCGGGGCTGACATCCTTGTTATGTCGGAATGAGGATAGGCAAGATGGGAGCTAGTACTGTGCCTTTTGGAACGGCTTTTCACCGTACGCCTCGGACTTTACCTGTTAAACTTCTCGTTTTCTTTTAGAAGGGAAATTTTTGATCCATCGCCGACTTTTCCTTTATTCCTTTAGCACGTTTTTTTGTGCGCTATTAGCCATGGTCACACTTGTCGAAGGTTTTTGCAAAGTCTGATATATTAATCGATTCTTTTTGTTTTCTAGTGCATTTTAGGACCTTGTCATATGATCCAATAGTTGAGCAGACGAGAAACTGTTCAAACCATTTGCCCTGGGATCCCATCTCCTTCTATCATAAAAGACTGCTGTTTAAGTACAGTCCCCACTACCATCGAGCCTCAAAGTGCAGCCTTTCTATGCTTCTTGTCTTACACTGAGTACATAACCACGAGATGCAGAGATAAAATATGATATGTACTGCCTAGTTTGAGGGGTGTAATTTTAGTGAAATAGACACTGAAAAAATTAAAAGTGTAGGGACGAGAGTGACTAATTTTTTGATTTAATTGTTTTTTAATTTGACACAATTATCACATAAAATCATGTAAAGACCTAACGCAACCCTTCGCCGTTTGCGAGTTGGGAGGGTATTGTGCCCCCAGAATGGGTCACAATTTTTAATAATGTATTTTCCCTGTTCAAATAATTTTTGTATTGCTGATATTTAGATATTAGCTAAATCCATGGAGATTCCGTGACAGGGTGTGGTGACACACCTCACCTGGTAGGAACTGCCTTCCCTGTGCAGCTCCTCTCTTCTTTTTGTGGTGATTCCAACAAACCCCCCTCTCCAGCTTTTCCTTTCCGGCCCCTTGTTGTTAGTCCGTTGTTTTCTGTTAAACTCTGTTCACAGGATAGCTAGACTTTTTTTATTTTTGATGTTTTACTGAAGCGTGTGTCAATGATACTTTAAAATTCAGGTCCGGCTGTAGCTTCTGAACTTTTTGGTACTGATATTTGCCCCATCAAAAACGGGGATTTTCTCATGCAGAATTAGATTCTTAGTATGAGAGTTTTGTACTTTTGGGAGGTCTCTGATGGTCCCCATTTAGTGCATTTTGTTTTCTCCTTTTTTTTTTTTTTTTCTGATTCTGTGCTGTGCTGCTTTTTTTAAATTCGTTCAGCGAATCGTTTTTTTTTCTGTTCAAGCAAGCTGTTCTGTTTACCAGGTTGGTCAAGAAGTTATTTTATGTGGGCTTTGGTCAGCCCACTGGTTAATTTCAAATTTGATCTTAAGACATAACGAACTATTATACACATACCCCCAATACTTCTTTATATACGTTTTAGTATTATGTTCTTAAATGTGACAATGTCCCAGAGGTATTTAAAAGCCATAAAGAACAGTGCCTTCACACAATACTACGTACACAAGAAGTGTAGGAACTTTACCTTTTACAAAATTTTAAAATTGATTACTTTGTTTTCTTTGATTTTGTCCACCTAGAAAACTTTATCTTTATTAATAAATTTTTAAATTTAATTTCTTAGTTAGTAGCCTCCCAGTTTAATTCTAAGCACTAATGGAAAATTTAGACCGGAACGACTATTTTAAAAAAAACCCCATAACGGGCTGGATGCTGGGGGGGCAGGCCTTTCTATTATTCCGGGGAGTCTCTATCTTTATTAGATATAGCAGTTTCAAAACAACAACTGATGTTAAATGAAGGTGAAGATGCACATTTGAATTTTTGGTTACAAGTGAGCGGGGGTCAAATGGGTAAGAGGGAAAAATGTAGAGAGTCAGTCATGCTAACTGTGTGTGAAAACTACATGCTGTGTAATAGTACAATCAGTAATAGTGGTGGCAGAAACTTTTGTTCACAGGTGGGGTCCAGGTTCGATTTGGGGGCGGGGAAACATTGGGGGTATAACCTTATGCTGGTTGTCTGTGTTCACTCATCAGTAAAACGGGGGACCTGGGTGTTAGGGATGGGTGTGGGTCACATCCTGGGGGTTAAGGGCTGGGGTGAACACATCCTGGGGGCTAGTGGACTGGTTTTGGGGCCAAACCTGGGTGTTTTGTGGGCTGGTGTGGGGCAAACCTGGGTGTTAGTGGACGGGGGTGGGTCGATCCTGGTGTTGTGGACTGGTGTGGATCACATCCTGGGGGTTTGGGCATGTGTGGGTCAATCCTGGGTTAGTGGACTGGTGTGGGACTCCTGGGGTTGTGGACTGGTGTGGGGGCACAAACCCGGGTGTTATGGATGGGGTGGATCGCATCCTGGGGGTTTTGTGGGCTGGGTGGGCAATCCTGGGTGTTAGTGGGCTTTGTGGGCACATCCTGGGTGTTTTGTAGACGGTGTGGGGGGCATCCTGGGTGTTATGGGGCTTGTGTGGGTCACATCCCGTGTTTTGTGCACTGTTTGGGTCCATCCTGGGTGTTAGTAGACGGTGTGGGGACATCCGGGTGTTAGTGGACTTGTTTGGTCACATCCGTGTGTTTGGGGTTTGGGGGAATCCGGGTTTAGTGGACTGGGGGGGTAATCCCACATCTTGTGGACTTTGTGGGGGCAATCCGTGGTTATGGGTGGTGTGGGCACATCCTGGGTGTTACTGACTGGTGTGGATCACATCAAAGGGGGCTAGGGGGCGGTGTGGGGCCTCCTGGGGGTTTACTGGACTGTTTTTAGTCATTTCCTGGGGGTTATAGCTGGTGTGAGTGGCACCCCGGGTGTTAGGGACTGGTGGGTCAATCCTGGGGGTTATGGACTGTTGTGGGTCAATCCGGGGGGTTAGCAGACTGAGGGTGACACCCGGGGGTTAGTGGATGGTGTGGGTACATCCTGGTATTAAAGGACGCTGTGGGGCACATCCTATGTCTTAGTGGACTGGTGTGGGTCACATCCTATGTTAGTGGACTGGTGTGGGTCACATCCCCGGGCATAGATGATGGGGTGGGGGGACATCCTTGGTGTTAGGAATTGTTTGGGACACATCCTGGGGGTTTTCAGTCTGGTGTGGGTTACATCCCCGGGGGTTGTAACTGGTGGGGCACATCCCCGGGTGTTAGGGACTGGTTGAGTCACATCCTGGTGTTAGTGGCTGGTGTGGGGCACATTCTGTGTCAGTGGGCTGGTGAGGGTCACATCCTGGGTGTTAGGGATGGTGTTGGCCACCCTTTGGGGTTAGTGGGTGGGGTTTGGGGCAATCCTGGGGGGTTAGTGACTTTTGTGGGTACACCGGTGTTAGTTTTATGGTGGGGGTCGCATCTTGGGTGTTCTGGACGGTGGGTCACATCCTGGTGTTAAAGGCTGGTGTGGGTCACATCCTTGGTGTTAGTGGACTGGTGTGGGTCACATCCTGGGTATTAGTGGACTGGTGTGGGTCGCATCCTGGGTGTTAATGGACTGGTGTGGGTCACATCCTGGGTGTTGGTGGAACAGTGTGGGTCGTATCCTGGGTGTCAGTGGACTGGTGTGGGTCACATCCAGGGTGTTAGGGACTGGTGTTGAGGTTTCTAAACCTGTATTCCCTGGAACGCAGGAGGGAGAGATACATGATTATATACACCTGGAAAATCCTAGAGGGACTAGTACCGAACTTGCACAGGAAAATCACTCACTACGAAAGCAAAAGACTTGGCAGACGATGCACCATCCCCCCAATGAAAAGCAGGGGTGTCACTAGCACGTTAAGAGACCATACAATAAGTGTCAGGGGCCCGAGACTGTTCAACTGCCTCCCAGCACACATAAGGGGGATTACCAACAGACCCCTGGCAGTCTTCAAGCTGGCACTGGACAAGCACCTAAAGTCAGTTCCTGATCAGCCGGGCTGTGGCTCGTACGTTGGTTTGCGTGCAGCCAGCAGCAACAGCATGGTTGATCAGGCGCTGATCCACCAGGAGGCCTGGTCACAGACCGGGCCGCGGGGGCGTTGACCCCCAAAACTCTCTCCAGGTAAACTCCAGGTAAACATCCTTGGTGTTAGTGGACCTGTGTGGGTCAAATCCTGGGTGTTAGTGGACTTGTGTGGATCACATCCTGGATGTTTGTGGAATGGTGTGGGTCGCATCCTGGGTGTTACTGGACTGGTGTGGGTCACATCCTGGGTGTTAATGGACTGGTGTGGGTCACATCCTGGGTGTTAGTGGACTGGTGTTGATCACATCCTGGGTGTTAGTGGACTGGTGTGGGTCACATCCTAGATGTTAGTGGACTGGTGTGGGTTGCATCCTGGGTGTTAGTGGACTGGTGTGGGTAACATCCTGGGTGTTAATGGAATATTGTGGGTCATATCCTGGGTGTTAGTGGACCAGTGTGGGTCGCATCCTGGGTGTTAGTGGACTGGTGTGGGTCACATCCTGGGTGTTAGTGGACTTGTGTGGGTCACATCCTGGGTGTTAGTGGACTTTTGTGGATCGGATACTGGGTATTAGATGACTGGTGTGGGCATCACATCCTTGGTGTTAGTGGACTGGTGTGGGACACATCCGGTGTTAGTGGTCTGGTGGGAGTCACTTCCTCGGTGTTAGTAGACCTTGGGTCACATCCTGGGTGTTATGGACTGGTGTGGGTCACATCCTGGGTGTTAGTGGACTGGTGTGGGTCACAGAGAAATAGCAAGCATCGAAATTAAGCTAAAAAATCCTTTAGGATCTGGAATCGCGGGAAGAACTAAAAGCCATAAATGAAATCGAAAGAAAACCCAAAGTATTTCTTCTCCATGCCAAATCAAAATCGAGAACAACTGTCCCAGTATGGGCCCCTACTTAACAAGATGGGTCTACACAGATGACAGCAAGGAAAATGAGTGAGCTACTCAAGTCCCAATATGACTCAGATTTAGCAAGCCGCTAACCAGACTGAGAGTCGAAGATCAAAATGAATTTTTTTATGAGAGAGCCACAAATTGATTAACACAATCTATCCGATGTTATCCTGACGCCAAATGACTTGGGAACAAGGCAATGTAAATGACATGCCCATGCACTCTGCCCCCAGGGCCAGACTCATGGAACTCTGTGTTCATCAAGAACCTGCAAGAGCCCTCTATCACGAGCCTTTTCCATCCTATGGAGAGGAGCAAGGACACGGGTCCGTGTACCCACAGTTTACTAAAAACAACAACACATAGCCGCCACTCCACCAAAGGGGCAGTATAGCAAAAACAGGCAAAGAAACTACAAGACCAATAGCACTAACATCCCATATGCAGTAAAAACTCTGACAAGGGTTCTAAAAGCAAGATCACCCACCCATTCTAGAAACCCCATCAGTTTACACCACGCCACCAGGGCAACATGGTTTAGATACAGGTCGCTCCCTGTGCTGTCTCAACTACTGGATCACTACGACAAGGTCCTAATGCACTAGAAGACAAAAGAATGCAATAGAAATATATACAGTACTTTGCAAAACCTTCGACAATGTGACCAAATGCGTGCCCTAAAGAATAACAGGAAAAGTAGGTCATGGATCTATAATTTCCTCACTAACTAACAGAACACAGAGAGTAGTCAACAGAGTAAAGTCCGAGGCAAGCTACTGTGAAAAGCTCTGTTCCACAAGGCACAGTACTCGCTCCCATCTTGTTTCCTCATCCCATATCCAGACATAGACAAGATGTCAGCCACAGCACCGTGTCTTCCTTTGCAGATGACACCCGACTCATGCATGACAGTGTCTTTCCCATTGCAGACACTGCAAAGCTCCATGCGGACATCATCCAAATCTTTCAGTGGGCTGCAGAAAACAATATGAAGTTCAACGATGAGAAATTTCAATTACTCAGATATGGAAACAAGAGGAAATTAAATCTTCAATCAGAGTACAAACAAATTCTGGCCACAAAATAAGCGAAACACCAACGTCAAAGACCGTGGAGTGATCGATGTCGGAGGATTCTCACCTTCAAGGACCATAACATTGTATCAATCGCATCTGCTAGAAAAATAACAGGTGGATAATGAGAACCTTCAATACTAGGGAGGCCCAAGCCCATGATGACACCTTCATGTCACTGTTCTGTCTATGGCTGAAATGCTGCACACTAACAGCACCTTTCAAGGCAGGTTGAAATTGCCCGACCTAGAAAATGTACAGAGCATCTTTCACGGCGCGCAAACGGAGATAAAACACCTCAGTTTACTGGACGCTTGAGATGCCTAAACCTGATTCCCTTGGAACGCAGGAGGGAGAAGATACAAGATATATACACCTGGAAAATCCTAGAGGGACTCAGTACCGAACTTGCAACATGAAAATCACTCACTACGGATGCAAAAGATTTGGCAGACGATGCAAACCATCCCCCCCAATGAAAAGCAGGGTCACTAGCACGTTAAGAGACCATTCAAATACGTGTCAGGGGCCCGAGACTGTTTCAACTGCCCCCAGCACACATAGGGGAAACCACAGACCCCTGGCAGTCTTCAAGCTGGCACTGGGACAAGCACCTAAAGTCAGTTCCTGTCACCGCTGTGGCTCGTACAGTTGGTTTGCGTGCAGCCCAGCGCAACAGCCGGTGATCAGGCTCTTGATCCACCAGAGAAGGCATGGTCACATGCAGACCGGGCCGCGGGGGCGTATGCCGGCCTCGGGAACTCTCTCCTGGTAAACTCCAGGTAAACATTTGCGCTATTGCATTATGGCCTGTTGAGGGTCAAATCCCCTGGGTGTTGAGTTGACTGGTTGTGGGTAACATCCTGGATGTTACTGGACTGGTGTGGTCACATCCTGGGTGTTAATCGCTGGGTGGGCACATCCTGTTGTGTTAAATGAACTGGTGTTGGTCACATCCTGGTTGTAGTGGATGAGTAGTGTCGGATACTTCACATCCCCTTGGTGTTAGTGGACAGGTGTGGGTCACAAATCCTGGGTGTTAGTGACAGGTGTGTGGTACATCCTGGGTTTTAAATAGACTGGTGGTGGTCGCATCTCCTGGGTGTATAGAACTGGTTTGGGTCACATCCATGGTGTTAGTGAAACTGGTGTGGGTCACATCCTGGGTTTTATGATCTGGTGTGGGTGGCACCCGGGAATATAACAAGAGACTTTCTGTATATCTTGTACATGTACTTGTAAACATTGCAGGTATATACTTTATACGTTTGTACATGTACTTGTATAGCCTTGTACATGTTTACTCTTGTACTTTGTACATGTACTTTATATCTTGTGCTTGTACTTTTATACCCTGTTCAAATTCTCATATAAACATGTCTTTTATACCTTTTACATGTATTGTATACCTTGTACATACACTTGTATGCCTTGTATGATACCGACTTGTATAACCTTATACATGTACTTGTATACTTGTGTACATGTACTTGTATACTTTGTACATGTACTTGTATACTTTGTACATGTACTTGTATATCTTGTACATGTACTTGTATACCTTGTACATGTACTGTGTGGTAAATAAGATTATTATTATTATTATTATTATATTATTATTATTATTTTATTATATTATTATTATAAATATTATTATTAATTAGATTAGAGGTTCATAATGGGTCCAGGAACTTGGCCTCAAAGTTTTGAGTAGCTTAGCAGTTACAGAGGTAATGAATTCACAATTTTACATAGGTAATGAACTCACAATTACAAAGGTGATGGAACTCCAGGTAGGCTAGTCACAATCAGGACAAGTTACAAAGGTATTTACAGATTACAGAGTACACAATGTCCCAGATCGGGCTCCAAAGGTTTGATGGCTGAACTAGGGACAGGTAAAATGAACCTCACAAGTTTACAAAGGTAATGAACTCACAAAGTTACAAAGTAATGAATACTGTACGAATGGTTACTTACATTGATACCATGTGCTGCAAAATCATGAACAAACTTTTAGAGTAATGAGCAGATTCACTACTTCCACACCCTGTCAGCAACTGTAATATTTATTGGTGGCAAATGTTGATTGCTGATCTCTCTCTCTCTCACACACACACACACACATACAAATTCATGACACACACAGAAACACCCAAACACACACATCAACACACATACACAAACACATACACACACATGCACACACACCATACACACACACGACAAGGGGTTAGAACAGAGTGTCCTGTTTGCAAGATGAATGTGAAGTTAATGAGGAGAATTAAATCTGATGAGGACTCAGGCAGACTTCAAGAGACTGGACAGACTGGACACCTGGCCAGCAAATGGCTTCTCGAATTAATCCTGCCATATGCAAAAGTCATGAAGAAGGGAAGGGCACCGAAGACCACAGACAGAGTATAGCTAGTGGCCAAGATGCAAACCTCACTCAAGGAGAAAGATCTTGGGGTGAGGTATAACACGGAGCATGACTCCGGAAGCACACACAATCAGATAACTGCTGCAGCATATGGCGCCTGCAAACCTGAGAACAGCATTCCGATACCCTTAGTAAGGAATCATTTCAAGACACGTGTACACCGTGTATGTCAGGCCCACACTGGAGTATGCAGGCACCTGTTTGGAACCCGCACTTGATAAAGCTCGTCAAGAAACTAAGAAAGTACAAAGGTTTGCGACAAGGTTAGTGTTCCAGACAAGGGGAATGTCCTATGAAGAAAGATTAAGGGAAATACGGCTGATGACACTGGGATGGACAGGAGGTCAGGGGAGACATGATAAAGACATATAAAATACTGCATGGAATAGACAAGGTGAGCAAAGACAGGATGTTCCAGGGAAGGGACACAGACAAACAAGAGGCCACAATTGGAAGTTGAAGACACAAATGATCAGAGAGAAGTAGGAAGTATTTCTTCAGTCATAGAGTTGTAAAGGCAGTGGAATAGCCTAAAAATGAACGTAGTGGAGGCAGAACCATACACAGTTTTAAGACGAGGTTGATAAAGCTCAAGGAGCGGGGAGAGAGAGGGCCTAGTAGCAACCGGGAAGAGGCGGGGCAGGAGCTAGTACTCGACCCCTGCAACCACAAATAGGTGAGTACAAATAGGTGAGTACACACTCTCACACACACATCTCATACTCACACACACACACACACGTGGCACACACACACACACAACAATGGATCAGGGGAATACGTCATAAGACAGCAGCAGTCATGGTACAGGTGAGGTGTCCAGAGTGGGCCAAAACCTGTGACCAGCGGGTCCCGCAGGGAGTCAGGTCCTAGGACCAGTGCTGTTTTCTTTCTGGTATGTTGGTGAACGACATTACGGAAGGAATAGAGCTCTGAGGTGATCACCTGTTAGCAGATGACGTGAAGTCTGATGGAGAAAATACACTCGATCGAAGACCAGCAGAACTACAAAGGATCTGGACAGGCTGCAGACTCCTGTCCAGCAATTGCTCCTGAGTTCAATCCCACCAGTGCAAAGTCATGAAGATTGGGGAAGGGCAAAGAAGGCCGCAGACTAGTTACAGTCTAGGGGGTCAGAGAGCTACAAACCTCACTCAAGGAAAAAGATGCTTGGGGTGAGTAATAACACCAGGCCACATCTCCTGAAAGCGCACATCAACCACATAACTGCTGCCAGCATATGGGCGCCCTAGCAAACTCAGAACAGCATTCCGACATCTTAATAAGGAACGTTCAGGACCCCTGTACACCGTATACGTTAGGCCCTATTTGGAGTACGCGGCACGAGTTTGGATCCCACAACCTAGCAAAGCACGTAAAGAAGCCCACTAGAGAAAGTAGCAGAAGGTTTTGCAATCAAGACTAGTCCCAGAGCTAAGAGGTATGTCCTACGAGGAGAGGTTAAGGGAAAATCAAACCCTGATCGACACTGGAGGACAGGAGAGATAGGGGACATGATAACGACATAACAAAGATACTGAGAGAATTGACAAGGTGGACAAAGACAGGATGTTCAGAGATTGGACACAGTATCAAGGGGACACAGTTGGAAGCTGAAAGACACAAGATGAAGGTCACAGGGTTGTTGGAGTATTTCTTCAGCCACAGAGTAGTCAGTAAGTTGAATAGTTTGGGAAGCGATGTAGTGGAGGCATGATCCATACAATAGTTTAAGCAGAGTGTTTGATAAAGCTCACGGCTTCAGGGAGAGTGACCTAGTAGCGACCAGTGAAGAGGCGGGGCCAGGAGCTCGGACTCGACCCCTGCAACCTCAACTAGGTGAGTACAACTAGGTGAGTACAACAGACACACACACACACACACCACACGAACAACAACACACACACACACACACACACACACACTGCTCACGCTTGCTTATGTAAGCACACTACTCTTGGATGCATTTGGACTAGGGCGGGGGGGGGGGGGGGAGCGAGGGGGGGGGGGATGAGCTCAGTTGACACTGACACAAAACACACACACCCACACACACATACACACACACCACACACACACATGCACATATGTGGTAAATGCTTTATTTACAGCTAGCAAATAAGGGTATTTCTCCAGAATGGTCTGTAATATACAACTGTGGATAAAATACTTAGCCATTTTCTTGAACACTTCTGGTGAGTTTGTTTCTAAATTCATTAATTTATCGCACTCCAGTACATACTGACCAAGGGTGTGACAATAATCCATCTGGCAAAGTTACATTTTCGTTTGGTCTACCATCGGTTGGTGGATTAACCTGCAAAATACTTGTAACCCAGCCGTAGCCGGGCAGTAGTGCATCCAACAAGAGTCGGCTTATTTGCGTTGGATGCACCATAGACATGTGGCTCCTCCTGTAATGATAGAATGATGATAGATGGACTCACTGTGTCAATCTCCCTGAGCCTTAAGTCCAAAATCAGCTAAGTTCTTTTTCGTAATTATTGTTCCTCAAAAGAAACACTACCTGACAAGCCAAGATTGGTAATCTAATCCCTCTTTGAAAGCATACAGCTTAGCCAATTTATCAGTTCTATCAGCATCTGAAGACCCAAAGTGAGATGGAAGCCCACAGCAGTGCACTCTGACTCCACTGTCCACAATCCTACCATACCTGTGTCTGGCTTCTGACACAAGCATGCCACAATTATGCTTAATGAGTTGAGAACATTTATGGATGACAGAGAATCAATTACAATTAAACTGTCAATCTTTTGATACATAGATTCATTTCAGTGCAAGGAGTAAGGCCAAACAGTTCTGTCTGAAAGGGTAGAGGCCCAATATTGATGTTGCCCAATTTCTTTAAGAGAGCCATCACTCTGTACGACAACCGCAGCACTACCATCTGCACCAGTGATTGGTGAACAGACCCGTCAACGTAAATAATTTGTGAGAGTGTTGTGCTGTGGTGACTAAGTTATCAATACAGCTTAAGGGCCTCATGTTTGGCTTCAAGTGGGCGAAGTTTTGGTTTTGATTTAAAGAAGTAGTTTGGGGGGATATGGATGGAATGGTAGTTTGGAATGGGGTAATATTCCATGGAGCGGAGAAGTGCCGCCTTTGCCTTACTGACATAGATCATGTAACTGATTCATTGCGGAGGTCTGGTTCCATCTTTTCGATCCATCTGGAGGATGTCCACCAGTGCTGAGGAAATTTGGGAGGGCTTCTGTGGCAGGGGTTTTGAATGAGCTTGCTCCTGGAGTCATATTAACCCCAATTAGATATTTCTTTCAGTAACACGATCTCTGAATGCTTGGAATATCAATTTCTTTTTGCATCATTTAAAATTTTGGCAGTATGAGGGCACTAGGATGATCCTCATTGCTTCGTTCTGGCAGTTTTTTTTCCCAGCCCCCAAGCTTCCAGTCAACACAAGAGCAAGTAGTGGCGCAGCATAATCAACCAATGATCTAATATAACAAGATACATCATTTTTCACAATTTTAACATTAGCAGCCATACCTGGGGTGAAGCCCTGCCACAACTCTAAGTGCTCTTAGCGTTCATGTATTGGCGACATAAAGTCTTGTACAACAGGTCCAAGTAGTGGAACCTCCAACCAATATACCTGGTATCTGCTTAATTATTCCTAAGAAGAGACCCATCAATGCAATTGATCTGACGAACGTGCCTCTCTGTCGAGGAGGAGACGCCTATTGTGTATCTTTGTTTTATCAGTAGAGATTACAACCCAGGGTCCGACACGAGGCTAGTACATGATTAAGAATTTTTGGGTGTGGAGAATCCTGTGGTGTGAATCATTATATCATCAGCAAAACTAATGACATAATTATGGGGCTGACTAGGCAAAGCGATTAAGTAATGCATTAATTAGAATATTGAACAGTGTGGGACTTGAGCACACCTTCCCTGTGGGTTCCTACTTCTAAAGTCTTTAGTTACAACTTCTATGTCCCGGAAACAACACAGACGATTTGCTGTTGGACAGGTAGCCTTTAATCCGCGGAGAAGCCATCCCTCCAACCATCCATCTGGCAAGTTCACTAATTATTACATGTCGGTTGCTACACGAAGGCGGATTTAAGTCAAGGAAGGTAGTGTAGGAGCTGTACAGTGTGCAGGGTGAGAAAGTGGCTATGGCAATGATGCACGCTCCTTCATGCATGAAACCAATGTAAACGGGAGACAAAAATTGTTTGATTCTGTAACATGAGACGATTAAGAATCATTCCTCAAAGTTTTACACAAACTAGCTAGTAAAGATATTGGGGCGAAATGCATTTTGTTGATTGGGCTTAGGAATTCTGGAATGATGAGGCTGTTGGCCCAAGATTGGTTAGCTCTCCCTCAGTTACATAGCTCATGTTATATAATTCAAGTATTGGATTACCTGGTAACTCGACACAGCAATCTGAGTAATTTGTAAGTAATACCATCCTCACCAGGCGACGTGGAGTTGCCCTTAAGTTGAGCGCTGCATCAAGTTCATAATTTAGTGAAAGGAATGTTGCAATCATCTGCCTTACTGAGCATAAAGCACAACAAGTCTCTCCCCTTGCATCATATTTGTCATTTAAATTTTGCCTGTGTGGTACTGGGGAGATTGTCAAGCTAGATGTAAGCAGCCCAAGCACTGACTAACTCATTCGCCCTATGCAATGGATTGAGGTGCGCGTTCTGCCCAGTTAGTTACCCTTAATTCTATTTATTCCCTCCAATGCCCCGGCTAAGTGGGGGGGACAGTAAGACCGTTTGACAAATTTTTCCCAGTCGGTTTGGCGCCGCAGCTCTGCATAGCGCTCTCTGGCAGCAGCAAGGGCAGTTTGGAAGAGCTCAGCATTCCAGGGGTAGATTTTTCTATAGGATAGGCCTAGTCTGCGAGCAGTACGTTTCAGTGTATCGAAGTTTAGAATCATTGTATATAAGTATGGTTTTTGAAGGAGGTATGATTATTATGGAAGTTTGTTGGGTTTAGAGTACCAAGAGTTGCAGTGGCGGGCTCTAAGTAGTTCTGAATACTGCTCACAAAGATCATTGTTAAAGGTCACTACAGAGGAACACCTCATAGGAAATTTATCCCAG
Source organism: Cherax quadricarinatus (assembly GCF_026875155.1). NCBI lineage: Eukaryota > Metazoa > Arthropoda > Malacostraca > Decapoda > Parastacidae > Cherax > Cherax quadricarinatus. The sequence continues at coordinate 4,990,404 of NC_069494.1, forward strand.
TCAGTCACTATGCAACAAAGTCATCATGCTGATACGTGGGAACATTAAAACGTTTTCCGTTTGAAATCCACCAGGAAGATAGCATTACCAAAATCTAGAGAGGTTAGCTAGGGAAATGATCAGACTCTATATCTGCTCTTACAATGGAAGCCTCACAGCTGGCAGAAGTAATGTTGAAGCCAAGGCACAGATCAAGGACATCCTCCATAGATATGTGGGGTTTCAAGGTCACCTACAATTTTGGACATTATCATGACTGTTTAAGAGTTGACAACAGTTGATTGCCATTACGATTACCAAACAGTGGAGTTTCCAATGGCTTTTTTGTCTCGCATTGTAATCGCCAATAATAAGAGTAGGCTCAAATGAGCACAAGTTGGGAGCTCCAAGTAATTAAATTTTATTCAGCAGGAGCATACAAGTTAAATATGTTGAGAGCAGAGTCCCATATAAAACCTAACACCGTGGATATTGTAGCCCCCTCTTTTTCTTGGACAAGAAGTTGATGATTTCCTTCCACTGATTTCTTCTCACGGAGCTGTGGGAAGGGGCAAAGTATGTGACAAACTGGATTTACTTTAAAGGGTATTATAAGATTACCCCTCACCCGCGAGCCAAGGAAATTCAGCTTCGTCCACTCCAGATGGTTATTTCAATATAATGTTCTTCCTTTTGGGTTAAAAAAATGCTCCTGGCAAACCTTCCAAGCGTCGTATAAATACTGTCATAAGGGGTTTGGATGTGTGTCGGGCCTATCTAGATGATATTGTGGTATTCATAACCAGGGGGAAACTCACTTGGTAAGATTGCAAAAGTTGTTTTGAATGTCTATCCCAAGCCAATCTAACCATCAATTTGAGCAAAAGTGAGTTTGGCCAAGCCAGTGTACAATTCTTAGGATATGTAGTTGGTCAGGGAAAAGTTGCCCCAATTCATGCTAAGGTGGAGGCCATTATAAATTTTCCTAGACCACAGAATCGGAAGGCAGTGATGAGGTTCCTGGGCATGGTGGGTTATTACAGACGATTCTGCCCCAACCTCTCCCAGGTAACGTCACCACTGACAACTTCGACCAGTCCCAAAGTTCAATTCAACTGGGACAGCAAGTGTGACAGGGCTTTTGAAAATGTGAAAATGTTATTAGGGAATGCTCCTATCTTGAAAAGTCCTGAGTTTGAATGCCCCTTCTCTCTACAAGTGGATGCTAGTGATGTAGGGGTAGGTGCAGTGTTGTTGCAGGGTGATGAGAGAGATAGCCTTCAGCCAGTTTGTTACCATTCAGCCAAATTAAAAAAGCATCAATGTGGTTATGCAACTGTAGAGAAAGAGGCTTTGGCTTTGGTGTTGGCTGTGCAGAAATTTGAAGTTTATATCAGTGCATCCCCACATCCTGTAATAGTGTATAGTGACCATAACCCTCTGAGGTTTTTGCAAAGAATGAGAAACCACAATCAAAGACTCTTAAGATGGGCTTTGTTCCTACAGCCTTTTAATTTGAAAGTTAAATATATAAAAGGCCCAGAGAATGTGGTTGCTGATGCTCTCTCTAGATGTTTCATGTAGATGCATGGTGCGTACTTTGTACATAGTGTTTGTCTTGTGCTGACCTTGTTGTTTTTGCAGTGGTGAACTCTCAACGAGCCTGAGTACTGTCTACCAGCCATCTGACTGTGAAGGAGTCGAGTCAGAGCCAAAAGTGTGACGAGGGTCAGGGTGTACTTAAATGTGAGTTGAGGCAGTGGTTGACAACCTTCGGTAACATGAGACGTTCAGGAAGGTATGTGATGTTGTGTCTTGGTGTGCTCTATATACAAAACGGCCGACGGTTTGCCTTGTGGTCCCCTGGACCCCTCCATATTCTATGTCAGCCTCCTCTTCATAAGTTTGGAGGATCTGTGTGGAGTGGGACCTCGAAAGATGGGCTTGAGTACCTGACCATGTTAAGGATCGTGAGTGTTGACTGGAAGTCTCACTGTTTGGTTCGGCCACCAAGTGAGAGACACCTTGACATGTTTTGTGAAGTTTCCTGCCTGGTGTACACCTGACTGCTCTGGGTTTGGCTCTACTCTCGTCTCCTGATCAGGAAGATGCCACCCTGGAGTACCAGTTGCTTGCTGGATTACCGTAGCAGAGGCACAGGCCTGTTGGTGTGGGCTTTCACAGTGGGCATTGTGTGCATTTTTTGCATTGTAATGTGTATTGTTTAAAAGCCACTAAAATTGTAAATAGTTACACCCTTGAGTATATGGGTATGGTTAAAATGCTTTTCTAAAAAATTCTGCAATCTGTTGTAAATAACAGTAAAGTGAAGAGTAGTTATGGTGCTAGGAAATATGTAGCATTTCTAGTAGTCTTGTTTACCGCCTTCAGACTTAAGCAATATACTTTTTACTAGCCGTATCCTGAGGGACACGGCTAGCTTTTGTGAGACTTCGTCTGGAGGTGGGGGTGTTATGGGGCTATAGGACCCAACATGTATTTATAAGTAACAGTTACTCTGGAATACCTAATTATATTGAATTGATAGGGACTCAGTTCTATATGTCATAAGGGCTGATCAACCTTATGACTGAGAGGCAGCTGGGTCAACCCTTTTTCTCAATATAATAGGTTATCCTATAGACACACACACAATTTAAATAAGTAGTTTATAAAGTTGTATTTCTTTTTGTAAAAGTAAATTAAGGTGTGGTAGAATTGTGGTAACTGGAGAATTGTGCTTGACAACAGTCTTTTGTTTTGGTGGAGGAGCTTAGCCAGGCTCTCTCTCTCTCCCTCTCACTGACTCTCTCTCTCTGTGGCTGACCTTCAACCTGGCAGGATCTCTGGGTCCTTCTCCTATCTTTTGGGGCATCATGTGTGCTCCAGGGGTGAGTTTTTATAATTTAAGTTTTGGCCACCATACCCAGGGTGACTAAAGTGTGTCAAAACACTGGTTAGCCCAGAGTTATGTCAGGAAGAGTGAAGGACAAGAGTTGTTGCAACACACCATGTGGAGCACAGGCATGGAGTGTGTAGATTTTGTTTTGAAAATGGAGGCTGTGATTGTATATTCTGTACATATCTATTGAGAATACAGTTATATTTTTATAGTAGTAGTTTACATAACCTGTGAAGAGGGCTGGTGAAAGGGTATCAGAGACACTCAAGATGATCAGCCATGATGTAAGTATTACCCCTAGACAAATAAGGCCATTAAGTAAAAGCTACCCCACACTAGAACATGTAGTGATAGAACCTTACCATCAAAGTAATAAGGGGCAAAGAAACGTAACAGTCACACACAAAATCAGCAAGCATAGGGATTGTATACCAGTTGCCAATGTATGGTTCCATCATTTTTCGAACATCACCAGAAATGCCCAACATGCGCCTGGTATCGTCGAGTATGTTTTTACCAGTGTACACAATCACTTCCAACACAACACCACTCTCACAATCACACATAACAAAAAGTTTGATATCAAAGCGATGACATTTGCTCGGTATATATTGCTTGAATGACAAGCGTCCCTTGAACAGAATCAAGGACTCGTCAACAACAATATTGAACATTAAAATGGTATAAAATACCGACAGATTGTTAGGTAAGACACATATGCAACAGTTAGGTATCTTTATTTCGAAACGTTTCGCCTACACAGTAGGCTTCTTCAGTCGAGTACAGAAAAGTTGATAGAAGCAGAAGAGACTTGAAGACGATGTAATCAGTCCATCACCCTTAAAGTTTTGAGGTGGTCAGTCCCTCAGTCTGGAGAAAAGCATTGTTCCAAAGTTTGAAACAATATGATATTGTTTCAAACTTTGGAACAATGCTTTTCTCCAGACTGAGGGACTGACCACCTCAAAACTTTAAGGGTGATGGACTGATTACATCGTCTTCAAGTCTCTTCTGCTTCTATCAACTTTTCTGTACTCGACTGAAGAAGCCTACTGTGTAGGCGAAACGTTTCGAAATAAAGATACCTAGCTGTTGCATATGTGTCTTACCTAACAACAACAATATTCTTGAAGAGATAAAAGTAGGCACTGAATTTCTGCTTCATATAGATAAACACACCCCAGATTTTGTATAGAAGGTCATTTCTGTTGGGCCTATTCCTGTCTGAGACGTGCAACATTCGTAGCAACAGAATGAACCAGTTGCAAGGAAGGAGGTCATGGAAGACAAGAGTACTGATAAAGTAGTCTGTGGCCCAGTAGTTACATATATTGTTCTTATAGGTATATGGCATAAGCATGACAGTGGCAAGGAATAAATACATTTCATCCACTGTTGTATCTTTCCATCTGTGCAGCCGTGACGATTCCCCAACCTCAAGTTCATTATAGGCCAGTCAAAGTATAACTGGAAAAAGTCTGACTCTGTAGACTCATTCGTTATGGGACATTTTGGCAGGATGCCACTTCCACTCGCATCACAATCAAAAGGCTCTGGCACGAATATACTTTGTGTCCAGTTCCACTCTCGGTCACATGGTGCAGGGTGGACCTCTGGCATGGGGTGTGGGGGAGCAGGAGGGGGGACAGGAGTGGAGGCAGCACATGGTTGACGGGGTGCCGGGTGGTCCTTTGTCTGTCCACCCACCGTGCCATGTGGTCAAGGCACCATGCCACCCACCACTATTTCCTCCATCCCCACATATTCACCTTTATGATCACTTTCACTATCAGTGGCAGGGGTTTTGGATCGTGACCTGCCACTACTCTTGCCACCGACTGCAAATGGCACACTGCCTGAACACAGGTAATGACGCCTAAAATTCGTTTCACTGGTGAATAATGATCACTGTCACTAGACAAATCCTCTAATGGCATAAAATCAATCTCTTCATCACTTATATCAGTTTCACCATCACTAAAACACTGGGAAAATGATAGTTTCCTCTTGGGTAGTTGCCTATGTGTAACACTCGCCACTCCAGAGGTGCTTGGCCCAGAGTCTTGTGTGGCCACACTGGCCATCCCAGAAGTGCTTGGCCCAGGGTCTGGATGTGGCAACACTGGCCACCCCAGAAGTGTTTGGCCTATGGTCTGGTGTGGCCACACTGGCCACCCCAGAGGTGATGGGCTGAGGGTCATCTGGGTTATCGTCTATATTTTCACTATTTCCTGGATTATTAGTAGCCACATCTGCATCAAATCCACTAAACTGATGTTCCATATCACTTTCCTCGAATAATAGAGTGCTAATACGATGAGGCATGAGTGAATCACAAGGATGTGCCATGATGTTGACCCAAGATGAGCTGAATTAACTGGTCCTACCATGCAGTAACCAGGAGTCCCAGATTTTTTTGATACTGCGCACACTGAGTGTGCACATCCATTTCTCATGTCTGGGTGACTAGGCCTATCGTTCCAATTTTGAAGGAATGAAAAATAAAACGCAAATCTCCCCTTAAAGGACCAAAAAATTTGTATAAATCGCATCTGCTAGAAAAAGACAGGGGATAATGAAAACCAAAAAAATAGGGGGGGCCCCAAGCCATGATAATTTCAGGTCACTTGTTCTATCTAGCTAAATATTGCTGCACTCAAAACAGAAATTTTTAAGGCGGGGAAAATTGCCGACCTGAAAAGTCAGAAATTTTCACGGCGCGCTAAGGAAAGAAAAGTTCACATTTTGCCATTTTTCCAAAGCTCTTTTTTTTGATTACCCTTTATTGGTCCCCAAAAAACCTTATTAGTCCCTTTTATTTTAAATTTTTACTAAATTCCCCTTTTTTAGCTTTATATAACTATCCTATTTTATATTCAAAAATTTTAAAAAAATAAAGGTGCTTTTCTTGGGTGCTAAAGTAAAATAAGCCCAAATTTTGCCATTATATTCCAAAGTCATTTTTTTTGTTTCCCCACTTTTTTGGGTCCCCACCCTTTTTTAGCCCCTTTTTATATTAAAATTTTTATACTATAATTTAACTTTAAAAAATTACCTTTATTTACTACCTACTATCATATTCCCAAGTCCACTTTTGATCATCATTTATTTGTTTAGCCCTTAGCTCATTATTTTACATTTGTTAAAAATCCAGGTGTATTTTTTAGCTTAAGACTTTTTTACTTGTTTTTATTTAATTTTCAAATAAGTTTCACTAAAAAATTTTGATTACAAGCTTTGTTTTCCTGATCCCCCCTCTTATTTAAGATTTAAAAATGAATCAAACGAAAATTAAATTACTACACGCGAACAAAAAAGGCCCTTTCTCTGCCAACAAAAATAACTTTTTTTCCCCCCAAATATCAATCTTTAAGCAACTTCGATGACCCATACTTTTACAAATTTCCCTTACATGCCAATATGCCCACATTACACTAACTGAACCGGGCAAAAAGCCGATAGTACGATGTCTATCCACCCGGTTACAACTCACAACTGTGGCCAGATAAACAAGGGGGGGCACACCCATATATCTCAACCAACTAAATGTATCACAAATACTTGCACAAGGGATGAACATGGGGAAAATAATACAAAATTTAAACAAAGTCCCTACAAAAACCCTCACATTGTAAACATTCGAGTTCCACAGTCAAACATTAGCCAATTTAGTAAAAAACTGGGAGTATGATAACTGTCACGCTGAACAAAGATACTTACTACCTCGGGTGACTTAAATTTTAATCTCCTGAAAGCCCAGACCCACCGTTACGAATTAAAAACACAAAGAAATGATGTTACCCAAAGTAAAAAAACCTAAAAGGTTACAGAGCTAGTTTTTTCCCACTTGACCACATCTGGCCAACACCATACCCCCCTTTAAAATCAGGCATAAATTAAGATATCCCAAGACCATCCCCTACTTTCCTCAAACAACTCTTGGTAAACTCCCCAAACCTACTAAAGACCTTCAGACTTCACAATAGGCAGCTTTAAATAACTTCACAACAGCAATGGGCAACTTTGTTGGGCACATGAGCTAAAAACCTTACAGATTTTGATGAATGTTTTAAATTTTTTCAAAAAAAAAAACCCAAATACCTTATAAAAGCACTGCCCAAAAAAAATAAAAAGATGACACAAAGAGACGAACGTCCCTGGGAAACCCAGCTTCTCAAACCATAATACAAAACACCAATAGAAAAAAAAGTACAGAAGGGTCACATAACAGAGACCAAACAAAACGTTCCGTCCCCCTAAACCCCCCCTGATAAGAAGGGGGAAAAATTGTATTTGAAAACAGATTTTCCAAACTTACGAGGGGTATAAAAAAAAACCCGGAAAAACCTATCAGAAAATTTGGGAAAAAAAAAGATATCACGAAATGCGAATAAAATTAGCAAAAAAAAGATGAACCCCAACTCCCCCCCAAAAGAAACAGAAAAAAAAACCCTGATTTCTTCTCCAATAGGACAAAACCCTTTCCAAAAAAACCCCCAAACTCAGATCCCCCCCAAATGACACCTCACCGGCAACTACCCCAACAACTGTTCCTAGCTCCCACTAAACCCCTACGAGTCCCCTTATTATCCGCACTAAAAACAAAGGGAGGGGATTTAAATACCGTACCCCCCTTATTACAAAAAAATGTACAAGTGTATCACCAACATTGCAAAAACTCTTTAACAAATCCATTGAATCCCCCACCTTCCCCACAGACCAAAAGCAAGGGTCACCCACCCCAAAGGAGGAGACCAAACGGTGAAAACTATAGGGGCCCAAAATCCCAATTACACCCTCTCTCAAAAATCTTCGAAAAATTTTTTCATAAACGAATCACCCTCTTATCTCCCCAAAACTACTCAACCCCTGCCCCTTTTTGGGTTCGGCAAAAAAAAAAACTAATATGCTTTATACCATGCTGAAAATTTTTACACGCAATAGAGAAAAAAATCCCATGGGGGTCTTCATTGATTAGTAAAGTTTTGATACAGTTAAACCCCGACTTGCTCCACGTAAAAAGTCACACTATGTATAGGGGCAACCCCCCAAATCCTAATCTTTCCTCAGCAACAGAAACCAATATGGTACGCAAAAGGGGAAAAATCTTCTGCAAACCAATTTCAGTTGGTGTCCCCGGGAAGTGTCCCCCTTTGGCCCCCTTCCTTTCTCCTATACATAAATACCTTCCAAAAGCTTCGCAACTACTCAAAAACCCCACTTTTGCAGTGACACTTTCTCGTCTTCTCTCCCCGAGCCCGTCACGTAGCCAATACTGTAATACCGAATTAAGAAAAATATCTACCGGATGAGGATAACAAACTTACACTAAAAATTTACAAAAAATACTTCTTCAGTTTGGTAACAGGTACAGATTCCCCCTTTTAAAATAATGATAAATGGATCACCCACACAAAAAATAAAGAGGAAAATTTTTAGGGAAACCACCTTGATAATAGACTCAAATTTCTACACAATACTCAAATTTCTAAGAAAAAATTTCCAAGACGAGGTACTACGAAGATCGGTACTATGTTCCCGTCAGCCCCCCTGGCCCTAATCACTCTCTTATTTACCCCTATCTCACCTAGGAATTTGGCATGGGGCCCCAACAACAATTTAAACCTCTCAGACCACTAATTTCCCAAAAAAAGGGGCAGTTAAATGTAACAAATTCTCACTAAGGCAGCACACTCCACCAATATCAATACATAAACCTATCACCATACAAAAAAACCATACTTATTACGCACCCTTTTCAACATAAACATTAAAATCTGATTTAACCCTCCCCCAAACACTCTTGCAAACCAACAGAACACATGACCTTTAAAACAAAGGGACGATCCTTTTGATGTTCCCCGTGTCCATCTCAACATGCAAAAAATCAATGCACATAAAAGGCCCTAAAAACTGGGAATTCCTTACCCGTAAATATAAAAAAAACAACCTGTTTATAAATTCAAATCTCTTCTCAAAAATTTTTACCCCCCAAAAACCAAAAAAAATACGAATAACTGAACTTTAAATTTTATATCTTAAATGGTTTCACAATTATATCCATAAATGTTTAAAAACCCAAAACCCCAAAAACTTTATTTTTTTAAATACACTACCTAACAGAATCCTACCTAAGAATGCAACCCTATGACCCGTCTTTGAATACCACTTTTGCTTTTTTTATTTTTACATTAAAGTTTTTTCACGATTTCATCATTTTTTAGTAGCCGCGTTGTCCTTGTGGCTTGCGCTTCTTTTTGTTTTTAATAAAATAATAATCATTGCTTAGTTAATCTTAATTAAATTTTTTTTGCCAGCCCGTAATGCTATCATAGTATAAGTGGCTTTTGGGTACTGCTCTTTCTGTATTTTTTTGTACCTCTGTTGTGTGCACAATTGGAAAAAAATAAAAATAAAAAAATAAAAAAAACCCTTTTGGACCTTAGGTTTAAACCTTTTTCCCTGGGAGGGGGAAATAAATATTAATAATAAAAAGAGGGCTAAGCCCAAAAAAAACCCCTATAAAAAGCGTTTGGCGGGCCCCAAAAAAAAGCGGGGGCATCAGTGGCCAAAAAAGGTGGGAAAAAGTTAACGTAAAAATAAGGGGGAAAAAAAGGGCAGCCAAGGGACGGGGAACGAAAACAAAGTCAGTTCATCAGGGGTGTGGGAATTTTTTTATTGCAAGAACAGTGGGATTAGGTTAAAGGGGGGCCTCAAAAGAGGGGGGGGTTTTGAGGAAATTTGTAAATGAAACCCTTTGGGGGAGGGGAAAAAATTTTCTTTGGCCTTTGGAAAAGGAAGAGGGAAAATTTTTAAAAAAAAAAAAGGTGCTAACCAAAGGACTTACACGCCACGGGAAAGGAACAGGGCCCCAAAAAGGGAGATATGAGTAAATTTAGGTTGGGGGAATTGGGGAAAAGGGGAAAGGGCCCAAAACCGGGGGCCTGGGGGGACGAAAAATTTTCTAAGGTTTGGGAAATAGAATGAAAAGTGTAAGGAGCAGATTAAAAGGGGGGTTCGCAAAAGGGGAAAAAGGGGGTTAAGCATTGGGGGAAATTCCTTGGAAAAACCCTCTACAGAATTGGGAAATCATATTTGACCGGAAAAGGGCAGGGTCCCTTCATTTCCTTTTAAATGACCATAACCGGGGAAATTTCCCAAACCCCAAAAAAAACCCAAAATTTTTGGGGGTTTTAAAGAAAAAAGTTTTTTACCAAATTTGGAAACGGGAACTAAATGGGGGTTTTTGAAAAAATTCCCAAAAAGGCCTTAAGAAAGGGGAGTCTGGCTCCCCCCCTGATGAAAGGCTGTGCTTTTCCCGTAATTGAATGAAGGGCAACAAAAAACAAAAATTTTTAGGAAGATAGTTGTGCCAAGGGGTCGAAACAGGGGTGGGAAAATTTTGGGCCTTTCCAAAAGGGGACAAAACCCCAAAAAAGTGACACGCGTGGTAAAAATGGAGTGGAATAAAAAAGAAAAAGACCCGAAAAGAAAATGGCAGACCTTCCCGGGAAAAAGTGGAACCAGCCTTGAAACGCAACTTTCCAGGGGGGGAAAGTGATTGGAATAAACAAAAAAAGGGGAAAACTGAGGGCCGAGGGGGGAGTGAGAAAAAAACCGGAAACCCAGGGGGGGGGAAAAATAAATAAAGAAAAATAAATTGGTAACTGGGGAAGAAAAAATAATTGGTAAAGGGGGACAAAAAGGGGCGGGGAAAAAATTTTCAAAAATCTCCTTGGCAACCCCCCGCCCCGGTTCCAAAAAGGGGGCCCGGGGATACCCCCGCCCCCCCTTTAAAAAAATTAAATTTTAGAGAAAACCCCCCCAAAGACACCCAAAGCTACCGGGATCCCGGGAGGGAGGGGAACCCCCAGGCAATCCAGATTCCACGCAAACACACCACCCCCAAAACCCTCAAGGGAAAAGGGAGGGACCCCGGTGTCCCTACCTAGGAACTACGCGCCTGTGGGAGAAACCCCAAAAGGCCAAAAAGAGGAAGGGCAAAAGGGAGGGTGGGAAGGAGGAATGGAAAAAGGGGGGGATGGGATAGGGGGGGGGAGTTGGGGTTGTAATTAGGTTCGGTCTGAGGAAAAACGACAGGTCAATTCCTAAACAAGAGCCCTTCCCCCACGCAAGGACCCCCCTCTTGAAGGGGCCCCCTTTTTTGAGGTAAGGGTTTTTCCCGCTCGTTTTAAGTGACGGGGACAACGGCGAAGTACAAAGGGGTGAGCCTAAAAAAATTAAGGCAAGGGGGAGGTGTTTGCAAGATGTATTAAAATGTCATCGCACCACAGACGGGGCTTCGGGATGATCTGCAATATTTCGCGGAGGGCCAAAATCCCCACAATTTTACCTGTTTGCAGTATAGGGACACCTTTCGAACTTGTAACCGATGCCCTGACTAAAGAGGATGGGGTTCACGGCTGTAAAAATTAAATGAGCCACATTGCTAGGTATCGTCCCACCCCGGGCGGGAAGAACGTAGGTGTCTCCCTTTGGGGATCGGGAGATTTTGGGATTCCGTTTCAAGAATGTCAGTGCCACATGTCGGGAAAATTTTGTTAATTGGTAGGGGGCAGAATGAGGGTACCACACACGTTTAGGGAATGATGTTTTCAATGTTACGGAACATATCGATATGGGAAAAGACGAAAAGCGGGTAGATTCTGTACGGGGGCGATGCCATACCGCCTTAAGAGCATGAAAAAAAAAATATTTTTACCACAGGGCGTAGAAGGCCTTGCAATACGTGGTCAAAAAAAGATGGGGGCAGTAAGGAAGTCGGCGAAAAAGTGAAAAATTTTAGTTATTTTGCATCAAAACGACGGGGAAAGGTAGGGAAGGACGTGTCGATTTTTTCTGAGAAAAAAGGAAGGGGAGAAGTATCACAGCGGGAAAAATTGTCATTGTCTTTAGGGGGGCCCAAGTTTCCGGGTGGAAGGGGCCGGGCGATTGAAAATGTGCACTGAAGGGAGAGGCGGAAGCAAGTCGAGGGGCAAAGGGTCAAAAATAAAGGAGTCGTGAGGCCTCATTACCGAAGGGGTGAGGAAACAGCACCGGCAAGAGGTACAGAGGCAGGGAGTGTCGAAAGGGGTCCAAAACGGGCGGGTCAGAACGGGGTGCGGTATCAAAAAGGGGGCCCGGGGATAGCAGGTTCATGGACTAGGGCTGCCAGGTTTTGGGTTTCTTCTTTCTTTTTTTTTTTAAGAAAAAAAAAGAAAAAAAAAAAATAAAATAAAAAAAGAATAAAAAAAGGGGGGGCCCGGGAGGAATTTCCTGGGGAGGTGAAAGGCCAAAAACCCCCTCTGCGCCAAGGGGACCTCAGCCCCCGCAAGTACGCAGAGCATATGGAACCCGTGCCATACCCTCCCCATCATCCCAGAAACCCGGGCAACCGGGATAGCAACCCACATTTTTGCCAAGCTACCTCGTGGCAAAAGAAGGGGGGGCCGGAAAAACCGCCACAAAATAAACCCCCCTTTGGCCACCACTCCCGGGAAACCGAAAGGTGGCTTCCCGAGTACACCCTCGCCCCAGAGACACCCAAAGCCCCCCCCGGGATACCGGAGAGGGATCAGGACATCCCCAGGGAAACCAGACCCGGGAACTACGCCCCCGCCAAGCCCCCAACGAATGGGAGGACCCCGGGACCCTTTTCCCCCCCCCACCAGGCGCGTGCCTGTGGAAAAAAAAAAAAAAAAAGGCCCCAAAAAGGGGGCAAAAGGGGGGGGGGGGAGGAGGGGGAGGAAAGGAAAAAGGGGAGGATGGGGAGGATGGATAAGGAACAGGGGAGGGGGTTTTTGGTTTTTTGAGGAAGTAGACCGCAGGTCTAATTCCTCAGACCAAAAATCCTCTTTACCACCAAGGACCCCCTTGAAGAGGGGTTCCCGTAAATGTGAGTTTTGAAACATAAAATTTTCAAAAAACATTAAAAGCATTTTGGGGTTTAAAAAAAGGCAGAATCTTATGATGGGCAAAAGAAGGAAATAAGCATAAAAGTTAGTTATGAAAGGTGGAAATGGGGGGAAACGGTGGTGGTCCATTATATCTCAAAGAATACCAATGGGGATCACGTTTTTTTTTAGGCAGGGTTTTTATACCCCCCTGTGGGAATAACACGAGTTTCATCCAGAAAATTTTTGATAGGTAAAAACACTCTAAGTCTTTGCTTTTTTGCATAAAATACTAGTATTGTAAAAAAAGGACCAAGTGCTACTAATTGACAGTTTTAATTTTGGAACGTTTTCTCTCCCCGGGGCTTGTCAAGCTTGACAAAGCTCCTGGAGAGTGAAACATTACCACAAAAAAAATGTCAATTAGTTGCACTTTTCCTTTTACTTTCATATTGTTGGAATTTCTACCAACATTATTACAAAAAAATAAAACACAAAAATAGAAAGCACCCCACCATCCATCTCAACAAGTATCATGTTTAATTTAAAAAGGGCATAAATAAAAGGGGTGCTAAAGGGGTGTTTTTGAGTTGCACTGACAAAACCATGACACAAGGGGAACCACCTTGAAAGTTATTTTGACACCCCCTTTTCTGATTTCTCGAATAAACAGTTACAACCACCCTTTACACAAACAAGCTTACAAAGGTGCCAATATGCAATTACTGTCACTCAACAATACCAAAAACTTTTACAGCAGCAGCAGGCTAAAGTCCAAAATGGAAGGAGTAGGGGTACAAGCTCAAAAAACAAAAAAAGGAAAGTTATACAATACAACTTAAGACCAAAGTTGGGAAGATTTGTTAATATTCAAAATAGGGTAACAAAATAATAAACTGACAATAATGGTTTTTCTCAAATTTTGGAAAAATTTCTTACAAAAGGTAAAAGGGAAAAAAGCTAACGGGCTGCATTTCAAGGTACAATTTAATAAGAATCCAGAGTTTGTGGAAGGACAAACAAGGGTATATAAGAGTACTCATGAAGGTGAAGACAATATAATAAATGGCCCTTTTTTAGTCGAGATAAAGAACACGCGAGCAATTATTACACCCAAAAAAAATAAAAATTAAAATGTCAGAGAAAATACAATATATGCCCCCAGTGATAAGGCACTAAGTAGGTTACTTCACTCCTTTTTTCTTCTCTTTCAATTCATTTCTCTCCTTTTTTTCTTTTTCCCTTTTTAATTCATTCTTCTCCTTTATTTCTTTCCTTGGGTCTTAGCAGCTATAGAAGTTTCAAGATTTTTTTCTGGAAATTTCCTTTAAAATAATTCCTGTATTACCAAAAAATTTATATGTTCCATTTTGACAAAAAAAATTTTAAAAAAACATTAGGGAAAAAAGGAACAGATATTAAGAAAACAGAGAATTTAATTCCTGGCGAATCAAACTGTAGAAGAAGGGGGCCCTTGCCATTTAAACTTCCCCCTAAAAAATTTTGATTTTCCTACAACAGTTTTCCCCTTTAATAATCCTGGGCTTAAGAAATTAATATGTCAAAGGAAAATCTTGGGGTTTCCCAGAGTCTTTTCCCCAAATTTCAGCAAAATTAAAAAATACATTATAACTAATATAATTTAAGTATTAATTTAACAAATGATTTAAGACAACCAAATACAATCACACCATTTTTATTTATTTAAATTTTGGGGACCACAAGGAAAACAGTTTGGGCCCTTTTTTTTTATTCCCGGTCATATGTAACCCTATTTGTCCTAAGGTTCTTTATTTATTTTTTGGCAAAATTGTCTTTGACACCATTTTAAAAAAAGCAAATACGTCTTAATTTGGCAATTGAACTAATTTTTTTAAACACAAAACCCAAAATCACCCATGATTACCAAAAAAAAAAATAACCTTTAAAAAAGTTTTTCTTTTTACAAATGAAATTTTTACAAGAAAAAGGTTACTAACCCTTTTTTCTGGCATTTCAGTTGCCTTTTTATGCACACATGGCTGTGACTTGACCCCGCAGCCAGTACACCTAAGAAAGATGCCAAACTTTTTTTTTTTCATGAATCATGCTTTTTTTTTTTCATAAAAACTTTAAGCCTTTTTGAAAATGTTTTTTGTCAGGCTTTAATGTGTTTTCTAAGATCATTTTTTTACCTGAAATATTTTAACATTGTGAAACATGATATGGCTTCTCTCCTGTATGAACTTCAGGGGCCACAATAAATTTTTGTTTTAAAAAACTTCTGACACTCTGAACATTGAAATGGTTTCTCTCCCGTATGAACTTATGGGGTTTTTTAGGCTACATTTTGCTGTAAAATACTTCTGACACTTGAAAACGAAATGGTTTTTCTCTGGTAAACTCTCATGTTGCTACAAAAACTCTTTTCTCATGAAAAATTTTTAAAAATTCTGCACACTTGAATGGTTTTTTCCCCCGTATGAGTTTATATGAACACAAGATTTTTATTTTTTTGTAAAATATTTATGACAATATGAACACTGATATTGTTCCATTTTATGAACTGAATGAGTTTTTACATGTTTTAGAAGAGCATTTCTTTCTTTAAAACTTTTCAGGCATTCCGAACAGTTGAATGGTCTTTCTCCTGTATGAATTCTTTGATGGTTAACAAGATAAATTTTCTGTGCAAAATATTTCTGACATTCTGAACACTGATATGGTGTCTTCCCTGTGTGAACTCTCATATGCTGAACAAGAATATATTTATCTCTAAAATACTTCTGACATTCTGAACACTGATATGGTTTCTCTCCTGTGTGAATTCTCATATGCTGTACAAGATAATATTTATCTCTAAAATACTTCTGACATTCTGAACACTGATATGGTTTCTCTCCCGTGTGAATTCTCATATGATAAACAACCTTATACTTATCACTGAAACATTTTTGACATTCTGAACATTTATATGGTTTCTTTCCCAGACAAGTTTTCAACTGTGTTTCTAGGGGATGTTTTGCTCTAACATCAGTAAAGCTGCTCATTTTCTTTGTAATATAAACTGGTATGTAATTATTATAAAGAAATGGAATGAGTGGAACAGTCTACCTAGTTGGGTTATTGAGGCTGGGACTTTGGGTAGTTTCAAATCTAGGTTGGATAAGTACATGAGTGGGAGGGGTTGGATTTGAGTGGGACTTTCACATCAGAGCTTATTTCTTGGGTGGCATTGAAAATTGGGTTGGGCAAATGTTTTGTTAGTGGGATGAATTGTAAAGGACCTGCCTAGTATGAGCCAGCAGGCCTCCTGCAGTGTTCCTCCTTTCTTATGTTCTTATGTAAATAGAGATAAAGTGGCAACTTATTACTGGGCCAGTAGATGGTCAATTTAAGTAGTAGCTAATGTGCAACACACATTCCCACTAATGCTACTTACAGTTGCCAAGATCACAGGTAGAGGGAGATACAAGGCAGGAGTCCGAGAAAATACAGGGGAGGAGTTTGAGAAGATACAGGGAAGGAGTCTAGGAAGGTACTGGGGAGAAGTGCATGAAGGTACTGGGAGAAGTCTAGGAAAGTACTGGGAGAAGTCTAGAGGGACTAGTACCGAACTTGCACACGAAAATCACTCACTACGAAAGCAAAAGACTTGGCATACGATGCACCATCTCCCCAATGAAAAGCAGGAGTGTCACTAGCACGTTAAGAGACCATACAATAAGTGTCAGGGGCCCGAGACTGTTCAACTGCCTCCCAGCACACATAAGGGGGATTACAAACAGATCCCTGGCAGTCTTCAAGCTGGCACTGGACGAGCACCTAAAGTCAGTTCCTGATCAGCCGGGCTGTGGCTCGTACATTGGTTTGCATGCAGCCAGCAGCAACAGCCTGGTTGATTAGGCTCTGATCCACCAGGAGGCCTGGTCACAGACCGGGCCGCGGGGGCGTTGACCCCCGGAACTCTCTCCAGGTAAACTCCAGGTAATACGCTTGGGGCAGTAGCGGTAAAAACGTATATATACGTTTGGACCATTTATGGGTTAAGGAACCTCCCTTGAGGGAATTATTATTATTATTATAATCAAAAAGAAGTGCTAAGCCACAAGGACTATACAGCGCTGCAGGGCAGGAAGGAAGCGAGGGCATCAGGTGGCAAAAGGGAGATGGATGAGTAATAGGTTACGGATAACAGTGGGGAAGTGGATGGTGAAAGGGGAAAGGGCAGCAAGAGACTGAACTAGAAAGGGCTGAGGGGAGTGCGAAAAGTATCATCAGAGTTTGTGGAGTAAATCAGTCATTGTCAAGAAGTCAGTGAGAGAGTCAGGATTAAAGGAGGGTCCATCAGCAAGAAGGGAAGGTAAAGAGAGAGTAGTAGAACGAAGACGACGTTGGAGGTAAATTCTGCGTGCTCGTTGATAGAGAGGGCAGTCTAACAGAATGTGGCTAATCGATACTGGAACTTGACACTGCTCACAGAGAGGAACAGGGTGCCTCTCCATGAGATACCCATGAGTAAGATGAGTGTGGCCAATGCGAAGGCGGGAGAGAGTGGTCTCCCAACCTCGGCACTGATGACAAGAAGACGGCCAGTAACCTATGCTCGGTTTAATAGAATGAAGTTTGTTACCGAGCAGAGTTGACCAACGTTGTCGCCAACGGGTGTGAAGGTGGGTAGCTATTGCAGCAAAATAGTCCAAAAATGGAACACCTCTACAGAAAATTGGTAGGTCATGTACTGCTGACCGTGCAGCAGTGTCTGCCTGTTCATTTCCCTGTACGTCGACATGACCAGGGACCCAACAAAAAACAATATCTTTATGTTTGGTAGAGATACGGCGTAGCCAAAGTTGGATACGGAGAACTATGGGGTGAGATGTATCAAATTTTCGTATAGCCTGTAGAGCACTAAGGGAGTCTGAGACTACCACAAATGATGACACAGGAATAGATGCGATACGAATAAGTGCTGTATGAATGGCATACAATTCAGCAGTAAAAATGCTAGCCGAAGATAGTAAATGCCCCCGCACGACGCTGTCCGGAAACACTGCTGCGAATCCGACGCCGTCTGAAGACAGAACCATCTGTGTACACAGCGGTGGCATGAGAATGGGAGTGGAAGTGATCAAGAAAAAGAGAGCGGGAAGCCACCGTAGGCAGTTGAGCTTTCGAGCAAGGGAGTGAGAAACAGACCCGAACAGCTGGAACTTCCTAGGGGGGTAGGGAAAAGTGAGATGCTACATGAACATATAAAGGTGGTAACTGAAGGGAAGACAAGAGTGAATGTAGGTGAAGAGAAAAGGGACGGAGCAAACAGGGGCGGCGAACGAATAAAGAATATCTACTAATATCGGTGACCTGGGATAGCAACCTCACATCTGCTGAGCTTCCTTGGTTCACAAAAGAGAGGGCGGCCGGATATCCGCCACAAAGCATGCCTCCTTTGGCCACCACCCCCGGAATCTGAAAGGTGGCTTCCAGAGATACACCCGTCGCCCGAAAGACACCCAAAGCTACTCCGGGATACCGGAGAGGGATCGGGACATCCCCAGGCAATCCAGATTCCACGGCAAACTACACCACCGCCAAGAACCTCAAACGGAATGGGATGGACCCCGGTGTCCTTTCCCCTACCTAGGAACTAGCGCGCCTGTGGGAGAAATCCCAAAGGCCAAAAAGAGGAAGGGCAAAAGGGAGGGGTGGGGAGGAGGAGGAATGGAAAAAGGGGAGGATGGGATAGGGGAGGGGAGATTGGGTTGTAATTAGGTTCGGTCTGAGGAAGAAGACTGACAGGTCTAATTCCTCAGACCAAGAGCCTCTTCACCACGCCAAGGAGCCCCCCTTGAAGAGGCTGCCTCTTTGAGGTAACGGATTTCCCGCTCGTTTAAGTAGACGTGACAACGGCGAGAGTACGAAGGGTGAGCCTCATGACAATTAAGGCAAGAGGGAGGTTGATTGCAAGATGTATTAGAATGGTCATCGGCACCACAGACTGGGCATTCGGCGATAGATCTGCAATATTTCGCTGGATGGCCAAATCGCCAGCAATTTCTACACTGTTGCAGTGTAGGGATCACCTTTCGAACTTGTAACCGATGTCCTGCTACATAAACTGAGGATGGGAGTTCACGGCTGTCAAAAGTTAAATGAGCCACATTGCTAGGGTATCGTCTCCACCCGCGGGCAGGAAGAACGTAGGTGTCTACCTTGAGGATTGGGAGATCTTGGAGTTCCAGCTGTTCAAGAATGTCAGTGCCACATGTCTGGAAATTTTGTTGAACTATGGTATGGGGCAGAATGATGGTACCACTACACGAATTGAGGGAATGATGCTTTTCAATAGTTACAGGAACAGTATCGATATGGGAAAGACGAGAAAGCTCATGAGCCTGGGTAGCATTCTGTATGGTGACGATGCGCATACCGCTCTTAAGAGCACGAAAAGAAATATCTTTACCAACATGGCATAGGAGTGCCTTGCCAATACTGTGGTCAGAAAGATAGGCAGTAGAGGAAGTCGGTCGTAAAGTGAAGAATTTAGTTCATTGTGCAGTCTGAAACTGAGCGTGGAAAGGTAGTGAAGGACGTGTCGATCTTTTCTGAGAAGAACGAGAAGGTGGAGAAGTATACACAGTAATTGTCGTTGTCGTTTAGGGGTGGGGCCAAGTTGTCCGACGTGAACGGGCCGGGATTCGAAAATTCCTTGAAGGGGGGGGAAAACCTGCAGAGGGACTCAAAAAAATTTTAAAGGGAGCCCCAAAAAACTAGAGAAGCGGTGGGGAAAAGCCCCGGCTAGGAGGGGCATGGGGGGGAAAAGGGGCCCGAGACCCCGGGAGACGGGTCGGTTAAAGAACCCCGGGGGGAAATTTGGGACTAGGGTTCCATTTGGGTTTATTTTTTTTTTTTTTTGAAAAAAAAAAAGGGAAAAAAAAGTTTAAAAAAAAAAAAAGAAAAAAAAAAAAGGGGGCCGGGCCGATGCCAAGGGGAAAAAGGGGAAAAAAATTCCCTTCCCCAAGGGAAAAGCCCCAAATGCGGATGCGGAACCCGTGAATAAAATACTTTTAAACCGGCAATGGGAGAAACCCCCTTTCTAAAAACCCCCCGGGGGAAAAGAGGGGGGGGGGAATTCCCCAAAAAAACCCCTTTTAAAAAAAAAAGGCCAAACGGCGGCGTTCAAAATCCCGAAAAAACGAAGCTTAGCATTTTCGGGGGACAGAAAAAACCAAAACGGGGAAAGGGGGGAAAATTTAAAGGGGAAGGGGGAGGAGTGCCCCTTTTTTTTTTAAACCTTTCTTTTTTTCAAATACGGGAAAATTAGGAAAAATTCCCTTTGTTTTCTTTTTTTTAAAGGGGGGGATAAATTTAGGGGGGACCGGGGGTTTTCGGGGTTTTTTTTTAAAGGAAAACCCCCCAAAAAACCCTCCCACCCATCCCCAAAAACCCCCCCTTGCCAAAACCCCCTTTCCCCCTTTTTTTAAATTTTTTCAATAAAAGCACCCGTGCAAGCCCGGGGGGGGGTTTTTTTATTAACCCCTTTTTTCCCCCCCCCCCCAAAAAGGTGGTTTCCCAAAATAACCGTCGCCCAGAGACACCAAACCCCCCTCCGGTACCCGGGGGGGATCAGGGGCATCCCCGGCAACCCGATTCCCCGGAAACACCCCCGCCAAGAACCTCAAAAAAATGGGATGGGCCCCCGGTACCCCTTTTTCCCCAATAGGAAAAAGCGTGCCTGTGGAAAAAAAAAAAAAAAAGGCCCAAAAAGGAAGGGGAAAAGGGAGGGGGGTTTGGGGAGGAGGGGGGAAAGGGAAAAAGGGGGGGTGGGGGGATGGGGTAAGGAAAAAGGGGGTTTGGGGGGGAATTGGGGCGGTCTGAGGAATGACCCACAGGTCTAATTCCTCAAACCAAAAATCTCTTTCACCCCCAAGGAGCCCCCTTGAAAGGGGGTTTCCCCGTAATTTTTGGGGTTTTTGAATTTCTAAAAATTATCACAAAACATGAAAGCATTTGGTTTTAAAAAAGGGAGAATCATTATGTGGGGAAAAGAAGGAAATAAACTAAAAATTAGTTTTGAAAAGGTGGAAATGGATTTAACAGTGGGGGCCTTATATCTAAAAAAATCCCCTGGGGATCATCATTTTTGTTATGGGGGGTTGTTATACCCCCTGTGGAATAAAAACCCGGTTTCATCCGAAAATGGTGAAAGGGAAAACATCTTACTTAGCTTTATTGCATACAAATACTAGTTTTAAATAAAAGGACACAAAAGCTCTAATTTAAAGTTTATTTGGGAAGTTTGCTCTCCCGGAGCTTTTTCAAGTTTACAAAGCTCCGGGAAATGAAAAAATTACCACAATAAAAATTCCATTAGTTGCACTTGTGTTTTTTACTTTAAATTGTTGTAAAATTTTCCAAATTTTTACAAATAGTAATGCAATAAAAGGAAAGCACCACACACTTTCCCCTCGACAAGTTCAGTTTAAATTAATTAGGGCATAAATCAAGGTGAGCCTAAAAGGGGGTTTTTTAAATTCATACAAAAAACCTTGATCACAAGGGGGGGAACCCCCTTGAGAAGTTATTTTGCACCCCATTTTCGATTTCTGCTGAATACCAACAGTTCCATACCACCTTTACACAAACAACATTACAAAGGTGCCCAAAATGAACATTAAGTCAGCTAACATACCCTACTTTTCACAGCAGCACAGGCTAAGGTCAAAGGAAGGGGTATGGGGTACAATCAAATTCATAAAAAGGTAAAGTTATACAATACAAATTAAACACAAGTTTGGGGAAATTAGATTAAAAATTTAATATAGGTTACAAAGTAATAAACTGCAATAATGAGTTGTTCTACAAATTCTGGAAAAAAAATTATTACAAGGTAAGTGAAAAAAAGCTAACGTGCTGCAACACAGGTACAATTAATAAGAATCCAGAGTTTGTGGAAAAGGGCTAAACAAATAATTTGATTCTCATAAGGTAGAAAGATATAATAAATGGCCTTATTAGTCGAGGATAAAGAACACAGCAGAGCAATTATTACACCAAAAATTATAAAAATTAAAATGTCAGAGAAAATACAAATATATGCCCACAGTGATAAGGCACTAAGTAGTGTTTACTTCACTCCTTTATTTCTTTCTTTCTATTTCTTCTCTTTCAATTCATTCTCTCTCCTTTATTTCTTTCACTTGGATCTTAGCAGCTATAGAAGTTTCAAGATTTTGTCTGGTAATTCCTAAACTAATTCCTGTATTCATCCAAAATTTATACTGTTCCATTTTGACAAAAAATACTTAAAAATACATTAGGGAAAAATGGAACAGATATTAAAGAAAACAGAGAATTTAACTTCCTGGTCGAATCAAACTGTAGGTAGAATGGGGTCCCTTGACCATTCAAACTTCCCACTAACAAATTATGAGTGTCCTACAACAGTTCCCTTGATATAATACACATGGGCTTAATGAAGTAATATGTCAAAGGAAAATCTTGAGTTCCTAGAGTCTTTTCCTCCAAATTACAGCAAACTTAAAAAGTGACAGTTATAACTAATATAATTTAAGTGATTAATTTAACATAATGATTTAAGACAACCAACTACAATCACACCATTTTTATTTATTTACAATTTGGAGACCACAAGGAAAACAGTTTGGCCTTTTTGGGAGTTCCAGGTCATATGTAACCATATTTGTCCCTAAGGTTCTTCATTTAGTTTTAGGCAATATTGTCTTTGACACCATTTTCAAAAATGCAAATACTGTCTTAATCGATGGTCAATTGTAACTAATTTTTTTAAACACACCAAACATCACCCACTGAGTGACCAAAAAAATAATAACACTCTAAAAAAGTTTTTCTTTTTACAAATAGTAATTTATACAAGAGAAAAGGTTACTAACCCTTTGTTTCTGGCATTTCAGTTGCCTTTCATGACACACATGAGCTGTGACTTGACCCCTGCAGCCACATTTAGATGAGTACACCATAAGTAACAGATGCCAAACTTTTTCTTTTTCTCATGAATCATGCTTTTTTTTTTGCATAAAAACTTCAAGCCTTTTTGAAAATGTTATTTGTCATGAGCTTTAATGTGTTGTCTAAGATCATTTTTATACCTGAAATATTCTAGACATTGTGAACACTGATATGGCTTCTCTCCTGTATGAACTCTCATGTGTGCCACAATACTATCTTTTGTTTTAAAATACTTCTGACACTCTGAACATTGAAATGGTTTCTCTCCAGTATGAACTTTCATGTGTTTTATAAGGCTACATTTTGCTGTAAAATACTTCTGACACTCTGAACACTGAAATGGTTTTTCTCTGGTATGAACTCTCATGTGTGCTACAAGATCATCTTTTCTCATGAAACATTTTAAACATTCTGCACACTTGAATGGTTTCTCTCCTGTATGAAGTCTTATATGAACTACAAGATTATATTTTTGTGTAAAATATTTATGACAATATGAACACTGATATTGTTCCATTTTATGAACTGAATGAGTTTTTACATGTTTTAGAAGAGCATTTCTTTCTTTAAAACTTTTCAGGCATTCCGAACAGTTGAATGGTCTTTCTCCTGTATGAATTCTTTGATGGTTAACAAGATAAATTTTCTGTGCAAAATATTTCTGACATTCTGAACACTGATATGGTGTCTTCCCTGTGTGAACTCTCATATGCTGAACAAGAATATATTTATCTCTAAAATATTTCTGACATTCTGAACACTGATATGGTTTCTCTCCTGTGT
>NC_069494.1:5014429-5042355 GCF_026875155.1 Cherax quadricarinatus
GGAGAAAGGGGAATGCAGAGAGAGAGAGATTTTGGGAGATGTTAAGTGAATGTATAGGCCTTTAAACCCAAGTGAAGAAAAAGGGTGGGGGACCTGAATGCTAAATAGGAGAAACTTTTAGAGGGGGTTTTGGTAGGTAATTTTGGGGTGCCATGTAAATAAAAAGGGGACCCCTTTGATTGAATTTTTATAAAGGGGGGGTTTTTATTTATATAATACATATTTTAAAAAAAAAGGAAAATAAGTATACAAATATGTGTGGGGCGAAATGACAGTATTTGTTGGATTATTTTGGTAAATAAAAGACGTTAAAAACTTAGGAGTACTGTTTAAGAGGGGCCACAGATTTAAAATCATTTTCATTTGAGCACACTGAGAGTAAAAGGTAAGGGGAAAAAACAAGGAGAAAAAAGCACAGGGAAGAGAGGGGTAAGGTTTTAATAAAAGAGGAGGCGTTGGGGTAAATAAAACACTATGGGGATAGAGGGGGCAATGAGACAAGCAAGGGGGTGAAGAGGATGGGTGGGTTTAAAAATGAGTTTTTAGAGTGTTCAGCAGAATTTTTGGGGTTACGGGAAAAGGGGGGGGAGGGAAAGGACGATTGGGGGAATAAAATGTAAGGGTAAAAGGGGAAAAAATTTTAGCAAATAGAATTTTTTTACAAAGTAAAGTATGAAAGGAGGGAAGAGTATAGGGGGAAAAAAAGAGAAGGTTAAGAGAGGGGGGAAGCAATTAAAAAGAGAGCAAATAGAGATGGGTGAGATGTTATCAACAAATTTTTTGTTAAAAAATAAGAAAAATTTTTGGGGATGAGATAACAATAAAAAAGCCTGGGGAACAAAGGATTTGTCAGTTAAAAATGGGAGAGAGGATTTTATTAAATAGGGGTTGGGTTTTGGGGAAAGATGGAGGGAATATTTTGAGGAATTGTTAAATTTGAGAAGATGGGGAAGCTGTGATTTTGTGATGGGGGCAAGGAGAACAGCTCTTGTAGGAGTGAGGGAAAAGCCCGTTTTGAGGGGGGGGGAAATTCGGAGGCAGTAGGTAAAAGAAAAAGGGGTAAGGCAGCCGGATTGATGGATAAAGATAGAAATGTTAAAGCGGGGGGGAAATTTTTGGGATGGTTGGTGCAATTTTTTAATAAATGAAAAGAAGGGGGAAGGACCTGGGGATTGGCAAGAGCTGCTTTTTTCCTTTTGTAAAAGGAAAAGGGGGATAAAGAGAGGCAAAAATTATGGGGGGAAAAGTCTGTTGAGATCGCAAAGTGTGGTTTATTATTGAAAAGAATTAAGAGAAAGACGAAACGGGATACGATAACAAGGGGGCTTAGGGGGAGGGGGGTGTGGGGACAAGGTGTTTAGTGAAAAATATAATGAACAGTATTTAAAAGGGCTAAAGAGGTTTTTTGTGGCATTTTTGGTTTGGGAAAAGGCGTATGACAGGGGGGAAGGGGGGGCAATGGGGGCAGATGTTGCGTGAAAGGGTGTAGGAGGATTACAAAAAGCAGTGAAGATTTTTTTACGAGGAATGGGGCTCAAGTTAAGTATGTAGGAAAAGGGGAAATTATTTCCCAGTAAAAGTAGCCTTAGACAAGGATGTGTGATTTCACCGGGGTTGTTTAATATAAAATAGAGGGTTGTAAGAAAAATAAATCGGGGTCTTGGCAAGGGGCAGGGGTTAAAAGAAAAGAATCACACAAAAATGGGAGTTGTCACATTTGCTCTTTGCTGATGAATTGCTTTTGGGAGATTCTAAAGAGAATTGCAGAGATTGGTGGATAAATTTGGTAGGGTGTGAAAAAGAAAAAATTGAAAGGAATCAGGAAAGATAAGGTTATGGGGATAACAAAAAGATTAGGGAAAAGATTGGATATCAGATTGGGGGGAGAGAGTAGGAGGAGGTGAATGATTTTCAGATATTTGGATGGACGTGCGCGGATGGGTCTAGAAAGATGAGGTGAATCATAGAATTGAGAGGGAAAAGGTGAGTGGTGCACTTAGGAGTCTGTGGAGACAAAAAACTTTTTCCCTTTGGGGCAAAGAGGGAATTTTTAAGTATAGTTTTAAAACCCCACTCTTTTAAGGGGTGAAGCAAGGGGGATGAAGTTTCAGCGAGGAGAAGGCTGGGGCAGTGGGGATGTCTGCTAAAGATGTGTGGTGTAATATAATGCAGAGAATTCGTAGTTTGGAGTAGGAGGGGTGCGGAAATTACCAAAACTTGTCCAAGGGCGAGGAAGGTTGTTTTAGGTTTCGGACATGTGGGGGAGAATGGAGTGAAACAGAATAAACAAGAGTTTATATCTGTATGGAAGGAAGGGGGGTGGGTCGGGCCCAGAAAGGTGAGGAGGGGTAAAGGAGTTTTTGTGCAGGGGGTTGGGGTTCGCAGGCATGTGAGCTTTTGGGAGGGGGGAATGGAACAAATGGTTTTTAATACTTTACGTCTGTGGGGTGTTAGCAAAGTAACATTTTTAAAAGGGGGTTTAGGGGAAAACCGGAGGCCGGACTTATCCTGGAAAGGGAAGTACAGTGCCTGCACCTGAAGGGGGGGTTTAAGTTGCAGTTTAAAAACTGTTTTTGTAAAGCACCCTTCTGCAAGACAGTGTAATCGTTCAGTCCACGGTATTGTGCCTTTTTTGTATTAAAAGGAGTATACTTTGTGTCGGCTTTCGGCCGCCCTCTCTTTTTGTCCACCGAGTAGCTTGGCAGACGTGTGGTTGCTATCCCGATTGCCGGTTTTACTGGCATATGGGTAGGGTATGGCATGGGTTCCATACTCCATCTGCGCTACTTGCGGTGCGAGGTCCTCCTTGGCGCAGAGGGAGATTTTCTGGCCCTTTCATTCCTCTAGGAACGATCCGACCATCCCCGTCCCCTTTTTTTATTCTTTTTACTTTTTTATTATCTTTTCCTTCTTTCTTTTTTTTTCTTAAAAAAACAAAAGAAAGAAGTAACCTAACCATGGCAGCCCTAGTCCATGAACCTGCTACCCCCAGGCGGCCCCTCTTGAGTACCGCCCCCCGTTCTGGACCCGGCCTCGTCTTGGACCACTCTTCAGACACTCCTCATAGCCTCTGTACCTCTTGCCGAGCTGTTTCCTCACACCGCTTCAGGTAGGAACAAATGGTTTTTAATACTTGACGTGCCTGTGGAGTGTTGAGCACAGTAACATTTATGAAAGGGGTTCAGGGAAACCGGCAGGCCGGACTTAGTCCTGGAATGGGAAGTACAGTGCCTGCACACTAGAAGAGGGGTAATGTAGCAGTTTAAAAACTGTAGTGTAAAGCACCCCTTCTGGCAAGACAGTGTGTTGGAGTGAATAGGTGAAAGTTTTTCTTTTTCCGGGCCACCCTGCCTTGGATGGGAATCGGCCATGTGATAAGAAAATAATAAAATAATAATGCTTAAAGCCTCATGTCTATAAGCATAATATAAAAGCATGCTGGTCCACAGATCGGCTAATTTCTACCCAGGTTCTTTCAGTGAAATGCTTCCCAGTGAACAGGTTTATCTACTGTTATGTACGTTTTTTGCAACTTCTCTGACGAAAACCAGCCCTGACAGAAGTGACAGGTTATCAAGATTAGAAATGTGTTTTATGTCTCTCCAAACAAAAGTTTCAACATGTACTTTTTTATCCATTCAAGAAGCTTGTAATTTTTTTGGACGAATCTTTGATTTTGTTCAAAGGTAGACAGTCAGTCAAGCAGTATTTACCGAGCAAGAAGGCAATGCGTTGGTATAAAACCAGTTTGAACTGTGACTGTGACAGTGGCCTGGTTTGGATATTGTTTGTATAACACTGGATGTAAAACATTGGAAAATACCAAGATTTATTGATTACTCAGTGACGTAAAGTGAGAAAATGATGCACCTTATCTGGTAGAAGGCATCATTATATACCGATAAATGGTACACAAGCCCTTTACTAGTGATTCTTGCGTGTGAAGCAAGACAGATGTTTGTGGCACAGTGTGTTCTAAAATCGTAAATATATGCCCAGGGTTCAACGCAGGTGCTCGTGGTGATGACGTGCAGGTGTTTTACTGCCAATGACATCAGTGTCATTACAGTGGCCATGACAAACGAGATGTCACATTGTTTGACAACCATTCACCGTAACGAAATGCAAAGACGTGGCAAAGTTGATCGAGTGACTAATGAACATATTCGAAAACCATGACAGTGATTGATTTAACACAAAACGTGTGCTTGGTTGACAAATGTGACATGCCAGATTGGCTTTGTTGATTGTGTTCGTAAGAGTTACAAGTGGAACAAAAAACAAATGAAACTTTTCTTCATACTCATGACATTTCAATGCTCACTGCATATATTAAATGTATCAAATGAAGACTGGCACAGACCACCGTATGGTGAATTTTGTTTGTCTGTGTCAGACAACTCAAAATGAAGTACACTGGTAACAACACCTGTCTATACAACAATGTCCTCGAATTCCGCAGAATAACCCAAGCTTTTGAGGAGGGAAGGTGAGTAACATTTCATAATACAGCTTCTGCAACAAGAAGAAATGTGCTCAAAGAGAGCATCATCTGTGCAAAACAAAACGACAGCAACAAAACGCAAAGACACTCGGTTTTATGTGCGAGAAATGTAAGGTACCCTGTGCATGGTGCCCTCTTTTTTCAAGGAGTTCCACAAGCCAAGCGTTTTTTTCTCAAACTCATGTCCAATGCTTGTAATATGTAAAATAGAGGATAGAAACATAGTATTATACAAGATTTTGCATGTTTATTGTAATAAAATTGGTAAAACAATAATATATAACGTAGTGCGGTTATAGTGTTCAATACTGTAGTTTATATGTATAACATTATTTACAGTATTGGTCTCTCAGGCCCCAAATGTAGCAGGAAAGAAAAAATTAAAAGAAAAGAAAAAAACTACAAAAAACGTTAAATATAGAAAGCGCGCATGTAAATCGTCGCTGTTGCTGACACCGTCATTGGAATAAACTTCTTCGCACGGTATCTCGGTAGTCTGATCAGAATTTTTTTTTTGTCTTATACCTTCACAAAAATATACACTTTTAATTTGTAAGAAAAAAATATTTTTTTTTTTCAAAATTTCTTGGACACTGGAGCACCACTTCAGATTTTGGCCTTGGACCCTGAAAGGGTTAAAGGGATAAGGTGTAGGTCTAGATGTGGTCCTAGTAGGGGAAACACTAAGTCTCTGTAATTCTTGTAGATTTTGTTACTTTTGGTAGCAACATGCAGTTACTCATATGGTTTTGTGAATCATACGTGTGGTCCTGTCTTTGCAGAGATATATGCTGAAGTCACCTAAATAGTAAGTGCTCTTTATTCATGCGTGCTATCAGTTACAAACTTCCTGTTTTCTCTAAAACAGCTAATGTTTGACTGCGGGTTAAAAACTCTGTAGATGTTATCCACTGTGAGAGGTTTTCGCAGGTTATTTGGAGATTTGACTAGCTAATATATATACCCCCTTGTTTCTTGCCCCTGTGCAAGTATTAGTGATACATTCTAGTTGGTCCGAGTAGTAAATACAGCTGATCCTCTCCCTTGTAGAGCTGGCCTCAGTTGTGTATGGCTATTAACCAGGAATGGCATAGACTTTGTAGTATCAGGCTTTAGCCAGGTTTCAGTGAGAGTAATCGTGGACATCCTTGGCATTCAGGAATTTAGTATGCTAATGAGGTCATCGTAATGTTTGCTAAAAGATCTGATATTTTTGTAGTAAAGACAGTTATGTTGTTGTTGGCTCTGAAAGTGCCATTGATTGTTACTGTTTGATTCATTTAAGTCATTCATAAGAGGTTGGGTATCAAGGATCAATGCATGTAATCATAAGATTTATAAATGATTCTAGGTTATAGAATTAAGTATAAACCAAAGTAAATATTCTAAAGCTAACAAAAGCTCCCTGAAAAATTTTAACAAAGTAAATATAGAACTAAGGAGTTCTTTAAAGTTAAAATAAAGGAGACAGTAATAAAAGGACTAAAAATAATTTTGGTGTTTAACAAATAAAGTGATTATCAAATAAAGGAGCTTGGGAATATTAACAGTAGGAGTTCTTTAAAGGTAGTTCTTTAAAAGTTAAAATAAAGAGACAATATAAGTGGGACTGATATAAGGTGTGGTGAACACATATATGGTAAGCAAATAAGGAGCTTGGGAATATAAAGGCAAAACAGTGAACGTATACACTTTTTTAGCACCTGAGAATAGCACCTTGATTATTTTAACAATTGTGAATAGATGAAATAAGGAAGTTATAAAAAGCTTAAATAAAGGGAAAATATATAAGGGAACTAAATTAAGTAATGTTAACAAGTTAAATGGACAGATAGTCACTTGACATAATATTGATTTGGAGTAAGAATCTGATTTATAATATATACTACGTTTGAGCAATTAATTGCCCTATAAAAAACAAATAAAAAATATGACGCAGCTGGTACTACTAGCAAAAGTAGTTTTGGGACTCACACAATAATGTAATTGAATATACACTAATTGCTCACCATTTAATAAGGGGAACTAAAAAAAAGTAGTTGGTAAACAAAATTAAATGACAGGTAGCAACCAGAATAACTAATTTGGAGTAAAATTTGACTTGCAACACAAAATTATTAGCAAGTAATACAATTAAAATGAAGTAAAAAGTATTTGAGGTAGCTGGTAATTAGCGAGCAAAAAAAAAAAATAATGTAATAGTAACATACACAATATGCACCACACATAAGATGTTTAAGGACACTTATCAAATCTGTTACAGAAATTTCAGCTTTTCTAAGGAAGTAAGAAAAATCATGTTCATTGAGATGGAATATTGATGTCCTGTTGAATGTTTTCCCTGAACTAGTTTTTCCAATCATCTGGGTCCGGTATTTCTTGGGCTCCATCGATTGCCCCTCATTTCTTTCCACAAAGCCTGCCTAGAAGTTTGCACTCTTGGACTTTTTTCTCTTCAGAGAGAACAGTATAATATGCCTTTATCAATATCAGGAACGGAGGCAACACTCGCAGCTTGCTGATCATCAACGCAGCTGGCTAGATGACATTCAATTCAGTGTTACAAACATTTAACATCAAGTCAGAGCCCTTGTAGCCTCTTACAAGCTTGCCAGTCTTATTTGGTCACAGAGTTCTTCCCTGCGTGGAAATCTGACATTGTTTTCCCCTTTCAGCAAACTGATACTAGTGGTCATGACGCCTCCCAAACTAATCGTTCCCATTGCTCTTACCATGCAGTTTGCAATGTGATGGAACGTCTGTAAATTGGCATTTAATGTGTATTTAGAGACACACAACATCTCTCCACTCATCAATATGTTTTTCGTAAGGGACCGTTCTACATAGACCCCTTACTATGCTTGGATATATATTTACATAAATGCCTTTGTGAATAACCACCGTCATTATTGCCATATTTTTTGACCTTGAGAAGGATATGGCACAAACTTGGAGAGGTATAATATTTTGGCCCAACCCCACTCCTTAGGGCCTCCGAGGCAATCTACCATCTTCCTTAAGCACTTTTATAACCGACAGACATTTCATGTTTTGGTTACAGTGCTTTCGCCCTGGCACTTTATCCAAGCTAAGGTGTCCCCAAGGGATGGTTCCTGAGCTCAACACTTTTTCTCCTTGCGAATAAATGATTTGGCCTCTAGTCTTTCCATCCAGTATTTGGTCATCACTCTATGTTGATGATTCGCTATTGCTTGTGCAGGTGCGACTGTCACCTCATTACAGTTTCTCTCTCTCCACATGCGGGGTAGACCGTGTTTCCAAGTGGGTCCACCACACATGGGGTTTAAATTTTCCAGTACCAAAACTCACCCAAATTACTTTCCCTTAGATGCTCGTCATCTCGATCATCCGTTGTACCTCTATGGTCCGTATCGCTGAACCTGATACAGTCAGGTTTCTAGTTCTTCCTCTTTGGACCCGTCGGTTAATCCTGGAACCTCACATACCTCTCTGGTAGGCACTTGCACCGCCAGGCTGAACCTTCGTAAAACCCATGCTCATACTTCATGGGGCGCTGATCGTCGACCTCTCCTTTGCCTACATTCCACCCTCATTTTATCAAAACTCAATTATGGTGACCAGATCTGTTCAATGGCCTCACCTGCTACTTTCTCTAGCCTTAACCCCATCCATCACCAAGGATTACGTTTATGCCTTTGTCTGTTTTGCAATTCCCCTTTTGAGACCTCTATGATGAAATTTAATGTTTCATCCTTGTGTGATCACCATGATGCCCATTGCCTTCTCTACTATGTACGCTCTCATGATCTCCACAATCCTTTCATTTATAGAATGATCACCAATATTAGTAGACATTCTTTATTTGTGTGCTTC
Organism: Cherax quadricarinatus; assembly: GCF_026875155.1. Taxonomy (NCBI): domain Eukaryota; kingdom Metazoa; phylum Arthropoda; class Malacostraca; order Decapoda; family Parastacidae; genus Cherax; species Cherax quadricarinatus. The sequence goes on from NC_069494.1 coordinate 5,022,789, forward strand.
CCCTGTTTACTCCATCCCTTCTCTCTTCACCTACATTTGCTCTTGTCTTCACTTCAGTTACCGCCTTTCTCTATGTCTGTAGCATCTCTCTTTTTTTCCCTACCCCCCTGGGAAGTTCCAGTTGTTTGAGTCTGTTCTTTATCACTCCCTTGCTTGGAAGCCCAACTGCCTACTGTAGCTTCCCGCTCTCTTTTTTTTTTTTGACCACTTCTGCTCTTATTCTCATGCCATCACAGTGTACACAGGTTGCGTTCTAAGTCCTTTGAGGGCATAGGATTTGCAGCAGTGTTTCTGGACAGTGTCATACGAGGGCATTTACTATCTTCAGCTAGCATTTTTACTGCTGAATTGTGTGCCATTCTTGCAGCACTTATCCGTATTGCATCTATGCCTGTGTCATCATTTGTGGTTGTCTCAGACTCCCTTAGTGCTTTATAGGCTATACAAAAATTTGATACTCCTCACCCCCTAGTTCTCCATATCCAACTTTGCTAACAGCATCTTTTACCAAGAATGAAGATATTGTTTTTTGTTGGGTCCCTGGTCATTTTGACGTACAGGGCAATGAACAGGCTGTTTCATATAGAGGTGTTCCATTTACAGACTATTTTGCTGTAATAGCTACCCACCTTCACACCCGTTGGCAACAATGTTGGTCAACTCTGCTCGGTAACCAAACTTCAGTCTATAAACCGAAGTATAGGTTTACTGGCTGTCTTCTTGTCATAATGCCAAGGTTGGTGAACTCCTCTCTCCATCTCACATTGGGCAGAAACCACACTTTGTTTTACACCATGGGGTATGTCATGGAGAGGCACCCTGTTCCTCTCTGTAGAAGTGTCAGGCTCCAAAACGGTTAGAGCCACATTCTGGTAGATTGCCCTTTCTCTTTCAAACAGCATACACAGAATTACCTCCAACCATCGCCTCTGCTCTTCTACTCTTTCTTTACCTTCCCTCTTGCTGATGGACCCTCCTTTCATCCTGAACTCGCCTCATTGACTTCCATGACGACGACTGGATTTACATCCACAAACTCCTGATGATATACCTTGTGCACTCCCCTAGACCTTTCTTCCTCTCCAATCTCTTGCTACCCTTAACCCCTTCAAACTGTCCACTGCCCCCCACTGTTCTCCTCCATAACCTAATAATCATCCCTCTCCCTTTAGGCCACGATAACCTTCGATTCCTTCTGCCCTGCAGCACTGTGTAGCCATGTGATTTAGCGCTTCCTTTTTTATTATATAGCATATTGAGATAGTTTGATACTAGATAGTGAAAGATGGTACAAAGAAATTTCAGAGAGTGTAGATTGACATACACTAGGTTAGTATTATTTGTAGTTTTGGGAGCAAAGGAAAAGTTCTAAGAATATAAGAGAACATTATAACAGTGCTTAAGTGGAATAGTAATTGGTAATTCAGCATTATTAAAGATAAGGATCTTGTTAAGGAAAATAATAAATGTGAATGGGAAATCTGGGAAGATAACACAATTATGATCCACAAGGAACTGTGGTGGGACACATGGGATAAAGAGGTAGTAAATACTATCCGGATGATTAGTACAGGGATTAGTTCAATAATGCATAAAAAATACACTAATGTAGTACAAAGATTTGGTTCACTAATATCAGTCAGACTCTGTAATGTTTTGCATCAGACGGAAGTTTACTATTTAATATTATTTGTAATACCGTACACACGGTCTAACATTGATTATCTACTAGAATTTTCCATCACGTACGAAACACTGGTGAATTTTATCATTATTCTCATGTTTCGTTTTCTCACCTATACAGGAGGTTCTGTTGTTTCTGAAGACACTCATTTATGTGTATTTTTCTTTTTTTTTGCTTTTAATAGATGCACTTATAGATCTTTTTTTGTCTTCTTGTGTTGAAAATATAAGAATAAAACTTCTTCTCCTTGGTTCCCTAGTAACTGAGATTCTTTTTAATTCTGACACTGGCACACTAGCATGTAGGTGATCTTTATGATCTGAAGAGTTGTAGCTTTGCAGTTTGTTGGTTAAATTCACTAGAATGAGTGGACTGTTAATCACTAATTGCATCAGCAAGTCTTATCTTACTCTAACTTTATCATCTTGGTAAGGCAAAACAATTGTCAATTGGGTATCCATGTTTATTGCCATCCTTGACGACATCTTCACCTTTGTTTTAGGAAGTTATTTTATCTGGTTGACTGGCTAAGACTGCTGAGGGTCCTTGCTAAAAGTCAGTCATGCAAGTTTGAATGTTACTTGTTTGTTCAAGGCTGTTGATCTTATTCTCAAGGTAAAGTACTATAGATTCACGGTTTGTTAATTGTTTGCATGAAGCATCATATTTTCAGTACGAAGATTCAGGTTTATCTGGCCCCGTTAGGATGTGATTATTTCTTTTAGAGTGTCAGCATCATTAGTCCATACCTGGGAATGTATCAAATGGGTTTAAATCCTATGAAGGTAGTAAAGGTGAGAGGGATCATTCATGATTGGTGTTGTCGTAGTCGAGTCGCCTTGGTTGGTGGGTGAGGTGAGTCGGCATTTTGTTGTTGGAGATCTTCGCTCTGGTGGTGAGGGGGGTTGACCGGGGCTTCTGGTGTCCCTGCTGGGTCATCTTATGGAATAGTTGATTTCTAGGTGTTGCTTGCTGTTTTTAATGCTGTTTCTTCTAGATTTGGTCTATATAGTCCAGGAGTTGCAGTGGTTAGATGAAGAAACTAAATAAATAAGAGCTTAGCAGGGAGTCGTCTGGCAGCGGGCAGTGGACGACTGGACTTTGTGGGGCAGAGGTCTTCACTTCAATCGGTAATTTCTCAGTTTGTAGGTAATCACTGTTGTTTGATCTTGGATCATGCGGATCTACATGTGTTAGTGCAGTTATGATGCAATTAGGCCATCATAGAAATGTTATGGGCTCTGGCTGTGAAAAAATTTACAGAAGCTTGCTGCCTCTGCTGCCGCAGCCTAACTGTGGGAAGTTTTTGGCTGCGGTTCTGTAAATTTTTAGCTATGCTTTACTACTTCCCTTATGCAAAGAGGCTATGGTCCTGCATTCATTAAGGGTCTCCAGTATTTCAACTATATCTAGGCTCTTCCTTCAAAGAATCATAGGGCTCATCCTAGTGGTTCTTTGCATTTTTTTTAATCGGGTCCAGGTGCAGAATGAGTGGACCATGTTATCAATTTCTTTTTAGAAATCTGTGGGATTTGTACCAATATCAGTTAGTTGGTCCTATGCAGCTGTCGCTGAATAAAAAAGTTTTCAGCATTCTCTACCTTGCTGTTATTTAGTGGGCTGCTAACACCGACTCCTTCTGTTCTTTTAGAATTTTCAACTCATTCCTCTTCTTTTTATATACAAAACTCCGCTCCATAAATGGGCCAACTCTACAAGGTAGTTCTTAGCGTGATTTTGCATCGGAATAGAAAATATTTTGGGTTTCTTGCAAATATCCTGTAAGGCCTTTTTGTTTTTCCCTTTTGTATTCTGCTGTGAGGTTGACATCCTAAGTTATTCTCTTAAATCAATGATATCTCGACAAGACTATCATTCCACATTACAACATATTGTGTTTTTAAGGCAATTCAGGACACCTGTTTTTTCTTCTTTCTGGTCATCTTCCCTACGCTCTCTCAATCTCTGGTTTCGTCAGTTTGTACATGTTTACTACAACCTTGGGTGCTTCTATATTACCTTCTCTAGCCTGTGGGGATTTATGGTGCCCATGTCTGATCCCAGGATATTCTGATAGTTCTTGGTTTATGTTTTCTCAGTCCAACTCTTAGGGTTTTTGAAATTAAACTTCTTAAAATCCTGATTTAAACTTGTTTGTACTTCTATGTTGTGGTCAAAGTATATTTTGTTGTAATTTTTTTTGTCTGTGATTGTTCCTCTCTGTTTGTGATTATCAGATCCAAGGGTATTTCATTTCTAGAGTGGATCAGTTATCTGTTGTTTTCAAGACACTTTTCCACAAAGCCACATTAGTTTCTTTGTTGAGCCAGGGTGCTTCCCGAAGTATTTTCTGGTATATGGTATGGTGAGCCATCTTCCCATTGCAGATACAAGTGGTTATTCCTTGATGCGATTTTAAAATGTGAGCAAGGTAATATGAAAGGTAATCCAGCAGAGTTCCTGCACTTGGAAGAAAGTGGAGGGATATTTGTTGCTTGGAGGACATTGTATTGTTATGCTGGCTTTCTTCAGTCAAGACAATTACTGATGAATGAGAGTGAATGTTGTCTTATTTTGGGGATCCTCACTACCTCAATGGAGACGCCAGTGCTTTTTACAAATTAGTAAAGAAATTCATCAAAAATTTTTTATGTAGTAGCAAGATACAGTAGTTTGTTTTAATAGTAGAATGTTTAAAGATACATGCTTTTAACTTTGAATATACCACACAAATATATCTTTTTTTATTCTACAGTCTTTCAACCAAACAGGTAACAACACTGACCTGAATTTCCAGCTACTAGCCTGTAGCTATTCCCTGGATATTACCCAGTAGCTTCCTTGCTGCTACTTCCTAATCTACCCCTGTAAGCTTTTCTACTGCTACGTCCCTGGATAGACGCTTGTAGCTTGCCTAGCTGCTATTTCCCTAGATACTACCTTGTTTCCCTAGCTGCTACTTCCCCTTGACCTAACCTGTAGCTTCCTAGCTGCTACTTCCCCTAGATACTACCTGTAGCTTCCAGCTGCTACTTCCCTGGACACAAACCTGTAGCTTCCTAGCTGCTACTCCAATACTAGCCTGTAGCTTCCTAGCTGCTACGTTCCTGGATTACTAGCCTGTAGCTTCCTACCTGCTACTTCCCTAATACTACCCGTAGCTTCCTACCTGCTTCTTTTCCTAGATACTACCCTGTAGCTTCCTAGCTGCTACTGCCCTAGATACTACCCTTAGCTTCCTACCTGCTTCTTCCCCTAATACTAACCCTGAGCTTCCTACCTCTTCTTTCCCTGATATTTACCTGGGATCTTCCGACTCCTCTCCTGTATCTTCCCAGATTTCGCCCAAGAACCCTCCTCGATTTCTCCCCAGTACCTTCCTAGACTTTTCCACAGTACCTCCTAGAATTTTTCCCAGACTTCCAAGATTTCCAATCAGTAACCTGCATAGACTTCTCTCTGTACCTTCCTAGACTCTCCCCCAGTGCCCTTCCTAGACTCTCCCCAGTACCTTCCATACTTCCTAGTACCTCCTAGACTTCTCCCAGTACGTTTCCTCGACTTCTCGTTCTCCCCAGTACCTTCCTAGACTCTAGTACCTTCCTAGACTTCTCCAGTACTTTCCTAACTTCTCTCTACCCAGTACCTTTACCTAACTTCTCACCAGTACCTTCCTAGACTTTTCCCCAGTACCTCCCTAGACTCTCCCAGTACCTTCTAGACTTCTCCTCCCTTACCTTCCAGACTTCTCCCCAGTACCTCCTAACTTCTCCCAGTACCTTCCTAGACTTCCTCCCAGTACCTTCCTAGACTTCTCCCCGGGGGGGGTAGGTTAGGTAAAGGAGGGTACCCAGTACCTTCCTAGACTCTCCCAGTACCTTCCTAGACTTCTCCCCAGTATCCCCCTTCCGAGACTTCTCCCAGTACCTTCCTATACTTTTCTCCCATACCTTCCAGACTTCTCCCCAGTACCTTCCTAGACTTCTCCCAGTACCTTCCTAGATTTCTCCCATACCCTTTCCTAGACTTCTCCCAGTACCTTCCTAGATTTCTCCCAGTACCTTCCTAGACTTCTCCCAGTACCTTCTTAGATTTCTCCCCAGTACCTTCTTTGACTTCTCCCCAGTACCTTCCTAGACTTCTCCCAGTACCTTCTTAGATTTCTCCACAGTACTTTCTTTGACTTCTCCCCAGTACCTTCCTAGACTTCTCCCAGTACTTTCCTAGACTTCTCCCAGTACCTTCATGCACTTCTCCCCAGTACCTTCCTAGACTCCTTCCCTGGCCCGGTGGCCTGGTGGCTAAAGCTCCCGCTTCACACACGGAGGGCCCGGGTTCGATTCCCGGCGGGTGGAAACATTTCGACACGTTTCCTTACACCTGTTGTCCTGTTCACCTAGCAGCAAATAGGTACCTGGGTGTTAGTCGACTGGTGTGGGTCGCATCCTGGGGGACAAGATTAAGGACCCCAATGGAAATAAGTTAGACAGTCCTCGATGACGCACTGACTTTCTTGGGTTATCCTGGGTGGCTAACCCTCCGGGGTTAAAAATCCGAACAAAATCTTATCTTATCTTATCTTATCAAACTATTCCCCTGTATTTTCCCGGACTCCTGCCTTGTATCTCCCTCTACCTGTGATCTTGGCAACTGTAAGTAGCATTAGTGGGAATGTGTGTTGCACATTAGCTACTACTTAAATTGACCATCTACTGGCCCAGTAATAAGTTGCCACTTTATCTCTATTTGTTTATAATAATTACATACCAGTTTATATTACAAAGAAAATGAGCAGCTTTACTGATGTTAGAGCAAAACATCCCCTAGAAACACAGTTGAAAACTTGTCTGGGAAAGAAACCATATAAATGTTCAGAATGTCAAAAATGTTTCAGTGATAAGTATAAGGTTGTTTATCATATGAGAATTCACACAGGAGAGAAACCATATCAGTGTTCAGAATGTCAGAAGTATTTTAGAAATAAATATTGTCTTGTACAGCATATGAGAATTCACACAGGAGAGAAACCATATCAGTGTTCAGAATGTCAGAAGTATTTTAGAGATAAATATTATCTTGTACAGCATATGAGAATTCACACAGGAGAGAAACCATATCAGTGTTCAGAATGTCAGAATATTTAAAGATAAATATATTCTTGTTCACATATGAGAGTTCACACAGGGAAGACACCAAATCAGTGTTCAGAATTCAGAAATATTTTGCAAACAGAAAATTTATCTTGTTAACCATCAAAGAATTCATACAGGAGAAAAGACCATTCAACTGTTCGAATGGCGAAAAAGTTTAAAGACTGAAAAGCTCTTCCTAAAACATGTAAAAAACTCATTCAGTTCAATAAATGGAACAATATCGTGTTTCATAATTGTCATAAATATTTTTACACAAAAATATAATCTTGTAGTTCATAAAACCTCTAACAAGGAGAGAAACCATTCAAGTGTGCAGAATGTTTAAAAATGTTTCATGAGAAAGATATCTTGTAGCACACATGAGAGTTTCATACCAGAGAAAAACCATTTCAGTGTTCAGAGTGTCAGAAGTAATTTTACACAAAATGTAGCCTTATAAAACTCTTGAAAGTTTCAAACTGGAGAGAAACCAAATCAATGTTCAAGTGGCAGAAGTATTTAAAACAAAAGATAGTATTGATGGCACAACATGAGAGTTCAACAGAGAGAACCAAATCAGTGTTCACAATGTCTAGACTATTTCAGGTATAAAAAATGATCTAGACAACACCAATAAAGCACATGACAAATAACAGTTTTTCAAAAGGCTTGAAGTTTTTACTGCAAAAAAAAAAAAGCATGATTCATGAGAAAAAGAAAAGTTGGCATCTTTTACTTATGGGGTACTGGCTGCAGGTCAAGTCACAGCTCATTGTGTCATGAAAGGCAACTGAAAATGCCAAAACAAAGGTTAGTAACCTTTTCTCTTGTAATTAATTACTATTTGTAAAAAGAAAAAAACTTTTAAGAGTGTTATTATTTTTTTGTCACTCAGTGGGTGATGTTTGGTGTGTTTAAAAAAATTAGTTACAATGACATCAATTAAGAAGTATTTGCATTTTGGCAAATGGTGTCAAAGACATATTGCCTAAAAAACTAAATGAAAACCTTAGGGACAAATATGGTAACATATGACCTGGAACTCCCAAAAAGGCCAAACTGTTTTCTATGGTCTCCAAATTGTAAAATAAATAAAAATGTGGTGATTGTTAGTTGGTTGTCCTTAAACATTATTTAAATAATCACTTTAAATATCTTAGTTATAACGGGTCACTTTTTAGTTTGCTGTACTTTTGGAGGAAAAGACTCTAGGAATCTCCAAGAAATTTTCTGTGGACATATTACTTCAAAAGCCCATTGTATATTCAAGGGAACTGTTGTAGGACACTCATAATTTGTTAGTGGGAAGTTTGAATGGTCAAGGGACCCCATTCTACCTACAGTTTGATTCGACCAGGAAGTTAAATTCTCTGTTTTCTTTAATATCTGTTCCATTTTTCCCTAATGTATTTTTAAGTATTTTTTGTCAAAATGGAACAGTATAAATTTTGGATGAATACAGGAATTAGTTTAGGAATTACCAGACAAAATCTTGAAACTTCTATAGCTGCTAAGATCCAAGTGAAAGAAATAAAGGAGAGAGAATGAATTGAAAGAGAAGAAATAAAGGAGAGAGAATGAATTGAAAGAGAAGAAATAAAGGAGTGAAGTAAACACTACTTAGTGCCTTATCACTGTGGGCATATATTTGTATTTTCTCTGACATTTTAATTTTTATAATTTTTGGTGTAATAATTGCTCTGCTGTGTTCTTTATCCTCGACTAATAAGGCCATTTATTATATCTGTCTCTCACCTTCATGAGTACTCTTATATATCCTTGTTTAGTCCTTCCACAAACTCTGGATTCTTATTAATTGTAGCCTGTGTATGCAGCACGTTTAGCTTCTGTTCACTTTACCTTGTAAGTAAATTATATCACAGACTGTGTAGAAAACTCCATTATTGTCAGTTTATTACTTTGTATACCTATATTGAATATTAATCTAATCTTCCAAACTTTGTGTCTTAAGTTGTTTTGTCTAACTTTAACCTTTTAATATGAATTTTACTTGTAGCCCATATCCTTCCATTTGACTCTTAGCACTGCTGCTGCTGAGCAAATGCATGGTATTTGGTTGAGCTGACAGTAATGTTGCATATTGCACCTTTGAAATGCTTGTTTGTTAAAGGTGGTATGGTGCACTGTTAGTATTCAGCAGAAATCATGAAAATGGGTGTCATAATAACTTCTCAAGGTGGTTCCACCCTTGTGATCATAGGTACTTGTCAGATGCAAACTCTACACACCACCTTTAGGCTCACCTTGATTTATGACCTAATAAATTTAAAACATGATACTTGTCTGAGATGGATGTGTGGCTGCTTTCTACTTTATTGCATTAACTATTGTAATAATGTTGGTAGAACGGGTTACCAACAATATGTAAAGTAAAAAGACAACAAGTGCACTAATTGACGAGACTTATTATTTGTAATGTTTCACTTTCCAGAGCTTTGTCAAGCTTGACAAAGCTCCTGGAGAGCAAAACGTTGCCACAATAAAACTGACACATTTGTAGCACTTGTGTCCTTTTACTTTACAATACTAGTATTTGTATGCAATAAGCTAAGACTTAGAGAATGTTTTTACCTATCACCAATTTCTGGATTTAACTCAGTGTTTTATTCCCCAGAGGGGAATAACAACCAACCCCTGCCATAACAAAAACTGATGATCACCACTGGTATCTTGAGATATAACTGGACCACCACCTGATTCACCTCCATTCCACCTGTTCATAACAAACCATTTAATCTTATTCCTTTTTTGCTCCATCAGCTAATGATTCTGCCTTTTTTAACCAAATGCATTCATGTTTTGTGTATAATTATTATGTATTCAGAACTCACATTTACAGTGGAACCCCTCTTCAAGGGGGGCTCCTTGGCGTGGTGAAGAGGAATCCTTGGGTCTGAGGAATTCGACCTGTTCGGTCTACTTCCTCAGACCAAAAACCTAATTACCCCCCAATCCCCCGTTCCTTATCCCATCCTCCCCATCCTCCCCTTTTTCCTTTCCTCCTCCTCCTCCCCACCCCTCCCTTTTGCCCTTCCTTTTTGGCCTTTTTTTTTTTTGTATCACAGGCCGCTAAGTTCCAAGGTAGGGGAAAGGTTACCGGGTTCTCCATGTCGGGGAGGTCTTGGCGGTGCGTAGTTTTCCCGTGAATCTGGATGCCTGGGAATGTCTGATCCCTCGCCGGTATCCCGGAGGGTGCTTGGGTGTCTCTCGGCGCGACGGTGTAAACTCTGGAAGCCACTTTTTTTCGGATTCCGGGAAGTGGTGGCCAAAGAGGTATAGATACACAAATAACCCGCACATAAAAGACAGAAGCTTATGACGACGTTTCGGTCCGACTTGGACAATTGACAAAGTCACACTACCAGAGGAGGAGCCGGACGGCTATATATTGGCAGGAAGAGGTGGAGGTAGTAGTAGTGGTAGTAGTAGTAGTGGTAGTAGTACAAGAATTGTATATAATACCTACAGGATGAAATGACACATGCACAACACCCGGGCATCCCCACCGTAGACGTTTCGCCATCCAGCCACCACTGGATGGCGAAACGTCCACAACAAAAGACAACCAGACGCCGCACATGTGTCTAATTTCATCAGTAGTTGTAGTAGTAGAAGAAGAGGTAGTAGTAGTGGTAGTAGTAGTGGTACTACTACCTCCACCTCTTCCTGCCTATATATAGCCGTCCTGCTCCTCCTCTGTTAGTGTGACTTTGTCAATGGTCCAAGTCGGACCGACACATCGTCGAAGCTTCTGACTTTTATGTGGGGTTATTTGAGTAATCGTTCAGTCCACGGTATTGTGCCTTTTTTGTATTAAAAGGAGTATACTTTGTGTCGGCTTTCGGCCGCCCTCTCTTTTGTCCACCGAGGTAGCTTGGCAGATGTGAGGTTGCTATCCCGGATTGCCGGTTTACTGGCATGATGGGTAGGGTATGGCACGGGTTCGATACTGCATCTGCGCTACTTGCGGTGCGAGGTCCTCCTTGGCGCAGAGGGAGATTTTCTGGCCCTTTCATTCCTCTAGGAACGATCCGACCATCCCCGTCCCCTTTTTTTATTCTTTTTACTTTTTTATTATCTTTTCCTTCTTTCTTTTTTTTTCTTAAAAAAACAAAAGAAAAAAGTAACCTAACCATGGCAGCCCTGCCCATGAACCTGCTACCCCCGGGCCCCTTTTGTCCCGCCCCCTTTTGGGACCGGCCTGTTTTGGGGACCACCTTCAGACACCCCTCATGCCTCTGTACCTCTTGCCGGGCTTTTTCCTAAACCCGCTTCAGGTACTGAGGCCTCCTGACTCCTTTGATTTATTGCCCTTTTCGCTCTCCTCTACTAGTTCCACCCTCTCCCTTACAGGGGCAGCAATTTTCAACCCCCCCGGCCCGTTCCACGTGGGACCAATCTGGTCCCACCAAAAACGACACGACAATTCCCTGCTGATGATGTTTTCCCCCCTTTCTCGTTCTTCTCAAAAAGATCGACCCCCTTCACTACCTTTCCCCTCGTTTCAGACGCAAATGAAAAAAATTTCCTTTACGCCGATTTCCTTACTCCCTTCTTTTTGCCCAAAGATTGGCGGGGCCCCCTACGCCATGTTGGTAAAGATTTTTTCTTTTCATCTCTTAAAGGGTTGCGTCATCCCGTCAGATGCTACCCGGCTCTGAGCTTTCTCGTATTTCCCTTCGATACTGTTCCTGTAACAAAAAAGATCATTCCCTCAATTCTGTAGTGGTACCTCATTCTGCCCCATACCATGTTCAAAAAAAATTTCCGCATTGGCACGACATTCTTGAACACTGGAAAATCCAAGATCTCCCAATCCTAAAGGGAGACCCTCGTTCTTCTGCCCGGGGTGAGACTACCTGCAATGTGGCTTTTAACTTTTGACAGGTGAACTCCCATCCCCCAGTTTATTAGCAGGGCATCGGTTTTTAAGTTCGAAAGGTGATCCCACACTGCAAAGTGAAAAATTTTGGCGATTTGGCCACCCGGAAATATTGCCGATTATCGCCGAAATGCCCTCTGTGGGCCCATGACATTCTAATACATCTTGCAATCAACCTCCCCCCCTTTCCTTTAAATTTTATGAGGCTCACCCTTCGTACCCGCCGTTGTACGTCTACTTAAAACGGCGGGAAAAACCGTTACCTCAAAAAGGCAGCCTCTTAAGAGGGTCCTTGGGTGGTGAAAAGGCTCTTGGTCTGAGGAATTAGACCGTCTCTTCTTTCCCCGACCAAACTAATTACAAAAACCAAACTCCCTCCCCTATCCCCTCCTCCCCTTTTTTCCATTTCCCCTCCTCCCCACCCCCCCCTTTTGCCCCTTTCCCCTTTTTTGGGCCCTTTTGGGGTTTCTCCCCCAAGGGCGCTAGTTCCCCAGGTAGGGAAAAGGGCACCGGGGTCCATTCCCCCTTTCCGTTGAGGTTCTTGGCGGTGGTTTTTTTAGTTTTCCCTGGAATTGGATTGCCTGGGGGTGCCCCATCCCCTCCGGTATCCCCGGAGTACTTTGGGTGTCTTTCGGGCGAGGGTGTTTCTCTGGAAGCCCCTTTCGGTTCCGGGGGGGGGTGGCCAAAGGAGGCTCTTTGTGGGGATATCTGGCCCCCTCTTTTTTGTAACCAAGGTGCTCGGCGATGTGGGGTTTGCTACCCCAGGTCACCGATTTAGTAGTTTCTTTTTTTCGTTCGCCCCCCTGTTTGCTCCGTCCCTTTTCTCTTCACCAAATTTCATCTTGTCTTCCCCTTTCGTTACCACTTTATTGTTATTTTAGCTTTCCACTTTTCCCACCCCCTAGGAAGTTCCAGTGGGGGTCTGTTTTCCTCCCTTGCTCGAAAGCTCAATTTTGCCTACGGTGGCTTCCCGCTCTCTTTTTCTTGATCCTTTTCCACTCCTTTTCTCATGCCCCCCGCTGTGAAAACCAGAGGGTTCTGTCTTCAGACGGCTCGGATTGCAGCGGGTTTTTCCGGACAGCGTCGGCGGGGGCTTTTACTTTTTTGGGCTAGCATTTTTACTGCTAAATTGTTGCCTTTAAACGCACTTATCGTATCGCATTTGCCTGTGTCATCATTTGTGGTGTTTAAACTCAATTAGTGCTCTACAGGTATACAAAAAATTTGTACATCTCACCCCTTTCTCCGTACCAATTTTGGCTACGCCTTTCTACAAAACATAAAGATATTGTTTTTTTTTGGGGCCCCTGGTCATGTCGACATAAGGGAAATGAACGGAGACACTGCTGCACGGTCAGCAGTACATGACCTACCAATTTTCTGTAAGGGGGTTCCATTTTTTATATTTTGCTGCTAGTCCCCCCCTTCAACCCGTTGGCGACAAAGTTTGGGAATTGCTCGGGAAAAAAACTTCATTCTATTAAAAAACCCGGGATAGGTTTTCTGGCCGTCTTTTTGTCTTAGGCCGAGGTTGGGAGCCACTTCCCCCCCGCCTTTGCATTGGCCACCTCATCTTACCAGGGGGATCTCTGGAGAGGCACCCCGTTCCTCCTGGAGCGTGAAAAGTCCAGTACGTTGCCCCCATTTTGTTAAACGCCCTCTTATAACGGCACGCAGAATTTACCTCCAACGCGTCTTCGTTTATACTCCCTTTAACCCCTTCCCTTCTTTCTAGGAACCTTTTAATCCTACTCTTCATGCTTTTTTGACAATGACTGATTTACTCCCAAACTTGAGTACTTTTCGCACTCCCCTCAGCCTTTTAGTTCGTCTTTTGCTGCCTTTCCCCTTTACCCCATTCCCCCTGTTATCCGTAACCTATTATCATCCATCCCCTTTTGCCCCCTGATGCCCCGTTTCCCTTTCCGCCTGCAGCGCTGATAGCCCTTGTGGCTTAGCACTTTTTTTTGTTTATAAAATAATAATAATTCCCCAAGGGATTTTCCCTTTAAACCCCATAAATGGTCCAACGTATATATACGTTTTTACGTACTCCCCAAAAAGCTTTTATTCCCGGAGTTTCCTGGAGGGGTTTCCCCCCGGGGGTCAACCCCCCCGCGGCCCGGCTGTGCCCGGGGGGCCCCCTGGTGGATCAGGCTAAAAACAGGCTGGCTGCTGGCTGCAGCAAAAAAAAACTTGAGCCACCCCCCGGCTGATCGGGAAAAAGACTTTAGGTGCTGTCCGTGCCAGCTTGAGATGCCGGGGTTTTTGGAATCCCCTTATGTGTGCGGGGAGGGTGAACGTCTAGGCCCCTGACACTTATTGTATGGTCTTTAACGTGCTGTGCACCCCTGTTTTCATTGGGGGGAGGTGCATTTTTCTCCCAAAGTCTTTTGCTTTGTAGTGAGTGATTTTCGTGTGCAAGTTCGGTTAAAGTCCCTTGGATTTTCAGGTTTAAATTTATGTATCTCTCCTCCTGCGTTCCAGGGGAATACAGGTTTGGGAAAACCCAAGCGCCCCCAGTAATTGGGGGTTTTTTTTTATCCCCGTTATGCGGCCTGAATTTCTCTGTAATTTTCTAGTCAGCAATTTCACCTCCCTTGAAGGGGTGCTGTTAGTGTGCAGCAATATTCCAGCTAGTAGAAAAGTGCCTGAGGTGTATCTGGGCTTGGCCCCCCCAGTTTGAAGGTTCTCATTATCCACCCTGTCATTTTTCTAGCAGTTTGCGATTGATAAAATGTTATGGTCCTTAAAGGTGGATTTACGTTTTATTTTTCTTTCCCTTTAAAAATTGGGAAACGATGGGCCCTGGTACCTAGACATGAGAAAATGGTGTGAAACTCAGTGTGGCGTATCAAAAAAATCGGGGACCCCTGGTTTACGCATGGTAGGCCGTTACATTCAGCCCATCTTGGGTCAAATCTGGAATCTTGTGATTCCTATGCCTTTTTGTTTAGCACTTATTATTCAGGAAATGATATGGAACATAGTTTAGTGGATTTGATGCAGATGTGGCTAAATAATCCGGAAATAGTGAAAAATATGAGAAAAACCAGATGACCTCACCCATCACCTGGGGGGTGGCCAGGTGGCCACCCGCCTAGGGAAACACTTTGGGGGGGCCCGTGTGGCCACACCAGACCCCGGGGCCCAAACATTCTGGAGGGGGGTGTGGGCCCCACAAAACTTGGGCCAAGCCCTTTGGGTGGCGAGTGTTCACTAGGCAACTACCCAAGGGAAAATATCTTTTCCCGTGTTTTTGTGAGGTTGAAAAAGATATAAGGTGAAGAGATTGATTTTTATGCCATTTGAGGATTGTCTAGTGACAGTGATCTTTTTTCACCGTGAAAAAGAATTTTAGGCGTCTTCCCGTGTTCAGGCAGTGTGATTTGCAGTCGGTGGCCAAAAAGTATGGCAGGTCCGATCCAAAAACCCCCGCCATGATAGTGAAAGTGATCATAAAGGTGAATTGTTGGGGGTGGGGGAAAAAGTGGTGGGTGGCATGGTGCCTTGACCCATGGCAGGGGGTGGAAAGCAAAAAACCCCCGGCACCCCCTCAACCGTGCTGCCTCCACTTGCCCCCCTCCTGTCCCCCACACCCATGCCGGGGGGTCCACCCCGCACCCTTGACGAGAGTGGAAATGGACACAAAGTTATTCGTTCCAGAGCCTTTTTATTGTGATGCGAGTGGAAATGGCATCCTGCCAAAAAGTCCCTAAAAGAATGAGTCTCAGAGTAGACTTTTCCGTTTCTTTGACTGGCCCATAAAGAATTGAGGTTGGGGAATCGTCACGGCGCACAGTGGAAAAATACAACGTGGGGTGAAAAGTATTTATTCCTTGCCACTGTCATGCTTATGCCATTACCTATAAAAAAAATATTTGTAACTACGGGCCCCAGTACTTTATGTATTTGTCTTCCATGACTCCTTCTTGCAAATGGTTCATTCTGTTTCTCGATGTTGCCCCCTCAGACAGGAAAAAACCCAAAAGAAAGACCTTTATACAAAATCTGGGGTGTTATCTTTGAAGCAGAAAAATTTTTGTGCCTACTTTTTTTCCCTTTAAGAAATTGTTGTTGTTGGTAAGACAAATATGAACGTAGGTATCTTTTTTTCGAAACGTTTCGCCTACCGGGGCTTTTTTCATCGAGTACAGAAAAGTTTTAGAAGCGAAAGACTTAAAGACGTTAATCTCCATCCCCCTTTAAAAATTTTTGAGGTGGTCGTCCCTCAGTCTGGAGAAAAAGCTTTTGTTCCAAATTTGAAACAATATATATGTTTCAAATTTGGGGAACAATGCTTTTTCCAGACTGGGGGGACTGCCCCCTCAAAATTTTAAAGGTGAGGGACGATTACATCGTCTTAAGTCTCTTTTTCATAAATTTTTTCTGTACTCGATAAAGAGCCTGGTACCCCAAACGTTTCGAAAAAAAAGATACCTAACTGTTCTATGTGTTTTTACCTAACAATCGTCGGATTTTAAAATTTTTTTAAATGTTAAATATTTTTGGGTTGAGAGTCCTTGTTCTGTTCAAGGGGACGTTGTCATTAAAAGCAATAATACCGAGCAATGTCACGTTTTTATATAAAACTTTTGTTAGTGTGATTGTGAGAGTGGTTTGTGTTGGAAGTGTTGTGTAACGGTAAAAAAACATCTCGACGATCCAGGCGCATTTTTGGGTTTTTCGGGTGATGTTCAAAAAAATGATGGAACCAACTTTGGCAACTGGTATACAACCCCTATGTTTGCGGGTTTTTTGTGTGACTTTTACTTTTCTTTGCCCTTATTACTTTATGGAAAGGGTTTTCACTACTGTTTAGGGGGGGTAGTTTTTTACTTAATGGCCTTATTTGTCTAGGGGAATATTACATCGGGGTTGATCATTTTGAGTGTCCTGATCCCCTTTCCCAGCCCTTTACGGTTATGTAAACACTACAAAAAAAAAAAAAAAAAATATAACTGTTTTCTCAATGATATGTACAAATATACAATCACCCCCTCCTTTTTCAAAAAAAAATTACACACTCCATCCCTGTGTCCACATGGTGTGTTCAAAAAACTTTGTCCTTCACTCTTCTAAATAACTTGGGCTAACCAGTGTTTTGAAACTTTAGTCCCGGGTTTGGGTGGCCAAACTTAAATTAAAAAAACTCACCCTGGAGCACACATGATCCCCAAAAAAGATAGGAGAAGGACCAGGACCTCCGGTTAAAGGGTCAGCCACAGAGAGAGAGAGTCGGGGGGAGAGGGAGAGAGAGGAGCCTGGCTAAGCTCCTCCACCAAAAACAAAAGACTGTTGTAAAGACAATTTCCGTTACCACAATTCTACCACCCCTTAATTTACTTTTACAAAAAGAATACAATTTTTAAAAACTACTTATTTAAATTTGTGTGGTCTTGGGGAAACCTTTTTTTTGGAAAAAGGGTTGCCCCAGCTGCCTCTCAGTCATAGGTTGACAGCCTTTGACATATAGAACGGCCCCCTATCAATTCATTAATTGGTATTCCAGAGTAACTGTTATTTAAAAATACATGTTGGGTCCTATACCCCCAAAACCCCCCCCACCTCCAGACAAAGTCTCACAAAAGCTACCGTGCCCCTCGGATAGGGCTAGTAAAAAAGTTATTGTTAAGTCTGAAGGGGGTAAACAAGATACTAAAAGTACAATTTCCTAGCACCATAACTACTCTTCACTTTCTGTTATTTACAACAGTTTGCAGAATTTTTTAGAAAAGCTTTTTTTTAACCATACCCATATACTAAGGGTGTAATATTTACAATTTTAGGGCTTTTAAACAATACACATTACAATGCAAAAATTGCCCAATGCCCTTTTGTGAAAGCCCACACCAAAGGCCTGTCCCCTTGTCGGTAATCCCAGAAGAACTGGTACTCCCAGGGTGGCATTTCCGTCAGGGACGAGAGTGAGCCAAACCCCAGAGCACGGGTACCCAGGCGGGAAACTTCACAAACATGTCAAGGTGTCTCTCACTTGGTGGCCAACCAAACGTGGACTTCCCGTCAACACTCACGATCCTTAAAATGGTCAGGTCTCAAGCCCATCTTTCGAGGTCCCACTCCCACAGATCCTCCAAAACTTATGAAAAGGAGGCTGAATAGAATATGGAGGGGGGCCAGGGGACCCCAAAAGGCAAACCGTGGGGCCCTTTTGTTATAGAGCCCCCAAGGGCACAACATCACATACCTTCCCAATCTTTGTTACCCAAGGTTGTCAACCACTGCCCTCAACTCACATTTAAGTACACCTGACCCCGTCCACTTTTGGCTTGACTCGACTCCCTTACGTAGATGGCTGGTAGAAGTACTCAGGCCGTTGGAGTTCACACTGCAAAAACAAAAGGTCAGCACAAGCAAACACTATGTACAAATACGACCATGCATCACATGAAACTCAGAGAGAGCACAGAACCACTTCTCTGGGGTTTTATATATTTAAAATTTCAAAAAAAAAGGCTTTGGAACAAAGCCCTCTTAAAGGGCTTTTATTTGGTTTTTTCATTTTTGCAAAAACCCCGAGGGTTATGGGCATTTTACACTATTACAGGATGTGGGGTGCATGATATAAAAAATTCAAATTTTGCACAGCCAAACACCAAAGCCAAAGGCCCCTTTTTTTACAGTTGCATAACCCCTTGATGTTTTTTAATTTGGCTGAAAAGGTAACAATGGCGAAGGGTATCTCCTCATCACCCCCGCAAAAACACTGACCACCCTAATCTAGCATCCACTTGTAGGAGAGGGGATCAAATCAGGACTTTTTAAGTAGGAGCATTCCCCAATAAAATTTTCCATTTTCAAAAAACCCTTTCACACTTTTCTGTCCCCGTTAATTGAACTTTGGGGCTGGTTTTGAAGTTGTCAGGGTGACGTTACCTGGGAGAGGGTTGGGGCGAATCGTCTTAAAAACCCCATGCCCAGGAACCCTCTCACTGCCTTCGATTTTGTGGTCTAGGAAAATTTATAATGGGCCCCCACCTTTTGCAGAATTGGGGGAATTTTCCCCCGACCAACTACAAACCTAAGAATTGTCACTGGCTTGGCCAAACTCACTTTTGTCAAATTTATGGTTTTGATGGCTTGGGATAGACATTTAAACAAAATTTTGCAATCTTCCAAGTGAGTTTCCCCCCTGGTTATGAATACCAAATATCATCAGATAGGCCCCCACACCATCAACCCCCCTTTTGAAAGTATTTATAACGCGGGGGAAAGGGGGAGGAGCATTTTTAACCCAAAAAGGGAAAAAACATTATATTGAAAATAACCTTGGGTGAGAAGGGGTGAAATTTCCTTGGCTCGCTGGGTGAGGGGATCTGATAATACCCTTTAAGAAAAAACCCGTTTGTACAAACTTTGCCCTCCACAGCATCAGTGAGAAGAAATCAGGGGAAAAATCATCAACTTTCTTGACACAAGAAACGAGGGGGCTCAATATCACGGGTTAGGATTTTATAGGGTCTGCCTCAACATATTTAATTTTATGCTCCGCTGATAAATTTTAAATTTTTGGGTCCCAAATTGGCTCATTCTGGCCCCTTTTTATTTGGGGATTACAAAGCGAGACCAAAAGCATTGGAAACTCAAGTTTGGGAATGTAATGGCAATCAACTGTTGTCACTCTTAAAAAGTCATGTAATGTCCAAATTGTAGGGGACCTTGAACCCACAATTCTATGGAGGTGTCCCCTTTATTGTTGCCGGGCTTCAACTTACTTCTGCCAGTTGGGGTCTTCCATTGAACGATATAGCGTCTGTCATTTCCTAGGTAACCTCTCTAGATATTGGTAATCTCCTTCCCGGTGGGTATTAAACGGAACGTTTTTTA
>NC_069494.1:5042855-5062231 GCF_026875155.1 Cherax quadricarinatus
TTAGAGAAAAAACACCCCCTAGAAACACAGTTAAAAAACCTTGTCGGGGAAAAAAACCATTAAATGAAATGTCAAAAATGTTTCAGTAAATAAAAGGGTTTTGTTTATCATAGAGAATTTCACACAGGAGAGAAACCAATCAGGTTCAAAATGTAGAATTTTTAGAAATAAATATTATCTTTACAGCATAGAGAATTCACAAGGAAAAACCAATCATGTTCAGAAGTCAGAAGTATTTTAGAGAAAATATTATCTTGTACAGCATAGGAAAATTCACACGGAAGAAACCATATCAGGTTCAGAATGTCAAAGTTTTTTTAGAGAAAAATATTTTCTTGTTCAGCATAGAAGTTACCAGGAAGACACCATATCAGTGTTCAAAGCAAAAATTTTTTGCCAGAAAATTTCTTGTTAACCATCAAAGAATTCAACGGGAAAAAGACCATCAACGTTGGGAATGCCTGAAAATTTTTAAAAAAAAAGAAATGCTCTTCTAAAAATTAAAACTCTTCAGTTATAAAATGGAACAATACAGTGTTAAAAAGGTCATAAATTTTTTACAAAAAAATAAAAAGTATTCATAAAGACTTATAAGGAGAGAAACCATTCAAGGGTCAAATTTTTTTTTAAAATTTTTTCTGAGAAAAGATATCTGAGCACACAGGGGGGTTCATACCAAGAAAAACCATTTCAGTTTCAGAGTGTCAAAGTTTTTTAAGCAAAATTACCCTTATAAAAACCCCCTGAAAGTTCATACGGAGAGAAACCTTTAAAATGTTAGAGTGTCAAATTTTTTAAAAACAAAAATATATTGGGCACACATAGTTCATACGGGGAGAGAACATACAGGTTCACAATGTCAAATATTTCGGGTAAAAAAATGTCTTAGACAACCATTAAAAGCCATGACAAAAAACTTTTCAAAAAGGCTTAAAGTTTTTATGCAAAAAAAAAAAGCATGATTCAAGAAAAAGAAAAAGTTTGGGATTTTTTTATGGGTACTCATCTAAATGTGGCGCAGGGTCAAAGTCACAGCCATTGTGTCAGAAAAGGGAACTAAATGCCAAAACAAAGGTTGTAACCTTTTCTCTTTAAAAATTACATTTGTAAAAAGAAAAGCTTTTTTAGAGTGTTAATTTTTTTTTGGCACTCAGTGGGTGATTTTGGTTGTTAAAAAAAAATTAGTTTCAAATTTACCCATTAAGAAGTATTTGCATTTTTGAAAATGGTTCAAAGACAATTGCCCAAAACTAAAAGAAGAACCTTGGGGCAAATTGGTTACAAGACCCGGAACTCCCAAAAAGGCCCAAACTGTTTTTTGTGGTTCCCCAAAATTTTAAATAAATAAAAAGGTGTATTGTATTGGTTGTCTTAAAACATTAGTTAAATTAACCCCTTAAAATTTTTTTAGTTTTAAACTGTCACTTTTTTAGTTTTCTGTAATTTTTGGAGGGAAAAAACCTAGGAAAACCAAATTTTCCTTTACAATTACTTATTGAGCCCAGTGTATATATCAAGGGGGAAAGTTTTTTGGACACTCATAATTTGTTAGTGGGAAGTTTGAATGGTCAAGGGACCCCATTCTACCAACAGTTTGATTCGACCAGGAAGTTAAATTCTCTGTTTTCTTTAATATCTGTTCCATTTTACCCTAATGTATTTTTAAGTATTTTTTGTCAAAATGGAACAGTATAAATTTTGGATGAATACAGGAATTAGTTTAGGAATTACCAGACAAAATCTTGAAACTTCTATAGCTGCTAAGATCCAAGTGAAAGAAATAAAGGAGAGAGAATGAATTGAAAGAGAAGAAATAAAGGAGTGAAGTAAACACTACTTAGTGCCTTATCACTGTGGGCATATATTTGTATTTTCTCTGACATTTTAATTTTTATAATTTTTGGTGTAATAATTGCTCTGCTGTGTTCTTTATCCTCGACTAATAAGGCCATTTATTATATCTGTCTCTCACCTTCATGAGTACTCTTATATATCCTTGTTTAGTCTTTCCACAAACTCTGGATTCTTATTAATTGTAGCCTGTGTATGCAGCACGTTAGCTTCTGTTCACTTTACCTTTGTAAGTAATTTTATCCAGAATTTGTAGAACGACTCATTATTGTCAGTTTATTACTTTGTATACCTATATTGAATATTAATCTAATCTTCCCAACTTTGTGTCTTAAGTTGTATTGTATAACTTTACCTTTTTATGAATTTTGAGCTTGTAGCCCATACTCCTTCCATATTGACTCTTAGCACTGCTGCTGCTGTGCAAAGTCTCCCAGCCATGGTATTGTTGAGCTGACAGTAATGTTGCATATTGGCACCTTTGTAATGCTTGTTTGTGTAAAGGTGGTATGTGAACTGTTGGTATTCAGCAGAAATCATGAAAATGGGGTGTCATAATAACTTCTCAAGGTGGTTCCACCCTTGTGATCATAGGTACTTGTCAGATGCAACTCTAAACACCACCTTTAGGCATCACCTTGATTTATGACCTAATTAATTTAAACATGATACTTGTCTGAGATGGATGTGTGTGGCTGCTTTCTACTTTTATGTGCATTACTATTTGTAATAATGTTGGTAGAATTACCAACAATATGTAAAGTAAAAAGACACAAGTGCAACTAATGTGACATTTTTATTGTGGTAATGTTTCACTCTCCAGGAGCTTTGTCAAGCTTGACAAAGCTCCTGGAGAGCAAAACATTGCCACAATAAAACTGTCACATTAGTAGCACTTGTGTCCTTTTACTTTACATTACTAGTATTTGTATGCAATAAAGCTAAGACTTAGAGATGTTTTTACCTATCACCAATTTTCTGGATGTAACTCAGTGTTATTCCCACAGGAGGGTATAACAACCCTGCCATAACAAAAACTGATGATCACCACTTGGTATTCTTTGAGATATAATGGACCACCACCTGATTCACCTCCATTTCCACCTGTTCATAACTAACTTTTATGCTTATTTCCTTCTTTTGCTCCATCATAATGATTCTGCCTTTTTTAACCAAATGCATTCATGTTTTGTGTATAATTATTATGTATTCAGAACTCACATTTACAGTGGAACCCCTCTTTCAAGGGGGGCTCCTTGGCGTGGTGAAGAGGCTCTTGGTCTGAGGAATTAGACCTGTCGGTCTACTTCCTCAGACCGAACCTAATTACCCCCCAATCCCCCGTTCCTTATCCCATCCTCCCCTTTTTCCTTTCCTCCTCCTCCTCCCCACCCCACCCCTTTGCCCTTCCTTTTTGGCCTTTTTTTTTTTTTTTTTCCACAGGCACGCTAGTTCCTAGGTAGGGGAAAGGGTACCGGGGTCCATCCCATTCTGTTGAGGTTCTTGGCGGTGGCGTAGTTTGCCGTGGAATCTGGATTGCCTAGGGATGTCCTGATCCATCTCCGGTATCCCGGAGGGTGGCTTTGGGTGTCTCTCGGGCGACGGGTGTATCTCTGGAAGCCACCTTTCGGATTCCGGGGTTGGTGGCCAAAGGAAGTATGCTTTGTGGCGGATTTCCGGCCGCCCTCTCTTTTGTCCACCGAGGTAGCTTGGCAGATGTGAGGTTGCTATCCCGGATTGCCGGTTTACTGGCATGATGGGTAGGGGTATGGCACGGGTTCCCTACTGCTCTGTGCTACTTGCGGTGCTGAGGTCCTCTTGGGCGCAGAGGGAGATTTCTGGCCCTTTCATTCCTCCTAGGAACTATCCGTCCCTGGTCCGCCCTTTTTTTATTCTTTTTTTTATTTTTTTCTTTTCTTCTTTCTTTTTTTTTCTTAAAAACAAAAAGAAAGAAGTAACCTAACCATGACAGCCCTAGTCCATGAACCTGCTACCCCGGGCCCCTTCTTGATACCGCACCCCGTTTCTGACCCCCCCTCATCTTTGGACCACTCTTCAGACACTCCTCATGCCTCTGTACCTCTGCCGGTGCTGTTTCCTCACCCGCTTCAGGTACTGAGGACTCGACGACTCCTTCGATTTATCTGACCTTCGCTCTCCTCTGACTATGCTTCCGCCTCCCCCTCTATGGTGCAGCAATTTTCAATCGCCGCCCTTCCACTTCGGACCAACCTCTGGTTCCCACGCCTAAACGAAACGACAATTACCTTGCTGAAGATACTTCTCCACCTTCTCGTTCTTCTCAGAAAAATTTCGACAACGTCCTTCACACCTTTCACGCTCAGTTTCAGACTGCACAATTTAACAAAATTCTTCACTTTACGACCACTTCCTCTACTGCCTATTTTTCTGACCACAGTATTGGCAAGGCACTCCTTTTGCCATTTTGGGAAAGATATTTCTTTTCAGGGCCTTTAAGAGCGGTATGTGCATCGTCACCGTACAGAATGCTACCCAGGCTCTTTAGTTTTATCCTTTCCCATGTCGTTTACTGTTCCTGTATATGAAAAGCATCTTTCCCTCAATTCGTGAAAGTGGTGAAGCTGGAGATACTGTCCTGGGAGACAGTTAATGTTGAAGCTGGAGTGTTTGTCCGGAGACATAATGTGAAGCTGGAATTTTGTCCAGGAATCGGAATTATACGCGGGAAGGAATACATATAAATGACCTCATAGGGGACAGGAGCCATATTTAGGGAAACAAGTGTAGTCAAAGATAAGATAAAACCAATATTGCAAACTAGAAATCCCCGCAGGAAATAGCAAACAAGGGGACTCCAATAGTAATACTGAGGAATAAATTACCAAAAAACAACTGGTGGGAGCTCCATTGTTGGTGCTAGGGATGATAGAAGTAAGACAGGGAAATCATGCACCAACAGGAATACAGTCACAGAAACCCAAGGCAAGCGGAAACCAAGCCTGTGCACTACTATGCACTTGGTATCTGC
Source organism: Cherax quadricarinatus (assembly GCF_026875155.1). Taxonomy (NCBI): domain Eukaryota; kingdom Metazoa; phylum Arthropoda; class Malacostraca; order Decapoda; family Parastacidae; genus Cherax; species Cherax quadricarinatus. The sequence goes on from NC_069494.1 coordinate 5,047,717, forward strand.
TGGCATGGGAAATCTGGAAAAACAGATGGGAATGCACTATGACCACCCTAGAAAATGCCATGCCCCTATGACAACAGGAAAATGCAAACTCCCTTTCCCGTAAGCTTTTTCACCCTGAAATGTGTACCTCTTCAGTACAGGAAGACTGTGCTATAACTTAAATTGCCAGGCATACCATCTAAAGGGGACAAAAAGATACAAAACATCCAGGCCATGGGAAACCTGGGTAGCCACAGCCACTCAAGAGGGAGAGGTTTTTTTAGTGCCAGGAAGGAAAAAAAAAATGCAGGAATGGCAGAAATCGTACACCAAATCCAGTCATTCCTGGAGTGGAACCACAGTCGATGGCCTCCACTCCAAACCAACAGATACAGATACTAATGCCCGGAAAAAAATCCCCCCCAGTACCAACAATACCACCAGTCCGATAACATTCTTCTTTGCAAATATACAGGGTCTAAAGCCAGCAACAAACAACAAATAACCTTTCATCCGTGGACTGCTTGCAGAGGCAAAGGCAATGTTCGCGGCTTTCACTGAGACCCACATAAAGGATCACTTGGACAACGAAATATGGATCCCAGGTTACAACCCATACAGATGTGACAGAGTGAACAGGCAAAAGGGGGGGGGTTGGCCTGTACATTTGCAGAGTCACTTGTTTGCACAGAACTGCTTAATGCCTCAAATGATGTAGTGGAAGTTTTAGCAGTAAAGGTCGAAACCAAAACCTAGTCATTGTGGTAGTCTACAAGCCTCCGGATGCAACATCCCAGCAATTCCAGGAACAGCTGTTAAAAATTGACCACTGTCTGGAAAATCTTCCAGCTCCTGCACCCAACATCTTGCTCCTGGGGGATTTCAAAATTAGGCACCTAAAATGGAGGAATACAGCAAATAATATTTTTGCGTAATAAACACCAGAGGCAGCTCTGATGAAAACTCACACTCGCACGAGCTTTTAAATCTCTGCACAAAATTCAATCTAAACCACAAATAATAGAGCCTACTAGACTGGAGAATACACTAGCCTCATCTTCACTAACAATGATGATCTGATAAGAAATTTCACCATATCAAAAACAATATACTCAGATCACAACATAATTGAGGTTCAGACATGAAAGCGTGGAACCCCAGACCGACAAATGAGACTATTCACGAGGGAGCATTCACCAAATTTAACTTCAATAAAAAAAAACATAAAGGGGGCCCAATAAACCAAGTCCTAACCGATATAAGCGGGGAAAGATACCTAAGCAACACAGCCCCCAATTTATGCCAGAAACAATTAACCGGGTGGCACTCGATTATGCACAAGGCTTATTCCTCTAAAAAAAAGGAGGAGTAATTAAAAAAAAAGAGCGGGGCGCCCCCCTTTACGGGCGACGGAAAAAAATAAAAAGCGGCTAAAAAGGTCAATATATCGAAATGCGTAGGGAGACCTGGTCGAGAACAACAAGCCGAATTAAGCAAAAAGAACCCTTTTAGGAGTCGGGAATCGGGGGAAAAACAAAAAGCCAAAATGAAACGAAAAAAACCCCAAATTTTTTTCTTCCCATGCCAAATCAAAATGGGAAAACACGTCCATATTGGGCCCCTACTTAAACAAGATGGGTCCACAAGATACAGCAGGAAAATGACTACTCAAGTTGTGGAAATTTTTTTGGTCCAAATAGTTCCATAGCTCAGATCCAGCATGAGCGTCGGTCGTCTGAGCCCGAGCGACCCCTTAAACCCACCAAACAAGCAAGGCATTCTCTGGTTGGCGGTTGGATAAGCTTTTTTAAATTATGATTACTCTTCAGGGAGGAGTAGGTAGGTTTACTGTAATACACTAATATTAGTTTTTATCTATGGCATCTGTAGATAATGAAAGAGGTAAGACCTAAGACATTAACAAATGTAGTATAGCCGTTAATGTAGGCAAACAGTAGGATAAGTTAGCTAGGGAGAACTGGCAGCCCGAGCTGAATGGCGGGGCGCAGGGTCACAAAGACAGAATAGCGTCCTCTACGATAGAACTTCGACTGGACAAGACGTGCCGTGAACATCAGGCGGCGCCCCCACGTGTCTTCACACTGAGACCTGGGGAAATCAGGTAGAGACACCACGATGTACCGTATATGATCTCCTCCATCAGCCCATACAGTAAGACGATATTTCACCCTTTCCCCGGTAGGATCTGGCCCAGTGACTTAGGAGATCGTGAATTGAGTTAACTGAGGGCTCGGCGTGCTACAGAGAGAGTCTCCCAGTAAGTACCAGCGTCTCAGATGTCGTCTGAAGCTCGAGTTCTGAGACTGCATAATTAAACAAGGGATCACATACCCTCTTGGATAAATGATTTTCTGAGGTGCCAGGCCAGGACACCTAATACATTGAATATTGTGCAGGAATAAAGCTCCCGTTGCACGTGGTTCCCAAGGAAGTCCAAGGGGCAAAACTAGCATAAGGAAGTTGAAGAACAGGAATATGCTGCCAACACCAAGTAAGTTAGTCCTTTTATACGTGCATGCAGGCGAGTTTTCTTTGTCAATACCCATCATTTTGAAAAAAACTGTCCTATAAGCCACTTGTGAGGCAGAGGTACCCATCTCAGACGCTCGTTGCCAACAGAGTTTGCCAGGGTAGGCGACGTCCTTGGAGGCAGCCCCTAGACAAATTTTCACAAAATGGTCCTTCGAACCGGATGTGGAAATAGCTAGTAAAGCTTATCAAAGCTAGCCACAGTTAGGAACTCATTTTTTACAAGTTAGGTTAGAGCTATCATAGCTTAGGCCACAGTTAGGTTAAGCTATCATAGCTAGGCTACATTAAAGAACCAGTTAACAAGTAAGGTTAAGCATCATCAGTAGGCCACAGTTTAAGCTATCATAGCAAGGCCACAGTTTGTGTTAAAAAAAGGAACCAGTTTAAAAAAGTTAGGTTTAAGTAGCACAACCAGGTCCAAATTACTCCAGAGGCTAGGCCAAGCTGACTATACACAGAAGTTTGTTATTTGTAGTAATTTACAGGCAGGCCAGGTAGGCTAGAAGAAGCTTGTGAATTTAATTATTTACAGTGATTACCAATAATCCAAGTAGGAGACTTGTGTGGTAATTACTTACAGTGGATTTTGCAATGTAGCCACAGTAAGGCTAGGCTTGTGCAATATTTACAAAGGTTATAGTAGCTAGACAGATTTAACCTAGTTATTATTTACAGGGCGTTTTAAAGCCAGGTTTAAGTATAGCACACTAGGCTAGGTTAGGATTTACCTTATCCAACCTCCACGCTAACAGAGTAAGCTGGGCCCAGTTTGGCCAAGCTTTTTACATCATTATTTAATTTACTGTTTTCACAAGTTGAATAGTTTGAATTTGCTTGTGTTCACCAAGTATTTAATTTGTACACTGCACTTTTATTGTGGATTTTTCATCATCATTGATTCAGTTAATGGTGGGATTTTTGTGAATTATACCTGAAACTATGTAAGTCCCGTAATTAATTTAGCTGGCATTTGTACATTGAGTGCTAGATTAAGCCTTTCCACAATCGATACACATTTTGAATGGTGATTTTGAGAGCTAACAGTGTACATTTTTGATTCCTAGTAGAGTCAATATAACTAAGGGAATTTGTTTAACTTGTTGAGAAGCCTAAAGACTCGTTCATTCTTCACCTAACAACGAGTGACGTGCTGTTGGGTGGACTGGGTAAAGTCAATTATGTCACACGCCTCATTACACATCACAATGGCAGATGGGGGTTCAGGAGAGTCTGGTTTCAGTGCTAACAAAATTAAAAAACGATCAGTAGCAGCATTACAAAGGGCATCTGGAACAGAACGCGTAACAGGTGCAAGCTACTTCCAACGCAGTAATGTTAGACTGCGATGATTTGCAGAACTGCTTGAAGAGTTTGGGGGAAAAGTGGGAAACCCTATGAACAAGCATTCTCAGCATATGAGCTACAGGCTGTTGAGGATGAGGAATCCCAGGGACGTCCTTCAGCAGGCTATGACGAATTCACTAAGGATGATGTAGATTGTCATCAGGAGATGAATATGAACAAAGATAAGTTAAGTACCTTAAAGGCTAGTATTCCAAGGATGGTGATGAACACACGCCAGTACCCCAAACAACACACCCCTGTCAATAGGTTGCCCAAGTTGCCCCAGTTGAATTACCAACGTTTGACGGAACCTTAACAGAGACAATGGTTTATGGGATCAGATTAGAGCCCCAGATAGAGACAGAAATGAATTTGGCAGATGCGTCAAGTTGCAGTATATGCGGTCGCAACTCAAGGGTAAAGCCTTAGATCTGGTCCGGCACTACCCGATTACTGACGCTAAATTACCAACATGCCAAAGCCCATTAAAAGACATGTTTGGCAACACTGATGAATAAAGGTAGCTATACATTATCGTTTGTTTTGGATCTAGAGGCTTGCCGACATGACCGTCAAAGTCTAGAGAAGTTCCGTTTGAGATTATGAAGCTTGACCAATAGTTTCAAGAACTGCATGGTGAGAATATACAAAATGGTCCTTTAGCCAGGTGATCAGAGGAAACAGCTAGCACGACAGAGCTAGTTCACCTTAAAATATAGGACGAATAGTTTCACGATAAGCCAAATTATTGAAGGTTAGGGGATCTCATATCTCACCTGAGCATAGGTCAGGGGAGAATTACATACCAAGGAGAAGTCGGTCGACTTCCCCAACATTCGAGAGTTAGACCTAAACCACCTCCCACTAAAGTAGCACGTATTATGCCCAGGGCGAGTCCTCCACCCACAGGGCCAAGGGAGAAGCACTAAAGCGGCCAGTATAGACGGTGCTGTTTGTGGATGAAGAACACACTAGTTCAGGGTGTTCAAGCTGCACCACCTGATAACCAAAGGTTCAACGGCTAAGAGATGAGACTTTGTATCAAGTGTTATGTGGAGAAACATTAGCCAGGACCTGTAACACCATGCTCAGTGAGTGTCGGGGCTGCCGGAAGGGAAAGCACCACAGTGCAACTGTGTCCTAATGATGCCGGATTGGCAACATAAGTTAAGGAGAGCAACCGCAAGAAAGGCGGAGAGCAAGAACAAGTCAGAAGTAACGATGAGTTGGTGAGTACGGCACCGAGAATTTGTTCTGGTGAGCAATTTCAAGGCTCGGTGGCCTTGCCCACCAATATGGTGGTGGTCGCGGAACGGGAAAGAAGTCTGAAACAACCCGTAGTTCTTGACAGTGGGGCACAGAGATCCTTCAGAGAGGAGAGTCTAGCCACTAGGTATGAAGCTGGAGACAGTTGTAAAGTTGACATGAAGGGTGGACGGGTTTGGTGGGGAAGTCCCAACGCAGGTCTTATCCAGTAGTCAAGTGACGGTACAGGTTAGCCGGGCATCGACAGGGAAATTTCAGCCTGATGGTGAAGAGGCCTGCCCAATATCCTTTACCACTATGGACTGGCTGAAGTAAAAAAAAGTCAAACGTTTTGAGGGAGTTGGGTGTGGAAGCTAGCAGAACCAGACATAGCTACAGACAATGTTAGTAATGTAAGGCATATTGGTAGGAGGGGATACCTAGACAGTTCGTGTTCAACAGAAGGTTTATCAAGGAAGTGTGGGCCTGTACTAGACTCCAGCGGGTGTACATCGTAGGAGGCATAATACCAGCTCACTTCCCTGCGACCCCGGGCAAGGAGGGCTCTGGTAATTACAGCGACTGAGGCTGTACCTGGGAGGCAGATTGGTGGCACGTAAGGCCTGTCAAGCGCAAGATGGCATATCCGACAGTGAGCCGTGTCCATAAACCTATAGGACCAGAGAGTAGGGATTAAAGGTGACCAGACGCCCCTCGAACACAAGAGACGTATCGCGATAACTTGAACCATGTGCAGTTCAAGGGATGGGCAGTATTGGGTGCGACTCCCTGGGAAACCGGGCCACCCAACGCTGCCCACTGATTTTCAAGAGGCCGTGGTCAGTTGTTCCAATGGTGCACGCCTGACCAGGAAGGGTCTGGTGTGGGATATTAGATGATATTATATAAGGAACAGCTGCCCTTGTGTTCATCGAGAAAGTGCCCAATGCCCACCCTGGGGAAAACACCCATTATCTTCCACACATGGCAGTCCACCAAGGAGTCGTAAACCACTCCCATCAGAGTAGTCATCAACTGCAAGCTCGCAGGCGAGTCCCGAGAGCATCGTTGAACGACTGTCTGCCACAGGGCCCTCCCTGACGCAAGAAATATAGCAGATGTGTTTTGTTGAGATTCAGACGGAACAGTACGCCTATGTCGGCAGACCTTACAAAGCCTTCCACGAATGGATGGCAGCCACAGATAGGGGATCTCCACAAGTTCTTGTGGCGGCTAACAGGAGATGCCCAGCAAGGGTATGATACCTAATAGATTCAGGGGCAGTGTTGTTTGTGCCACTAGTTCACGCATATACTATTACAGGCTACCATAGACTACCACCTTGGTGGAGATTACTTAACAGCCCGCTTAAAAATTACAGAAGACCCTATTTTAATGTAGACAACATGCAGGGTACCATCCCTCAGAAGAAAGGCTGTTTGAAATGGAATTATTTTACCGGAGTCTAATCAGGAGATGCGCTCATCTAAAATGCATTGAGAGAATGGGTGCCAAACAATCCAAACGTTGCGGGGCATGGTGGGAACATGACTAAACTGGCTACTCAGTGCCCTGAGGTACATCGGTGTTGGGACAAGAGTGGGGAAGTCAAGAAACAGTCTTAGGCTAAAGAGGAAGACTGATGGGGAAGGGAAGCCTGACCAGGAGGTCTTTGCTGAGCAAAGTGCAGACTGCCTTCGATCCTTTGGGTTTGTTGAACACCCATCACCATTCGAGGGAGGAGCAGTAAACAAGACCTGGGAGCTGAACCCTAGGTTGGACGACCGCCCTGCCAGACCAGTCTGCCAGGAGTGGGATCTGGTAAACAAAGAGCCTAGCGGAATTGCACGAGTTCACATTCCCCAGTCCCTCGGGTGCACCGGGCGGGATAATGACTTGCACGTCTTTGTGATGCCTCCTCCAGGGCCTATGGGGCAGTAGCGTATTTGGTGGCCGGGACCAAGTCAATTCTGGTCACCAGTCCGTGCGCGGGTGACACCCTGAAGGATTGCTCGATCCCAAAGCTAGAGCACACAGCGATGTTGCTGGAGCAAACTGGTTAAGTACGTATAGGGTGTTTAAGTAATCTGAGGGATGCACACACCTATGAATGGACCGACTCGGAGTGGCCTACAGAGTGTCCAGAATGGCAGCAGTGCTAAGCCCCCTATGTCAGGAACCGAAAAGGAGATACTGGGAACTACAGATCAACGTCAACAATTCTGTATGTGCTACTGATCAAAACCCAGCCCTACCGGATAAGCCGAGGGGTGAACACACAGAAAGATGTGAGTAAAGCGAGCTTTGGTTCAAAGCCCAGACTGGTTACCGCAAGGATTGCTGCCGGAGCAGAAATTCGGGAGACAATCAGCAGCATAGTACATTTTGCCGGGGGAACACGACACTGAATTATTTGACCCAGGCGCTACTCCTCTTGGAAAAACTTATAGTAGTCACGAATGGTATTTCGATTCGTGAGGAAGCTGCATGACAAGGTTAAGCCGAGGGTCCGACAGTTGGTCCCTCCTAGTGGGTCCCAGAGAATGTTGGATAAGGCAGTACCAGAAGGGGGAGGTTTCCAGAGTGCTGGAAGTACTTGCGACCTGGCAGCAGGTTAAGGCGTCAGGACGCGTGTCCAGATGACGACTCAGTGAACAGCAAATTGGTTCACTCATTGGGATGGTTCCTAGATCATGCGGGGCTAATAAGATCCGGGGAAGAATACAAAACTCCTGAGCTCAGCATATGTGGCCAAACAACCCCGAGAAGGCGACATCCCTGATGGGCGACAGAGCTATTGATAACCAAGATGCCATCAGAGGACCTTACATGGGGTTTGGAGATACCCTCACCTGCCTACGTCAGAAATACTGGGTACTGAGGGTCGAGCTGCCTCAAAAGGGTGCTAAAGAGTTGCACGTTCTGCCGGCGGTACGATGAGGAACCCTACCCTACCCAGGTCCACCACTGCTGCCTCAGAGCGGGTACATAGTGACAGCCCTTTGAGACTGTAGGACATAGACTATACGGGCTATCACATTGAAGAACCCAGGAGACGTAAGTAGGGCCTCAGAAAGTATATGACTGCCTGTTTTACCTGTAGCCACTACTCGACGGTGCAATTGAGTTGGCAAAGATATGACGACAGAGAATTTCGTGAAGTTGGTTCCAGGAGGATTTACTTCCGATTATCGTGCCCGCGATTGATTATCTCGGACAATGGCACAAGCCTAAGGGCGCCGAGAAAGTTTTCCAGAACCTTAGGACAACGGAGAATACGAGACACCTGAAAGAATAGAGTGCGAGTGAGGTTCCAATAGCTCCCAGGGCACCCTGGCAAGGGGAACTATGAACGCATGGTGGCACAGTCAAAAGTGCATCGGAAGGTTCTTGCACGGCAGGAGGGTGAGCTGTGATGAACTGAGGACATGTTAGGTGAGATAGGAGGCAAGAGTTATAACAGGCCTCTGACCTACGTACAAAATGGGACTGACGAGCAAGAAAGCGCTCACCCCCAATCACTGCCTGTTGAAAGAAGGATTGAGCCCTTCCCCGCATTGAGTCAGTCTTTCCAAGGAGCTGTATTATGATGGGCCAGATTGTGCCCCCACAATGAAGAACTGCACAGGAGTCCACAACAGACTTGTGAACATCCTGGACACATGGAACAGGTGGGCGCAGGGATTACTTGACAACCAAGTCGGTTACATTTCTATGTGTGCCGACCCCGAGGCGAATAAGATGATGCCCAGTGAAGGACCTGGTGCTGGTAAATCCGAGGGCGCCTAGGGCATAACTGGCCTCTTGTCCTGGTAGTGTCAACCACCCAGACAAGCTTGGCGGTTGAGAATGGTGACAGTGAGAATGAACGGTGTCGAGACTATAAGACCCCATCAACAGGCTTTTTTTTTGCTCTAGAGTCCACACGATGGGACGGGACATGAGAAATCAGACCAGAGTTGAGCGAGCTGAGCGGCCGGACGACCCTCGAACGGCGATCGAGTCCAGGGCCCACTGTGGGGGCCTGCGGCGCAAGACTGATGCTAGACTTTAGCGCCTACCTCGCCGGGCGGGAGGATGTGGAAATTTATTTAGGTCCAAAACGTTCCACAGCTCAGTATCCACGCTGGCATGGCGTGCGGTGACGGTCAGGGCAGCCGAGCGACCCTTAAACCCTCCCAAACAAGCAAGGCATTCTCTGGTTGGCGGTTGGTAAGCTATAATTTATAGATTTACTTCCTTCACGGAAGGAGTAGTAGGTTACTGGTAATACACTAAATATTAGGTTTTACTTAGGCAATCTGTAATAATGATAGAGTAGACCTAAGACTCTTAACATAGGTAGTAATAGCCGAAATGTAGGCAAACATTAGGATAAGTTAGCTAGGAGAACTGGAAGCCCGAGCTTGAATGCGGCGCAGGTCCAACAAAGACAGAAAGCGTCCTTCTTACGATAGACTTCGACTGGACAAGACTTCCGAGAACATCAGCGGCGCCCCCACGTGTCCCTTCACCATCTGAGACCTGGGAAATCTGGTAGAGACACCTCGATGTACCTAGATGATCTCCTCCATCAGCCCATACATTAAGACGAGATATTCACCCTTTCTCAGTGAGGCACTGGCCATGACTTAGAGATCGTGAGTTGAGATTAACTGAGGGCTCGGCGTGCTACAGAGAGAGTATGCCCAGTAAGTTCCAGGCGTCCAGAGTCCGTCTGAGCAAGCGTCTGAGTCTGCATAGTTATACTAGGGTACATACCCTCTTGGAATATAGAATTTCTGAGGTGCAGGCAGGACACTAATAACGATTGAATATAGCAGGAATTAATGCACCCGGATGCACGTGTTCCCAAGGGGAAGTCCAAGGGGGCTAAAGCTAGGCTTAGGAAGTTGAAGATCAGGATATATGCTGCAACACCAAGTAAGTTAGTCCTTTATACGTGCATGCAGGCGAGGTTTCTTGCAATACCAATCATTTGTGAAAAAAATCTGTCCTATAAGCCACTTGTGAGGCTGAGGTACCCATCTCAGAGCTCGGTGTCAACAGAGTTTGCCAGGGTAGGCGACTCACTTGGAGGCAGCCCAGACAAATTTTCACACAAGTCCCAATATGACTCAGTTTTTAGCAAGCCGCTAACCAGACTGAGAGTCGAAGATCAAAATGAATTTTTTATGAGAGAGCCACAAAATTTGATTAACACAAGCCTACCGATGTATCCTGACGCCAAATGACTTCGAACAGGCGATAAATGACATGCCCATGCACTCTGCCCCAGGGCCAGACTCATGGAACTCTAGTGTTCATCAGAACAGCAAGAAGCCCCATCACCCTTTTCCATCCATGGAGAGGGGAGCATGGACCACGGGGGTCCGTCCCTTCAGATAACTAAAAACAACAGACATAGCCCCACTCCACAAAGGGGGCAGTAAAGCAATAGCAAGAACTACAGACCAATAGCACTAACATCCCATATCATAAAAATCTTTGAAAGGGTCCTATGAAGCAAGATCACCACCCATCTAGAAACCCATCATTACACACCCCAGGCAACATGGTTTAGAACATGTCGCTCCTGTCTGTACTCAACTATTGATCACTACGACCAAGGTCCTAAATGCACTAGCAGACAAAAAGTATGTAGATGTAATATATACAGACTTTGCAAAAGCCTTCGACAAGTGTGACGCCATGCGTAATAGCGCACAAAATGGCGTGCTAAAAGGAATAACCAGGAAAAGTCGGTCGATGGATCTTTAATTTCCTTATCACTAACAGAACACAGAGAGTAGTCGTCAACAGAGAAAAGTCCGGGCAGCTACGGTGAAAAGCTCTGTTTATACAAGGCACAGTACTAGCTCCCATCATGTTTTCCTCATCCTCATATCCGACATAGACAAGGAAGTCACCACAGCACAGTTCTTCCTTTGCGGTGACACCCGAATCTGCATGACAGTGTTCTTCCATTGCCAGACACTGCAAGGCTCAGGCGGACATCAACCAAATCTTACAGTGGGCCCCTGGGGCCGGAAAACAACATGAAGTTCAACGACGAGAAATTTTCAATTACTCAGATATGTAAACAAGAAGAAATTAAATCTTCATCAGAAGTACAAAACAAAATCTGGCCACAAAAGAGAGCGAAACACCAAGGACAAAGACCTGGGAGTAATTATGTCGGAGGATCTCTACCTTCAAGGACATAACATTGTATCAATCGCATCTGCTAGAAAAATGACAGGATGGAAAATGAAGAAACCTTCAAAAATAGGGAGGCCAAGCCCATGATGAAACTCTTCAGGTCACTTGTTTCTATCTAGGCCTGGAATAATTGCTGCACTCTAACAGCATCTTTAAGGCAGGTGAATTGGCCGACCTAGAAAATGTTACAGAGTACTTTCACCAACGGCGCCAAAACGGAATAAACAACCTCAATTACTGGGAGCATTGAGGTTTTCTAAACCTGTAATTCCCTGGAACCAGGAGGGAGAGATGCATGATTTATAGACACCTGGAAAATCAAATCTAGAGGGACTAGTACCGAACTTTGCACACGAACATCACTCACTAACGAAAGCAAAAGACTTGGCAGACGATCACCATCCCCCCAATGAAAAGCAGGGGTGTCACTAGCACGTTAAGAGACCATACAATAAATGTCAGGGGCCCAAGACTGTTCAACTGCCTCCCAGCACACATAAGGGGGATTACCAACAGACCCCTGGCAGTCTTCAAGCTGGCACTGGACAAGCACCTAAAGTCAGTTCCTGATCAGCCGGGCTGTGGCTCGTACGTTGGTTTGTGTGCAGCCAGCAGCAACAGCCTGGTTGATCAGGGGCTGATCCACCAGGAGGCCTGGTCACAGACTGGGCCGCGGGGGCGTTGACCCCCGAAACTCTCTCCAGGTAAACTCCAGGTAAGTGGTACCATCATTCTGCCCCATACCATAGTTCAACAAAATTTCCAGACATGTGGCACTGACATTCTTGAACAGCTGGAACTCCAAGATCTCCCAATCCTCAAGGTAGACACCTACGTTCTTCCTGCCTGCGGGTGGAGACGATACCCTAGCAATGTGTCTCATTTAACTTTTGACAGCCGTGAACTCCCATCCTCAGTTTATGTAGCAGGACATCGGTTACAAGTTCGAAAGGTGATCCCTACACTGCAACAGTGTAGAAATTGCTGGCGATTTGGCCATCCAGCGAAATAATGCAGATCTAACGCCATTGCCCATTCTGTTGGTGCCGATGATCCATTCTAATACATCTAGCACTCAAACCTCCTCTTGCCTTAATTTCATGAAGGCACACCCTCTTACTCTCGCCGTTGTCACGTCTACTTAAACGAGCGGGAAATCCGTTACCTCAAAGAGGCAGCCCTTCAGGTCGGCTCCTGCCGTGGTGAAGAGGCTCTTGGTCTGAGGAATTAGACCTTCAGCTTCTTCCTCAGACCGAACCTAATTACAACCCAATTTATCCCCCTCCGCTATCCCAACCTCCCCATCCTCCCCCTTCCATTCCTCCTCCTCCCACCCCTCCTTTTTGCCCTTCCTCTTTTTGGCTTTTGGGATTTCACCCACAGTCATCTAGTTCCTATGTATGGGAAAGGACACAGGGGTCCATCCCATTCTGTTGAGGTTCATGGCGTGGCGTAGTTTGCCGTGAATCTGGATTGCCTGGGATGTCCCGATCCCTCTCTGGTATCCCGAGTAGCTTTGGTTCTTTCGGGCGACGGGTGTATCTCGAAGCCACCTTACGGATTCCGGGGTAGTGGCCGAAGGAGCATGCGTTTGTGGCGGATATCCGGCCGCCCTCTCTTTTGTGAACCAAGGTAGCTCGGCAGATGTGAGGTTGCTATCCCAGATTGCGGGTTCATCTGGCATGAGGGTAGGGTAATGGCACGGTACGATGCTGCATCTGCGCTACTAGCGGTGCTGAGGTCCTCTTGTGCGCGGAGGGAGATTTCCACCCCTTTCATTCCTCCGGGGAACTATTCCTCCCCCTCCCCCTTTTTTTATTCTTTTTTTATTTTTATTTTCTTTTCTTTTTTTTTTCTTAAAAACAAAAAGCAAAGGAGTAGCCTAACCATGGAGAACCCAATCCATGAACCCACTACCCCCGGGCCCCTTCTTGATACCACACCCCATTCTGACCCTGCCTTGTGTTTAAACCACTCTTCGGACACTCCTGATGCCCCTGTACCTCTTGCTGGTGCTGTTTCCTCACCGCTTCGGGTCCCGGGGCTTTGACTGACTCCTTCGATTTGTCTGAACTCCGCTCTCCTTTGACTATGCTTCCGGCTTCTCTCTCTATGGTACGGCAATTTTTGAATCGCCCTCCCATTTCACTCCGGACCAACTCCGGTCCTACTCCTAAACGCCAACGTCAATCTCCTGATGATGCTCCTTCGTTACCTTCCCATTCTACTGGGAAAAGACCGCCCACATCAAAGCACTCCCTCCCCACCTCAGTTCGGACCACACAATGGACTAAATTCTTTACTTTAAGACCGACTTCTTCTTCTGCCTACCTTTCTGACCATAGTATTGGCAAAGCGCTCCTGCGTCATGTTGGTAGAGATATTTCATTTCATGCTCTCAAGAGCAGTACGTGCATCGTCACTGTCCAGAATGCTACCCAAGCTCATGATCTTTCTCTCCCTTTCGAATATCGAATACTACTCTGTCACTATTGAAAAACATCTTTCTCTCAAATTTTTGTAGTGGTATGTCATTCTGCCCCCTACCATAGTCCAAAGAATTTCCAGTCATGTGGCAATGACATTCTTGAACAGCTGGAACTCCAGGATCCCCCCAATCCTCAAAGTAGACACTTATGTCCTTCCTGCCGTGGGCGGAGACGTTACCCCTTTCAATGTGGGTTGTTTAACTTTTTTACAGCTGAGAACTACCGTCCTCTGTATATGTTGCAGGACATCGGTTACAAGTTTGAAAGGTGTTACCTACACCGCAAAAGTGTAGAAATTGCTGGCGTTTTGGTCACCCAGCGAAATATTGCAGATCTATGCCGAATGCCCAGTCTGTGGTGCGGCGACCAATTTTAATACATCTTGCAGTCAACCTCCATCTTGCCTTAATTGTAATGAAGCTCACCCTTGTACTCCCGCCGTTCAGGTCTACTTAATGAACATGAAATCCGTTTTCCTCAAGAGCGAAGTCTCCTTATGTATGCAGTTACTCATCTCGCCTCAAGGAGACTCCCCGTTTTTTTCTTATTCTCGCGTTTCAAAACATCCCCCATTCTGGGGCCCCATTTCTGAGCCTCCTCTGTTGGGTTTCCCCTCCCTTTGCCATCCGGCATCTAATCCTTTTGGTCTTTTCTACCCCCCAAAAAAAAGTTTTTTTTCCCCCTTTTTTGCCCTTTCCAAACCC
>NC_069494.1:5062731-5141315 GCF_026875155.1 Cherax quadricarinatus
TATATATGTCAGGGACTCATCCGTGTCCCTTGTTTCTTTCTTCCCAAAAACTATTAGAGTTAACACCTTTAGATTTTACTTTTAGCATAATGTCCCTTTTTATGCAGCTGGGCCTGGTGGTGTTCTCATCTGTCTGCTTCATCATTTGCATCCAGTGGCCCTCATTGTGTTCTTAGTACAGTAGGGCCCTGCTTTACGGCATTCTGCTAATATGGTAATTTCAAATTATGACCAAAACTCTCTATACAGCTCCTTGTCGGTGCACGCCACCTGGTTTGTTTACATTCTCCGTGAGCACCGCGTCTCTCCTTTGTATTTGGAAACTTTCCAGAATTTCAAGTGTTTTAACTCTTAAAGTGTCCAAATGTAGATTTTTCGTTAGTACCGCTAGCGCTCCTAACGTAGATCAACATTTTATTTTTCCTGCCTCCAAATTTGGCACAAATGGCCTGAGATGCCTTGTCAGTATAGAATGGGTCTTAACACTCGGTGTGTGCAGTATTAAAAAAAATCTGGGACCACTTAGTATCTTGTGGGAGCACCAGTTCAACTGAGCGCCAGCTGAGCAAACAGCATGGCAAACACCAGGGTTCACTGAATGTCATGTCATATTAACACTCCACTTTACAAGGAAAGTGATGTTGACACCGAGTGTAGTGGCTTTGAGATGGATGTGGCCACAAGTGGTTGAGGAAATATCAAAACCTCAATAATTAAACCCATGTACAAACATTTGTGCCATATCCTTTCATTTTTGTTACCACTGGTAGTGTCATCCTACCAGAATGTCCTATAACCTATGCCCTAAGTAAAGAGAAATGATTCTGGAACATGTGCAATACATATTCGGCCAGCTGGCTGGCTGGCTGGCTGGCTTGCTTGCTGACTGACTTACTGACTGACTTTGGCTGTCTCTCTGTCTGTATCTGTATGTCTATCTGTCTATATCTCTGTCCATCTCTCTCTCTCACAGGTACACATAAGTACAGTTATTATAGTGTAAATTACCTAGGATAACCCAAAAATTCCAGGCAGTGCTATACAGTGCTTGTAGATATAAGGCATAATAAGCATGACTGGCAAGTAATACACATTTTCACTGGATCAGGAATCAGATGTGACGACTGTATCATGTGTAATCGCTTACGAACCTCTCTCTGAGACAGAGAGACAAGCAGATGGAGAGAAAAGACACACACAGACAGAAAGACAGATAAGCAGAGCTACACAGATAGACAGACAGATAGATAGACAGACAGACATGTTTGTGTGTAACAGTGAAAACAAATAAAGCCAGGGTTTGCTGGAGCTGTGCATGTTCAAGTGTCACTCCACTGCTGCACTGTCAGCAGTTTAATGACACTCGTCTTAACACCATGCTTCAAGGAGTTTCATATACAGTGGACCCCGCATAACGATGGCATCACATTAGCGATTTTTCCGCATACCGATTACTTTTATCGCAAAAATTTTTTGCCGCGCATACCGATTAAAAAACCCGCTTACCGATTTCGTCCGAGACGCGTCCAATGTGCCCTCAGCCAGCCTCACATGTGCCGGCCGTCCCATTGTTTACCAGCCAGCCTCCGCGGTAACATCCAAGCATACACTCGGAATATTTCGTTATTATTACAGTATTTTCGGTGCTTTTTTCTGGAAAATAAGTGACCATGGGCCCCAAGAAAGCTTCTAGTGCCAACCCTACACCTCAAAGGGTAAGAATTACTATAGAAATGAAGAAAGAGATAATTGATAAGTATGAAAGTGGAGTGCGTATAGCCGACCTAGTCAAGCTGTACAAGAAACCCCCAATCAACCATCGCTACTATTGTGGGCACCAGAAAGACAATCAAGGAAGCTGTTCTTGCCAAAGGTTCAACTGTGTTTTCGAAACAAAGATCGCAAGTGATGGAAGATGTTGAGAGACTCTTATTGGTGTGGATAAATGAAAAACAGCTAGCAGGAGATAGCATCTTCAAGCGATCATATGTGAAAAGGCTAGGAAGTTGCATGAGGATTTAATTAAAAAAATGCCTGCAACTAGTGATGATGTGAGTGAATTTAAGGCCAGCAAAGGTTGGTTTGAGAGATTTAAGAAGCGTTAGTGGCATCCATAGTGTGATAAGGCATGGTGAGGCTGCCAGTTCGGACCACAAAGCGGCTGAAAATATGTGCAGGAATTCAGGAGTACATAGAAACTGAAGGACTGAAACCTGAACAAGTGTTTAATTGTGATTTAAACAGGCCTGTTCTGGAAGAAAATGCCAAGCAGGACCTACATTACTCAGGAGGAAAAGGCACTCCCAGGACATAAGCCTATGATGGACAGGCTTACTTTGTTGATGTGTGCCAATGCTACTGGTGGGTTGCAAAGTGAAGCCTTTATTAGTGTATCACTCTGAAACTCCCAGAGAGTTCAGGCAAAAGAATGTCCTCAAGGATAATTTGTGTGTGCTGTGGAGGGCAAACAGTAAGGCATGGGTCACTAGGAATTTTTCCTATAACTGGTTACACCATGCATTTGCCCCCAATGTGAAAAATTACCTAACTGAAAAGAAATTAGACCTTAAGTGCCTCCTGGTGTTAGACAATGCCCTGGTCATCCTACAGAGTGGCAGAGCGACTTTATGGGGACATGAGCTTCATTAAGGTGAAGTTTTTGCCTCCTAATATCCCCTCCTCTCCTGCAGCCCATGGACCAGCAGGTTATTTCCAACTTCAAGAAACTGTACACAAAAGCTCTGTTTGAAAGGTGCTTTGTAATGACCTCAGAAAACTCAACTGACTCTAAGAGAGTTTTGGAGAGATCACTTTAATATCCTCAATTGTGTAAACCTTATAGGTAAGGCTTGGGAGGAAGTGACTAAGAGGACCTTGAACTCTGCTTGGAAAAAACTGTGGCCAGAATGTGTAGACAAAAGGGATTTTGAAGGGTTTGAGGCTAACCCTGAGAATCCTGTGCCAGTTGAGGAATCCATTGTGGCATTGGGAAAGTCCTTGGGGTTGGAGGTTAGTGGGGAGGATGTGGAAGAGTTGGTGGAGGAGGACAATGAAGAACTAACCACTGATGAGCTGATAGATCAACTTCAAGAGCAAGAGGCCAGACCTGAGGAAACTGGTTCAGAGGAGGGGAGAGAGAAAAATTTAAGAAGTTGCCTACTACAAAGATAAAGGAAATCTGTGCTAAGTGGCTTGAAGTGCAAACCTTCATGGATGAAAATCACCCTCACACAGCTATTGCAAGCCGTGCTGGTGATTATTACACTGACAATGTTGTTTAAACACTTTAGGCAAGTCATAAAGGAACGAGAGGTACAGGCCACTATGGACAGATATCTTGTGCGAAAGAAGTCCCGTGGCTCTGAAGCTGGCCCTAGTGGCATTAAAAAAAGAAGGGAAGTAACCCCAGAAAAGGACTTACTACCTCAAGTCCTAATGGAAGGGGATTCCCCTTCTAAACAGGTAAGAAGATAATGCTCTCCCCTCCTCCCATCCCATCAATCATCACCAGATCTTCAATAAAAGTAAGTGTCATTTAATTGTGCATGCCTTTTTCAGTTTGTGTGTATTAAAATTAACATTTCATGTGGTAAAAAAAATTTTTTTTCATACTTTTGGGCGTCTTGCACGGATTAATTTTATTTCCATTATTTCTTATGGGGAAAATTCATTCGCATAACGATTATTTCGCATAACGATTAACCCTCTTGCACGGATTAAAATTGTTAACCGGGGGTCCACTGTATACTCCAGGATGTCTAAAACATTGCTGAGACCTATAAAT
Organism: Cherax quadricarinatus; assembly: GCF_026875155.1. Taxonomy (NCBI): domain Eukaryota; kingdom Metazoa; phylum Arthropoda; class Malacostraca; order Decapoda; family Parastacidae; genus Cherax; species Cherax quadricarinatus. Next base: position 5,066,516 of record NC_069494.1, read on the forward strand.
ACTTTGTATATATTTCTAGACAATAGTAAATGACCAAGGCAGGTGAAAATGTTCGCCATTATGTGTGTTTGTGACTATTTGAGGACTATTTCAGTACCTATTATTAGTGTCAAAACAAAGATTGGCTATGAAATCACAAGAACTACTATAAATTGTAATTATCATAACATAAAAATTATATAAAATTAAAATTAAAACAAGAAAAAATGTATATCGGCAAAACTTCTGCAAGTGGCAGGACTCGATGTTGCTGTCAGGTGAGCATCCAGCACCATCTTCGCGGGCTAATATCTCGGAAAGTACTGATCCTAATTTTTTTTTATCTTATAACATGTAGAATAATGCCCTCTTGATTTAAAAAAAAAAACTTTTTTTTTTTTTTTCAAAATACAGTAGACCCCCGGTTCACGTCATTAATCTGTTCCTGAGAGCTCATCGTAAAGCAAAATTATTGGAAAGCGAATCAATTTTCCCCATAAGAAATAATGGAAATCAAATTAATCTGTGCAAGACACCCAAAAGTATGAAAAAAAAAATTTTACCACATGAAATATTAAGTTTAATGCAATAGAATAATTACAATAGCAATAATAAAAATAGAATAAACACAATAGAATAATTGACACTTACCTTTAATGAAGATCTGGTGATGATTGATGGGATGATAGGAGGGGAGAGTTTTTAATGTTTAGAAGGGGAATCCCCCTCCATGCCACTAGAACCAGCTTGAGAGTCACTGGACTTCTGTCGCCTAATCACACTATGTATGCCACTACAATTCTTAAATCTTTCAAACCAACCTTTGCTGGCCTTAAATTCACTCACATCACCACTAGTTGCAGGCATTTTTCTAATTAAATCCTCATGCAACTGCCTAGCCTTTTCACAAATGATCGCTTGAGAGATGCTGTCTCCATCTATCTGTTTTTCATTTATCCACACCACTAACAGATGCGGGCACACTGGCTGGTTTGTAAACACTGGCACACACGGGGCAGTTCAGGCCACATGTGGACATGTCTCGTACAATTGTATCGCTACCGGGTTTTTTGTTACGGGAAGGGGGGCAATTTTTGGCGATATAACACTTTGGATACCAATTTATCGTTACGGGTTTTTTACGGGGTTTTGTCCCTTATTACTTTGATAGTAAGGTTCTCCTACATTTCTAGTGGGGTAGCTTTTACTTAAGGGGCCTTATTTTCTAGGGGTAATATTTACATCATGGCGGGATCATCTTGAGTGTCTCTGAAAAACCCTTTTCACCACCCTCTTCACAGGTTTTTTAAACTACTACTAAAAAATATAACGTACCTCAAAGATAGTACAAATAAAAACAATACGCCTCCATTTCAAAAAAAAAAACTCACACCCCATGCCTGGCTCCACAGGGTTTTTGCAAAATTTTTTTCCCTTTCATCTTCCTACAAACTCTGGGCTAACCAGTTTTTTGACCATTTTTAGTCACCCTGGGTATGGGGCCAAAACTTAAAATAAAAACCACCCCTGGAGCACACATGATCCCCCAAAAATGGGGAGAAGGACCCAGAGATCCTGCCAGTTGAAGGTCACCCCACAAGAGAGAGAGTCAGTGAGAGGGGGAGAGAAAAGCCTACCAAAGCTCCTCCCACCAAAACAAAAACTGTTGCCAAGCACAATTCTCCAGTTACCACAATTCTACCACCTCTTAAATTTTATTTTTACAAAAAAAAAATACAACTTTATAAACTATTTTTTTTAAAATTGGTTTTTTAGTGTCTATAGATAACCTATATATTGGAAAAAAGGTTTGACCCAGCGCCTCTCAGTCAAAAGGGTTGACCCCATCCTTCTGACATTTAGAGCAAAGCCCCCATCAATTAAATTTAAAAATAGTATTATTATAGTAACGTTCTTATAAAACATTTGGGTCCAAAAGCCCCATAACAACCCCCCACCTCCAGAACGAAGTCTCAAAAGCAGCCGTGTCCCTCGGGAATACGCTATAAAAGTATTTTGCTTAAGTTAAAGGCGGAAACAAGACTACAAAATGCACTTTTTTTCCTACCCATAACTACCCCTCACTTTACTTTATTTACAACAGATTGCAGAATTTTTTATAAAAGCATTTTAACCATACCCATTACTCAAGGGTGTAACTTTAAAATTTAGTGTTTTTAAAAACAATACCATTACAATGCAAAAATTGCACAAAAAGCCCCCGTGAAACCTCACCAACGGCCTGTGCCCTGCTAGGAAAACCCAAGCAACGTACCCAGGGGGGCATTCCTGATCAGGAGACAGAGAGACCCAAACCCAAGCAGTCAGGTGTCCCCAGGGGGGAAACTTCACAAAACATGTCAAGTTGTCTCCACTTGGTGGCCGAACCAAACAGTGAGACTTCCAGTCAACATCACATCCTTAAAAAGGTCAGGCACTCAAGCCCCATTTTCCGAGGCCCCACCCACACAAAACCCCCAAAACTTAAAGGGGAAAGGCTGACATAGAATAGGGGGGGTCCAGGGACCCAAAGGCAAACTGTGGGGGCCGTTTTGTATATGGGCACACCAAGAAAAACATCACATCCCTTCCTAAACGCTCATGTTCCCGAAGGTTGTAAACCAAACTGCCTCCCCCACATTTACTTAAAACCCCTACCCTCGCACACTTTTGGCTCTGACTTTCACCCCTTCACATCAGAGGGCTGGTAGAGAGTACCAGGCCGCTAAGAGTTCACCCCCACTGCAAAAACAAAAGTCAGCACAAGACAAACCTAGACAAGGTACGCACCAGCTCTACAAAAACATCTAGAGAGAGCATCACAACCACTTTCTCTGAGCCTTTTATAAAAAAAATTTCAAAAAAAAGGCGTAGCAAAAGCCCATTCTAAGGCGATTTTGCAATACACAGGAACGGGATAAAGAGTCCAAACAGAAAAAATGCGAATACCCCCCAAAAAAAAATTTCTTTTCCTGGGTAAAAGTTGACATTTAAATTTTAGAAGGTTGCTCATTTGAATAACAGTTCTGCAACCTCTCGCATGCAACAACAACACCAAAGCACTCTTTGCCCCCAGTTTTGGATACATTAAGTTTACACAGAACCATCACGTTCCTCTCACCCCAAAAATTTTTAAAAAGCACACAAATGAACACAATTTTTGCTTTAAACAACATTAAAATGGTACGGGAACCGACCATGGAAATCACATCTTCCATGTTTTAGCTTCCTTTAAATTTTTTGCATTTTTTAGTGCATAATACAATTTTTTAAACCCTGAAAACCTTAGTTGTTAAATTACTTTGTGGATCAGGTTTATGCCCCAGGGTCCCATCAAATTTGGGAACCAAAAGCATGGGAACCCCACGACTCTCACAAAGGCCCAACAAACGGCGTTGGAAAAAATTTCACTTCCCCTCCTCCCAAATTTTTTCATACAGTTTTTTTTCCCCAAAAAAAATTGTTAAATTTGGCCAGTTTTCCTTAACATTTCCTCATGGAGTTTCTTTTTTTTTTTCCCCTTTAACTGACATCCCAAACTTTTAAAAATTCCCAAGGTGGCGAGCCAACTCCCCCAACTTTTTTTCCTCATTAAACCCAAGCGGGTTTTTTCCCAAAACTTTTACACACTTTTTTTTCTTAAATACGCTTTTGGTATTCAACAGATTATTGTTTTGCACCCCTTTTACTTTCCTTTAAAAAATTGGTCCTTAAATTTTTGACAAAACTTCAAAACCCTTTTAAAAACCATTTCTGTGTACACTATACTCTTTCCCTTTTCCTGCTCAGGGGGGGGGGTTTTATATCAAACCCCCCGGGGAATTTCCCCCACAACAGTTCAGCTCACAGCAACTTGCCATACAGTTTTTCACATGAATTGGCTCCAGTATCAGCATTTCCCTCTCCGCCTCCAGAAATCAGTCCACTTAAATGGTCCCACATCATCATCCGGGGGCGGGAGAGCAGTTCCGGGGTCCCAAACCCCTCAACGACCAAACATATCTGAAACGAGAAAAAACCCGGGGGGGGAGCATCACCATCCTCCCCAAGGCCAATAGCTCAAGATTCCAAGTGTTTTTCCCCCCACTCAGAAAAATACAAAAAAGGGGGTCCTCTACCCCAGTTGTTAGTATTGTCTATACCTAGGTTGCATCATTGTTTAAAGGTTTTGATGTAATTTTCTCTTTTTTTTTCCCCTTGAGTTTGGAAGTGATACACAGTTGAACCTGGGCCTTTTTTAAGCCCTTAAAAAACTTTTTCAAAAAAAGACTTTGAGGTAAAGTTAATCCTTATCTGTTTGTGCTGCTTGAAAAAAACCCAACATAAAAAAAAACCATCAAAACCCTTAAGATACATGACAGTTATCTTACAGAGGGACTGCTTCCAGGTACCTGGTAGGGGAGCAAATTATTTTTTAGTAAATAATTTATTTCCCATTCTGGTCCTTGGGAGTGGGCCAACGACATCCCACCACCAGCTTGCGAAGGTTTACCTGGTCTGAAATGGCGAAGGGGAACAGGTTTAATACTTCGACTATTTCCCCATAATTTGAAAGGGATAAGGCTCAAAATGCTCTCTACAGTCCCCACAGCGAACCAGAAAAATGCCTGAAACCTTGGACACACCACCGGGGGCAAAGCCCTTGCTCCTTCCATATACTGCAAACAGAGGTGAATTTTTTAAAAGAGTTTCCTCCCCGAAATGAAAAAACTTTTTTAACTGTAAAATCCTTTCCCAGCAACACGACATTTTTTTCCCGCACAGAAATTAAATTTCACCCAGCAGGTGCACCTCTCTCACACTATTTAACTGATCCATTTCCAATCCCTGCCAGCTCTGCTGGAACATCCTTTTCTTTCATTTTACGCAGTTCAACATCAAAAGAGAGTTCCAAAATTTCCCTCACCCTCCTCATAAAATAACGAAGAGTTGGTAGCATCAGGGAGAAGGGCTGGCAGGGTTTTTTTACCATTCCTCCCAAAATTTGGGGGTTTTTTTTTTCCCCCAACCCAGTTGTTCCTCACTGTCTAAAAGACCCAAAACATTATTTCCCCAAAAGAGGGCGACCCTTTGAAGGAATTTCATCAGGTACCTACAGGGAATACCAACTTTGGGATGCAGATTCTACCCATAATTTGGTACAGGTGTCCTTAGGTTTTAACCCTTAATACCCTTCAACAATATAAACTACCCCAGTAAGGTACCTTTGACACTGGTACACTCCACACGTAGCAAAGATAGGCACTCCACTTCAAAGGGCAATATGTTCTCAACTCGCCTACATTCTTTTTTCAAAACCCCGTGGACCACAGAAAAAATAAAAACATCCGGGGTCTAGATTTCCAAAAGGGTTTCCCCCTCACCTTTCCCCTTTAAGACCTAATGCGGCAAATGGGTGTATCTCTGCAGTTTTGAGCCTCTGGGGGGGTTTTCCCCCCTTTTCCTGATTCGCCGCCTTGACCAACAAAACTTTTTTTGTGTGTCCTTTTTTTACAGTAGTAAAAGGGATAACCTTTAAGGGATTTTTTTCCATTGGAGGACTGGTACTGTTTTTCGAGGGCCCAAAAAAATTTTATGATTGTCTGGTAAACTTTGAACTCCAGGACTTACCTTTTTCCCTTTTATTTTAGAGGGCACCTCACCTTCATTTGTCCCAAAACTTGTCCCACTTACCTTTAGACCAAAACTTGGGAAAAAGGTTTTTATAGTGGGGAAATTTTCAGAACAGCAAGACGTTTTTTTCTTACCAATTCCCCCGGGGCCAGGAATCGGTCAAAACCAGACCATGCTCTGAAAAATTATCTGGGTTTTTGTCCTCCAAATATTCTCTGAGGGCAAAGGGATGATTGTACAATTCCTCATGAAACCCTTAGATCTACAATTTTTTATAGTCTTAATAACCCTTTAGAACAAACCCCCTTTTTTTAAAAAGAACAGTTTTTTCTTCCCAAACTCAGTTAAGGTCGCCCATCCTGAATTTTTGATTCCTGAACTTTTTTCTATTTCCCCCGGGATCATTTTGGGATGCAAGCAAACTTCCCTTTAATCTTACAAAACGAAAAATCTTGCCCCTCCAATCTCTACTCTCTGGAATCCTTTACCCACAAGTTTTTGTGCAACTAGGGGACCCATTTTTTTTGGGCCACCTTGCTCCAAAGCATCTTTCTCAAAAAAAGAAAAATATCTATCTGGGTCACTCTCTGTAAACTTAGGGGCAAAAATTTTCACTTTAGTTATTTAAAGTACTGCTCAGGCCTTGTTCAGAACCTCCTAACTTTGACGTTCTTCCTCCTTTCTTTTATTAATTTCATTTCACCTCAGACTGCTAATTTAAAATCCCCCCATTCTCTCCATTTTTCCCTATCCCCTGGAGTAAGGGGGACCCTCATGTTCACTGTTCCAGGATGTTTACTGATGAATTATTACCTTTTTCCCTGAAGCCTAAAAAAATCTGAAACTCATCTTCGACATAGTTTTAACTTTAAACACTTGCTTCCCCCTTACAGTATCAGGGAAAATTTTTTTCCCCAGGCACATAAAATAACACAAAATTTAAGTAACTATCACATAGCACTTACCAAACCACAAACAAAAAATTTTTACTCAACCTTTCCCTACCCAAAAACAACCTGTAAACTAATAATGAAAACAACAAATTCCACGACACCACCTTGGTAAATCTCTACCAGAAACATGCAACTGTTATTCCCCCCCACCACAAATAGTTCAAAGAATGTTTTGATTATTTTAGCAGCAAAAAAACCCCCCGTCAAGCTCCCTGTTACTTTGGGTTTTTCCCCTTATTACTTTGATAGTAAAGGGCCACTACATGTTCTAGTGGGGGGGTAGCTTTACTTAATGGCCCCTTTTTTTCAGGGTAATACTTTCATCATGCTGATCATCTTGATGTCCTGATACCCTTTTTCACCAGCCCTCTTCACGTTATGTAAACACTACTAAAAATATAACGATCCTCAATAGAAATTACAGAAATCAATCACAAAACCTCCTTTTTCAAAACAAAATCACACACCCATGCCTGTGCTCCCCATGGTGTGTTTCAACAAAACCTGTCCTTCACTCTTCTAATAACCTGGCTAACCAGGGTTTTTACACACTTTAAATCACCCCGGGGGATGGTGGCCAAAACTTTAAAAAATTTTAAAAAATCCCCCTGGAGCACACATGATCCCCAAAAGATAGGGGAAAGGGCCCAAGATCCTGCCAGGTTGAAGTCACCACAAGAGAGAGTCATGAAGGGGGGGAGAGAGAAGCCTACCTAAGCTCCTCCCACCAAACAAAAGACTGTTTCCAAACACAATTCTCCAGTTACCACAATTCTAAAAACCCCTTAATTTTAAATTTACAAAAAGAAATACAACTTTATAAAATACTTATTTAAATTTTGGGTTTAGGTCAAGTATAACCTATTTATTGAGAAAATAGGGTTTTCCCACTGCCTCTCTCTAATTGATCAGTCCTTCTGACATTTAGAGCAAACCCACAATTTAAAATAATTTAGGGATTATTAAACTGTTACTTATAAAACATGTTTGGGGGCCTAAACCCCATAACACTGGTGACTTCCCCGAACCGGGTTTTCCCCTGTCCTACCATCCAACTTACACCTGCTCACTACCCACCCAATCGACCCACGACCTTTTTTTTTTGCCAAATTTCTGGGAAATAACAACTATTTTTATTTTACACAGGGTTTTTTCTAAACCTTCAGTATAAAATACAGTACTAACAAATAAAAATAAAGTAAACATAAATACCCAAAAAAAAACAATAAAATAAATTATTACAAGAGTTTGATATTGATAATTTATATAAAGTTCGACACTCCATTTGACTTACGACGGGGTTTCCGGAAAACCAAACTCGTCGTAAGTCGGATAGTAGGTTATTGGGGCGCTGGGCAAGTGAATGTAGATCTATGTTTTGGACCCGTTTAAAAAGGGGTAAAATTTTTTCATATTTTAATATACTCAAAAAATTTTCTTATGGTACCTTACCCAAGTAAAATTACACACTGTGCGTGTGCATGTACCATTAAAATCCTTGATGGTTTTTTATCTTGAAGATGCCCTATTAATAAAGATAAATAATAACACACAATAATAAAGAGATTAAATGTTTTAAAAAAATTTCATACATGGAACCTCGGCTTTTTGAATCTAATCCCTTCTCTGGATTGTTCATATTCTGATTTTTTTCGATGTAGGGGGCAATTTTCCTCATTTAAAAACCCTTTTTGGGGCCATAGGGGCCCAAAATTTCAAAGTGCGCACCGGGGGCCAAAATTTTTCAAAAAATAAAATTTTTTTATTTTTTTTATAAATGCTAGAGAATCTTTTTCTGAAGGGAATAAAACAAAAAGTACGAAATTTGATGGAAAAATTGAACGAAATTATGCTCTCGCAAATTTTGATGTGTCAGCGATATTTATGCATCGGCGATTTTGCCGACTTTGACTTCCATTTTAGGCCAATTACATTATTCCAGTCGACCAAATTCTTAGCTATTTCACTAGTATTAATTCTATTCTATCATTTGAGCACAAGAAATCGCCAAGTCAACTGTTTCAACTACAAAATAAAGTGATCGGAAATTAGTAATTTGTCCAATTTAATGCAAAGTTCAAAATATTCTAATTTCAAACTAAGGTCCAAAATAAACAATGCAGACATTCTTGGCACTAAACTTACATTTCCTCTGTTCATTAGTTACATTTTCAAATTTTTCAATGAATTCCATTTATATTTTTTATTCACATAATGAATTTTTATTCAAACCAAAAAATAGAAGATTTACTGTCATGTAATACTGTAATAATTGTATAAATAATATCACCACATTTGTGAACGTATATTAGACCCACCAGCTCAAATTCAAATTCAAATTCAAAGTTTATTCTCTATAAGGATTACAATGCTGAGTTTACAGAATTTGGTTATTGTGTGGTTTACATGTAGTGAAATAATAATTACAGAGTGTACCACTAGAACACCTAGCATAGCTAGGCATTTCGGGCAGACTTAAATTAAATCTTAAGTTTAAAATATTACAAAATTATGACGTAAGTTGGTATTATGGCTAAGTGACTAAATACTAAAGGAATGTAAAGAGGAGCTTAGCACACCTTTGGCTAATCTTTTCAACATATCACTACAAACTGGCATGGTGCCAGATAAGTGGAAAATGGCAAATGTGATACCTATTTTCAAAACAGGTGAGAGGTCCTTAGCTTCAAACTATAGACCAATAAGCCTAACCTCCATAGTGGGAAAATTTATGGAATCAATAATTGCAGAGGCAGTTCGTAGCCATCTTGAAAAGCATAAATTAATCAACGAATCTCAGCATGGTTTTACAAAGGGGCGTTCCTGCCTTACGAATTTATTAACTTTTTTCACTAAGGTATTTGAGGAGGTAGATCATGGTAATGAATATGATATTGTGTATATGGACTTCAGTAAGGCTTTTGACAGGGTCCCACATCAGAGACTATTGAGGAAAATTAAAGCACATGGAATAGGAGGAGAAATTTTTTCCTGGATAGAGGCATGGTTGACAAATAGGCAGCAGAGAGTTTGCATAAATGGGGAGAAATCAGAGTGGGGAAGCGTCACGAGCGGTGTTCCACAGGGGTCAGTGTTGGGCCCCCTGCTGTTCACAATCTACATAAACGACATAGATGAGGGCATAAAGAGCGACATCGGCAAGTTTGCAGATGACACCAAAATAGGCCGTCGAATTCATTCTGACGAGGACATTCGAGCACTCCAGGAAGATTTGAATAGACTGATGCAGTGGTCGGAGAAGTGGCAGATGCAGTTTAATATAGACAAATGCAAAGTTCTAAATGTTGGACAGGACAATAACCATGCCACATATAAACTAAATAATGTAGATCTTAATATTACGGATTGCGAAAAAGATTTAGGAGTTCTGGTTAGCAGTAATCTGAAACCAAGACAACAGTGCATAAGTGTTCGCAATAAAGCTAATAGAATCCTTGGCTTCATATCAAGAAGCATAAATAATAGGAGTCCTCAGGTTGTTCTTCAACTCTATACATCCTTGGTTAGGCCTCATTTAGATTATGCTCACAGTTTTGGTCACCGTATTACAGAATGGATATAAATTCTCTGGAAAATGTACAAAGGAGGATGACAAAGATGATCCCATGTATCAGAAACCTTCCCTATGAGGATAGACTAAGGGCCCTGAAACTGCACTCTCTAGAAAGACGTAGAATTAGGGGGGATATGATTGAGGTGTATAAATGGAAGACAGGAATAAATAAAGGGGATGTAAATAGTGTGCTGAAAATATCTAGCCTAGACAGGACTCGCAGCAATGGTTTTAAGTTGGAAAAATTCAGATTCAGGAAGGATATAGGAAAGTACTGGTTTGGTAATAGAGTTGTGGATGAGTGGAACAAACCCAAGTACCGTTATAGAGGCCAGAACGTTGTGTAGCTTTAAAAATAGGTTGGATAAATACATGAGTAGATGTGGGTGGGTGTGAGTTAGACCTGATAGCTTGTGCTAACAGGTCGGTTGCCGTGTTCCTCCCTTAAGTCAATGTGACCTGACCTGACTAGGTTGGGTGCATTGGCTTAAGCCGGTAGGAGACTTGGACCTGCCTCGCATGGGCCAGTAGGCCTTCTGCAGTGTTCCTTTCGTTTCTTATGTTCTTATGTTCTTATGTGAATGCTTTTGTTTTGGGACTATACATAGTTTCAGTATTGGGGTATCACAGGCCAACTTATGACAAATTAAGATTCATTATTTTGAGATTGAGATTGATATTTCTGTTTATGGTCAAATGGGTGAGTGAGTGTAAGTGTTAACCAACCAGGTGGTATTTGTGTAATTAGTTGACAGGGGTATCAGGGAGATAAGATGTTTTCTGATGGTAAATTTTGAAGGTGATGAATGTGTCTGCAGTTTTAGAATTTTCAGGTAGGGTGTTCCAGATTTTAGGGCCTTTGACATACATTGAATTTTGTAAAGGTTTAGTCGGACACGGGGAATGTCCATAGAGATGTTTGTGTCTGGTGTTGTGCCTGTGGGTTCTGTCGCAACTATCAAGAAAGCGTTTTAGGTCAAGGTTAATATTGGAATTTAAGGTCCTGTAGATGTAGATTGCACAGTAGTAAGTGTGGATGTATGAAAAGGGGAGTAAGTTTAGATCTATGAAGAGTGGGGGGGTGTGTTGCCAGGGATGGGATTTAGTGTTTATTCTTACTGCGGCTTTTTGTTGGGTTATTATTGGCTTTAGGTGTGTTTGCTGCAGTTGAACCCAAGCACAGATAGCATAGGTGAGGTATGGATATATAAGTGAATGGTATAGTGTGAGAAGGAGTTTGCGGCACGTAGTATCGTGTCTTGGAGAGGAATCCCAACCGTTTTGATACTTTTTTTGGGTTTTGTGTTGGGGTATGGGTGCTGAAGTTCAGGTTGTTGTCGAGGTATAGGCCTAGGAATTTGCCCTCATTATGCCTGGCAATTAGAGTGTTGTCGATCTTAATGTTAATTTGCGCATCTCCTGCTCTGCTACCAAACATAATGTAGTAGGTTTTGTCAGTGTTAAGCGTAAGTTTATTGGCTGTCATCCAAGTCGATATTTTGATCAGCTCCTCGTTAACAATGGTGTTGAGGGTGGCAAGATTAGGGTGAGAGATGACATAAGTCGTGTCGTCAGCAAAGAGAATGGGGTTCAGGCGTTGAGGTATGTTTGGAAGATCATTGATGTATATGAGGAAGAGCAGGGGACCAAGGACACTTCCCTGCAGAACTCCAGTATCAAGTGGCTGTGTTGTTGATGCTGTGTCTTTAACCCTTTCAGGGTCCGTCCCGTAGATCTACGGCTTTATGTTCAGGGTCCAAACCGTAGATCTACGCCATGAGCTCAGCTCACTCTGATAAACTGTGAGTGGTACATTTGGGCCTAGATATGAGAGAATACATCTATGTGGTATGTGTGCACCACATAAAACAGATCCTGCAGCACACTGTATAATGAGAGAAAAAAAATGAAATCATGATTTTTCGATTAAAACAGCAACTTTGCAGTGTTTTTTCGTATGTTTTTTATAGTTGTATTTGCGATTTCTTGGTCTCATTTGATAGAATGGAAGACATATTACAGAAATAGAGATGATTTTGATTGGTTTTAGCACTGGAAATGGCTTGAAACTGAGCTCAAAGTAGCGGAAATGTTAAATTTTTGCCGATATTCAAGAGTAAACAAACGACCTCACACGTCTAATACACGTCAGCTGGTGGGTCTAATATACATTCACAAATATGGTGATGATATTTATACAGTTATTACAGTATTGCATAACAGTAAATCTTCTATTTTTTGGTGTGAATAAAAATTCATTATGTGAATAAAAAATCAAATGGAATTTATTTGTAAAGCCTCAAAACATAACTAATGAACAGAGGAAATGTTAGTTTAGTGCCAGGAATACCTACATTGTTTATTCTGGACCCTATTTTGAAATTGGAATATTTTGAACTTTGTGTTTAAATTGGCCAAATTAACAATTTCCGATCACTTTATTTTGTAGTTGAAACAGTTGACTTGGCGATTTCTTGTGCTCAATCGATAGAATAGAAGTATACTAGTGAAATAGCTAAGAATTTGGTTGATTGGAATAATGTAATTGGCCTAAAATGGGAGTCAAAGTCGGCAAAATCGCCGATTCGTAAATATCGCTGACACATCAAAATTCGCGAGAGCATAATTTCGTCAATTTTCCACCAAATTTCGTACTTTTTGTTTTATTACCTTCACAAAAATATTCTCTACGATTTCATAAGAAAAAATAACAAGTTTTTTTTTTGAAAATTCTTGGACACTGGTGCGCGTGACTCCAGATTTGGGCCTTGGACCCTGAAAGGGTTAATGGTGACATACTGATACCTATTAGTAAGGTAAGATTCGAAATATGCAAGCGCATGTATTAGATGTGTATTAGATGTTTACTCTTGAACAATGGCAAAAATTGAACATTTCTGCTTCTTTGAGCTCAGTTTCAAGTGATTTCCATTACTAAAACCAATCAAAATCATCTCTATTTCTGTAATATATCTTTCATTCTATCAAATGAGATAAAGAAATCGCAAATACAACTATAAAAAACATACGAAAAAACATTGCAAAGTCGCTGTTTTAATTGAAAATTATGGTCTCATTTTTTTCTCTCATTATGCACTGTATGTTGCAGGATTTGTTTTATGTGACACATACATACCACATAGATGTATTCTCTCATACCTAGGCCCAAATTTACTGCTCACAGCTTATCAGAGTGAGCTGAGCTCATGGCGTAGATCTACGGTTTGGACCCTCAGTGTATAGCCATAGATCTACGGCACAGACCCTGAAAGGATTAACCCTTTGACTGTTTCGGTCGTATATATACGTCTTACGAGCCACCGTGTTTGACGTATATATACTCATAAATTTTAGCGGCTTCAAATCAAGCAGGAGAAAGCTGGTAGGCCCACATGTGAGAGAATGGGTCTGTGTGGTCAGTGTGCACCATATAAAAAAAATCCTGCAGCAAGCAGTGCATAATGAGAGAAAAAAAACTGACCATTTTTTTTAATTAAAATGCCGACTTTGTGGTCTATTTTCGTATAGTATTTATGGTTGTATTCTCGTTTTCTTGGTCTCATTTGATAGAATGGGAAACATATTATAGAAATAGAGGTGATTTTGATTGGTTTTACTATGAAAAGAACCTTGAAATGGAGCTCAAAGTAGGGGAAATGTTTGATTTTTGCCAATGTTCAAAAGTAAACAAATGATGTCATTGTCCAATAAATGTCCAACTAGACATTCTAATATGCAGTCATGAATGGGTTGACATTATTTATACAATTATTACAATATTGCAGTGATCTGCATAACAGTAAATCTTCTATTTTTTGTGTGAATAAAATTTCAAAATAGAAAGCAAGAGTAATATCAGAGGAGCCTGAAACGTGACTGATGAACAAAGAAAATGTTATTTTAGAGCCAGGAATGTCTGCATTGTTCATTCTGTACCCTATTTTGAAATTGGCATATTTTTTAATTTGTGTGAAATTGGCCACATTGCAAATTTCTGACCACTTTATTGGGTAGTTGAAATCAGTAAATGGGCGGTTTCTTGTACTCAATCGATAGAACAAATGAAGTTCTAAAGAAATAGTTATGAGGTTGGTCGACTGGAACAACGGAATTAGCCGAAAATAGGGCTCAAAGTGGGGGGAATCGCCGATTCATTAATATCGCTGAGGTCGCTAACTTCGCGAGAACGTAATTCCGTAAGTTTTCCATCAAATTTCATACTTTTGGTGTCATTACCATTGGAAAAGATTATTTCATAAGGAAAAATTATTTTTTTTTTAAATTTTTGCAACACCAGGAGACACCTCAGAATTTGGGGTTGCGACAGTCAAGGGGTTAAATTAACTGAAATGCAATTAATTCATTCCAGCTGAATTCCTGCTCTCAGGAGGCATGACAGAATAACCCTAATATCAACTCTGTGGCTTACATATCTATCACAATTCATCTAATATGACATAATAAACAATAAAAATAATATAGAAACCTGATATATACTCTAGAATGAATAAAATAGTATGTCATTATGTGACAAGTGAAGGCAGCCATAATTGCTCCCGCATTGTTGTGGTATTCACTGCCAAATAGTGATGGCCTTTCGAAGCTATTTATTATTATTATTATTATTATTATTATAATATATTATTATACGGTGGACTCTTGGCTAATGCCTTTAATCCGTTCCAGAGAGCTAGCCTTTAAACGATTTAGCCTTTAACCGAATTAATTTTCCCCATAAGAAATAATGGAAAGCCAATTAGTCCGTTCCAGACACCCAAAAATATTTAACAAAATAATTTTTTACATGAAATATACATTTCCCTACACAGAAAACAATGATACATGAAGAATAAAAAAATAATAACATCACACTTACCTTTACTGTGGACTTGATGAGTGATGAGACAGGAGGAGGACAGAGGATGAAGGTGTTCTATTGTTTGGAAGGGGAATCCCCTTCCGTAAAGACTTCAGGTAACAAGTCCTTTTCTGGCTTGTGTCCTGGGAGTGCCTTTTCCTCCTGAGTAATGTAGGTCCTGTTTGGCATTTTCTTCCTAAACAGGCCTGTTTTGTCACAATTGAACACTTGTTGGGGTTTTAATTTTTCAGCCTCTATGTACCCCTTAAAGTTTTCACATATTTTTCAGCCCCTTTTTTGTCAGAACAGGCAGCCTCACCATGCCTTATCATACCATACCACCATCACAACCACTACCACCCTCTACCACCACCACCAGTACATCCCTCTATCACCACCACTACAACCCTCTACCACCATCACAACCACTGCCACCCTCTACCACCACCACTTTCATTTTTTCTACAAACTTTTTCTTAAATTATGCGTGTTTCTCATATTCTTTACTGTAGGGCTGGCACTAGAAGCATTCTTGGGGCCCATGGTGGCTTATTTAGCAGTTACAAGAACCAAAAACAATGGAATACAAAATATATTGCATGTACGCACAGAATCGTCCTTACTGACTTTGTAAACAATGGCACACTGGCTGGTACATGGAATGAGTGGCTGGGCCCACTCAGGGCGACGTGCTGACACGTTCGGGACAAAAGCTCTTAACTGAGTTTTTTGGTGTTAGCCGAGCCAATTTTTTTACACCAGAGTGAGGTATTAGCCGAATTTGGCGTTAGCCGAGGGTCCATTGTATTATTGTATGTATTATTATATTATTATAATATTATTATTATTATTGTATTATATTATTATACGTATTATCATTATTATTATTATTATAATGGAGAAGTGCTTGTGGGGGGGAGGGGATGGAAGGTATTCAGGCTTAATTTAGGGAACTAAATTATTATAACAATATTATTATTATTTTTATTATTAAAATACAATGTAATAGAAATAATAATAATAATAATAATAATAATAATAATAATAATAATAATAACAGTAAGGAGAAACTTCAAAAGGCTGCCAGTAGTTGGCACCACCATCAGCAAAACATTTATAACCACTACCACTTTTCATCTGTCTAGACTTAATTAAGTAGTCTATAAGTATTCGGTTAAGTCTGCACAAAATACCTTGGCATGATGGTGAATTTCTTTGAACCAATCATATTATGATATGTAAACACACACTGTAACCTTTGCAAGGAAATAAATATTTTATTTATTATTTTTATTTAAGGAACCCCCCTTGAGGGGGAAGTACGCATCCTGAAATTTCGTTTATATCCAGAAGCAAAAAGTTGACTAAACGACGGTTCGTATTCTGAAAAGTTTGCAGGGTGGGGCTTTCGTAAGCTGGGGTTCCATTGTATAGACATTTTGCTTAATCAATCTATGATTTTTATTAGAATTATATAATAAACATGCTACATAACATATACGTAGACATGTTAAATATACCCACAGTAGAATAAATTAACATTGAGATGTTTATCTAGACGGCTTGTGGGAGTGAACTAAAAACCATATGCGTCTGGCTGGATTGTTTACATAACTCGCGCTTTCCTCTCTCATGTATCTCTCTCATGTACTCTCTCTCATGTACTCTCTCTCATGTACTCTCTCTCATGTACTCTCTCTCATGTACTCTCTCTCATGTACTCTCTCTCATGTACTCTCTCTCATGTACTCTCTCTCATGTACTCTCTCTCATGTACTCTCTCTCATGTACTCTCTCTCATGTACTCTCTCTCATGTACTCTCTCTCATGTACTCTTCTCATGTACTCTCTCTCATGTACTCTCTCTCATGTACTCTCATGTACTCTCTCTCATGTACTCTCTCTCATGTACTCTCTCTCATGTACTCTCTCTCATGTACTCTCTCTCATGTACTCTCTCTCATGTACTCTCTCCATGTACTCTCTCTCATGTACTCTCTCTCATGTACTCTCTCTCATGTACTCTCTCTCATGTACTCTCTCTCATGTACTCTCTCTCATGTACTCTCTCTCATGTACTCTCTCTCATGTACTCTCTCTATGTCACTCTCTCTCTCTCTCATGTACTCTCTCTCTCTCTCTCTCTCTCTCTCTCATGTACTCTCTCTCTCTCTCTCTCTCTCTCTCTCTCATGTACTCTCTCTCTCTCTCTCTTTCTCTCTCTCTCTCGTTCGTTTATTCATTTAATCTCGTTTACTCACCTCTTGCCCTACATTAAGACTGCAAATACAGTGGACCCTCACCTAACGATATTAATTGGTACCTGAGAACGAATATCGTTAGGCGAGTTTTTTAGCGTTAGCCGAGGCAAAATGTTAGCGTTAAAATGTATCGTTAGGCGAATTTAACGTTATGCGATGCGTTCGTTAGACGAGGGTCCACTGTATTTTAAAGTAAGTAATGAGTGTACTGTATATACATTTTATCACTCAAGGGCACTTTAACCCTTTCAGGGTCCACAGGCCCTCTCAGAGACTTGTTCTCAGGGTCTGCCAAATTTCAAAAAAAAAAAAAAAATTTTTTCTTATGAAAAGATAGTTTTTTTTTTTCTAAACATTATAGGCTAAACAAAAAATTTTTCATCAATACTTACTGAGATATGGGGGGCGTGAAATTTACACAAAATGCCGATATATGGTATCATTGCCGACTGCCGTCACCCGGTATTATTTGTTTTTGTTTTTTTATGTACTATTTTCTATTATTTTTTATTTTTTTTTTTCCAAGTAACTTTTATGGCCTGTGAGACCAATATTAGCACTATTTTATAGTTTTTTCTCTTTATTTACTACACAATAACTCCACAAACACTGTTGTCCTTATATTGTTTTTAAATTTTCGTTTACACACACAAACGATATAAAAAGTTGTTTATTACTATTTTTCTATATTTTTTATACACATATACAGTCACAGGGAATGTTTCTAGAAAGTTCTGCAGCCTGTGGAACTCTTTGAAACATGGTGTCATGCACAGTGGTGTTTTACACTCCTCACACATAAAAAAGAGTGTCTCTGCGTTGTTGTGGGCATTTTTTTTGTATGTGCACGACGTAACACCTTTCTGAGCCTTTTTCTTGAAAGCAGTAGCAGGCAGTTTTAAACCCGGAAGTGATCACCATGCTTCAGACGAGAAGGTAGTTGTTGATAATTTAGTGGGCGGTCTATGCAGGTGTTGTTCCTTGGTACTTGAATACTATTTGTCTGATGATTTGACAAACAAAATTCGGCATATTATGGTCTGTTTCTTGGTCCTCATCTTATACATATTTAAGCATTGAGATGGAAATGTCCAGAAAGATAGAAAAAAAGAGTTTTATGTACCACTTATAACTCTTGCGAACAAAAATCAGCAAACCCAATCTACATGTCACATTTGTCCACTAGCGCATATTAAGGGTGTAATCGATCACAGCTCAGGTTTTAGAATGGGTTCATTGCTCTCTCTATGCTGCCTGCCCCGTGTCTGCCTTTCATTAGGGTGAACTGATGACATCAGTGTGACATCTCGTTTGTCATGCCACCAAAATGCCATGATGTCATTTGGGAGCAAACGCCCGCACCTCACCTCTATGAGTGCCAGTGTCAAACCTGGGCATATGTTTTTTCGATTTGCACGCACCGTGCCACACACATCTGTCATTTTTCACTCGCAAAAATCATTGAGTGAGGGGGGCTTGTTGTACCAGTTATCGTATATAATATATGCCCCTTATCAGGGATGGTTCCGTGTACACAGTAAATCCAATACAAGACCACTGTAACAATCACAAAGCACAAACAACTTTATACCAAAGCGTTTCCTCTTCCTTGGTATGTACTGCTTGAAAGAGAGTCTTCCTTTGAATAGAATTGAAGACTCATCAATTACAAGCTTCTTGAAGGGATAAAAATACATATTGAATTTCTCTTTCAGATGCACAAACACATTCCTAATCTTATATAACCTGTCGTTTCTGTCAGGCCTGGTTTTGTCTGAGAAGTGAAGCATACGTAATAGTAGCACAAATCGATTCACTCCCATTATATCACTGAAACCTGGGGTTGCAATCAGGTGGTCTGTTGATCAGTATGATTTCACTTTGTGCTTATACACATGTGGCATAAGCATTATTGTGGCAAAGAAAAGATACATCTCAGCCACCTGTGTAGCCATAAGCTTGGTGAAAGTATTGTGTTTGCGATGGTGTACTTGTAGTATCTGTTGCTTTCCCTGACAATAATTTCCATCAGGGGTTCGTCAAAGAATAACTCGAAACATTCCAGTTCAGTGGCATTGTTCCCTAGTGTACAACATGGCCATATTCCACTTTGGCTTTCATCAAACTGGTGGGGATTTGGAACAAAATTGACAGCTTCCTGCCAATCCCAGTGCAGTCTGCTGGTGGGTACTGGACAATGACAGGTGGTTGTGGAGGGTGGTGTGGTGGGTGGGTGGGCTTTGTTGTAGATCAGCTGAGGCAGCGGCGTGGGTGGCAGCATGGCCCACTGCTGGTGCCTCACAGCCGGCACCACCACTACCACCACTATGCACATTTTCCATCCCAATTGCAACACTATCATCGTCATTTTCACTGTCTGTTCCTGTTGTACAGCCACGGGATGTACTCCTAGATGTACTCCTTCCCCTTGGAATAGCATATGGCACCCTACCAGAGGCATATATCGTTGTATATACTGACGCTTCACTGGAGAATATTCCCACTTCACTTTCACTATTGGAACTGGTTTCAAGAGCTTGTAGTTCATAATCACTATCACTATCATCTCCAATGCTCACATCTGAGTCCGGGATTTGGAAATATAGGGGTTTCCTCTTTGATTCTGGTACAACTGAACGTGAACAAGACGGCCCAGCAGCAGAGGTGGAAGGCTGAGGGTCGTCTGGGTTTTCCTCACCATTACCGATATTATGGTCATTAGTTTCAGTCAAAACCTCACCAAAACCTTGAAACTCATCTTCACTGGGACTTCCATCTGTATTAAAACTGTCATGGGGAACAAAAGTGTCCCAAGGAGTGAGGAGCTTCTTACCGCGAGGCATGGTGAAAAGGTCTACTAACATGGCATTCCCACAATGCGCCACTGGGTCCCAGATTTTTTTTCTACCACGCACACCAACCACACACACGCATTCTCTCAACACCTAGGCCTACCAGCTTTTCCGCGAGATTTGAAGGCGCTAGAATTTATGCGTACTAGTACGTCATGGACATTCGCGCATAAGCCGTACTAGTACGTCGGAAACCCTGAAAGGGTTAAATGCTTAGTATATAATGTGTAGGTGGGGTGGCCAGATGGGGTTATAATACTACCAAACTATTCGATACCTACCTACCCTACTACAGGTCTCCCACCACATTTGCGAGGGTTAGGGAATCAAAAACCTCGCATATGTTGAAAAATCGCGAGTGTTTGGTGCCCAAATACAGTGGACCCCCGGTTAACGAACTTTTTTCATTCCAGTAGTATGTTCAGGTGCCAGTACTGACCAAATTTTTTCCCATAAGGAATATTGTGAAGTAGATTAGTCCATTTCAGACCCCCAAACATACACGTACAAACGCACTTACATAAATACACTTACATAATTGGTCGCATTTGGAGGTGATCGTTAAGCGGGGGTCCACTGTATATTGTAGGGAAATATAATATAGCATTTACTAGCCTAACAACACTGCTTCCTTAACCTATTGAACCATGAACAATCATAAAGCACATGAAAAACATTGTAAAATGTTGTACTAGTGCCAGCCCTTTGGTAAAGAAGGTGAGAAAGGCTATAGAATTCAAGAAAGAACTCATAGCAGAGTACCAAAGTGGAGGAGGAAGAGAGGAGAGAATGTGCCTTCTTCAGTGATTTCACGATATGTATGATACTAAAGCAGCATGAGTTGATAAAAGCTATAGTGCCAGCCAGCAGTAAAGTGTAGTATTAACAGTGTAGCAAGTAAGTTAGGCAATTAATCGATAGAAAAAGGACAGGACGAACCTAATTCCTCCATCGTTGTTGGAGCTGTATAGAGCGACTGACAGTACCGCCATCTCTAGTCTCTACCGCCTCCACCACCACAATGTACGCCTTATGTCTCAGTGGCTCTTATACCCAACAACACCAACACAACACTCGTGACATACTTAATGACGTACTTTATTCATTCTAGAGTATATGTCATGTTTCTATGTTATTGATATTGTTTATTAGGTCATATTAGATGAATTGTGATAGATAAATAGGTCGTAGAATTGATATTAGTGTCATATTTAGATTTAGATTTTTTGACAAATTACATGGTTGTACAGAGGAAATATAATAGTTGGGTGTACATGCCAAAGGCTCCTCTGTATGCTGAGCATTTTGGGCAATCTTAAAGATTAACTAACTCATCATTAGATAAGTTAGAGTGAGTACAGGAGAATTAAATATTATATCAAGTGATGCTACATGGTTTTGATAAGTCTAGTAGAGACTTATTACACTATTGATTTAGTTAATAAAGATTACAGTATTACAATGTAACAGTTTAAAACAATTTACAATATGATGTATTACAATTTAGTACTATTTTAAACAATGAAATTTGGTATTACAATGGAACAATTTATATTATGATGTACTGTATTACAATCTACTACTATTTAAAACAATGAAAGAACAGACATCGTAATTTGGAAGTAGTAAGTAGTTGAGCATTCATCAGCACAATATGAGTAGCTTTTGAGAAACTGGTAGTGGTTAGGTGCGGTTTGTCTGGTTAATTTTGGGTGACGAGGTGTTTTGTTATTGGGACCTTAAACTGATTTGCAGACAGGGGTCCTTTAGTTTGTTCTGGCGGTGAATTCCAGATCTTCGGGCCTTTTACGTGCATAGCATTTCTGCATAGGCAGAGATGAACACTGGGGATATCAAAGAATGATCTGTGTCTCGTATTATGGTTGTGTGTTCTGTTATAGTTATCAAGTAGGAGTTTGAGAGGAGGGTTTACATAAGAGTTTAGTGTTCTGTGTATGAGTAGGCACAGTAATAAGTGTGGATGCTTTGTATATTTAGCAAGTTAAGACTCTTAAAAAGAGGTGGAGTGTGTTGTCTAATGCAGGAGTTAGTAATCAGTTGCACTGCAGCTTATTAACCCTTTGACTGTCGCGGCCGTATATATACATCTTACGAGGTACCGTGTTTGACGTATATGTACTCATAAATTCTAGCGGCTTCTAATCAAGCAGGAGAAAGCTGGTAGGCCCACATGTGAGAGAATGGGTCTGTGTGGTCAGTGTGCACCATATAAAAAAAATCCTGGAGCACGCAGTGCATAATGAGAAAAAAAAAAATCCGACCACTTTTTTTAATTAAAATGCCGACTTTGTGGTCTATTTTCGTATAGTATTTATGGTTGTATTCTCGTTTTCTTGGTCTCATTTCATAGAGAATGGAAAACATATTATAGAAATAGAGGTGATTTTGATTGATTTTACTATAAAAAGAACCTGGAAATAGAGCTCAAAGTAGGAGAAATGTTTGATTTTTGCCAATGTTCAAAAGTAAACAAATGATGTCATTGTCCAATAAATGTCCAACTAGCCATTCTAATATGCAGTCATGAATGGGTTGATGTTATTTATACAATTATTACAGTATTGCAGTAGTCTGCATAATAGTAAGTCTTCTATTGTTTGTTTGAATAAAAATTCAAAATAGAAAGCAAGAGTAATATCAGAGGGGCCTGGAGACATGACTGATGAACAAATAAAATGTTATTTTAGAGCCAGGAATGTCTGCATTGTTCATTCTGGACCTTATTTGGAAATTGTCATATTTTTTAATTTTCGTGAAATTGGCCAAATTGCAAATTTCTGACCACATTATTGAGTAGTTGAAATCAGTAAATGGGCGGTTTCTTGTACTCAGTCGATAGAAAAAAATGAAGTTCTAAAGAAATAGCTATGAGTTTGGTCGACTGGAACAGTGGAATTAGCCGAAAATAGGGCTCAAAGTGGGCGAAATCGCTGATTTGTAAATATCGCCGAGGTTGCTAACTTCGTGAGAGCATAATTTCGTCAGTTTTCCATCAAATTTCGTTTTTTTGGTGTCATTACAATAGGGAAAAGATTCTCTATCATTTCATGAGAAAAAATAATTTTTTTTTTTTTTTTTTTTTTGAAATTTTGCGACACCAGGAGACACCTCAGGATTGGGGGTTGCGACAGTCAAGGGGTTAACCCCTTCAGGGTCCAAGGCCAAAATCTGAAGTGGTGCTCCAGTGTCCAAGAAATTTTGAAAAAAAAAACAGAAAAATTATTTTTTCTTACAGAATTAAAGAGTATATTTTTATGAAGGTAATAAGAAAAAAAAAAATTCTGATCAGTACTTACCGAGATACAGTGCTGAGAAGTTGATCCCAAATGACGTGGTGGTGGCAACAGCGTCGATTTCCACATACGCACATTACTTTGTTTACCGTTTTTTGTAGTTTTTTCTTTTCTTTTCTAATTTTTTTCTTTTCCTACTAACATTTGGGGCCTGAGAGACCAATACTGTATATAATGTATATATATAAACTCACTGTATTGAACACAATAACCGCATTAAAGTTATCATATTATTGTTTACCACTGTTGTTTATTACAATAAACATGCACAAATCTTGTATAATACTAATGTTTCATCATAATTTACATTTTTACAAATCACTGGACATGGTTTTAGAACTGCTGGAGCTTGTGGAACTCCCTTGAAACAAGGCACCATGCACAGAGGCACCTTACATTCCTCACACATAAACCGTCTTTGTTGCTGTCGTTTTGTTTGTGCACAGAATGATGCATCTCTTCTGACAAATTTCTTTCTGTTGAAAGGAAGCTGTATTATGAAATGATCAATTCCCCCTCAAATGCTTGGGTAAATCCTGAGGAGTTGAGGACCTTGTTGTATAGCAGGGTTGTTACCTGGTACTCATTTATGATTGTCTGACAACAGACAAACAAAAATTCACCATCGGTGGTCTGTTGCCGTCTTCATTTTGGTATATTTTATATGCATTGAGCATTGAAATGTCCATGAATGGAAGATAAGTTTCATGTACCACTTTAACTTTTACGAACAAAAATCAACAAAGCAATCTGCATGTCACATTTGTAAACCAAGCTATGTTTGTGTATGATCAATCACTGTCACTGTTTTTGAATGCTTCATTATCACATCGATCAACTTTGCACTGTCTTGCATTTCATTAGGTGAATGGTTGTCAACAATGTGACGTCTCTTTTGTCATGCCACTGTAATGCCATGATGTCATTGGCAGAAAAACACCTGCACGTCATCACCACGGCACGTGCGTTGACCCTGGGCTTATGTTTACGATTAGAATGCACTGTGCACACACATCTGTCTTGTGCACTCGCAAGAAATCCCCAAAGAAATGGGCTTGTGTACCAGTTATCGGTATATAATGTATGCCCCTTACCAGATAAGGTGCCATCATGCTTCTCACTACGTCCCCTGAGATACCCAATAACATCTTTGTATCTTTCAATGTTTTACTTCCCGTGTATACAACAATATCCAATACCAGGCCACTGTCACAGTCACAGAGTACAAACAGTTTTATACCAAAGCGTTTCCTCTTGCTCGGTATATACTGCTTGAATGACAGCCTACCTTTAAAACAAAATCAAAGACTCGTAATTGCAAGATTCTTAAAATGGGTAAAAGTACATGCTGAACTTTTGTTTGAGAAACATAAAAACATTTCTAATCTTATATAACCTGTCACTTCTGTCAGGCCTGGTTTGTCAGAGAAGTGCAACATACGTAACAGTAAGATAAAACCCTGTTCACTGGGATGATTTCACTAAAGGGACCGGGTAGAAATTAGCTGATCTGTATACCAGTATGCTTTTATATTATGCTTATAGACATGAGGCATAAGCATTATTGCTGCAAAAAGCAAATACATTTCTGCAACAGTCGTCTCTTTCCACCGGTGTAGTCTTGACTGTGGTGATATGATCGTATTTGCCATGGTGTACTCAAAATACTTATTACTTTCCCTGACAATAGTTTCCATCAGTGGCTGGTCAAAGAATAGTACAAAGAATTCCAGTTCATTTGCAGTGTTTCCGGGGGGACAAGTTGGTAGAATTCCACTTTGAGAGTCATCTAAGTTGGGATTTTGCTGCCAATCCCAGATACTGTTTGCTGGTGGATACTGGACATCATAGGCTGGTTGTGCAGGTAGTTGTGGTTGTGGTGGGCTGGTGGCTGATGCTCCGCTTTGTCCTTGAACTGCGGAGTCAGCAGCGTGGGTCCCAGCCTGGGCTGGTGAGTCACGCATGGCCGTGGCACTTCCATCACCACTACCCCATCTACTGATGCCTTTGGGCTATGCATGCCAAGTGTAAACCACATCATCCGCACATCACTAACTATACCTGGTTAGGCCCCGGATGTACGCCGGGTACTCCACCCTGGCACGGCATTGGGGGCACTACCCGCAGCGGCTACATACCACGCTCACTTGATATTTCCTCACATCACTACTCGAATGATCGCAAGAGCAATAAACACAAACCCGTCACTATCATCATCATTACTGATCAGAGGCCCGGCTACGCAAAATAAAGTTTTCTCTTGCACTGAGGTACAACCACCGTGACTGACGAGTGCCCACACCAGAGTAGAAGGTTGAGGATCGTCAGGGTGTTTTTCTGCACTATTATCGATATCCTGGTCCATTCCTTTAGTCACTAACTGATCAAAGCCCAAAGAATTCATCATTCATTTTCCACTTCCATCACTGTCAGAACCTATCAGATTAGGGACAGGAAGTCCACCAAAAATTTTTTCCTTGGAGTGAGAGCTGCCTTGCGACGAGGCATGGTGAACAAGGGTAACTGAGCTGGCGTTCCCACAATGCTATGCGGGCGCCTAGATTTTTTGTTTATGGCGCACACCCACCACGCACACCCGTTCTCTCACATGTAGGCCTATGAGCATTTTTGTGCTAAATTTGACGGCGCTAGAATTTTGGCATAGATCTACGGTTTGGACACTCAACATGAAGCCGTAGATCTATGGGACGGACCCTGAAAGGGTTAAAGGCTTAAGGTGATTTGCTGTGGTTGAGCCCCATGCACAAATACCATAGGTGAGGTAAGGGTAAATGAGAGAGTGGTACAAAGCTAGAAGAGCTGATTAGGGTTAATAGTACAGTATTTTTGAAAGGATACCTACTGCTTTGGAGACTTGGAAATTTGCTGTATGTGTGTCTGAAATTTGAGACTTCAGTCAGGGTGGAAACCTAGAAATTTGTCCTCTGTTTGTCTCGATATAGGTGAACCATTTGTCAATATGTTTAGCTGTACATTTGAAGCTCGGTTTCCAAAAAGCATGAAGTAGATTTTGTCTATATTGAGTAAGTTTGTTGGTAATCATCCAAGTAGATATTGTTAGCAGTTCAACAATTACTGTGTCTGTTAGTATGGTTGGGTTTGGGTGAGAAAAGACATTAGTTGTGTCATCTGCAAATAAAATGGGTTTAAGGAGATTAGATGCATTTGGTAGGTCATTGATGTAAATGAGAAAGAGAAGTGGCCATATTATTATTTAAGGACTATCTTGTCCTATCTCCAAACAAACTGCCACTGCCACAATTCCTAACATACTTAATTACATACTTTATTCATTCTAGAGTGTATATGTCATGTTTCTATGTTATTAATATTGTTTATTATGTCATATTAAATGAACTGTGATAGATAAATAAGCCGTAGAGTTGATATTAGTGTCATATTGAAGGACTATCTTGTCCTATTTCCAAACAAACTCTGCCACCACCACAATTCCTAACATATGTAATGACATATTTTAAATATGATTTGGCGGCTGGGAATTCACAGATGTTCGAAGCCCGCGAAAGTGGAAAATGAGAATGTTGAGGGAGACTTGTATTCACCTTGCACCCTATATTAAAACCATTAAGACTACAAATATTTTAAGGTAAGTAATGAGTGTGCACTATATGCATTTTATCACTCTAGGGCTCTTTAAATGTTGAAGTATATTATGTGTGGGTGGGGTGGGGTAGCCTGGCTGGCTACCATACCTACCACACCTAACTTCTTACAATAAACCCTACTGACTTCTCGCCCTACATTAAAACTACAAATATTTTGAGGTAAGTAATGAGTGTAATGTGTTGTGTGTTTTACTTTTTTTTGTCTTTTAATCCCTTGTTCTGTTGCTAACTTAACCCTTTCAGGGTCCAAGGCCCAAATCTGGAGTCACGCACCAGTGTCCAAGAATTTTAAAAAAAAAAATTTGTTATTTTTTCTTATGAAATCGTAGAGAATCTTTTTGTGAAGGTAATAAAACAAAAAGTACGAAATTTGGTGGAAAATTGACGAAATTATGCTCTCGCGAATTTTGATGTGTCAGCGATATTTACGAATCGGCGATTTTGCCGACTTTGACTCCCATTTTAGGCCAATTACATTATTCCAATCAACCAAATTCTTAGCTATTTCACTAGTATTACTTCTATTCTATCGATTGAGCACAAGAAATCGCCAAGTCAACTGTTTCAACTACAAAATAAAGTGATCGGAAATTGTTAATTTGGCCAATTTAACACAAAGTTCAAAATATTCCAATTTCAAAATAGGGTCCAGAATAAACAATGTAGGCATTCCTGGCACTAAACTAACATTTCCTCTGTTCATTAGTTATGTTTTGAGGCTTTACAAATAAATTCCATTTTGATTTTTTATTCACATAATGAATTTTTATTCACACCAAAAAATAGAAGATTTACTGTTATTCAATACTGTAATAATTGTATAAATATCATCACCATATTTGTGAATGTATATTAGACCCACCAGCTGATGTGTATTAGACGTGTGAGGTCGTTTGTTTACTCTTGAATATCGGCAAAAATTTAACATTTCCGCTACTTTGAGCTCAGTTTCAAGCCATTTCCAGTGCTAAAACCAATCAAAATCATCTCTATTTCTGTAATATGTCTTCCATTCTATCAAATGAGACCAAGAAATCGCAAATACAACTATAAAAAACATACGAAAAAACACTGCAAAGTTGCTGTTTTAATTGAAAAATCATGATTTCATTTTTTTTCTCTCATTATACACAGTGTGCTGCAGGATCTGTTTTATGTGGTGCACACATACCACATAGATGTATTCTCTCATATCTAGGCCCAAATGCACCACTCACAGTTTATCAGAGTGAGCTGAGCTCATGGCGTAGATCTACGGTTTGGACACTCACCGTAAAGCCGTAGATCTACGGGACGGACCCTGAAAGGGTTAATATATGTTAGTGTAAACTTATTATCTGACATTTATAAGTGGAAACAAATGGCATTCTGCTTTCCGGCGATGATCTCTTTCTGGCAATAGCCTGGAACTTAACCTGCCATATAAGTGGGGCCCTACTGTATTTATAATTTTGTTTGGTCACAAGGGTTTCTTTCTCGTCCATGGAAAACTGCCATTGTACTGCCCTTTCATAAACCAGGTGCTTCGGGCCATGATGGCTCTTACTGTCGACCCATTACTCTTATTAGTACAGTTTACAGGTTGTTAGAATATCTGGTAAATAAACATTTTGTGTGGTATCTGGTGCTGCAATTTGGCATTCATAAGGGCCTATCCACTATGTTTGTAATGCCTTTCGTAGTAAATATTGGGTTATTGCAGTTTTTTTTTTTTTTTATCTTGAAAAAGAGTATGACACTACCTGGCATTATAACATCTTGGTCCAAGCTCATTCCTTAGATGTTCAAGGCAATCTGCCACTTTTTCTTAAGAATTTCTTCTCTGGGTGATATTTCTGTGTCCAGTTTAATTATACACATACATTTTACCCTGACTTTGTTCAGGCTGAAGTTGTCCCTCAGGGTTGTGTTCTTAGCACCGCTCCATTTTTTGCTATCAGTGACCTTGCCTCTGTCTTCCCATCTAATTTGTGGTTGTCACTTTGTTGATGATTTTCCTATAGCTTATGGAGGTGCTGACTATTACCTTGTAGCAGTCTCTCTCCAGAATGCTTTCAACTATGTTTTCCACAGGGGCACTACTCATGGGTTTAAATTTTTATTAAAATTCATCAGATTACTTTTACAAGCTGTCCTGTTGTCCCTAATACTGCATTATACCTGTATGGTTCCTGGATTCTTGAGCAAGCTTAAGTCAAGTTTCTCAGCCTTTTGTTTGATTGATGGATGTCCTGAACCTCCATAAACCTCTTGCCCATCTTTCTTGGGGGACTGACAGACATACTCTTCTTTATCTTCATTCTACTCTAATCTTATTGAAATTGGATTATGGTGACCAGCTATATTCTGCAGGCTCTCTTTCTAAATTTGATTCAGTTCATAATTATGGATTACATTTATGCCTTGGCACACTGTTTTTCCCCAGTTGAGAGCCTATATCTAGTGGTAAATGTCCCATCTTTGCAAGATTGACGTGATGACTCTTATCTCTGTTATTTTGTCTACTCTGATCACCATTATTCTTCTACATACATGATGGTAACAAATGTCAGTAGAAGTTTTTTGATCACCACCCCTCTATTATGTCCCTCTTCTTTTCATATTCACTCTCTTGGCTTCCTTTCACTTATCCCATCTATATGTCCATCCATTTACCCCATATATATGTCCACAGGGTCCAAGAATTTAAAAAAAAAAAATTGTTATTTTTTCTAATGAAATGGTAGAGAATCTTTTTCTGAAGGTAACAAAACAAAAAGTACAAAATTTGATGGAAAATTGACGAAATTATGCTCTCGCGAATTTTGCTGTGTCATTGATTTATATTTACACACTTTGACTCCCATTAAAGGCCAATTGCATTATTCCAGTCGACCAAATTCTTAGCTATTTCACTAGTACAGTGGACCCCTGCCTTACGATATTATTTCATTCCAGAAGTATGTTCAGTTGCCATTACTGAACTAATTTGTTCCCATAAGGAATATTGTGAATTAGATTAGTCCATTTCAGACCCCCAAACATACACGTACAAACGCACTTACATAAATACACTTACATAATTGGTTGCATTGGGAGCTGATCGTAAAGTGGGGGGTCCACTGTATTACTAATGTACTATTATCGATTGAGCACAAGATATCACCCAGTCAACTTTTTCAACTACCCAATAAAGTGATTGGAAATTGGTAATTTGACAAATTTCAAACAAAGTTCAAAATATTCCAATTTCAAAATAGGGTCTAGAATAAACAATGCAGACATTCCTGACACTAAAATAAAATTTCCTCTGTTCGTTAGTTACATTTCCAGGCTTTATAGGTGAATTCCACTTTGATTTTTTATTCACATAATGAATTTTTAGTCACACCAAAGAATAGAAGATTTACTGTTATGCAAAATTGTAATAATTGCATAAATAATATCAGTGCACTTGTGAATGTATATTAGACCCACCAGCTGAGGTGTATTGTCATCATTTGTTTATTCTGGAACATCGGCAAAAATTCGAACATTTCTGCTATGTTGAGCTCAGTTTCAAGCTATTTTCCGTACTAAAACCAAGCAAAATCATCTCTGTTCCTGTAAGATATTTTCCATTCTATCAAATAAGACCAAGAAACCGTGAATACAACTAAAAAACATATGAAAATACTCTGCAAAGTTGGGGTTTTAACCCTTAAACGGTCCCTACGTATATATACATTCACGAGCGTAGCGCCCCAAACGTATATATACGTTTTCTTTGTCATTCATTCAACATTGTCACAATAAGGAAGGAAATAAATGGTATAAATGCCGTTTTCTTGCCCACAATAGAAGAGATGGTTGATTTTGGTTTCTTGTACAACCTGACCAGGTCGGTGATACGTACTCCACTTTCATACTTATCAATGATCTCTTTCTTCATTTCAATGGGTATTCTTACCCTTTGAGGTGTACGGTTGGCACTAGAAGCTTTCTTGGGGCCCATGGTCACTTATTTTCCAGAAACAGCACCGAAAACACTGTAATAATACGAAATATTCCGAGTGTATGCTTGAATGTTACCGCGGAGGCTGGCTGGTAAACAATGGCACGGGCGGCACATGTGAGGCTGGCTGAGGGCGCACATTGGACGCGTCTCGGACGAAGGCCGCTGAGCGGGTTTTTGTCCACTATGCGGGGCAAAATTTTAGCGAACAAAGCGTCCGCTATGCGGATTGTCCGCTATGCAAGGCGTCCGCTATGCGGGGGTCCACTGTATTTATGGTTGTATTCTCGTTTTCTTGGTCTCATTTGATAGAATGGAAAAAGAGATGATTTTGATTGATTTTACTATAAAAAGAACCTGGAAATGGAGCTCAAAGTAGGGGAAATGTTTGATTTTTGCCGATGTTCAAAAATAAACAAATGACATCATTGTCCAATAAATGTCCAACTAGCCATTCTAATATGCAGTCATGAATGGGTTGATGTTATTTATACAATTATTACAGTATTGGAGTAGTCTGCATAATAGTAAATCTTCTATTTTTTGTTTGAATAAAAATTAAAAATAAAAAGCAAGAGTAATATCAGAGGGTCCTGGAGACATGACTGATAAACAAAGAAAATGTTATTTTAGAGCCAGGAATGTCTGCATTGTTCATTCTGGACCTTATTTTGAAATTGTCATATTTTTTAATTTTCATGAAATTGGCCAAATTGCAAATTTCTGACCACATTATTGGGTAGTTGAAATTGGTAAATGGGCAGTTTCTTGTACTCAATCGATAGATAAAACGGAGTTCTAAAGAAACAGCTATGAGTTTAGTCGACTGGAACAATGGAATTAGGCAAAAATAGGGCTCAAAGTGGGTGAAATCGCCGATTTGTAAATATCGCCAAGGTCGCTAACTTCGCGAGAGCGTAATTCTGTCAGTTTCCCATCAAATTTTGTTTTTTTGGTGTCATTACAATCGGGAAAAGATTCTCTATCATTTCATGAGAAAAAAATTTTTTTTTTTTTTAAATTTTGCAACACCAGGAGACACCTCAGGATTGGGGGTTGCAACAGTCAAGGGGTTAAAAGAAAAAATTTCTTTTTCTCCTCAAAATATTTGGGGCGCTATGCGAGTGATCGTATATATACGTTTGGACCGTTTAACCCTTAAATGGTCCAAACGTATATATACGTTTTTTCAACATCTGAAAGTATGTAAAAAAATGTAGATCTTCTTTTTTGTTTTACATTTGAAAACGTGTAAAAAAACTTTTATCTACATTTTTTTTTTGTTACATATGAAAATATGTTAAAAAAAATAGATCTACTTTTGTAGCAATACGAATTTGAACGTCGATTTGTTTGGACCATTTAACCCTTAAACGGTCGAAACAGATAGACGTTCAAATTCATAGTGCTACAAAAGTAGATCTACTTTTTTTTACATATTTTCAAATATAACAAAAAAAAATGTAGATATAAGTTTTTTTTACACGTTTTCACATGTAAAACAAAAAAAAATCTACATTTTTTTTACATACTTTCAGATGTTGAAAAAACTTATATATACGTTTGGACCATTTAAGGTTAAGGGTTAATTCAAAAACACGGTCTCGTTTTTTTTTTTCTCATTATGCATTGTATGCTGCAGGATTTGTTTCATGTGGTGCACACTTACCACAGATGCATTCTCTCATATCTAGGCCCAAATTTACCACTCACAGCTTATCGGAGTGAGCTGAGCTGAATGTGTAGAAGTACGGGACGGACCCTCAGAGGGTTGAGTTAACACAGGATGGTATAAGAGGATAATTCATTGTCATACATGTCTGTCTTTCAGATGCTAGTTGTTTACAAGTAGGATTTACACTTAAAGGGCTCATTCTATTTTATAATGTTTGTATTACATTCCTGACGATGCTTCTTTTCCCATACGGGTAAATGAAAAATTTTTTACTATTATGTTTACTAATTTTTTACTTGCATTCCAAAATAATTAAAATGAAATATATAATTTTTGTACCATACTTCATAAACAAACCTGACGAAGCTACTCATGAACTAAAAAATGACTTGAAAAACTAATTTAGAATTAAGTAACTAACTAAAAAAATCCATTCCAGGTGGGATTAGCACTTACCACGATTGTAATACAGTAGACCTCCAGTTAACACATGATCTGTTAACACATTTTTCTGTTAACATGTTTTGCAAAATTGTGGTATATTTTCAGAGTATGCATGGTAAAAATTATCTTACATGGTGGAATGCCTACAGGGGAAAATTTGGCAGGTAGTGCAGTCTTGCCTCTCCACCTCAGTGAACCTCAGGGTGAGAGGATGGGTGAAGGTGGGTGAGGGCTGAAATGTATGGGCAAAGGGGCTATCAAAAATGGACAGAGGTTTGTGAAAAATATGTGTTGGCATTGGTCATGGTGGGTGAAGGTTAGTCTGGCAGTGAAGCTCAGTGCTACGTTCATACACATCCAGTACCATTCCTCGTGCTACATTCATACACATCTTATACCATACCTCATACTATGTTCATGCACGTCTAATATCATACATCATACTATGTTTATACATGTCTAATACACATTAATACCATACCTCATACTATGTTCAAACACATTAATACCATACCTCATGTTGAAGAATTGAGACACTTATGCAACATATCACACCATACCTCATGCTATTTTCATACGCATTAATACCATACCTCATGCTACATTCATGCACATTAATACCATACCATGGCCACACACAACTGCCCCCATCAACTGCTCATTTAACTTCCCCCCCCCCCCATGGCCACATGCCCTCTCTGCACACCCAAGCAATTTCACCCATACCACCCACAACTCCCGCCCATATCACTTGACCCTATAATTCCTACATGGCCACACACTAGGCTTGCAAATCACAAGATGCTGAAAAAATCAAAGAATTTGTTTTTAAAAATACATGATTTTCAGTATGTATGAAAAATTTCTTAATCTATTATACTTTTGTGGTCACTGGTCATTATAATAGTGAAAATTATACATTAATTGAAAAACAAGAAAATAGCATATATATCTGGAGGCTTTGATCCCTTTAGCCTCCCCCATGGCTACACTGCCTGTGATTGGTTTTGAGAAATTTTATACTCTCGCAGTCCAGACTTGGGCCACGCTTCTTTGTTGATTGCCAATTTAACAGGCTGTTGCTGTTGGCAGTCTGCTGACTCACCTGTCTAATCATAGCCTAGTTGATCTGGCACATAGCAGAGGGGATGGGTGACTCACTCTTTTCTTGAAATCTTAAACTTGTGTTCTAATAGTGTTTCCAGTATCTGCTGGTAGCAAGTTGAATAGTCTTGGATCGCAGATGTTGAGACTGTTGTTATTGTGCCCGTGGTACCCCTGCTTTTCATTGGCTCTATTTTACACTTCTTTCCATATCTTAAATAACAAAAAAAGGCACAATACCGTGACTGGAACGGGTTATTTGTGTATCTTTCCATATCTTCTTTCAAATACATTGTAATGATAGTGTGTAGATTTAAGACTAAGATCTCAAATATCCTCTGTGTTTATATTATCGAATATCTCTCTTCTGTGCTCTAGAGAGAACATTCCAAGTTCATTGAATATGACAAATTTTTAAATGACATGATCACGACCATGAAAACTTTGGAGGGATCTTACAAGCCACTTGTGATAACCTTACCACTACAGAGCAAGCCACTGCCATAAGCCAAATATTTAGTCAAAAATTGTAAAACTTAGCAGAATGTTCAGTATTTATTATATGGTCTGTTATATAAATGACATTTATAATCATATGAATATAATGTACACAAATGTAAATATATTGAGGGTTTTGACTGGACTTAGTGACTTGTAGACTATTATGTAACCCTCAAGGGAAAGATCTGCCTTGATGCTAGTGAAGGGCTCTTGATCCAAGGAGCAAGAACTAACTTCTTCCTTGGATCTAGGTTGATTGCCTCTTATTTCCCTCCTCTGTAAGACCTCTGGGTTTAGCATTTCCCCATGATACATATTTTAATATGTTTGTGTGTAAATGTAGTTTGTGTTTGTCAATGAAATGTGTTAGTATTGACTGAGCCTAGTGTACAGGACCCCTCAAGCTGAGGTGTACAGGACCCCTCAAGCTGAGGTGTACAGGACCCCTCAAGCTGAGGTGTACAGGACCCCTCAAGCTGAGGTGTACAGGACCCCTCAAGCTGAGGTGTACAGGACCCCTCAAGCTGGTGTAACAGGACCCCTCAAGCTGAGGTGTACAGGACCCCTCAAGGGAGATATCCCTTGATGCAGCTGAGGTGTACAGGACCCCTCAAGGGTGATATCCCTTGATGCAGCTGAGGTGTACAGGACCCCTCAAGGGAGATATCCCCTTTATGCAGGTGAGGGCTATTTATTGATCTAAGCAACTGGATATGTTCTCCCCTTTCCTTGGATCCTACCTGATTGCTTCCCATTCTCCTTGAAACTGGTCTCTATGGGCTAAGTACTTGTCAATAATAACTACTCTAGACTTCTTTTACTATGTTTTTCTTGTGTTTATGCAGTGTTTTTCATTGTTTGGCTGAGTGAAATGGATTTACAAAGGGTCATGGTATAAACCTTGGTAATAAATACCGACAAGTTGGTTTAGAAAGACACGTAAGCAAGCACTATGACATATTTATTAGAAAACGTTTCGGTCCTGGGACCTTGATCAGGGTCCCAGGACCGAAACGTTTTCTAATAAATATTGTCATAGTGTTTGCTTATGTGTCTTTCTAAACCAACAAGAGTCATAAATTGAATATTCTAGACTATACTTTATAGTTATCATTATCATCATACAGTACTTAGGGAATGGAAGACAATCAGGTTCAATCCATGGAAAGTGGGGAGAGGTTCACCTACTTGGATCAAGAACTCCTCACCAGCATTGAGGCACTAAATATAATGGTTTAGTGTTATAAGGTGATTGAACCAGATTATATTGTGATATATGCTAAATATACTAGAGTGGTGTTATAAGCAGAAAATGCAGTACTAGTTTACATAGTGTAATAAGCTGAAATAGACTAGATTATGTACTACTTTCATGTGTAGTGTTGTAACCTGAACATATGTGTATGTGTGTGTGTTGTCGTCATTGTCCTCATCGTCGTCTTAACGTTAAGTGAGTTTAGTACAAATATCTAGTTGATCGTTAACTTATTAAGCAGCTAACATACAAATTCTTATCCTTATTTGTACTTATGATTGAATTTCTTCCATCAGACACTGATGCATACATGATGGACCATCATTAAATGTGAATTATTCTTTAAATCCAGTATTTTCCTGAAGTGAGAGGAAGTACACATGAAGTACAGTGGTACCTCGAGTTACAAACATAATTTATTCCAGAAGGCTGTTTGAGTGCCGATACCGAACAAATTTGTTCCCATAAGGAATTATGTAAATTAGATTAGTCCATTTCAGACCCCCAAAAATACACTTACAAAAGCACTTACAAAAATACACTTACATAATTGTTCAAGTTGGGAGCTGTTCGAAACTCGAGGTACCACTGTACATGTATATATTTGTAGAAATGTAGTCAAAGTGATTTATTACACTAAGGAAATATAAAAAAAATTGGTTGGTAATTCATTCAGTAACTCTTGGGAAACTAAAAACTCATTTATGAAAAATATTTAAAACAAGCTTTTATTGGGACAATATTTATTACTGTAATACAGTACGGTAAATTTACTGTATAACCCTTAAGCAGACTTAAGGTTTGTGTTCCTTGAAGGGGAACGAACTCAAGGAATCTCAGCTTCCTCTCCTTCCTCAGAAAAATCTGATTATCTCCCATTTTCAAATTTTTTTGACTATGATTTTAGCGCTTCAAAATAAATAAAATAATACAGGTTGGCCATCACTAATCCAGCAATCAGTTATCCGGTTCCATCAGTAATCCAGCACTAATTTTGGCTAGCATAATTTCAAATTTCATCATTATACTGACTCGGAAATTGTGCAGATGGTTGTTAATCCAGAGCAGCAAGCCAGTAAAGGAGAAAGCAGCGATGAAAATGAGAAAGATGTAGCAGAAAGAGTCTCTATTGATAGGTTAATTAAGCATATTCTAACCTAACTACTCTGTAATCCGACAAACTTACTAATCCAGCACACTACAGGTCCCGATGATGCCGGATTAGTGATGGCCGACCAGTACTGTGTGTTAGGGCTGGTCACTGGGACATATTTGAGTGTTTACAGTAGTAAATATTTCTACAATAAGTGTTGCTGTAGATGGTGTTTAATGTTCTCTTTGGAAAAAAACATTTGTAGATTGATTTGATGTAGATGATCATGCTCTTTATATCAAGAAGAAATTATTTGTGTAACCAAAATGGCAGTTGTCAAGAATTTTTGCAGTAAATGGAGTTTGGGTACAGCTGTTTTCATGGTTGCTGACACTAGGTACAGCTGTTGTCATGGTTGCTGACACTAGGTACAGCTGTTTTCATGGTTGCTGACACTAGGTACAGCTGTTGTCATGGTTGCTGACACTAGGTACAGCTGTTTTCATGGTTGCTGACACTAAGTACAGCTGTTGTCATGGTTGCTGACACTAGGTACAGCTGTTTTCATGGTTGCTAACACTAGGTACAGCTGTTTTCATGGTTATTGACACTAGGTACAGCTGTTGTCATGGTTGCTGACACTAGGTACAGCTGTTTTCATGGTTGCTAACACTAGGTACAGCTGTTTTCATGGTTATTGACACTAGGTACAGCTGTTGTCATGGTTGCTGACACTAGGTACAGCTGTTTTCATGGTTACTGACACTAGGTACAGCTGTTTTCATGGTTGCTGACACTGTGTACAGCTGTTGTCATGTTTGCTGACACCGTGTACAGCTGTTGTCATGGTTGCTGATACCAGGTAAAGTTGCTGCCAAGGTTGCTGATACCAGAAGAAACCAGTGTTATTGTTACTGATACTAGGAGCAGCCACTGTCATGGTCACTAAAAGCAGGAACAGTCATTGTCATGATGCACAAAATTGTAATGACATGATTGCAAACAAACCATGGTATAAGTGGGGATTGAACTCACAGTGAGTTGTAAAACTCCATTCCATCACATAAACCACTTGCCATGAGTTCAATCCCCACCTGTACCATAGTCAATCATTTTCACAGTTGTTGACAACAGGAGCAGCTACTGTTGCTTCTGCTACATTTGCTGACACCAGTAAAATGATTTTATGGTTGCAGATACTAGAAGCAACCATTGTCACAGTTACTGATACCAGCAGCAACTTAAGTGACAGCAGTTGTCAGACTTCTTGTACTAGTTGAAGCTCAAGTGAGAGCTGCTGACAAGGTTCTATACAAGGTTTAGCACTTGTATTTGTATATAATAGGTGACAAGGTGAAGCTTAGGTGAGAATTGTAATCATGGCCTCACAAATTTGATATTGTATTATTAGTCTGTAACATTTTGCATTTGATATTCTTCTGTTCATGTATTTTTCCGTACGATTGTGATTATGTAATAAAATTATAATATTATTGGTATTTTGATACATTGACTATTACCTTCCCAGGATGAGTGACCCAAAAATAAAAACTTATTTGCTAGTGCTTGTCTCCTAGCTCTGATATTATCTGATGTGGTCCAGTGACAACTCAACAAACCTCAACATTCTTATGTCTTAGAAAGAACAGATAATGTACAATGTACAAGCCTCTGAGATAAATTATAAAACACACAATTTAATTAATAAAGTGTCTTTGTTTCTTCTTTACAGGTGTTAACCGAACAAGTGTAATATAACGCATGCCAACCATGCTGAAAGCAAAAAGAGTTAAATTTCTTTTGCCTTGTGGCAACAAACAAGAAAACTGCAGAAGAATTCCACCATTGTCACCTGGAAAACCCAAAGTAAGCCTTGCCAAATGTAGCCAAACTCTCAGATGAAGAAAGATGCATATGGGCCATAGAAATTTGAGTATCTTTGCTACTCACAAAATGTAGTTTTCTTGGATTTAAGAATTTTTGTCATATTGTTCTTTCACTCCTTTCAAGGGAGGTGCCTTGATGCTGGTGATGGATTTTCATCAAAGGAATTTAAGTTGTCAGCAAAAAAAAATCTACCAATAGAAAGATTATTCATTTAGGTTCCAGACAACACACAGACATACCCAACATTGAAGTTTTAATTTACTCTTACAAATCATCCACACATCTGTACTTACTAAAGTATATAACTATACAACACACTCAGTACAAATACATATTAACCCTTTCAGGGTCCAGAGGCCAAATCACAAGAGTGACAGCCAGGGTCCGAAAATTTTGAAAAAAAAAAAAGTTCTTATAGAATTAAAAATAATACAGTAGGGTCCCACTTATATGGCGGGTTAGGTTTCAGGCTATCGCCGGAAAGCAAAATGCCATTTTTTCCATTTATAAATGCATATAAATGCCAGACAACAAGTTTACACTAACTTATACAGTGGACCCCCGGTTAATGATATTTTTTCATTCCAGAAGTATGTTCAGGTGCCAGTACTGACTGAATTTGTTCCCATAAGAGATATTGTGAAGTAGATTAGTCCATTTCAGACCCCCAAACATACACGTACAAACGCACTTACATAAATACACTTACATAATTGGTCGCATTGGGAGGTGATCGTTAAGCGGGGGTCCACTGTATTAAGTTATTAATAGAACTAGGCATTAAAAACACAAAAAGTAAAGTGCATACACAGTACATTCATTACTTATCTTAGAGTATTTGTAATCTTAATGTAGGGAGAGAGGTGAGTAGTACTTTTTTGTAGGAAGTCAGGTGTAGGTAGCCTTGGCTCCCTGTCTCATACTTAACATGTGATATTTAAAACAGCCCAGAGAGTTAAAATACACATACAGTACACTCACTATTTACCTTAAAATATGTGTAATCTTAATGTAGGAAGAGAGGTGAATAGTACAGTGGAACCTCAAAAATTGAACGTATCACATATCGAACGTTTCGAAAATAGGACCATTTTTTTGGACAAACTGTGTCCTATTATCGAACGCGCCCCTATTTTCGGACCGCCGGGTACGGGACCTGTCTGCCGCCCGCTCTGTCCGCGTCCCCGCGCAGGCGCCGTGAGCAATCTAGCTTTGTTTATGCTTGAGTGAACTCTAACCTGCACTCTCATTCACGCATTTTACGATTATTTTGTTGTGTTTAGTGCTTGTGGGACTGTGAAATAAGCGGCCATGGGCCCAAAGAAACTTGCTAGTGGTACCCCTGTGGTAAAGAAAGTGAGAAACACCATAGATGTGAAGAAGGAAATAATACAGAAGTATGAGACTGGTGTGAGACTTGTTGAGCTTGCCAGGATGTATGGGAAAAACAAGTCGACCATTGGTTCTATCCTGTCAAAGAAAGAACAAATCAAGGAAGCTGATGTTGTGAAAGGTGTTAATATAGGGAGTGGATGACGTGCCTTCTTCAAAGAGATTTGTGCCAAGTGGAATGATGTCTAAATGTTTGTGCAGAAGTACCACCCTGAGCAAGCTGAAACAAGCCATCTTTGCAACAAGTTCAGTGACAGAACCATGTCCCATTTTTAGGGAAATGTTAAAGAGGCTCCTGAAACAGAGGACTGTGTACAGTTATTTTGTGAGACAGGGGTCCAGTGACTCTCAAGCTGGTCCTAGTGGCATTAAAAGACAGAGAAGGAAAGTAACCCCAGAGAGGGCTTTACCTGAAGTCCTCATGGACAAGGATTCTCCTTCCAAACACTAACCCCAATTCCCTCTCTCCTCCTCCCTATCTTCCAGATGCCATCACCAATCTTCAATAAAGGTAAGTAAAAATGTTATTTTATATGCATTAAAATACATAATTAAAAACTATAGTATTTGTTGTATGTAAAACTGTAATTAATCTCTATAAAATGTATTTTTTGTGTGAATATTTTTGGGTTTCTGGAACGGATTAATTGTATTTCCATTATTTCTTATGGGAAATATTGCTTCAAATTTCAGACTTTTCGAATTTAGAACTAGCTCCTGGAACGGATTAAGTTTGATTTTTGAGGTTCCACTGTATTTATTTGTAGGAAGTCAGTGTAGGTAGCCAGTAGGTGTAGCCCGCCTGGGCTACACCTACCGGCTACATACACTGTTACTCAGAGCCATATTATTAGCATCACCATACCTTGTTCACTAAATTTAATCATTTCTAACAACTACCTTTAGATACCATCATAAATGAAGGGAGAAGTAATGAATAATATGTATGCCGAAAATATGTCCAACAAAAGCGGAGTGGGGGGTGGCTGGGCCAAATGCAGATTCATACACTTCTCTCGGTGGCTGAGCAGAGAAAACGTATGTCCTTCCGCCCGGCTACCACACAGGATCCACCAAATATTATTATCAGAGCACATACAAAATATGCAATAAATGCCAGACAACAAGTTTACACTAACTTATACAGTGGACCCCCCCATAATGATATTAATCCGTTCCTGAGAGCTCATTGTTATGCGAAATTATCGTTATGCGAATGAATTTTCCCCATAAGAAATAATGGAAATCAAATTAATCTGTGCAAGACACCCCAAAGTATGAAAAAAACGTTTTTTACCACATGAAATATTAATTTTAATACACACAAACTGAAAAAGGCATGCACAGTTACATGACACTTACCTTTATTGAAGATCTGGTGATGATTGATGGATGGGAGGAGGAGAGAGTCTTAGTGTTTAGAAGGGGAATCCCCTTCCATTAAGACTTGAGGTGTCAAGTCCTTTTCTGGGGTTACTTCCCTTCTTCTTTTAATGCCACTAGGACCAGCTTCAGAGTCACTGGACTTCTGTCGCACAACATATCTCTCCATAGTGGCCTGTACCTCTCGTTCCTTTATGACTTTCCTAAAGTGTTTCACAACAGTGTCAGTGTAATAGTCACCAGCACGGCTTGCAATAGCTGTGTTAGGGTGATTGTCATCAAAAAAGGTTTGCACTTTAAGCCACATTCTACACATTTCCTTAATCTTTGAAGTAGGCAACTTCTTCAATTTCTCTCTCCCCTCCTCCGAACCAGTTTCCTCAGGTTTGGCCTCTTGCTGTTGAAGTTGATCTAGCAGCTCATCAGTGGTTAGTTCTTCATTGTCCTCCTCCACCAACTCTTTCACATCATCCCCACTAACCTCCAACCCCCAAGGACTTTCCCAATGCCACAATGGATTCCTCAACTGGCATAGGATTCCCATGGTTAGCCTCAAACCCTTCAAAATCCCTTTGGTCTACACATTCTGGCCACAGTTTCTTCCAAGCAGAGTTCAAGGTCCTCTTAGTCACTCCCTCCCTAGCCTTACCTATAAGGTTTACACAATTGAGGATATTAAAGTGATCTCTCCAAAACTCTCTTAGAGTCAATTGAGTTTCTGAGGTCACTACAAAGCACCTTTCAAACAGAGCTTTTGTGTACAGTTTTTTGAAGTTTGCAATAACCTGCTGGTCCATGGGCTGCAGGAGAGGAGTGGTATTAGGAGGCAAAAACTTCACCTTAATGAAGCTCATGTGCCCATAAAGTCGCTCTGCCACGTCTGTAGGATGGCCAGGGGCATTGTCTAACACCAGGAGGCACTTAAGGTCTAATTTCTTTTCAGTTAGGTAATCTTTCACATTGGAGGTAAATGCTTGGTGTAACCAGTCATAGAAAAAGTCCCTAGTGACTCTTGCCTTACTGTTTGCCCTCCACAGCACACACAAATTAGCCTTGAGGATATTCTGTTGCCTGAACGCTCTGGGAGTTTCTGAGTGATACACTAATAAAGGCTTCACTTTGCCTTTATGGAACACATCAACAGAGTAAGCCTGTCTTTCATAGCCTTATGTCCTGGGAGTGCCTTTTCCTCCTGAGTAATGTAGGTCCTGCTTGGCATTTTCTTCCAAAACAGGCCTGTTTCATCACAATTAAACACTTGTTCAGGTTTCAGTCCTTCACTGTCTATGTACTCCTTGAATTCCTGCACATATTTTTCTGCTGCTTTGTAGTCCGAACTGGCAGCCTCACCATGCCTTATCACACTATGTATGCCACTACGCTTCTTAAATCTCTCAAACCAATCTTTGCTGGCCTTAAATTCACTCACATCATCACTAGTTGCAGGCATTTTTTAATTAAATCCTCATGCAACTTCCTAGCCTTTTCACTTATGATCACTTGAGAGATGCTGTCTCCTGCTATCTGTTTTTCATTTATCCATTCCAATAAAAGTCTCTCAACATCTTCCATCACTTGCGATCTCTGTTTCGAAAACACAGTTGAACCTTTGGCAAGAACAGCTTCCTTGATTGCCGTTTTGTTGGATAC
Source organism: Cherax quadricarinatus (assembly GCF_026875155.1). Classification (NCBI taxonomy): domain Eukaryota; kingdom Metazoa; phylum Arthropoda; class Malacostraca; order Decapoda; family Parastacidae; genus Cherax; species Cherax quadricarinatus. The sequence goes on from NC_069494.1 coordinate 5,109,924, forward strand.
AATAGTAGCGATGGTTGATTGGGGTTTACTATACAACCTGGCCAGCTCGGAGACACGCACTCCACTTTCATACTTAGCAATGATCTCTTTCTTCGTCTCTATAGTAATTCTCACCCTTATTCCTGTAGGGTTGGCAGTAGAAGCTTTCTTGGAGCCCATGGTCACTTATTTTGCAGATAAAATCACCAAAAACACTGTAATAATACGAAATGTTCCGATTGTATGCTTGGATGTTACCGCGGAGGCTGGCTGGTAAACAATGCCACCGGCGGAACATGTGAGGCTGGCTCAGGCCGCACATTAGACGCGTCTCGGACGAATAGCGGGTTTTTTAGCGGTATGCGAGGCAAAATCTTAGCGATAAAATGTATCGGTATGCGGATTTAATGTTATGTGATGCCAACGGTATGCGGGGGTCCACTGTATTAAGTTAGCAACAGAAATAGGCATTAAAAACACAATAAAAGGTAAGGTACACACAGAGTACACTTATTACTTGCCTTAAAATATTAATATTAATGTATGAGAGGTAAGTGGCAGGGTGTTTATTGAATAAAATCAGAATGGCACACCATCATCCTCTAACTTGGCACTTAAAGCAAGAGGCTTACGACTCCTCTTTTTATCACAGCTAAGCTTAGACGCCATCGTCAATGAGAGCCAACTAGTTAACGAAAGAATAACCGAGAGAGAACGAGATACAGAGTTCAGACAATGTAAAAACACGAACTGAACAGGTAGTGGGCGATCACTTGGTCAGGCGAAATAAATGCGTATTAATATGTGTTTACTTTTAGTTCATTCACGTATGTTTGTAAGAGTTTGTAAAACTTTTACCTCAAAATATTTTTTATTATAATAATAATTGCCTCACAATGCAAATACTCTTACATTGTGTACAAGTTAGTACAGAACAAACAAACAGCAACACTCCCATTCTCATGCAACACACCATTTTTAGAGTGAATGAAAATATTATTATTATAATCATAATAAAAAAGTGCTAAACCCACAAGGGTGGTGAATTGCTATATATAGATTGAAGGCATACAAAAGGAATATTTTTCTAGAGTTATCCTCCAGTATTTGACTAGAGAAAACGTAATTCTTCCGACACTACCTACACAGCTGCTTTGTAAACAAATCTCATATTTAGGTCAATTTTTATTCTGTGAGTGTATGTATCATGTTTATATGCTATGTAACGTGTTTCTTGTATAATTTTGAGGAAAATATCATAGATGGATTAATGAAAATGTCTATATTAATGTAAAATAAGACATTTAATATGCCCAAGAGTGATTATTATTACGTAGTATTGGCGTCATGAATAGAGAGACTTAGCGATTTTAATGTGTACCTGCACACCAGCACAGTGTGTAAATATATTTAGGTACAGGTACACATAATTATAATTATCAGAGTACATATAAAATATGCAATAGCTTATAACACTTGAAATTTTGAAAAGTTTCCAGACATAATAGATGTTGTCACGAAGAATGTATACAAACCGGGTGGGGTGCACTCTGTTTAAAAGACCACTTGCTGTATAGCAAATTTTGGTCATAATTTGACATCGCCATATTAGCGGAACACCACAAGGCAAAACACCGTAAAACGGGGCTCTACTGTATTTTTCTATAGGTAATAAAACAACAACAAAAAATTCCGATCAGTACTTTCCAAGATGTAGAGGCATGAAGTAGACCCTCAGTGACCGGATGGTGGTAACATTGGCAAGTCAGACAGTGACTTATTTCCATTAGGGTCCCTGTACCATATGGTACCATTGTACCATCCAGGCCATGGGAAAACCTGGCTAGCCACAGCCACTCAAGAGGGAGAGGTTTTTTAGTGCCAGAAAGGAAAAAAAACTGGCAGGAAATGGCAGAAATCGTACACCAAATCCAGTCATTCCTGGAGTGGAACCACAATCGATGGCCTCCACTCCAAACCAACAGATACAGATACTAATGCCGGAAAAAAAATCCCCCCCCCAGTACCAACAATACCACCAGTCCGATGACATTCTTCTTTGCAAATATACAGGGTCTAAAGCCAGCAACAAACAACAAAATACCTTTCATCTGTGGACTGCTTGCAGAGGCAAAGGCAATGTTCGTGGCTTTCACTGAGACCCACATAAAGGATCACTTGGACAACGAAATATGGATCCCAGGTTACAACCTATACAGATGTGACAGAGTGAACAGGCAAAAGGGGGGAGGGGGGGGGGTTGGCCTGTACATTGCAGAGTCACTTGTTTGCACAGAACTGCTTAATGCCTCAAATGATGTAGTGGAAGTTTTAGCAGTAAAGGTCGAGAACCAAAACCTAGTCATTGTGGTAGTCTACAAGCCTCCGGATGCAACATCCCAGCAATTCCAGGAACAGCTGTTAAAAATTGACCACTGTCTGGAAAATCTTCCAGCTCCTGCACCCAACATCTTGCTCCTGGGGGGATTTCAACTTAAGGCACCTAAAATGGAGGAATATAGCAAATAATATTGTTGCAGTAATAACACCAGGAGGCAGCTCTGATGAAAACTCACACTCACACGAGCTTTTAAATCTCTGCACGAAATTCAATTTAAACCAGCAAATAATAGAGCCTACTAGACTGGAGAATACACTAGACCTCATCTTCACTAACAATGATGATCTGATAAGAAATGTCTCCATATCAAAAACAATATACTCAGATCACAACATAATTGAGGTTCAGACCTGTATGCGTGGAGCCCCAGACCGACATAATGAGACAAGTCATGAGGGAGCATTCACTAAATTCAACTTCAATAACAAAAACATAAAGTGGGACCAAGTAAACCAAGTCCTAACCGATATAAGCTGGGAAGATATACTAAGCAACACAGACCCCAACTTATGCCTAGAACAGATTAACTTGGTGGCACTCGATGTATGCACAAGGCTTATTCCTCTAAGAAAAAGGAGGAGTAGATGTAAAATAGAAAGAGACAGGCGCTCCCTTTACAGGCGACGGAAAAGAATAACAGAGCAGCTAAAAGAGGTCAATATATCTGAAATGCGTAGGGAGACACTTGTCAGAGAAATAGCAAGCATCGAACTTAAGCTAAAGGAATCTTATAGGAGTCAGGAATCGCGGGAAGAACTAAAATCCATAAATGAAATCGAAAGAAACCCAAAGTATTTCTTCTCCTATGCCAAATCAAAGTCGAGAACAACGTCCAGTATTGGGCCCCTATTTAAACAAGATGGGTCCTTCACAGACGACAGCAAGGAAATGAGTGAGCTACTCAAGTCCCAATATGACTCAGTTTTTAGCAAGCCGCTAACCAGACTGAGAGTCGAAGATCAAAATGAATTTTTTATGAGAGAGCCACAAAATTTGGTTAACACAAGCCTATCCAATGTTATCCTGATGCCAAATGACTTCGAACAGGCGATAAATGACATGCCCATGCACTCTGCCCCAGGGCCAGACTCATGGAACTCCGTGTTCATCAAGAACTGCAAGAAGCCCCTATCATGAGCCTTTTCCATCCTATGGAGAGGGAGCATGGACATGGGGGTCGTCCCACAGTTACTAAAAACAACAGACATAGCCCCACTCCACAAAGGGGGCAGTAAAGCAACAGCAAAGAACTACAGACTGATAGCACTAACATCCCATATCATAAAAATCTTTGAAAGGGTTCTAAGAAGCAAGATCACCACCCATCTAGAAACCCATCAGTTACACAACCCAGGGCAACATGGGTTTAGAACAGGTCGCTCCTGTCTGTCTCAACTATTGGATCACTACGACAAGGTCCTAAATGCACTAGAAGACAAAAAGAATGCAGATGTAATATATACAGACTTTGCAAAAGTCTTCGACAAGTGTGACCATGGCATAATAGCTCACAAAATGCGTGCTAAAGGAATAACAGGAAAAGTCGGTCGATGGATCTATAATTTCCTCACTAACAGAACACAGAGAGTAGTCGTCAACAGAGTAAAGTCCAAGGCAGCTACGGTGAAAAGCTCTGTTCCACAAGGCACAGTACTCGCTCCCATCTTGTTCCTCATCCTCATATCCGACATAGACAAGGATGTCAGCCACAGCACCGTGTCTTCCTTTGCAGGTGACACCCGAATCTGCATGACAGTGTCTTCCATTGCAGACACTGCAAGGCTCCAGGCGGACATCAACCAAATCTTTCAGTGGGCTGCAGAAAACAATATGAAGTTCAACGATGAGAAATTTAAATTACGTACTCAGATATGGTAAACACGAGGAAATTAAATCTTCATCAGAGTACAAAACAAATTCTGGCCACAAAATAGAGCGAAACACCAACGTCAAAGTCCTGGGAGTGATCATGTCGCAAGATCTCACCTTCAAAGACCATAACATTGTATCAATCGCATCTGCTAGAAAAATGACAGGATGGATAATGAGAACCTTCAAAACTAGGGATGCCAAGCCCATGATGACACTCTTTAGGTCACTTGTTCTATCTAGGCTGGAATATTGCTGCACACTAACAGCACCTTTCAAGGCAGGTGAAATTGCTGACCTAGAAAATGTACAGAAAACCTTCACGGCACGCATAACGGAGATAAAACACCTCAATTACTGGGAGCGCTTGAGGTTCCTAAACCTGTATTCCCTGGAATGCAGGCGGGAGAGATACATGATTATATACACCTGGAAAATCCTAGAGGGACTAGTACCGAACTTGCACACGAAAATCACTCACTATGAAAGCAAAAGACTTGGCAGACAATGCAACATCCCCCCAATGAAAAACAGGGGTGTCACTAGCACGTTAAGAGACCATATAATAAGTGTCAGGGGCCCGAGACTGTTCAACTGCCTCCCAGCATACATAAGGGGGATTACCAACAGACCCCTGGCAGTCTTCAAGCTGGCACTGGACAAGCACCTAAAGTCGGTTCCTGACCAGCCGGGGTGTGGCTCGTACGTTGGTTTGCGTGCAGCCGGCAGACACAGCCTGGTTGATCAGGCTCTGATCCACCAGGAGGCCTGGTCACAGACCGGGCCGCGGGGGCGTTGACCCCCGGAACTCTCTCCAGGTAAACTCCAGGTACCATTGTTTCATATGGTACAGTATACCATATGGCTCAGAACCATAGAATTCCTCTTCAGATCCGCTTCCCTCACTGTTAAAACTACAATTTGGGAAGAGGAGAGTCCCAATTCACCAGGGAGTGAGAGCTTCCTTGCCGCAAGGCATGATAGCGTACTGAGATGGCGTTCCCACAGGCAATGCAGGTGCCCCGATTTTTTGTTTACTGCACACACTGACCATGCAGACCCATTTTCTTAGATGTAGGCCCACCAGCCTTCTCTCGCTAAATTTGAAGCCGCTAGAATTTTGGTATAGATCTATGGCATGAACCCTGGCTTCAAAGGTGTAGATCTACAGGATGGACCCTGAAAGGGTTAACTATCACTTGACACATTATGAGAAAAGATACAGTGGACCTCCGGTTCGCGATGCTATCGGTATCCGATAAATCCGGTAACCGATTCATTATATTGCCAAAAATTTGCCTCGGTTTCCGTTACAAAACCCGGTATGTGATACGATTCGTACGAGACGTGTCCAGTGTTTACAAGCCAGCCAGTGTGTGCGCATCTAAGGATACATTCGGTACATTCCATATTATCCATATTATCACTGTCTTTGGTGTTTTTTTCTGCAAAATAAGTCACCATGGGCCCCAAGAAAGCTTCTAGTGCCAACCCTTCGAGACCAAGGGTCCTAATGACTATTGAAATGAAGAAAGAGATAATTGAAAAGTATGAAAGTGGAGTGCGTGTATTGGAGCTGGTCAGGTTGTATAGTAAACCCCAATCAACCATCTCTACTAAAGTGAGCAGGAAAACGGCAATCAAGGAAGCTGTTCTTGCAAAAGGTGCAACTGTGATTACGAAACAGCGACCGCAAGTGTTAGAAAAAATTGAGAGACTGTTGTTGGTGTGGATAAATGAAAAACAGATAGCAGGAGATAGCATCTTTCAAGTGATCATTTGTGAAAAGGCTAGGCAGTTGCATGACGATTTGGTAAAGAAATTGCCTGCAACTAGTGGTGATGTGAGTGAATTTAAGGCCAGCAAAGGTTGGTTTGAAAGATTTAAGAATCGTAGTGGCATACATTGTATGATTAGGCATGGTGAGGCTGCCAGTTCAGACCACAAAGCGGCTGAAAAATATGTGCATGAATTCAAGGAGTACATAGAGGCTGAAGGATTGAAACCTGAACAAATGTTTAACCCTTTGACTGTCGCGGTCGTATATATACGTCTTACGAGGTACCGTGTTTGACGTGTATATTCTCATAAATTCTAGCAGCTTCAAATCAAGAAGGGAAAGCTGGTAGGCCCACATGTGAGAGAATGGGTCTGTGTGGTCAGTGTGCACCATATAAAAAAATCCTGGAGCACGCAGTGCATAATGAGAAAAAAAAAACTCCGACTGCTTTTTTTAATTAAAATGCCGACTTTGTGGTCTATTTTCGTGTAGTATTTATGGTTGTATTCTCGTTTTCTTGGTCTCATATGATAGAATGGAAAACATATTATAGAAATAGAGGTGATTTTGATTGATTTTACTATAAAAAGAACCTGGAAATAGAGCTCAAAGTAGGGGAAATGTTTGATTTTTGCCGATGTTCAAAAGTAAACAAATGATGTCATTGTCCAATAAATGTCCAACTAGCCATTCTAATATGCAGTCATGAATGGGTTGATGTTATTTATACAATTATTACAGTATTGCAGTAGTCTGCATAATACTAAATCTTCTATTTTTTGTTTGAATAAAAATTCAAAATAGAAAGCAAGAGTAATATCAGAGGGGCCTGGAGACATGACTGATGAACAAAGGAAATGTTATTTTAGAGCCAGGAATGTCTGCATTGTTCATTCTGGACCTTATTTTGAAATTGTCATATTTTTTAGTTTTCGTGAAGTTGGCCAAATTGCAAATTTCTGACCACGTTATTGGGTAGTTGAAATTGGTAAATGGGCGGTTTCTTGTACTCAGTCGATAGAAAAAAATGGAGTTCTAAAGAAATAGGTATGAGTTTGGTCGACTGGAACAATGGAATTAGCCGAAAATAGGGCTCAAAGTGGGTGAAATCGCTGATTTGCAAATATCGCCGAGGTCGCTAACTTTGCGATATTTGGGGATTGGGGGTTGCGACAGTCGTGGGGTTAATTGTGACAAAACAGGCCTGTTTTGGAAGAAATTGCCAAGCAGAACCTACATTACTCAGGAGGAAAAGCTACCTCAAGTCCTAATGGAGGGGGATTCCCCCTCTAAACAATAGGTTCAACACACTCCCCTCCTCCCATCCCATCAATCATCACCAGATCTTCATTAAAGGTAAGTGTCAATTATTCTGTTGTTATTATTCTATTGTTATTGTTGTTATTGTAATTATTCTATTGCATTAAACTTAATATTTCATGTGGTAAAAGTTTTTTTTCATACTTTTGGGTGTCTTGCATGGATTAATTTGGTTTCCATTATTTCTTATGGGGAAAATTGATTCGCTTTCCGATAATTTTGGTTTACGATGAGCTCTCAGGAATGGATTAATATCGCGAACCAGGGGTCCACTGTAGTTTCCCATCTGGCTTGGTAACTGCCTGTGGTGTTGGTGGTGATAAAAATATTTCAACTTATGTCCTTTCACCATTTATAATTAAAATTTATTCATTAAATTCGATTCTCTGGTAATCAACATTAAAACAATGTAGGCTGAAAGTTAAGCTGGGCTCAAAATCTCAGAAAAATTAATAAAAATACTATCTAGGGTTTGATATAACAAATGTTGCATTATACAAGGTATACCCCTTCATAAAATACCAGATATAAAGTCAATTGAAAAAAAAATGTCCCAATGAGGTACAATAGACCGTCATTTGAACTAACAAAGCCAGATGAACCCCAACTCTCACCAACTGAAACAGCAAACAGACTCAATGATTTCTTCTCCACCATAGGAAAAAACCTTGCCAATAAAATCCCAAGCACAAATACCCCACCCAATGACTACCTCACTGGCAACTACCCGAACACACTGTTCCTAGCTCCGACTAACCCAACAGAAGTCTCCCTTATTATCAACACACTAAAAAACAAGACAGCAGATTTAAATACCTTACCACACTTTATATACAAAAAAGTGTCGCAAGTGCTATCACCAATCATTACAACACTCTTTAACAAATCCATTGAATCCTCTACCTTCCCTACAGTTCTCAAAATAGCGAGGGTCACCCTGATCCATAAAGGAGGAGACCAAACAGACTTGAATAACTATAGGCCAATATCCAACTTACACCCTGTCTTTAAAATCTTTGAAAAATTAATTCATAAGCGAATCTATTTTTATCTCATCTCCCACAACATTCTCAACCCCTGTCAGTTTGGGTTCAGGCCTAATAAAAATATGAATGATACTATTATACACATGCTAGAACAAATATACACTGCAATAGAGAAAAAAGAAGTCCCACTGGGAATCTTCACTGATTTACGTAAAGCTTTCGATACAGTTGACCACGACTTGCTCCACATAAAATTGTCGCACTATGGTATAAGAGGGCACTCCCTCAACTACCTAAAGTCATACTCATCAACAGAAGCCAATATGTGTACACAAATGGAGCAAACTCTTCCGCACAGCCAATTACGGTTGGAGTCCCTCAGGGAAGTGTCCTTGGCCCTCTTCTCTTTCTCGTTTACATAAATGACCTACCAAATGCATCGCAACTACTCAAACCCACACTATTTGCAGATGACACTACATATGTCTTCTCTCACCCGAGCCCAGTCATGCTAGCCAATACTGTGAATACCGAATTACAGAGAATGTCTACCTGTATGAGGACTAACAAACTTACTCTCAACATTGACAAAACCTACTTCATTCAGTTTGGTAACAGAGCTACAGATGTCCCTCTTAACATAATGATAAACGGATCACCTATCACGAAGCTCACAGAGGGAAAATTCTTAGGAATCCACCTTGATAATAGACTCAAATTTCAAACACATATACAACAAATTTCCAAGAAAATTTCCAAGACCGTAGGCATACTATCGAAGATACAGTACTATGTTCCACAGTCAGCCCTCCTGGCCCTATATCACTCACTTATTTACCCCTATCTCACCTATGGAATTTGTGCATGGGGCTCAACAACAATAAACCATCTCAGACCATTAATTACCCAACAAAAGGCTGCGGTCAGAATGATAACAAATTCCCACTATAGGCAGCACACTCCACCCACCAATATTCAAAACTCTAAACCTACTCACCATACAAAACATCCATACTTATTATTGTACCTACTTCATACATAGAACACTTAACTCGGATATAAACCCTCCTCTCAAACATCTCCTTACCAACCTCAACAGAACACATGACCACAACACAAGGCACAGATCACTCTTTGATGTTCCTCGTGTCCATCTCACACTATGCAAAAACTCAATGCACATAAAAGGCCCAAAAATCTGGAATTCACTACCTGTCAATATTAACCCTTAAACGGTCCAAACGTTTTTTTCAACATCTGAAAGTATTTAACCCTTTCAGGGTCCGTCCCGTAGATCTACGGCTTTACGGTGAGTGTCCAAACCGTAGATCTACGCCATGAGCTCAGCTCACTCTGATTAACTGTGAGTGGTACATTTGGGCCTAGATATGAGAGAATACATCTATGTGGTATGTGTGCACCACATAAAACAGATCCTGCAGCACACTGTGTATAATGAGAGAAAAAAACTGAAATCATGATTTTTCGATTAAAACAGCAACTTTGCAGTGTTTTTTCGTATGTTTTTTATAGTTGTATTTGCGATTTCTTGGTCTCATTTGATAGAATGGAAGACATATTACAGAAATAGAGATGATTTTGATTGGTTTTAGCACTGGAAATGGCTTGAAACTGAGCTCAAAGTAGCGGAAATGTTAAATTTTTGCCGATATTCAAGATTAAAAAACGACCTCACACATCTAATACACGTCAGCTGGGGGGTCAATATACATTCACAAATATGGTGATGATATTTATACAATTATTACAGTATTGCATAACAGTAAATCTTCTATTTTTGGTGTGAATAAAAATTCATTATGTGAATAAAAAATCAAAATGGAATTTATTTGTAAAGCCTCAAAAAAATAACTAATGAACAGAGGAAAATGTTAGTTTAGTGCCAGGAATGCCTACATTGTTTATTCTGGACCCTATTTTGAAATTGGAATATTTTGAACTTTGTGTTAAATTGGCCAAATTAACAATTTCCGATCACTTTATTTTGTAGTTGAAACAGTTGACTTGGCGATTTCTTGTGCTCAATCGATAGAATAGAAGTAATACTAGTGAAATAGCTAAGAATTTGGTTGATTGGAATAATGTAATTGGCCTAAAAGGGGAGTCAAAGTCGGCAAAATCGCCGATTCGTAAATATCGCTGACACATCAAAATTCGCGAGAGCATAATTTCGTCAATTTTCCACCAAATTTCGTACTTTTTGTTTTATTACCTTCACAAAAAGATTCTCTACGATTTCATAAGTCTCTTCTTAAAAATCACTTGCTCACCCACAACCAAATAAATACTGAATAATTGTATCTCATAAATGTTTAACCTGTGACCCAACCAAACTTTGTTATTTTTAATTACATTACCTAACAGAATACTCCATTCTACTGAATGCACAGCAACATAGTAAATTACAATATGACCTGTCTTTGAAATATGTACTCATTTGTGCTTAATTGTTATTTGTTTACAATAATGTTTACCACTGAATATATCATTGCTTAGTTAATCTTAAGTTAATTTTAAATCTGTAATAATGTTGGTAGAATTACCGACAATATGTAAAGTAAAAGGACACAAGTGCAACTAATGTGACATTTTATTGTGGCAACGTTTCGCTCTCCAGGAGATTTGTCAAGCCGATACAAACAGTATATGGACACAGTGGGTATATAAAGGCTCAGAGTGAGGTGCAATACTAGTGAGGTACCATTTCGATGTTCACTAGTGGTGGTAGTAGTAGTAGTAGAGACAAAAGTTGTAGTAGTAGTAGTAATACAATAGGGTAGAGCAATTAATTCGTACATGAGTAAAAGGATATAAAAGCTATTACTTGGGTAACATAAAAATAGGTTGGACAAATATAGACTGGATAGAGAAGGCCTGTTTCATTGCTCACTCTCTGTAATGTGCTTTGTGTAGTAATACAGGAGAGACTATATGAGGGCAGAGTTTACTGTTTTCAGGAGGATTCTCGCTAAGACTTCAGAGATGGTGAAGCTGCCGTTGTTTTGTTTAATTGTATTCGAAACAGCGATCAGCGCTGATTCGAGGCACTTGCGTCTGCGGAAATTAGTTTCTTTGATAACTAATTGGGCGTCCCTGAATTTCATGAGATGATTGGTGGAATTTCGGTGTTGTACACAGGCGTTGTTCAAGTTAATGTTTCTACATGCGTAAATGTGTTCATTGAGGCGGGTGTCGAGGTTTCTTGCTGTTTCACCTACATAAATCTTGTCACAGCCTCCACAGGGTATAGTGTAAACCCCTGCATTGACTGGTTCGTGGTGCTTTGATTTTGTCCTGGTTAGATCCTTTATTGAAGTGCTAGAAGCGATGGCGACTCTGGTGTTAGCTTGTGAAAGTACTTTAGAAACGTTTAGTGCAACCTGGCTGTTGGGAAGAATTATAACTTTGTTGGGAGTGGTGTTGGTGCATGGAGAATTAATGATCTGAAGAGCTCTTTTCTTGCAGTCTTTGATGAAAAAGGAAGGAAAATGTAACTCAGTGAAGGTTTGGTGAATGTAAGTACATTCCTTGTCAAGAAACTCAGGACTACAAATTCGGTACGCTCTTAGGAAAAACCCGATGATGATGCCTCTTTTGGTCTTGGTATCTTGACTGGAATAGAAGTGTGTGAGATCCTTTTTATTGGTAGGTTTCCAATAAACTTGAAATCTTAGGTTGTTGTCTACTTTGTGAATGAGGACGTCGAGGAAAGGTAGCTTGTCATTGGACTCTTCTTCTAGTGTAAACTGGATCGCCTGTTCAACTGCGTTGAGCCTTGCCTGAAGATTCCGTACATCAAAATGTTTGGGAGTTATTACGAGGACATCGTCCACGTAATGTAACCAAGTGACGCTTAAAGGGATGATGTTTGCGAAGTGTTCGGACTCTAGGTGTTCCATGTATAAGTTGGCTAGGACGGCACTGATGGGGGACCCCATTCCCATGCCGTAGGTTTGTTTGTAGAGCTTGTTATTGAAAGAAAAACAGTTGAAATTAACACAGAGTTCAATCAAGTCAACAAAACCACTGGGAGGTAGAGGAAGATTAAGTCCTGATTGACTTTACGTCGTAGAACCTCGATGGCTTTTGTGGTAGGTACTTTTGTGAAGAAGGAAGTCACGTCCAAACTGCTTAGTTTCTTGTTACGGATGGAGAGGTTGCAGATGCGGTTGAGAAGGTCGCCTGAGTGTTTAAGATGAGCGGGGCTGATGGTCCCCAGAAGGCAGGAAAGATGTTTGGCAAGAACTCCGGCTATTTTGCGTGGAGCACTGCCTATACCTGACGTGATTGGTCTGAGAGGAATATTGTGTTTATGGGTCTTGGGTAAACCATACATGTGTGCTGGTTTAGGGTTGCTTGGTAACAAGTACAGAAGTTTCTTCCCTTCTCTAGTGCGTTTGAGTATTTGTCTGGTTTTGTATAGAAAATCTTTGGTGAGTGTCTCCCACTGTTGAGTGCTGATGGGTTCATATGTAGACTGATCACTCAAAAGGTCCATCATTTTAGTGTTGTAGTCACTGGTGTTGAGTATGACGACTCCACCTCCTTCGTCGGCGGTGGTGACGATAATGTTGGGGTCGTTGGCGAGGTCCTTAAGGACCTATTTTTATGTTACCCAAGTAATAGCTTTTATATCCTTTTACTCATGTACGAATTAATTGCTCTACCATATTGTATTACTACTACAACTACAACTTTTGTCTCTACTACTACTACTACGTACTACTACTACTAGTGAACATCGAAATGGTGCCTCACTAGTATTGCACCTCACTCTGAGCCTTTATATACCCTCTGTGTCCATATACTGTTTGTATCGGCTTGACAAAGCTCCTGGAGAGCGAAACGTTGCCACAATAAAATGTCACATTAGTTGCACTTGTGTCCTTTTACTTTACACAATTTTAAGCCTGCCCATAATGCTCTGCATACAAGGGGCTTTGGCATGCTACACTTAACCACTGTATTTCCTTGCACTTCTATGTATCATGTTCAAATTAATAAATAAATAAATAAATGAGTTTATTTGGTACGATTTGGGTATTGCACGATTGAAAAATTGCGGCTCAGTTTAATGTAACACATCGTATAGTTAATTTAACACTGTTCAGTTTGTGGGAAGGAAAAAAAAATTCTCTTTTGGTCAAGCAGCAGTCTTGTTGTGGAGCAGCCGGGGAGCCCTCCTGCCATCCCCTGCCACTCCATGACACCACCCCACCATCCTAGTGTTCGTAATTCATGTGTGTCCAGTCTTTCTCTGCTACATGGCAGCTGTGTTTGTGAATTGTGTTATGATATTTTAATTACTATATCTTGTATCTGCCAAGCAATCATGACATCCAATAGCCATACCAGTTGCTGAAAGTGGCACGAAGAGGTATAAGCACTTAAGTCTTAGAATTAACAAAGAAACAAGAGATAACCTGTAGCCGTAATGAAGTGTTAGTTTGTACACAGAAAAAGAGGTAAACATGAGTATGTGTGACTGATTGACTGACTTATTGAATGACTGACTTACTGAACTAACCGACTGACTTACTGAATGACTTAATGAGTGACTTGACTGACTTACTGAATGACTTACTGAGTAACTTACTGAATGACTTGACTGACTTACTGAATGTGCAACATCCTTTCAATTTTGATACCACTGGTATTGTCATCCTGCCAGAATGTCCTATAACCTATGCCTTAAGTAAAGAGAATTCTCGAATGTGGGATACATGTTTTGCAGGCCGGCTAGCTGGCCAGCAGCTGACTGGCTGGCTGGCAGCTGACTGGCTGGGTGCCTGATTAACTTTGGTTTTCTCTATCCCTGTCTGTCTGTATCTCTATCTCTGTAAGTAAGTTTATTCAGGTATACACAAATACAGTTACATAGATCATATATAGCAGCATATGTGTACAGAGCTTAGGATAACCCAAAAAAGTCAGACAAAATGACTTACTTTCATTGGGGTCCTGTCTCTGTCTCCGTCTGTCTCTTTCTCTGTGTCTATCTCACAGGTACACATAAATACAATTATACATAGTGTAAATTACCTAGGATATCCTAAAAACATTCAGACAAAGTGCTATACTGTGCTTGTAGATATAAGGCATAATAAGCCTTATGTAATAAGCATGGCTGGTGTTTGTGGATGATTGTGAATTGAGTGGATATGCATGGTGTGGCCCTACTGGGGTAAAGTGGATGGTTGTTGGTAGAAGTGGATGGTAGAGGTTCTGGTACTAAGGTCGATGGTTGTATTGGAGTGTGCATAAATTCTGTAATGGATCTCTGGGCTCTTTTACCCTGCAGTTTATTATACAGCTGATGGTAAGGCATCATCAACTGGTCTAGACCCCATTTCAAAGCACTGCTTCTAGATTTCTCAGGGTCCTCTTCAGTGAAAAAGTCTGCTAGTTTAGCAGCAACATGGAACTGCTCACATAACTGCTGCAGTGTTAACTGTTTTTCTTCAGGTTCTTCTTCATCTTCTGTTATGTGGCTCCCTTGTATCTGTGCATCAAGCTCTGCCAGCATTTCCTCTGGACTCCTGTCTTCATCATCATCTAAGAGCTCATTCACATCTTCGTTCATATCTTCAAAACCATCACCTGGTACTCTCCTTGCCAGCTGAACAATTTCCTGAACCTGACTCTCAAGCAAGGGAAAACCAGTGAAAGAATTAACTACAGAAGGCCATAACTTTCCCCAGTCATGATTGCTTGGCAGATACAAGATACAGCAATTAAAAGATCTAAACTCAATCCCCCATTGACTCAATGGTCTAACCCACAGCCAGGCAGAGGCCTGAGTTGGGAAAGTATCCCGTGGGTGATGCTTCAGATTTTTTCCCCTCCCGCAAACCCAAACTGTGTTAAATTAATTTTACGAAGTGTTATGTAAAATTGTGCCACAATTTTTCAGTAGTGCAATAACCAAAACATGCCAAATAAAACCATGTAATATAATGGTCTACTATAATATGCATTTTCACTTGTTCAGGAATCAGACGTGACAATTCTGCATTGTGTAATACCTGTTGGTTCATGACACACAGGCAGACAGAAAGACAGATATGCAGAGACAGAGATAAACAGAGCTAGACAGACAGATAGACAGAGACAGATATGTTTATGTGTAACAGTGAAAAAAATAAAGCCAACGCAGTGCACGATCATGAAGTGTCACTCCACTGCTGCACTGTCAGCAGTGGAGTGACACTTGTCTTATACCATTCTTCAAGGAGTTTCATATATACTCCAACTTGTCTAAAACATTGCTGGGACCTATAAATACTTTGTATATACAGTGGTCCCTCGTTTATCGTCGTTAATCCGTTCCTGGATGTGTGACGATCATCGAAATAGACGATTTTCGAATAAATTTTCCCCATAAGAAATAATGTAAATACAATTAATCCGTTTCTGACACTCAGAAGTATTAAAACAAAAACAAAATTTACATGAAATATAGATGTAGTACATAAACAATACAATGGGACATGATGAATGAAACATTAACAGCATAACACTTACCTTTATTGGCGATTCTTCTTAGTGTATGGAAGACTGGAGGAGGAGAGAGATTGGATTAGTTACTGTTTGGAAGGGGAACCCCCTTCCATCAACACTTCTCCTCTCTGTTTCTTAATGCCACTAGGACCAGCTTGAGAGTCACTGAGAGTCCTGTCTCGCAAAAAAGTGTCCAGAGAGCTCTGTTTCTGGTGTCCCTTTAAAACTTCCCTAAAATGGGCCAAGACTCTGTCACTGTACAAGTTGCCAATATGGCTTGCAACATCTTTCTCAGGGTTATGTTTCTCCATAAATCTTTGCATCCTACCCCACATTTCAAAAATCACCAAGATTCTGAGCTGGGATCTGTTGCTGTTCCTGCTGAAGCTCTTGCAGCTCCTCAGTGGTTAGTTCTTCGTTGTAGTCCTCCACCAACTCTTCCACGTCCTCCAAACTCACATCCAACCCCATGGAACTCCCCAATGCCACAATAGATTTCACAACTGACATAGGCTCATCAGGGTCAGCCACAAGCCCTTCAAAATCCCTCTTGTGGATACAATCTGGCCACAATTTTCTCCAAGCAACAACAGCTTCCTTGATTTCCTTTTTTTTGCCACGATGGAAGATATGGTTGTATGGGGTTTGTTATACGTCAAAGACCTGGGAGTGATTATGTCGGAGGATCTCACCTTCAAGGACCATAACATTGTATCAATCGCATCTGCTAGAAAAATGACAGGATGGATAATGAGAACCTTCAAAACTAGGGAGGCCAAGCCCATGATGACACTCTTCAGGTCACTTGTTCTATCTAGGCTGGAATATTGCTGCACTCTAACAGCACCTTTCAAGGCAGGTGAAATTGCCGACCTAGAAAATGTACAGAGAACTTTCACGGCGCGCATAACGGAGATAAAACACCTCAATTACTGGGAGCGCTTGAGGTTTCTAAACCTGTATTCCCTGGAACGCAGGAGGGAGAGATACATGATTATATACACCTGGAAAATCCTAGAGGGACTAGTACCGAACTTGCACACGAAAATCACTCACTACGAAAGCAAAAGACTTGGCAGACGATGCACCATCCCCCCAATGAAAAGCAGGGGTGTCACTAGCACGTTAAGAGACCATACAATAAGTGTCAGGGGCCCGAGACTGTTCAACTGCCTCCCAGCACACATAAGGGGGATTACCAACAGACCCCTGGCAGTCTTCAAGCTGGCACTGGACAAGCACCTAAAGTCAGTTCCTGATCAGCCGGGCTGTGGCTCGTACGTTGGTTTGCGTGCAGCCAGCAGCAACAGCCTGGTTGATCAGGCGCTGATCCACCAGGAGGCCTGGTCACAGACCGGGCCGCGGGGGCGTTGACCCCCGAAACTCTCTCCAGGTAAACTCCAGGTCCAGGTAATACACCCTGGCCAGTTCGGCCACATGTACGCCACTTTCATATTGTTCAATGATGTTTTTCTTAAATTCAATTGTATTTCTCACCTTCTTTACCAAAGGCTTGGCACTAGGAGCTTTCTTTGGAGCTATTATAACCCAGGAGTCCAAATGGCCTGTTATCCTGGGTGTAAAGGGAGCAAAATGAACACAGCAGAAAACTTTTGACTTATATTATCCTTCACCAATTTAGAACAGAAGTATGTACACTATGTACAGCAGTAGGTATTAGTGCACTCCACGGTAAGCAAGGCAGAATAGAAGCCACTAGAGAGCAGACCGTGCTTCAACCAGATCTAGAATGGTAATGACAAGGGCAGACAGGAGAGTGGTACCCACATAACCTCTGCAGTTGCCAAAACCATCTCATTGGCTGGAACCTGGGTACTGGTGGAACGACGGGGCCCCATCGTCAACCCTCAGTCCCCTGGTTGGGGGGGATAGCCTGTAAATGAGGGTGTGTACATGTGCCGAATGAAGGTTACATACTCTTTGCATGCCACAGGAGCCATGGTAGCTTAAGCACTTGCCAGCACTAAAATGAATGGAATATTATGAAATATTTCATATGAACAAGTGAAAGGACCGTGGCTCACTGGTAAACAATGGCACACTGACTGGGAAGGGAGGCCAAGGCGGCTCAGAGCCATGAGTACTCGTCCAGGACGAACGATGATTAGCGAGTCAACCGACCATTTGCTAGCCAATGTTTGGACAAAAATAACGTAAAGATTTCCGAAAAGGATGACTATCGAGCCCGACGATTATCGAGGGACCACTGTACATATTTCTAGACAGTTGTATGTGACTAAGACAGGTGAAAATGTTCATCTGTGAGTGTGTTTGTGACTATTTGAGTACTATTTCAGTACCTAATACACCTACCATCTGACTTACGAACTGCTCGACATACATCCACTCGACTTACGACCGTACATCTGGCAGCTGGGCTGGGCCGACTGATACATGCCACTGTACAATATTTGACGATACTCGCAGTGGCAATGCGCCATGCAAGCAGCATCAATTTGAGTTACTCTGCCCTACCAGCAGCATCATACGTACTGTATTAACTGTACTAACTTGACAGTAAATTTCACCATGGTTCCTAAGAGGAAGTCTCAATTTTGCACTGGAGATTGTGGCAAAAAGGCATGAAAGGATCTTACTCTTGCACTCTCTCTATTTGTTTTCACTGTTGCACATAAATCTGTCTGTATCTGTCTGCCTGTATATCTGTCTGCCTGTATATCTGTCTGTCTGTATGTGTGAAGGCTTACTCAGCCCTGTAACAACTTCAGACAGTATTACCAAGGCTTGCTCCTCCTCAGGAAAATTAATGAATAGAAAAAGAAATAATAATTCACAAAGATAAACACTTTATTATTTATTAATGCAAAGATAAAACATTGAAAAAATGAATGTGTATCCTATTTGACAGAAAAATGAAAAATGAAATGGAAAAATGTCATTTGAATTCAATGCTAATATGTACAGTTATACTGGGGTGTCTGGTTGAGGTTGACACCGTCTTGTAGAAATTGTAGCCGTTGCTGATGATGTGGGGGGGGGGGGGTCACAGGTGTTGGTGACAACCCAACGACTAGTTCTTCACAGAGTCTAGAGCCTTGAATAGTCATTCCAGATGACTGGAACTCAAGTTCTTTACCACTGCAAAGATGAGGGG
This sequence comes from Cherax quadricarinatus, assembly GCF_026875155.1. Taxonomy (NCBI): domain Eukaryota; kingdom Metazoa; phylum Arthropoda; class Malacostraca; order Decapoda; family Parastacidae; genus Cherax; species Cherax quadricarinatus. The sequence continues at coordinate 5,128,916 of NC_069494.1, forward strand.
TAGTGTCCTGTGCAATTAATCAGGTAGGTAGATTATGAATGACATCTCATGAGCTGTTTCAGTCCGTCTCCTTCAACACTTCTCGTTGGTTGGCAGGTGACCCGATCTGTCATTCCAAGCTGGAAAGAGAGACAAGTTACCCACTGCTTAAGAAATCACTCTCCATGATAAGTGCAAGATACTTAAAAAAGGTGGTGATTATCGAAAAGTCTTATGTGGAGCTTAAAACTGAAAGGACTAAGTTTATTATTGGTCAGAAGTGAAGCTTTCAACCAGTATCCACTAGAATAGGAGCAGAGGCTTTTACTTACAGTTGTGCTGGGAACTGTGAGTCGAGTGATTACTGTTTGGCCGCAGCCCCACACGTCACCTTTCGGGGTTGGGAGAAAGGGGGAGGGAGGGGATAGCGGGAGCAAGACTGACCCTACCTTAACAAGCAGCCGGCAATCAAACTATCGTTACCATATACTCGCTCGCTACTCCTATCTGTTGAACTTTTCCCTCACAGTATGTGTGTCTGTCTATCTGTCTTCCTGTGTGCATCTGTCTGTCTACCTGTGTGTCTGTGTCTACCTGTGTCTCTCTCTTTCTCTCTGCTTGTCTCTCTGTCTCAGAGCTGCTCATGAACCAACAGGTATTACACACGAAGCAGAGTTGTCACATTTTTAATATGATGCCAATATCACTATGCGGCTTATTTATCTATCACAATTCATCTAATATGACATAATAAACAATATAAATAACATAAAATCCTGATATACACTTTAGAATGAATAAAATATGAACATAACTACGTTAACCCTTTGAAGGTCCGTGCTGTAGATCTACGGCTTTACGCTGAGGGTCCAAACCGTAGATCTACGCCATGAACTCAGCTCACTCTGATAAGCTGTGAGCGATAAATTTTGGCCTAGATATGAGAGAATACATCTATGTGGTATGTGTGCACCATATAAAACAAATCCTGCAGCACATAGTGCATAACAAGAGAAAAAAAAACTGAGACCGTAATTTTCGATTAAAACTGATTTTGCAGTGTTTTTTCGTATGTTTTTATAGCTGTATTTGCAATTTCTTGGTCTCATTTGATAGAATGGAAGATATATTACAGAAATAGAGATGATTTTGATTGGTTTTATTACTGGAAATGGCTTGAAACTGAGCTCAAAGTAGCGGAAATGTTAAATTTTTGCCGATGTTCAAGAGAAAACAAATGACCTCACATGTCTAATACATGCCTGCTGGTGGGTCTAATATACGTTCACAAATGTGGTGAACGTATATTAGACCCACTAGCATATTACATAACAATATTACATAACAGTAAATCTTCTATTTTTTGGTTTGAATAAAAATTCATTATGTGAATAAAAAATCAAAATGGAATTCTTTAGTAAAACCTGAAAACATAACTAATGAACAGAGGAAATGTTAGCTTAGTGCCAGGAATGCCTGCATTGTTTATTTTGGACCCTATCTTGAAAATGGAATATTTTGAGCTTTTCATTAAATTGGCCAAATTACCAATTTCCAATCACCTTCAGAAAAAAGATTCTCTACCATTTCACAAGAAAAAATAACAAAATTATTTTTTGGAAATTCTTGGACACTGGTGCACACTTTGAAATTTGGCCTCTGGACCCTGAAAGGGTTAAACTCCACATCTTGCACCTATGCTGACATGCAAGTACACATTAAAATCATTATGAGTGTGTTATTAGTCTTGAAGAAGCCATATTAATAATGATAATAATTACGCAATAATAATCACTCTGAGGCGCATTGTGTATAAAACGTTAATATAGACATTTTGCTTAATCCATCTATGATTTTTTTTTCAAAATTATATAATAAACACGCTATGTAACATATCAGTTAACAAATATGAGATATTTTTCCAGTTGGCTTGACAGAGTGAACAAAAACCATTTGTGTCCAGGCTGGTAACAACAACAACTAGTTTGTTTACAAAACTCGTGAACCTTCTACACTCATTCTCTCTCTCATTTATTCATTTAATCTTGTTTACTCACCTCTCACTCTACATTAAGACTACAGATATTTTAAGGTAAGTAATGAGCAAACACTATATTATATTATAGTTTAATAATTTTTTTATTATCACACTGGCCGATTCCCACCAAGGCAGGGTGGCCCGAAAAAGAAAAACTTTCACCATCATTCACTCCATCACTGTCTTGCCAGAAGGGTGCTTTACACTACAGTTTTTAAACTGCAACATTAACACCCCTCCTTCAGAGTGCAGGCACTGTACTTCCCATCTCCAGGACTCAAGTCCGGCCTGCCGGTTTCCCTGAATCCCTTCATAAATGTTACTTTGCTCACACTCCAACAGCACGTCAAGTATTAAAAACCATTTGTCTCCATTCACTCCTATCAAACACGCTCATGCATGCCTGCTGGAAGTCCAAGCCCCTCGCACACAAAACCTCCTTTACCCCCTCCCTCCAACCTTTCCTAGGCCGACCCCTACCCCCCTACCCCGCCTTCCTTCCACTACAGACTGATACACTCTTGAAGTCATTCTGTTTCGCTCCATTCTCTCTACATGTCCGAACCACCTCAACAACCCTTCCTCAGCCCTCTGGACAACAGTTTTGGTAATCCCGCACCTCCTCCTAACTTCCAAACTACGAATTCTCTGCATTATATTCACACCACACATTGCCCTCAGACATGACATCTCCACTGCCTCCAGCCTTCTCCTCGCTGCAACATTCATTACCCACGCTTCACACCCATATAAGAGCGTTGGTAAAACTATACTCTCATACATTCCCCTCTTTGCCTCCAAGGACAAAGTTCTTTGTCTCCACAGACTCCTAAGTGCACCACTCACTCTTTTTCCCTCATCAATTCTATGATTCACCTCATCTTTCATAGACCCATCCGCTGACACGTCCACTCCCAAATATCTGAATACGTTCACCTCCTCCATACTCTCTCCCTCCAATCTGATATTCAATCTTTCATCACCTAATCTTTTTGTTATCTCATAACCTTTACTTTTTTCCTGTATTCACCTTTTTTTTTCTTTTTTGCACACCCTACCAAATTCATCCACCAATCTCTGAAACTTCTCTTCAGAATTTTCCCAAGAGCACAGTGTCATCAGCAAAGAGCAGCTGTGACAACTCCCACTTTGTGTGTGATTCTTTATCTTTTAACTCCACGCCTCTTGCCAAGACCCTCGCATTTATTTTCTCTTACAACCCCATCTATAAATATTTTAAAAACAACCACGGTGACATCACACATCCTTGTCTAAGGCCTATTTTTAAACCGGGAAAAAATTTTCCCTCCTTCCTACATACTCTAACTTGAGCCTCACTATCCTCGTAAAAACTCTTCACTGCTTTCAGTAACCTACCTCCTACACCATAACTTGCAACATCTGCCACATTGCCCCCCTATCCACCCTGTCATATGCCTTTTCCAAATCCATAAATGCCACAAAGACCTCTTTACCCTTTATCTAAATACTGTTCACTTATATGTTTCACTGTAAACACCTGGTCCACACACCCCTACCTTTCCTAAATCCTCCTTGTTCATCTGCTATCCTATTCTCCGTTTTTACTCTTAATTCTTTCAATTATAACTCTACCATACACTTTACCAGGTACACTCAACAGACTTACCCCCCTTAATTTTGCACTCTCTTTTTTTCCCCCTTGCCTTTATAAAAAGGAACTATGCATGCTCTCTCTGCCAACCCCTAGGTCCCTTTTACCCTCTTCCATACATTTATTAAATAATTGCACCAACCACTCCAAAACTATATCCCCACCTGCTTTTAACATTTCTATCTTTATCCCATCAATCCCGGCTCCCTTTAAACCCCCTTTCATTTTACCTACTGCCATCACGAACTTCCCCCACACTCACAACTGGCTCTTCCTCACTCCTACAAGATGTTATTCCTCCTTGCCCTATACACGAAATCACAGTTTCCCCTATCTTCATCAAACATTTAACAATTCCTCAAAATATTCCCTCCATCTTCCCAATACCTCTAACTCTCCATTTAATAACTCTCCTCCCCTTTTTTTAAAACTGACAAATCCATTTGTTCTCTAGGCTTTCTTAATTTTTTAATCTCACTCCAAAACTTTTTCTTTTTTTCAACAAAATTTGTTGATAACATCTCACCCACTCTCTCATTTTGCTCTCTTTTTACATTGCTTCACCACTCTCTTAACTTCTCTCTTTTTCTCCATATCCCTCTTCCCTCCTTGCATCACTTCTACTTTGTAAAAACTTCTCAAAATGCAACTTTTCTCCCTTCCTACTCTCTTTACATCATCATTCCACCAATCGCTCCCTCTTCCCTCCTGCACCCATTTTCCCCTGTAACCACAAACTTCTGCTGAACACTCTAACACTAACATTTTAATCCTACCCCATACCTCTTCAACCCCATTGCCTATGCTCTTCATTTGCCATCTATCCTCCAATAGCTGTTTTTTATCTTACCCTAACTGCCTCCTCTTTTAGTTTATAAACCTTCACCTCTCTCTTCCCTGATGCTTCTTTTCTCCTTGTACCCCATCTACCTTTTACTCTCAGTTAGCTACAACTAGAAAGTGATCTGTATATCTGTGGCCCCTCTATAAAAAAGTACATCCTGAAGTCTACTCAGCAGGTCTTTTATCTACCAATACTAAATCCAACAAACTACTGTCATTTCGCCCCTACATCATATCTTGTAAAACTTATTTATCCTCTTTTTCTTAAAATATGTATTACCTATAATTTAAACCCCTTTCTATACAAAGTTCAATCAAAGGGCTCCCATTATCATTTACACCTGGCACACCCCAAACTTACCTACCACACACTCTCTAAAATTTTTCTCCTACTTTAGCATTCAGGTCCCCTACCACAATTACTCTCTCATTTGGGTTCAAAGGCTCCTATACATTCACTTAACATCTCCCAAAATCTCTTTCCCCTCCTCTGCATTCCTCTCTTCTCCAGGTGCATACACCTTATTATGACCCACTTCTCGCATCCAACCTTTACTTTAATCCACATAATTCTTGAATTTACACATTCATATTCTCTTTTCTCCTTCCATAATGATCATTTAAAAATTACTGCTACCCCTTCCTTTGCTCTAACTCTCCTCAGATACTCCAGTTTTTAACCCCATTTATTTCCCCCCACTGAAACTCTCCTCCCCCCTTCAGCTTTGTTTCGCTTAGAGCCAGGACTTTCCAACTTCTTTTCATTCAAAACATCAGCAATCATCTGTTTCTTGTCATCCGCACTACTCCACGCACATTTAAGCATCCCAGTTTTATAAAGTTTTTCTTCTTCTCTTTTTTAGTAAATGTATACAGGAGAAGGGGTTACTAGCCCATTGCTCCCGGCATTTTTAGTCGCCTCATACGACACGCATGGTTTTAACGGGGGAAAGATTCTTTTCCACTTCCCCATGGACAATAGAAGAAATAAAAAAAAACAAGAGCTATTTAGAAAAGGAGAAAAACCTAGATGTATGTATATATATATATGCATGTGCGTGTCTGTGAAGTGTGACCAAAGTGTAAGTAGGAGTAGCAAGATATCCCTGTTATCTAGCGTGTTTATGAGACAGAAAAAGAAACCAGCAATCCTACCATCATGCAAAACATTTACAGGTTTTTGTTTCACAGTCATCTGGCAGGACGGTAGTACTTCCCTGGGTGGTTGCTGTCTACCAACCTACTACCTACTAGTTTAATAATATTATTATTATTAATATTAGTATATACAGGAGGGCCCCACTTATACGGCAGGTTAGGTTCCAGGCTACCGCCGTAAAGCGGAAACCACCGTAAAGTGGAACACCCTTTTTTCCACTTATAAATGCATACAAACACTAGATAACAAGTTTACACTAACATGTATTAAGTTAGCAATAGAACCAGGCATCAAAAAACAATAAAAAAGTACAATACACACATAGTGCACTCATTACTTACCTTAAAATATTTATAGTCTTAATCTAGGGTGAGACAAGTAGTATTTATTGTAAGAAATCAAGTGTGGTATGTATGGTAGTCAGCCAGGCTACCATACCAGGCCACCCCACCCACACATACTATTCTATGATATTTAAGCATCCCAGAGCGATAAAATGTATATACAGTTCACTCATTACTTACCTTAAAATATTTGTAGTCTTATGTAGGTCAGGAGTAAGTAAATGAGATAAAACAAATAAATGAGAGAAAGAATGAGTACATGAGAGGGGACAGGCGCAGAGTTATGTAAACAAACCAGGCGAACGTAATTTTTTGTAAACAAACGAAGTGTACACGTCTGGTTTGTGTACAAGTTACATTGTGTACAGGTTGTCTCAAACATTGATACGGTAGAATTAATAAAGAAGAAACACTCCCATTCTCGTGTAAACATCATTTGAGAAGAAATGAAGCTCTTGAGTGAAGGCAATGGAAATAATCACACTGACTTTTTTGGGTTATCCTAGGTTCTCTACACGTATGTTGTTATGTATGATAATCTATGTAACTGTTTGTGTATACCTGAATAAACTTACTTACATACATACGAAAGGAATAATTTTCTACAGTTTCCCCCAGTAACACATTTTCTCTTATGTTAGATTAGAGAAAATGTTATTCTTGCCGTCACTTGTACAAGTTATGTGGCTCCCACATCTTATATTTATGTTATTTATTCTATTGTGGGGTGTATTTATCATCTTTTTATGTTATGTATCGTGTTTATATAATTTTGAAAAAAATATCATGGATGGATTAATGAAAATGTGTATATTAACGTAATATACGACATTTAAATGACTCGATGATTATTATTATCATTACTAATATGACGTCTGGAGACATAAGACACTTACCAATTTTAATGTGTACCTGCATGCCAGCACAGTATGTAAGTTTATTTAGGTACAGGTATACATAAGTATAATTATCAGAGTATATATAAAATATGAAATAACTTTTAAAAACATTTGAAATTTTGGAGTTTCCAGACAAAATGGAGAGACTTAGTGCTTACTGAGCTCTTGGAGAATGTAAATAAACAGGGTGGGGCACGGTGACCGTATTAGAAAGTCAGGTGGGGGGAGCCGTATAGCGAGTTTTGGTCATAATTTGAAATGTCCATATTAGCGGAACGCTGTAAAGTGAAACGCCGTAAAGCGGGGCCTTCCTGTACGTATTATTGTAGTAATAATACGTAATAATAATTATTAACCCTTTCAGGGTCCAAGGCCCAAATCTGGAGTCACGCACCAGTGTCCAAGAATTTTCAAAAAAAAAAAATTGTTATTTTTTCTTATGAAATCGTAGAGAATCTTTTTGTGAAGGTAATAAAACAAAAAGTACGAAATTTGGTGGAAAATTGACGAAATTATGCTCTCGCGAATTTTGATGTGTCAGTGATATTTACGAATCGGCGATTTTGCCGACTTTGACTCCCATTTTAGGCCAATTACATTATTCCAATCAACCAAATTCTTAGCTATTTCACTAGTATTACTTCCATTCTATCGGGTGAGCACAAGAAATCGCCAAGTCAACTGTTTCAACTACAAAATAAAGTGATCGGAAATTGTTAATTTGGCCAATTTAAACACAATGTTCAAAATATTCCAATTTCAAAATAGGGTCCAAATAAACAATGTAGGCATTCCTGGCACTAAACTAACATTTCCTCTGTTCATTAGTTATGTTTTGAGGGTTTACAAATAAATTCCATTTTGATTTTTTATTCACATAATGAATTTTTATTCACACCAAAAAATAGAAGATTTACTGTTATGCAATACTGTAATAATTGTATATATATCATCACCATATTTGTGAATGTATATTAGACCCACCACTGGCGTGTATTAGACGTGTGAGGTCGTTTGTTTACTCTTGAATATCGGCAAAAATTTAACATTTCTGCTACTTTGAGCTCAGTTTCAAGCCATTTCCAGTGCTAAAACCAATCAAAATCATCTCTATTTTTTGTAATATGCTTCCATTCTATCAAATGAGACCAAGAAATCGCAAATACAACTTTAAAAAACATACGAAAAAACACTGCAAAGTTGCTGTTTTTAATTTCGAAAAATCATGATTTCAGTTTTTTTCTCTCTTTTATACACAGTGTGCTGCAGGATCTGTTTTATGTGGTGCACACATACCACATAGATGTATTCTTCATATCTAGGCCAAATGTACCACTCACAGTTTATCAGAGTGAGCTGAGCTCATGGCGTTGATCTACAGTTTGGACATCACCGTAAAAGCCGTAGATCTACGGGAGGACCCTGAAAGGGTTTTAAAATTATTAACTCTTCAGGGTTTTTCCCACTTTCTAGTACGGTTTATGCACCAGGTTTTTGATGTACTAGTACGCCTAAATTCTAGCGCCCTCAAATCTAGTGAGAGAGCTGGTAGGCCTACATATGAAAGAATGGGTGTGTGTGGTCTCTGTGCACAGTATAAAAAAATCCTGCAGCACACAGTGCGTAATGAGAAAAAAAAAACTTTGACAGTGTTTTTGGTTTAAAACAGCGACTTTACACTGTATTTTCATATGGTATTTATAATACAGTGGACCCCCGCTTTACGATCACCTCCCAATGCGACCAATTATATAAGTGTATTTATGCAAGTGCTCTTCTACATGTATGTTTGGGGGTCTGAAATGGACTAATCTAATTCACAATATTCCTTATGGGAACAAATTCGGTCAGTACTGGCACCTGAACATACTTCTGGAATGAAAAAATATCGTAAACCGGGGGTCCACTGTATTATTCTAGTTTTCCTCGTCTCTTTTTATAGAATGGAAGACATATTACAGAAATTGAGATGATTTTGATTGGTTTTACAATGAAAAATACCTTGAAATTGAGCTCAAAGTAGCAGAAATCTTGGATTTTTGCCGAAGTTCAAAAGTAAACAAATCATGCTACGTGTCCAATACGCGTGAACTGGTGAGTCTAATATTCTTTCACAAGTGCGCTGATAATATTTATACCATTTCTACACTAATGCAGTAGTCTGCATAACAGTAAATCTTCTATTTTTTGTGAGAATAAAAGTTCAAAGTGGAAAGCAAAAGAATGTAAGAGGGGCATGGGGACATGATAATGAACAGAGGAAATGTTATTTTAGTGCCAGGAATGTCTTTCTTGTTTATTCTGGACCCTATTTGGAAATTGGCATCTTTTGAAATTTGTGTGAAATTGGCAAAATTACTAAATTCTGACCACTGCATTGGATAGTTGAAATCGGTAAATGGGTGGTTTCTTGTACTCATTCGATAGAAAAAATGGAGTTCTAGCGAAATAGTTATGATTTTTGTCGACTAGTACACTGGAAGTGGCCGAAAATAGGGCTCAAAGTGGGCAAAATCGCCGATGCGTAAACATCATTGAGACCGCTAACTTCGTGAGAACATAATTTCATAAGTTTTCCATCAAATTTCATACTTTTGGTGTCATTATGATCGGGAAAAGATTCTCTATCTTTTCATAAGAAAAAATAATTTTTTTTTTGAAATTTGGGCGACCCTGAGAACAAATTTGGGAGAGGGCCTGGCGACCCTGAAAGAGTTAATTTAGGGCACTAGAGCACAGATCCACTGGATAGCACTGTACAGAACTTTGTCTGGATTTTTGGGGTTATCCTAGGTAATTTACACTATGTATGATAACTTTAATTATGTGTACCTGAGAGAGAGAGAGATACAGAGAGAGGGAGAGATACAGAGAGAGAAAGAGAGATACGGAGAGAGAGATCCAAATTCAGTCAGTCAGATAGCGAACCACCCACCCAGCTGGCCGGCCTGCTAGCCAGCCAGCCGAATATGTGTTAAACATGTTCCAGAGTTGTTTCTCTTTACTTAGGTCATAGATTATAGAACATTCTGCCAGGATGACAGTACCAGTGGTATTCTCCCATTCCACTGTGTTAACAATACTTAAAGATAACAGTAACATACGTTACTGTATGAGATGTAAAATTTACAATACAGTTAACTACAATGTATACATAATATACAGTACATAAATGATTAAAATATGTCAGTAGAAGTAAATTATGGTAAAAAGAATGAAATAATGATTGTACATTACTTTACAGTACTATGCAGGTAGTTTATATAGCAAAGGTTTGACGTTATGCCCTACCCAGTATATCGGCAATTTTCAAAGGTTCTACTTACGTCCATTTTGACTTACGACCAGTTGGTCGGAACCAAGCTTGGTCGTAAGTCGGATGGTACCTGTATTAGTGTCAGAACAAAGATTGGCTATGAAATCACAAGAACTACTACAAATTGTAATTATGAGAACATAAAATATATACAAATTAAAATAAACGAGAAAAAAAGGTATATCGGCAACATTTCTGCAATCGGCAGGACTCCGTGTTGCCGTCAGGTGAGCATCCAGCACCAACTTCGCAGTCTCATATCTCGGTAAGTACTGATCCCCGGTTATTTTTTTATATCCTATTACATGTAGAAAAATGCTCTCTATTTAAAAAAATGATTTTTTTTTTTTCAAAATATTCAAAGTGCTGGGCAAGAGAACATAGGTCTACATTTGGACAGTTAAGGGGTTAACCATTTGTCTGATGACTTTGTCCAATGTTCGTAAGGTATTCTGACAAATGCCATCTAGCACCATCGTATGAACAAGGCCCGTAAAGCAACAAAAACATATGTTGTTGTTGCTTTAGGGGAGCCTCATCCAGTGATGTCAATTTTTCCCATAGCTTTTGAATATTGGGCTTACCCCTCCTGGTTGAGGAGAAGTGCATCCCCAAATACTTAAAAATAGCCATTGGTTGCAATTCTTGCACTTGTACTCCATTTACTTCAGTTTTGATACTTGTATCCAAATACCACTTCTTAGCTTTTGACACCGTCTTGATCTTCAGAGTGGTACACTTCTGTGGATTAATTTCTAAGCCCTGGACACTGCAAGTTTGCCCAAAAAAAGTATGAAGTTGGGCTTTAAGGCTGTGTTCAGACTCTGCAACAAGCAAAGCATCATCAGCAAAGGCAAGAGCGGATATCCTCTGATTGCATCCAGACAAGGGCTATCCAACCTGTTCATCCATAGCTATTAGGGTTTCATTAATAACTATATTAAACAAAATACACGACAGAGGATCCCGTTTTACTCCTCGGTTAACATTTCCATCCACTCCTAACACATTTGTGGATGCATCAATATAAGTTGACATTATATACTCATTTATAAGCGATGGTACATTATGTATCTCCAAAGCCCTCCAAACAGACGAATGGTTTACTGAGTCATGTGCTTTTTTCACATCTAAAAACATAATATATAAAGGCCTACCTCGTCTCAATTTCTACCTTTGCTTATGATATCATCTAATAACATGACATTTTGGACCAGGCCATCAGTTGGAAGAAAAGCTTTCTGTGCCATGTGGAGGAGAATTCACCTGACACACCAAACTGCTAACACCACTGTTATCACTATCACCATTATTTTCACTATCACTATTACGATATGAATGTGTAAGGGCTCTTTCAGGCCCTCAAAGAGCATCTGAAGGAACCTCCTCTTCCTTATGAAAAGAAAACATAGCAAAATAAATTATAACAAAATAAGATAAACAATTTTTATTAAATACAGTGGACTCTTGTTTTTCGTAATTAATCCATTCCAGAAAGTGTGAATGAGGGCGAAACTGACGATTTGCGAAACCATTTTCCCCATAAGAAATAATGTAAATCCAATTAATCCGTTCCAGACACCCAAAAGTATTAAAATATTTTTTGTTACATGAAATATAGATGTACATACACAGAAAACAATGAGACATAAAGAAACAACAATAACATGACACTCACCTTTATTGAAGATTCTTTTTAGTGTATGGAAGACAGGAGGAGGGGAGAGGATGGAGAAATTTCTGTTTGGAAGGGGAATCCCCTTCCATGAAGACTTCAGGTATCAAGTTCTTTTCTGGGGTTACTCCCTTCTTCGTTTTGTAATGCCACTAGGACCAGCTTGAGTGTCACTGCATATCTGTGGCACTAAATATCTGTCCAGAGAGCTGTGTTTCTTGCTTCTCTTTAAAATTTCCCTAAAATGGGACTAGACATTATCATTGTACATGTTGTCGACACGGCTTGCAACAGCTTTGTTAGGGTGATTTTCCTCCACAAATCTTTCCATCCTACTCCACATTGCACAAATCTCCATTACTGCCACCCTCTATCACCATCACTACCACCCTTGACTGCCATCATTACCACCACTACCAGCCTCTACATCATCACAACCACTACCACCCTCTACCACCACTATCATTACCACCCCATACCATCCTTACTACCATCACTACGAATCTCTACCCTC
>NC_069494.1:5141815-5165514 GCF_026875155.1 Cherax quadricarinatus
CAACAGCTCATGAAAGACTCCTCAACTATTCACGTCGTTCCTCTATGGGACCCTCCGTGCCCACTTGGTTATGTCATCCTGGACCCGTTCTCCTGAAGAGTCACCGTAGGATGAACAAGACGGATCCTTTAGTGGAAAGGTAGAGCTCCTCCCAAGCTAATCCACATTACGCCCACATTCGCTACCCAAAAGGGTGAAGAGACTACAGTATCTACAAGACATTTAGCCCCAGTTGAAATCCCTATTAGTGTGGAATCTCAAGATACACCAATAGATGTGAAAGATGCTTCGTTTTCTCCTGGAAAGCCCTTGAGACTACCCCTATGGAAATAGAGGATTCTGCTCCAGCAGTTAATCAAACCCCGCTGGAAAATATCAAACCCTGGTGAAGAGGCCCAAGGGCTATGAAGGTCGGGAGTGTACGTCGCCCACCTAACAGTTTGGGAGATTACTGTCTCTGATATTTTAGAAGGGGAGATTGTAGTGATACTGGTCCTGTGGGGAGCAGCAGCAGGATAATACTGCACCACCTCTAGGGCCCTTAACAACAACAACAGTTTGGTGTGTGTCATGGGCACCAACACATGGTGTGTGATTCTCTCCTACTTTATCCATTTATCAGCGATGCAGATTACATGGTGAGTTTAAATATGTGGCCTGTAGTTATAACTTTTCTCTTGACATATGCAAGACATCACCATCCCTGTAGAAGCCATTATTAGATGTACTAGTCATTATATTTTGTTGTTGCAGAAGTACTATGAAGATTCTATGTTCAATAAAGCCTAGAGATAAGGCCTGTGTTTCTATCACAACAGCAGCTCACTGTTCCTTCGCTGCTCGAACGTTTTCTGCTGCCGCGGCATGAAGACTTTTCTAACCCCTCTAGTCTGTAGGTACCCTTACCGGCGGATTTCTCGTATCTTTAGAGTTGCTAATCATGGCCTATTTACAGTGGAATATACGCGGCCTCAGGGGTAATCGGGGTGAGCTTCAGATGTTGCTTTCCCGGTTTATCCCTGTTGGTGTTTGCTGACAAGAACCAAAATTACACTCTGATGTTATCTATCCCATCTCAGGCTATAATTTATTGTATTCTTCGGATCCTTTTCCTGATGGGACCTTTAATGAAAGTGCCCTTCTTCTACGCACTGATATTCCATATTATCAGCTATTTGTTTGTACTTCGCTGCATTGCACAGCAGCCAGTATCCACTTGCATAGGTGGTATACACTCTGTTCTTTGTATCTCTCTCCTTCTCGGGTATTATCTATCCTGGATGTTGCCTTTCTTGTTTCGTCCTTACCGCCACCATTTCTGTTACTTGACGATTTTAATGCCCATCATTTCTTCTGGGGGGTCTCACTGTGATTCACGTGGAATTCAGTTGGAGGCTTTTCTTGCTACCCACCCCCTCCATGTTTTAAATACAGGTACTCACACCCATTTTGATCCTCGTACTCATAGTCTCTCTTGCATTGATCTCTCAGTCTGCTCTTCCTCTGCCGCACTAGACTTCACCTAGTCTCTTCTCCTGGACTTACATGATAGCGATCATTTTCCAATCATTCTTACTTCTCCTTCATATTCGCCACCTCTTCGTAGCCCATGCTGGCAATTTGATCAAGCAAATTGGGACGTTTACTCGCAACTAACTACTTTTAGTGAAGTTCCTACTTCGTCCTCCATTGATGAGCTTTTACACCTCTTCTCGTCCTCAGTTTTAACTGCAGCTTCTCATTCTATACCCCAAACTTTGGGCAGGCATTCTCAGAAGTGCGTGCCTTGATGGTCTCCTGCTTGTGCTCGTGCAGTACGTTTGAAATGCGCCGCGTGGGGCAGGTACCGGTACAATAGAACTGCTGAGAGACTTCTTGATTTTAAGCAGAAGCATTCAGTGGCTCGCCGTGTCATCCGTGATGCTAAATGCACTTGCTGGTGAGATTATGTTTCCATCATCACCTCTGCTTCCTCTATGAGTGCAGTCTGGAAAAAAGTGAGGAAATTGAATGGTAAATACTCTCCTGACCCGGATCCTGTTCTACAGGTCGCCGGTGTTGATATAGCAAACCCTCTTGACATTGCCATTGATTTTGGCAACCATTTATTTATTTATTTATTTATTTATTTATTTATTTGAACCTGATACATAGAAGTACAGAGAAATACAGTGGTTAAGTGTAACATGCCAAAGCCCCTTGTATGCAGAGCATTATGGGCAAGCTTAAAATTAACTTAAGATTAACTAAGCAATGATATATTCAGTGGTAAACATTATTGTAAACAAATAACGATTAATCACAAATGAGTATTTCAAAGACAGGTCATATGGTCATTTACTGTGTTGCTGTGCATTCAGTAGAATGGAGTATTCTGCTAGGTTATTGACTTAAAAATAACAAAGTTTGATTTGGTCACAGGTTAAACATTTATGAGATACAATTATTCAGTATATATTTAGTTGAGGGTGAGTAAGTGATTTTTAAGAAGAGACTTGAGTTTATAAACAGACAGTGTTTCTTTTATATGCACAGGTAATGAATTCCAGATTTTTGGGCCTTTTATGTGCATTGAGTTTTTGCATAGTGTGAGATGGACACAAGGAACATCAAAGAGTGATCTGTGCCTTGTGTGGTGGCCCGGTGGCCTGGTGGCTAAAGCTCCCGCCTCACACACGGAGGGCCCGGGTTCGATTCCCGGCGGGTGGAAACATTTCGACACGTTTCCTTACACCTATTGTCCTGTTGACCTAGCAGCAAATAGGTACCTGAGTGTTAGTCGACTGGTGTGGGTCGCATCCTGGGGGACAAGATTGAGGACCCCAATGGAAATAAGTTAGACAGTCCTCGATGACGCACTGACTTTCTTGGGTTATCCTGGGTGGCTAACCCTCCGGGGTTAAAAATCCGAACGAAATCTTATCTTATCTTATGTGTTCTGCTGAGGTTGGTAAGGAGATGTTTGAGAGGAGGGTTTATATCCAAATTAAGTGTTCTATGTATGTAGTAGGTGCAATAATAAGTATGGATGTTTTGTATGGTGAGTAGATTTAGAGTTTTGAATATTTGGTGGAGTGTGCTGCCTGTAGTGGGGATTTGTTATCATTCTGATTGCAGCCTTTTATTGGGTAATTAATGGTCTGAGATAGTTTATTGTTGTTGAGCCCCATGCACAAATTCCATAGGTGAGATAGAGGTAAATAAGCGTGTGATATAGGGCCAGGAGGGCTGACTGTGGAACATAGTACTGTATCTCCGATAGTATGCCTATGGTTTTGGAAATTTTCTTGGAAATTTGTTGTACATGTGTTTGAAATTTGAGTCTATTATCAAGGTGGATTCCTAAGAATTTTCCCTCTGTGATCTTTGTGATAGGTGATCCATTTATCATTATGTTAAGAGGGACATCTGTAGCTCTGTTACCAAACTGAATGAAGTAGGTTTTGACAATGTTGAGAGCAAGTTTGTTAGTCATCATCCAGGTACATATTTTCTGTTATTCGGTATTCACAGTATTGGCTAGCATGACTGGGCTCAGGTGAGAGAAGACTGTTGTGATAGAAACACAGGCCTTATCTCTAGGCTTTATTGAACATAGAATCTTCATAGTACTTCTGCAACAACAAAATATAATGACTAGTACATCTAATAATGGCTTCTACAGGGATGGTGATGTCTTGCATATATCAAGAGAAAAGTTATAACTACAGGCCACATATTTAAACTCACCATGTAATCTGCATCGGTGATAAATGGATAAAGTAGGAGAGAATCACACACCATATGTTGGTGCCCATGACGCACGCATGAAGTACTATGAAGATTCTATGTTCAATAAAGCCTAGAGATAAGGCCTGTGTTTCTATCACAACAATTTATTGAACATAGAATCCTGGGCTACCTGGTGGTGATCCTGCGCTAGACTACATCACAACATGGAGCGTTTACTGAAACCTGAGAGGCTAGACTGTGACCCCAGCTTATCAACGGCTGCTCAGGAATGGAAGCACTGGTTTAAGACTTTCGAAAACTTCTTGGGAGCCCTTCCTAAAGAAGATCTAGATAAACTAAGTCTGCTCATCAATTTTGTGTCACCTAAGATATATGAGGCTATTTCTGAGTGTAATACCTACGAAGATGCTATCAAAACCCTCAAGTCTCAGTATATTAAACCTACAAATGAAATCTTTGCACGCTATCGCCTTGCAACTCGCCGCCAGCAGATTGATGAGTCCTTAGAGGATACTTTCAAGCACTGAAAATTTTAGGTAAGGACTGTCACTTCCAAGCAGTGACAGCTGCTCAGTATTGTGAAGAGTCCATCAGGGATGCTTTTATCAGTGGCCTGCAATCACCAATAATAAGGCAGCGTTTATTGGAGAATAAAACTCTCGACTTAGCCGCTGCCTTTGACCAGGCAAGAGCTCTAGATTCAGCCCAGAAGAATTCTGAAGTATACAGTACCACTCAGCCTTCTCGAGTGGTAAGTGCTGCAATTCCTGACCAAGACTCTTGCAATGAAGTTACTGGGGACCTGCCTCAGTGACAGCAGCAGCAGGTACGGTGTAGTTTCTTTTGTGGTTTTTCAAGACATCCTACGTCCAAAGTGTCCTGCTCGTGAAGCAATGTGCATAAATGCCACAAGAAAGGTCACTTTGCTAAAGTATGTCGTGCTAATGCATCAACAAGAGCTAGTGCCTCACACATTCCAGTGATCATGCGACTCTAGCAACAGTGACTTCTGCGGCTACTCCAATTCACTGTCAAAGGCAGTTGTGAAAGTAATTCATCAAAGGAACAGAAGTAGATGGTCTTATTGATAGTGGCAGCTCAGAGAGTTTCATCAACCTTGACTTAGTTAAACGGCTCTCCTTGACTCTACATCACTCATCAGGTACCGTTTCCATGGCATCAACATCTCTCTCTATCAGACCTTAGGGTTTTGTAAGGTAAATCTCAGAGTTAATGGAAAGGATTATCAAGATGTACATTTAGCTATTCTGCCACAACTGTTGCTCTGATGTTATCCTTGGTCAGGACTTTCAGAAGCTGCATGGTAGTGTCACCTTAACATATGGAGGTGAACTGCCTCCTCTTGTTGTCTGTGGACTTAGCACTTTAAGGGTAGACCCACCAAAGCTGTTTGCAAATCTTACCGCGGATTGCCATCCTGTACAGCTAAGTCACGCCGCTATTCTTATGAGGATCGGATGTTCATTGAGAAAGAAACTCAGAGGCTGCTGAAGGAGGGTAATTATAGAACCGAGTGATTCCCCTTGGCGTGCACAGGTTGTTGTTGTTAAAGATGGTTATAGGAAACGGAGACTGGCTATCGATTACTCTGAGACAATCAACAAATTTACACTTCTTGATGGGTACCCTCTACCTCGAATTGACGATACAGTGAACAAAATTGCTCAGTACTACGTGTTTAGCACAATTGATCTGCAGAGTGCCTATCATCAAGTCCCTATAAGGAATGAAGATAAACCATACACAGCGTTTCAGGCTAGTGATGGCCTGTATCAGTTTACCAGAGTCCCTTTTGGAGTCACCAATGGGGTAGCCTGCTTCCAACGTAATTATGGATTCACTCATTCAGGAAGAGCAACTCATGGGAACTTACGCGTATTTAGATAATGTTACCATTTGTGGCAAGACCCAGGAGGAACATGATGCAAACCTTGATAAGTTTTTGGAAGCCGCCAAGAAGAAAAATATCAGTTACAATGAGGAAAAGTGCACTTTTTCAACTAAAAGGCTTAGCATCCTTGGTTATGTAGTGGAAGGAGGTTCAATATTCCCAGACCCTGAACGACTACGACCTCTACGGGAACTTCCAATGCCTCAAGACAAAAAGTCACTCCGAAGAACTCTTGGTCTCTTTGCTTATTACTCACAATGGATCTACAACTATTCAAGTAAAGTCCGCTCATTGAGTGCTACACATTTCTGTGACAAAGGAAGCAGAAGCCGCTTTCCATACTCTCAAACAGGACATTGAAAACTCAGTAGTTCAAGCCATTGATGAGTCCCTACCATTCGAAGTGGAAACGGAATGCATCTGACATTGCCCATTGCTGCAGTCTTATCTCAGGCAGGACGAACCAGTAGCCTTCTTTTCGAGAACTTTTCAAGGATCAGAGAAATGTTATGCTGCTGTAGAAAGGAAGCCCAGGCCATCATAGAAGCAGTTCGCCACTGGAGGCATTATTTAAACTGGTAGGACATTTCACCATAAGGACTGACCAACGGTCCGTGATGTATATGTTCGACAAGAGGCACAAAAGTAGGATAAAGAATGACAAGAAAATTACGCTGGAGGAGGGAAAACAAATCGTGTTATGACTTTGATATTCTGTACCGACCGGGTCAAGAGAACATCTCACCTGACGCTTTTCTCTAGGTCCCACTGTGGAGCAGCATGTCATGATTTGCAATCACTCTCAGCTCTCCACAAGGTTTTTGTGTCACCCAGGAGTTACACGCCTGTACCAATTTGTCAAATCAAAGAAACATGCCCTACTGTAGTGTCATCTGCAAATAGTGTGGGTTTAAGTAGTTGTGATGGTTTTTGGTGGGTAAATTATGTAAAGGAGAAAGAAAAGGGGGCCAAGGGACACTTCCCTGTGGGGCACCAACTGTAATTGGCTGTGCAGAAGAGTTTGCTCTATTTGTGTACACATATTGACTTCTTTTTGCTGAGGTATGACTAGGGTAGTTGAGGGAGTGCCCTTTTATACCATACTGCGACAATTTTATGTGGAGCAAATCATGGTTTAACTGTATCAAAAAACTTTTCCATAATCAATGAATTTCCCCAGTGGGACTTCTTTTTTTCTCTATTGCAGTGTATATTTGTTCTAGCTTGTGTATCATAAACATTTATTCGTAATTTTAAATTTGGCCTGAACCCAAATTGACAGAGATTGATTATGTTGTGGGAGATGAGGTGAGAATAGATTCGCTTTTTGAATTAATTTTTCGAAGATTTTAGAGAGAGGGTGTAAGTTGGGTACTGGCCTCTATTGTTCAAGTCTGTTTGGTCTCCCTTTCCTTTATGGATCAGAGTGACCCCCGCTATTTTGAGAACTGTAGGGAAGGTAGAGGAATTCGATGGATTTGTTAAAGAGTGTTGTAATGATTGGGGACAGCACTTGCAACTTTTTTGTATATAAAGGGTGGTAAGGTATTTAAAACTCCCGTCCCTTTTTTTTTAGTGTGCTGATAATAAGGGAGACTTCTCTTCATTTATTCGGAGCTAGGAACAGTGTGTTCGGGTAGTTTGCAAGTGAGGTAGTCATCGATGGGGTATTTGAGCTTGGGATTTTATTGCAAGGTTTTTTTTTTTTCCGTGGTTGGAGAAGAAATCATTTAGTCTGTTTTGCTGTTTCAGTTGGTGGGAGTTGGGTTCAAACTGGTTTGTTAGTTTTAATTGCGCTATTTCATGATAACTTTTTTGTTCCTAGAATTTCTAATAGGGTTTTCCAGATCTTTTTTTATATCACCTTTTTAAATTGAATAATCTGTTCTCATAATAGAAATTTTTAGCCCTTCTTATCAGGCTGGTTAGGAAATTTACGAGTAATGCTTTTTTGATCTCTGGTTATGTAACCCATTCTGTACTGTTTTTCATATAGGTGCTTTGTATTTATGGATTCGAGGATGCTCTGTGTTAGCCAGGGGCTGTTCAGTCTCTTAGGTATCATCTGTTTAGTTTTTTTAGGGTAGTGCTTGTTATAGAGGTATTGGGTCTTTTTTAGAAAATTATTAATACATTCATCAATATCTGTATAGATTTCTAGCTCAGTGTGCCAGTCAATGTTTGTCATTGCTGTTGTGAAGTTATTAATGGCTGCCTTATTGTGAAGTCTGAAAGTGTCTTTATAGTGTCTTGGGGTAATTTTGCCTAGATTAGTTATGAGGAAGGGTAGTGGTCTGTGGTATTATCTGTGATTATGCCTGATTTTAACCCTTTCAGGGTCCATCCTGTAGATCTACGGCTTCATGTTCAGGGTCCAAACCATAGATCTATGCCAAAATTCTAGCGGCATCAAACTTAGCATGAAAATGCTCATAAGCCTACATGTGAGAGAACAGATCTGCGTGGTGGGTGTGTGCCATAAACAAAAATTGTAGGTGCCTGCATAGCATTGTGGGAATGCCGGCTCAGTTACCTTTGTTCACCATGCCTCGTCGCAGGGCAGCTCTCACTCCAAGGAAAATTGGGACTTTCCTCTTCCTATCTGATAGCTCTGACTCTGATGGAAGTGGAAATGAAGACGAATTCTTTGACTTTGATCAGTTAGTGACCGAAAGGAATGACCAGGATATTGATAATACCGCAGAAAACCCTGATGATCCTCAACCTTCTACCTCTGGTGTGGGCACTCCTCAGTCACGGTCAGTTGTACCTCATCGCAAGAGAAAACTATTATTTTTGCATGGCCAGGCCTCTGACTTCAGTAATGATGATGATAGTGACATGGATTGTGAATTTATTGCTCTTGACGATCATTCGAGTAGTGATAGTGAGGAAACATATTCACCAGTGAAGCGTCGGTATGTACGCCGCCGCATGCGCTTGGGTAGTGTACCCTATGCAGTGCCCAGGGGACAGAGTACATCCCGGATTACATCCCGTGGCCCTACACCAGGAATAGACAGTGAAAGTGAGGATGATGTGGCTACACTTGGCATGGATAGACCACAGGCATCAGTAATGGTAGTAGTGGTGATGGTAGTCCCATGGCCATGCATGACTCACCAGCCCAGGTTGGGACCCATGCTGCTGACTCCTCAGTTCAAGGACAAAGCGGAGCATCAGCCACCAGCCCACCACAACCACAACTACCTGCACAACCATGCCTATGATATCCAGTATCCACCAGCAAACCGTATCTGGGATTGGCAGCAAAATCCCAATTTTGTTCCCAACCCCACCACTTTGATGACTCTCAAAGTGGAATTCTCCTACCTACTTATCCCCTTGGAACCATGGCCAATGAACTGGAATTTTTTGAAATATTCTTTGACCACCCTTGATGGAAACTATTGTCAGGGAAAGTAACAAATATTTTGAGTATACCATTGAAAATATGACCATATCACCACCGTCAAGACTACACCGGTGGAAAGAGACGACTGTTACAGAAATGTATTTGCTTTTTGCAATAATAATGCTTATGCCGCAGTGCTGTATAGCCCTTGTGGCTTAGCGCTTCTTTTTTATTATAATAATAATGCTTACCAGTAATAATAATGTAGCAGTAATGTTGAATGATCAGTTATGGAAGGAGAAACGAGAATATGAATGTGTAAATTCAAGAATTATGTGGATTAAAGTAAAGGTTGGATGCGAGAAGTGGGTCATAATAAGCGTGTATGCACCTGGAAAGAGAGGAATGCAGAGGAGAGAGAGAGAGTTTTGGGAGATTTAAGTGAATGTATAGGACCTTTGAACCAAGTGAGAGAGTAATTGTGGTAGGGGACCTGAATGCTAAAGTAGGAGAAACTTTTAGAGAGGTGGGTAGGTAAGTTTGGGGTGCCAGGTGTAAATGAAAATGGGAGCCCTTTGATTGAACTTTGTATAGAAAGGGGTTTAGTAATAGGTAATACATATTTTAAGAAAAAGAGGATAAATAAGTATACAACATATGATGTAGGGCGAAATGACAGTAGTTTGTTGATTATGTGTTGGTAGATAAAAGACTGTTAAGTAGACTTCAGGATGTACATGTTTATAGAGGGGCCACAGATATATCAGATCACTTTCTAGTTGTAGCTACACTGAGAGTAAAAGGTAGATGGGATACAAGGAGAATAGAAAGCATCAGGGAAGAGAGAGGTGAAGGTTTATAAACAAAAGAGGAGGCAGTTGGGGTAAGATATAAACAGCTATTGGAGGATAGATGGGCTAATGAGAGCATGGGCAATGGGGTTGAAGAGGTAGGGGGTAGGTTTAAAAAAATGCAGTTTTAAAGAGTGTTCACAGAAGTTTGTGGTTACAGGGAAAATGGGTGCGGAGGGAAGAGGAGCGATTGGTGGAAGATGTGAAGAGAGTAGTAAGGGAGAAAAAGTTAGCATATGAGAAGTTTTTACAAAGTAGAAGTGATGCAAGGAGGGAAGAGTATATGGAGAAAAAAAAGAGAGGTTAAGAGAGTGGGAAGCAATGTAAAAGAGAGCAAAATGAGAGAATGGGTGAGATGTTTTTCAACAAATTTTGTTGGGAAAAAAAAAGAAAAATTTTGGAGTGAGATTAACAAGTTAAGAAAGCCTAGGGAACAAATGGATTTGTCAGTTTAAAAATAGGAGAGAAGAGTTATTAAATAGAGAGTTAGAGGTATGGGAAGATGGAGGGAATATTTGAGTGAATTGTTTAAAAGTTGATGAAGATAGGGAAGCTGTGATTTTGTGTAAGGGCAAGGAGGAACAGCATCTTGTAGGAGTGAGGAAGAGCCAGTTGTGAGTGTGGGGGTAAATTCGGAGGCAGTAGGTAAAATGAAAGGGGGTAAGCAGCCGGGATTGATGGGATAAAAAATAGAAATGTTAAAAGCAGGTGGGGATATAGTTTTGGGTGGTTGGTGCAATTATTTAATAAAGTAGGGAAGAGGGTAAGGAACCTAGGGATTGGCAGGAGCATGCAATTCCTTTGAAAAAGGAAAAGGGGAAAAAAGAAGTGCAAAAATTAAAGGGGGGATAGTCGTTGAGTTTCCTGCAAAGTGTATGGTGGGGGATTATTTTGAAAGAATTAAGAAAAAGACGGAACGGGATAACAAGGGAACAAGGGGGTTTGGAAAGGAGGGGGGTGTGTGGAAAAGGTTTTACAGTGAAACATATAAGTGAACAGTATTTGATAAGGAAAAAGAGGCTTTTTGGAATTTTTGGATTTGGAAAAGGCGTAAGACAGGGTGGATAGGGGGCAATGTTGGCAGATGTTTGCCGTGAATGGTGTAGGAAAGGTTAGTTACAGAAAGCAGTGAAGAGTTTTTTACGAGGATAGTGAGGCTCAAGTAAGATTAAGTGTCGGAAAGAGGAAATAATTCCTAGTAAAAGTAGGCCTTAGACAAGGATGTGTGATGTCACCGGTGGTTGTATAATATATTTAAGATGTGTTTAAGAGAAGTAATGCAGGTCTTGCAAAGAGCAATGCGGAGTAAAAAGATAACGAATCACACATAAAGTGGGAGTTGTCATCAGTTGCTCTTTGTGCTGATAACACTGTGCTCTTTGGGAGATTCATAAGAGAAGTTGCAGAATTGGTGGATAAATTTTGTAGGGTGTGCAAAAGAAAAAGATTGAAAGTGATACATGAAAGAGTAAGGTTATGAGATAGATCAAAAAGATTAGGTGAAGAAAGATTGATATCAGATTGAGGGCAGAGAGTAGGGAGGAGGTGAAGTATTCAATATTTGGGAATGGACCTTGTCAGCGATGGGTCTATGAAAAGATGAGGTGATCATTAGATGATTGAGGGGAAAAAGGTGAGTGGTGCAACCTTAGAGGTCTGTGAGACAAAGAACTTTGTCCTTGGAGGCAAAGAGGGGAATGTATGAGAGTATGATTTTATACCAACAATCTTATATGGGTGTGAAGCATGGGTGATGAATGTTGCAAAGCGAGGAGAAGGCTGGGAGGAGAGAGTGGAATGTCAAGTCTGAGAGTAATGTGTGTGTGAAATATAATGCAGAGAATCGTAGTTTGGACGTTAGGAGGAGGTGCGGGATTACCAAAAATGTTTGCCCATAGGGCTAGGAAGGGTAGTGAGGTGGTTTCGGACATGTGGAGAGAATGGAGCGAAAACAGAATAACTACAAGAGTTTATCAGTCTTAGTGGAAGGAAAGGTGGGGTAGGGGTCCGAGGCCTATGAACGGTTGGAGGGAGGGTTAAAGGGAGGGTTTGTGGCGAGGGGCTTGACTTCCCATCAGCAAGTGTGGAGCGTGTTTGTAGGAGTGAATGGAACAAATGGTTTTTAAACTGACGTTCAGATGGAGTGTGGATCAAAGTAACATTTATGAAGGGGTTCATGGAAACCCAGCAGGCCGGACTTGAGTTCCCTGGAGAGGGAGAACAGTGCCTGCACTCTGAAGGAGGGTGTTAATGTTGTCAGTTTAAAAACTGTTGTGTAAAGCACCCTTCTGGCAAGACCCAGTGATGGAGTGAATGATGGTGAAAGTTTTTCTTTTTGGCCACCCTGCCTTGTGGTAATCGGCCCAGTGTGATAATAAAATAATAAAATAATAAAGCTATGCTCATGTCTATAAGCATAATATAAAAGCATGCTGGTCCACCAGATCGGCTAATTCAAACCCGGTGTTACGTTGGTTGTCCTTATAACTTTGATAAGTAAGGGTTCTCCTACATGTCTAGTGTGGGGTAGCTTTTTACTTAATGGCCTTATCTTCTATGGGTAATACTTACATTATGGCTGTCATCTTGATGTCTCTGATACACCTTTCACCATCCCTCTTCACAGGTTTTATGTAAACTACTACTAATAAAATATTACTGTATCTCAATAGATATGTTACAGAATATACAATTACAGCCTACACACCTTTAAAAACAAAAGAATCTAACACTCCATAGCTGTTCTCTCCTACATGGTGTACCTTATTAACTTTTGTTCCTTCTCTCTTGACATACTCTGGGCTAACCAGTGTTTTTGACACACTTTAAGTCAACCCTGGGTATGGTGGCTACAACTTAATTATAAAAACTACTCACCCCTGGAGCACACATGATGCCCCAAAAGATAGGAGAAGGACCCAGAGATCCCCATCCAGGGTTGAAGGTCAGCCACAGAGAGAGAGAGTCAGAGAGAGGGAGAGAGAGAGAAGCCTACGCTGAAGCTCCTCCCACCAAACCAAAGGACTGTTGTCAACACAATTCTCCCAGTTTACCAAATTCTACCACACCTTAATTTTAACTTGTACAAAAAGAAATACAATTTATAACTACTTAATTAAATTTGTGGTTTATGCGTCTATAGTATAACCTATTATATTGAGAAAAATAGGCTTGACCCAGCTGCCTCTCAGTCATAAGGTTGATCAGTCCTTCTGACATTTTAGAGCAAAGTCCCCATCAATTCAATATAATTTAGTATTCCAGAGTAACCAGTTACTTATAAATACATGTTGGGTCCTATAGCCCCAATAATCAGCCAGTGTGATAATAAAATAATAAAATAATAATGCTTATGCCTCAGTCTATAAGCATAATATAAAAGCATGCTGGTCCACAGATCGGCTATTTTCTACCCACCCGGTCTTCAGTGAAATCATCCCAGTGAAACAGGTTTAACTACTGTTATGTACGTTTGCACTTTCTCTGACAAAACCAGCCTGACAACAGAAGTGCAGGTTATACAAGATTATAAATGTTTTTATGTATGCTCAACAAAAGTTCATACATGTAAACTTTTATCCATCAAGAATCTTGTAATTGACGAATCTTTTGATTTGTTCAAAGGTAGACTGTCATTCAAGCAGTATATACCGAGCAAGAGAAATGCTTTGGTATAAGAACTGTTTGTACTGTGACTGGTGACAGTGGCCTGGTATTGGATATTGCTTTATACACTGGAAGTAAAACATTGAAAAAGATACCCAAGATGTTATTTGGGTTACCTCAGGAGAAGGGGTAGTGAGAAGCATGATGGCACCTTATCTTGGTAAGAGGACATACATTATATACCGATAAATGGTACACAACCCTTTACTCATTGATTTCTTGCGTGTGAACAAGACAGATGTGTGTGGCACAGTGTATCTTATCGTAAATTATATGCCCAGGTTCCACGCATGAGCTCGTGGTGATGACTGCAGGTGTTTACTGCCAATGACATCATGTCATTACAGTGGCATGACAAACAGATGTCACAATTGTTGACCACCATTCACCGTAACGAAAATGCAAGACAGTGGCAAAGTTGATCGAGTGCTAATGAACATATTCCGAACACGCAGTGACAGTGGATGATTAAAACACAAAACGTGTATGCTTGGTTGACAAATGTGACATGCAGAATTGGCTTTGTTTGATTGTGTTTTGTAAAGAGTTACACAAGTGGTACATGAAACTTATCTTCCATCTCATGGACATTTCAATGCTCACTGCATATATAGTATCATATGAAGACTGGCAACAAACCACCGTATGGTGAAATTTGTTTTGCTGTTGTCAGACAACTCATAATGAAGTACCAGTAACACCTGCTATACAACAATGTCCTCGAAATTCCTCAGAAATATACCCAAGCGTTTGAGTAGGGAAAAGGGATCATTTCATAAATACAGCTTCCCTGCAACTAAGAAGAAATGTGCTCAGAAGAGATGCATCATCTGTGCACAAACAAAAAACGACAGCAACAAAGACGCAAAGACACTCGGTTAGGTGCGAGAAATGTAAGTACCTCTGTGCATGGTCCTTTGTTTAAGGAGTCCACAAGCTCCAGCAGTTTTAAAAACCAAGTCCAGTGATGTAAATATGTAAATAATGATAAAACATTAGTATTAAACAAGATTGTGCATGTTTATTGTAATAAAAGTGGTAAACAATAATATGATAACTTTAGTGCGTTAATTGTGGTTCAATACAGTGAGTATATATGATACATATTTACAGAAAATAGTGGTCTTCTCCGGCCCCAAATGTTAGCAGGAAAGAAAAAATTACAAAAGAAAAGAAAAAAACTACAAAAAACGTTAAATAAAAGTATGCGCGCATGTGGAAATCGCGATGTTGCTGCCACCCGGTCATTTTGGATAAACTTCTCGGCACTGTAACTCTCGGTAAGTACTGACAGAATTTTTTTTGTCTATTACCTTCACAAAAAATAGTGGTTACTCTTAATTCTGTAAGAAAAAAAATATTTTTTTTTTTTATAAAATTTCTTGACACTGGAGCACCACTTCAGATTTTGGCCTTGGACCCCTGACAGGGTTAAAGGATATGGTGTTGGTCCAGATGTGGTCTGAGTAGGAAACACTGTCCTCTGTAATCTTGTAGATTTTTTTTTTTGTTACTTTGGTACCAACATGCAGTTACTCATTGAGTGATTTGTGAATTCAGTAAGAGTGGGTCCTGTCTGCAGGAGATTTATGCTGAAGTCACCTTGAAATATTAAGTGATCTTTATTCAAGGCGTGCATCAGTTACGAATACTTCTGTTTTTCTCTAAAACATGCTAATGTTTGACTGCGGTACTCTGTAATGTTTATCACTGGTGAGAGTTATTTAGCAGGTATTTGGATTTGGATTTAGCTATTCATATTCCCCATGTTTCATTCCCCTGTGCAAGTATTAGAGATACATTCTAGTTGGTCCATATACAGCAGCTGCGCCTCCCTTGTAGATCTGGCCTACATTGTGTATGGCTATGTAACCAGAATGGCATAGACATTGTAGTATTAGCTTTAGGCCAGGTTCAGTGAGAGTAATCATGGACATACTGGCATGCAGGGAAATTAGTAATGCTATTAGGACATCGTAATGTTTGCAAAAAGATTCTGATATTGTAGTCAAAGACAGTTATGTTTGTTTGTTGCTCTGAGAAGTACCTTTGCTTGTTACTGTTTGATTCATTTAAGTCATTCATAATAGGTTGGTATCAGGATCAATGCGATGTAATCATACAGATTTATAATGGATCTTTAGTTTAGGAATTAAGTATAAGACAAAGTAAAGTATTCAAAAGCGTAAAAAATAGCACCTGAATTATTTTAACAAATGTAAATATATGAACAAGGTAGTTCTTTAAAGTAAAATAAAGGAACAGTAATAAAAGGACTTAAAATAATTTGTGTTAACAAATAAAGTGATGATCAAATAAAGGAGCTTGGAATATAACAGTAAGTAGTTTCTTTAAAGGTGTTCTTAAAGTTTTAAATGAAGGAGACAATATAAGTGGTGACTAATAAATTTGTGGTGAAAAAAAAGTGTAATCAAATAAAGGAGCTAGTGGAATATAATGGCAAAACATTGAACTTATTACACTTTTTAGAGAGCACTCTGAGAATAGCACTTGATTATTTTAAACAATAGTGAATATATGAAATAAGGTAGTTTAAATAAAGCTAAAATAAAGGAGAAATATATAAGGTACTTAAATTAAGTATGTAAAACAAAGTTAAATGGGACAGATAGTCCCACTTTGATATAATATTGAGTTGGAGTAAGAGCTTATTTGTAATATATAATAAGTTGAGCAATTAATAGCACTATAAAAAATGATGAAAACATATGAGGCAGCTGTACTAGCTAGCAAAAGATATATTGGGACTCACACAATAATGTAATTGGAAAATACACTAATGCTCACTACAATATAAAAGGGACTAAAAAAAGTAGTGTGTAATCAAAATTAAATGGACAGGTAGCAACCATGATAGACATTAATTTGGAGTAAAATATGATTGCAACAACCAAAATTATTAGCAATTAATAGCAATTAAAATGAAGTAAAAAGTATTGAGGTAGCTGGATTAGCGAGCAAAAAAAAAAATAAGTAATGTAATAGTAACATACACAATATGCACCACACATATATATGTGTTAAGGACACTTATCTAAACTGTTACAGAAATTTCAGCTTTCTCAGGAAGGTTAGAGAAATCATGTTCATTTGAGATGGGAATATTGTTGTCCGTGATGTTTTCCTAACTAGTAATTTCAATCAACTGGTCCGTATTTTCTTGGGGGCTCCTTCTATGCCCCTCATATCTTTCCTCAAGCCTGCCAGAGAGTTTAGCACTCCTTGGACCTATTCTTCTCTCAGATAGGAACAGTATAATTGCCTTTATCACTTCAGAACTGAGGCAACACTCTCAGCTTGCTGATCATCCGCAGCTAGTTGGGCTATTGATGGACAATCATATTATGTGTTACAATAACATCAGTCAGCCCGTGTATTCCTCTACATCTTTTTCAGTCTTATTGGTCACAATGATTCTCTTCCCCTGCTGTGAAATCTGTCCATTGTTTTCCCTTTCTTCAACGGATACTAGGTTTCATGATGCCTCCCACTAACGTCCCATTGCTCTTACCAGTCAGTTTGCAAAGTGATGGAACGTCTGGTAAATTGGGCATTTAATGTGGTATTTAGAGACACACAACAAGTGCTCACCACTCATCAATATGGTTTTCAGTAAGGACGTTCTACCATAACCCCTTACTATGCTTGGATACATATGTTCATAAATGCCTTTGTAAATAACCACTCAGTTTATTGCCATATTTTTTGACCTGAGAAGGCATATGGCACAACTTGGAGGTATAATAAATTTGGCCAAACCCCACTCCTTAGCCTCCGAAGGCAATCTACCATCCTTCCATAAAACTTTTAACCGACAACATTCCAATGTTTGGGTAATGTGCTCTCCCTGCACTTATCCAAGCTGAAGGTGGCCCCAAGGAGTGTTCTGGCTCAACACATTTTTCTCCTTGCTATAAATATTTGCCTCTAATCTTCCATCCAGTTATTGGTCATCACTCCTACTATGCTGAGACTTCGCTATTCTTGTGCAGGTCTGACTTGTCACCTCATTAAGTTTCTCTCCAGCATGCGGTAGACCGTGTTTCCAATTGGGCCACCACACATGGGTTTAAATTTTCCAGTACCAAAACTCACCCAAATTACTTCCCTAGATGCTCTGTCATCTCCAATCAACCTTTGTACCTCTATGGTTCCCGTATCGCTGAACATGATACAGTCAGGTTTCTAGGTCTTCTCTTTGACCGTAGGTTTATATCCTGGGAACCTCACATTACCTCTCTGTAGGCAAACCTTGTCACAGCAGCTGAACTCTTCTAAAACCCTTGCTCATCTTTCAGGGTAGCTGATCGTCCGACCTCACCTTTGACTACATTCCGACCCTCATTTTATCACAACCTCTCAATTATAGTGACCAGATCAGTTCAATGGCCTCACCTGCTACTTTCTCTAGCCTTAACCCCATCCATCACCAAGGATTACGTTTATGCCTTTGTGCTTTTTGCTATTCCCCTTTTGAGAGCCTCTATGAAGAATTTAATGTTTCATCCTTGTGTGATCACCATGATGCCCATTGCCTTCTCTACTAGTACGCTCTCATAATCTCCACAATTCCTTTTCAATTATAGAAGATCACCAATATTAGAAGACATTCTTTATTTGTGTGCTGCCCCTGTTTACTCCATCCCTTCTCTCTTCACCTACATTTGCTCTTGTCTTCCTCTCAGTTTCCGCCTTTTCTAGTTCATTGAGCATCTCATTTTTCCTACCCCCTGGGAAGTTCCAGCTGTTTGAGTCTGTTCTTTCTCACTCCCTTGCTCGGAAGCCCAACTGCCTACTGTAGCTTCCTGCTCTCTTTTTTTTTTTTTTACCACTTCTGCTCTCATTTTCTCATGGCCATCACAGTGACACAGATGCTCTAATCCTTAGAGGGCATAGGAATTGCAGCATTGTTTCTGGACAGTGTCATATGAGTGCATTTACTATCTTCAGCTAGTATTTTTACTTCTGAATTGTGTGCCATTCTTGCAGCACTTATCCGTATTGCATCTATGCCTGTGTCATCATTTATTGGGTTTTCACAGACTCCCTTAGTGCTTTATAGCTATACAAAAATATGATACCCTCACCCCCCCTAGTTTTCTCACCATATCCAACTTGGCTAAGCGCATCTTTTACCAAGAATAAGAATAGTTTTTTGTTGGGTCCCTGGTCATTTTGACGTACAGGGCAATGAACAGGCAGATACTGCTGTTTCATATAGAGGTGTTCCATTTACAGACTATTTTGCTGTAATAGCTACCCACCTTCACACCCGTTGGCAACAATGTTGGTCGACTCTCTCGGTAACAAACTTCACCCCTATTAAACCGAGTAATAGGTTACTGGCTGTCTTCTTGTCATCGTGCCAAGGTTGGGAGACAACTCTCTCCCATCTTCACATTGGCCACACTTGTTTTACTCATGGGTATGTCATGGAGAGGCACCCTGTTCCTCTCTGTGAGAAGTGTCAGGCTCCAATATCGGTTAGCCACATTCTGTTAGATTGCCCTTTTCTTTCAACGACACACAGAATTTTTACCTCCAACATCGTCCTCTGCTCTTCTACTCTTTTTTTACCTTCCCTTCTTGCGATGCCCCTCCTTTAATCCGACTCTCTCTTTGACCGCAACGACTGATTTACCCACAAACCTGATGAGATACCTTTTGCACTCCCCTTGCCCTTTCTTCTAAAATCTCTGTATTTCCTTACTGTCAATGCCCACTGTAGAATAATAAGTCATTCCCCTTTTCATGATATTGAACCCTTCCCCTTAGGCAGTTGTAGCCCTGGATTTAGCCTTCTTATTTTTAAATTCATAATTTGGATTGTGATACTAATAGTGAAGTGGTAAAATTTGGGCAAGTTGTGTAGTTGGAAATACACTAGTTATTAATTTGAGTTGGGAGCAAAGGGAAAAGTTGCAAAGATTATAAGAGAATTATACAGTGCTTAAGTGGGGAATAGTAATTGGTAATACAGGCATTATTAAAGAGTAAGGATCTTGTTAAGAAATAATAAATTGTGAATGGGAAATCTGGGAAGATAACACAATTTGAGTCACACAAGGAAACTGTGGGGGCCCACTTGGGATAATGAGGTAGTAATACTATCCGGGGGGTGATAGTACAGGGATTAGTTCAATAATGGCATAATAACATACACTAATGTAGTACAAAGATTTGGTCACTAATATCAGTCAGACTCTGTATGTTTGCTTTCATGAAGGAAGTTTACTAGTTTTTTTTATTTGTAATACAGTACACACGGTCTAAATTTGATTTTCTTACTAGAATTTGTCCATCATTTACGAAACACGGGTTGAATTTTACATTATTTCATTTTTTCAGTTTTCTCACTCTATACAGAATTTCTGTGTTTCTTTTTAAGACATCATTTATGTGTATTTCTTTTTTTTGCTTATAATGAAACTTATTAGATCTTTTTTGTCTGTCTTGTGTGTGAAATATAAGAATAACACTTCTTCTCCTGGTTCCCTAGTAACTGTGATTCTTTATTTCTGACACTGGCACACTAGCATGTAGTGATCTTGTATGATCGAAGAGTTGTAGCTTTGGCGTTTGGTTGGTTTAATTCACTAGAATGAGTGGACTGTTAATCACTTTTGGGCATCAGCTAGCTTATCTTACCTACTTTTTCATCTTGGTAAGGCAAAACAATTGTTCAATTGGGTACCTGTTATTTTCCAGTCTGACGACTCTTCAACCTTTGTGTTTAGGGAATTTAAATTTTATCTGTGGGGACTGGCTATGACTGCTTGGAGGGTTTTTGCTAAAGTCAGTCATGCCAGTTGATGTTAGCTGTTTTTTCAAGGCTGTTGATCTTATTCTCAAGGTAAAGTAGTTAGATTCAGGGTTTGTTATTGTTGCATGAAGAGTCATATTTTCAGTACGAAGATTCAGGTTATCTGCCGTTAGGATGGTGATGTATTTCTTTAGAGTGTCAGATCATTAGCCCATACCTGGGAATGTATCAAATGGGTTAAATCCTATGAAGGTAGAAAAGGTGGAGAGTGGAGTCGTCATGGTTGTGTTGTTGTAGTCGAGTCCCCTTGGTTGGTGGGTGAGGGTGAGTCGGCCCTGTTTGTTGTTGGTGATGCTTCGCTCTGGGGGTGAGGGGGGTGGACGGGGCGCTGGTGTCCTGCTGGGTCATCTTATGGAATAGTTGATTTCTAGGTGTTGCCTTGCTGTTTTTTAATGCTGTTTCTTCTATGATTTGGTCTTATAGTAGTACAGGAGTTGCAGTGGTTAGATGAAGAAACTAAATTAATTAAGAGCTTGGAGCAGGTAGTCGTCTGGCAGTGGGGGAGTGCTTGGACTTTGTTGGGGCAGTCTTTACTTCAATCGGGAATTTCTCAGTTTGTAGGTATCACTGTTGTTTAAACTTGGATCAAGGGTGGTTCTACATGTGTTAGTGCAGTTATGATTGCAATTAGGCCATCATAGAAATGTTGATGGGCTCTGGCTGGTGAAAAAAATGACAGAGCTTGCTGCCTCTGCTGCCGCTGCTGCCGCTGCCTAAATGTGGGAAGTTTGGCTGCGGTTCTGTATTTTTTAGCTAGTGCTTTACTACTTCCCTTATGCAAAGAGGCTATGTCTGCATTCATTAAGGTCTCCAGTATTTCACCTATATCTAGGCTCTTCCTTCAAAGAATACATAGGGCTCATCCTAGTGGTTCTTTGCATTTTTTTTTTAATCTGGTCCAGGTGCAGAATGAGTGGACATGTTATCAATTTCTTTTTAGAAATCTGTGGGATTTGTACCAATATCAGTTAGTTGGTCTAGGGAGGCTGTCGCTGGAAAAAAAAATGTTTCTGCATCTCTACCTTGCTGTTATTTAGTGGGCTGGGTGAACACCGACTCCTTCTGTTCTTTTAGAAAATTTTACTCATTTTCCTCTTCATTTTTAGTATACAAATCTCCTCTCAATGGTCCAACTCTACAGGTAGTTCTTAGCTTTGGGTTTTGCATAGGAATAGAAATATTTTGGGGTTTTTTGCAATATCCTGTAAGGCCTTTTGTTCCCTTTGTATTTTTTTCTGTGAGGTATGACATCCTAAGTTTTATTCTCTTAATTCAATGATCTCTCGACTAAGACTATCATTCCTACATTACAACATATTTGTGTTTTTAAGCAATTCAGGAACCTGTTTTCTTCTTCTGTTCCATCTCCTACTCTCATCTCAATCTTCTGGGTTTCGTCAGTTGTACATTTTTTAATACATACCTTGTGTGCTTCTATAATCACCTTCTCTAGGCACTGGGGGGGATTTAGGGTGCCCATGTCTGATTCCCAGGATATGTCTGATAGTTCTTGTTTATGTTTTTTCAGTCAACTCTAAAGGTTGTTGAAATTAAACTTGCTTAACATCCCTGATTTAATACTTGTTTGTACTTCTATGTTGTGGTCAAAGTATATTGTTTTTGTAATTTTTTGTCTGTGATTTGTTCCTCTCTTTTGTGATTATCAGATCCAGGGTATTTTCATTTCTAGTGGGATCAGTTATCTGTTGGTTCAATGAGCACTTTTCACAAAGCCACATTAGTTCTTTGTTGAGCCAGGGTGCTTCCCGGAGATATTTCTGGGATAATGGTATGGTGAGCCATCTTCCATTGCAGATACAAGTGTTATTCTTGATGCGATTTTAAAAAGTGAGCAAGGTAATATGAAGGTATTCACAGCAGAGTTCCTGCACTTGGAAGAAAGTGGAGGGATATTGTTGCTTGGAGGATCATTTGTATTGTTATGTCTGCTTTCTTCTGTCAAGACAATTACTGATTGAATGAGAGTGAATGTGTGTCTTATTTTGGGTCTCACTACCTCAATGGGAGACGGCCAGTGCTTTTTACAAATTAGTAAAGAAATTCTTCAAAAATTTTATGTAGTAGAAGATACAGTAGTTTGTTTTATAGAGAATGTTTAGAAGATACATGCTTGTTAACTTTGAAATATACCACTCAAATATATCTTTTTTATTCTACAGGTCTTTCAACAAACAGGTTACAACACTGACCTGTAATTTCCTGGCTACTAGCCTGTAGCTTCCCTGGATATTACCCAGTAGCTTCCTTGCTGCTACTTCCCTAGATACTACCCTGTAGCTTTCTAGCTGCTACTTCCCTGGATAGTACCTTGTAGCTTCCTAGCTGCTATTTCCCTAGATACTACCCTGTTTCCTAGCTGCTACTTCCCTGGACACTAATCTGTAGCTTCCTAGCTGCTACTTCCCTAGATACTAGCCTGTAGCTTCCTAGCTGCTACTTCCCTGGATACTAGCCTGTAGCTTCCTACCTGCTACTTCCCTAGATACTACCCTGTAGCTTCCTACCTGCTTCTTCCCTAGATACTACCCTGTAACTTCCTACCTGCTACTTCCCTGGATATTACCTTGTATCTTCCCAGACTCCTCTCCTGTATCTTCCCAGATTTCTCCCAAGAACCCTCCTAGATTTCTCCCCAGTACCTTCCTAGACTTTTCCCAGTACCTTCCTAGAATTTTCCCAGTACCTTCCTAGATTTCACATCAGTACCTTCACAGACTTCTCTCAGTACCTTCCTAGACTTCTCCCCAGTACCTTCCTAGACTTCTAGTACCTTCCTAGACTTCTCCAGTACCTTTCCTAGACTTCTCCCAGTACCTTCCTAGACTTCTCCCAGTACCTTCCTAGACTTCTCCCCAGTACCTTCCTAGACTTCTCCCAGTACCTTCCTAGACTTCTCCCAGTACCTTCCTAGACTTCTCCCCAGTACCTTCCTAGACTTCTCCCAGTACCTTCCTAGACTTCTCCCAGTACCTTCCTAGACTTCTCCCAGTACCTTCCTAGACTTTCTCTCCCCAGTACCTTCCTAGACTTCTCCCAGTACCTTCCTAGACTTCTCCCAGTACCTTCCTAGACTTCTCCCAAGTACCTTCCTAGATTTCTCCCAGTACCTTCCTAGACTTCTCCCAGTACCTTCCTAGATTTCTCCCAGTACCTTCCTAGACTTCTCCCAGTACCTTCCTAGACTTCTCCCAGTACCTTCCTTGACTTCTCCCCAGTACCTTCCTAGACTTCTCCCAGTACTTTCCTAGACTTCTCCCAGTACCTTCATGCACTTCTCCCCAGTACCTTCCTAGACTCCTTCCCAGTACCTTTCTTGAC
>NC_069494.1:5166014-5191847 GCF_026875155.1 Cherax quadricarinatus
ACCCCGGGGGCCGGTAAAGGGGGGGCTTTAAAACCCCCCCTTCCAGGAAACCCAAAAAAAGGGGCGGGGGAAAAAAGTAAAAACGGGCCCCTTTAGGGAAGGAACACCCGAGGGGAAAAATTTTTTTAAAATTTCAAAAAGGTGAAAAAAAAAAACAGGCGAAGGGGCGGAAGGAAGGGGCCGGTGAAAGGGGAATGGATTGGTTAGGTTAGGTTACCCCGGGTTTTGTTTAAAAAAAAAGAGAAAAAAAAATAAAAAAAAAGGAAAAAAAAGGGGAGGTGGGGGAAAATCGGGGGAAATTGAAAAGGCGGAAATCAAAAAGGAGGCCTCAGCAGAAGTAAGGAAGAGACAAAAACCCGTGAAAAAATCTCCCTTCATCCGTAAAAGGGGGTACAATAAACACTGGACCCCTTTGTTCAAAAAAGAGAGGGGGCCTATCCACAAGATGCTCCTTGGAAAATTGGCCAAGGTGGCAGAGATTCCCCCCCGGCACTGAATGCAAAGGGAACCAGTAACCTATGCTCGTTTTAGAATAAGTTTTACCAGCAGAGCGCCAAACGTTGTCGCAACGGGTGTAAGTGGGTACATGCAAGGAAATAGTCCAAAAATGGAAATCCCTAAGGCAAAAATGGTAGGTCAAGTATGTGACCGTGCGAGAGTTCCCTGTTCATTCCTGTAGCGGAGAAAGGGGCCAACAAAAAACAATATCTTATGTTGGTAGGATAGGCGAGCAAGTTGGAACGAGAACTAGGGGTGAGATGTATCAAATTTTCGTATAGCCTAGTAGAGCACTAAGGAGTCGAGACTTACACAAATGATGAACAGGCATAGAGCGATACGAATAAGTGCGAGAATGGATTACATTCAGCAGTAAAAATGCTAGCCAATAGTAAAGCCCCCCACGACGCCTGTCCCGGAACACTGCGTCCCGCCGTCTGAGATCAGCCATCTGTGTACACAGCGTGGCATGAGATGGGAAGGGAGTGATCAAAAATAAGAGCGGAAGCCCCGTATGCAGGAGTTTAGAAGGTCTCGGCCAAGGAAGGACGCGAAGTAATTTTGGGGGAAAGCAGAATTTCTACAATTCAGTGTGGATACTGGAACTAAGAAACGATGTTGTCAAAAAAGGGAGGGGCCGGGCGGCAAAATTAAGAAATTTAAAAATTATCGTTCCCCCAAAGAAGAACTTTGGGGGTACCTTGAGGATGGGAAAATTGGATCCAGTGTCAAAGAGAGGAACATGTTCGGGAATTTGTTGAAACTAGAGGGGAAAAAGGATAAACAAACAAACGAATTTGGGAAATGGATGTTAATGGGAAGTAACGGGAAGAGGGCGGAAAGTCATCATAGGTTTGGAAAGAATCTGAATGGTGGCAAAGGCATTCGCCTTAAGCTGAAAAGAAATTTTTAAAAAATGGAAGGTTTCAAACTGTGGTAAAAAAGTCATAGAGGAAGTGGGTTTTGGGAAATATTTCAGGAGCCAAACTGACTTTAAAGGTAGGGAAGGCGTGTTTTTTCAGAAAAACGAAAAGGGGAAAGTTCATGAGTAAATTTTGGTTTTGGCTTAAAACCCAGGTGGTCCGTGTGAAACGGCCGGAAATTGGAAAAGGGCCAAGAGAGGAAGGCCCGGGGGCCCCTACAAGGAAGCAAAGGTCATAAATGAAGGATGAAAATGGGTAACCGAGGCTAAAAAGAAAGGAAAAAGGTGAGGCTTAAAACCCCCTGGGGGAAAAGGGGCGGGGAGAAACTTAAAGAGCCGGAAAGGTTTCAGAAAAGTTCGGGGGAAAGAAAATTTTTTTTGGGGAAAAGGGAATGGAAAAAAAAAAAATAAGGGAAAAAAGTTTTTGGGGGAAAAAATTTGGAAAATGGGGAATTCCAAAGGCCCAAAATACCCCCCAAAAGGGGTAGAAATCCACAAATAGAAGGCCCCAAAACCCCCTAATTTTGGGGGGGAACTTTGGTGAAAAAACCCAAAACGCGAAAGCTTTCCTTTAAAAAACCATGAAGGCGGGGATAGGGGGAACCTTGAAGTAACCGATGTCCTGCACATAAACTGGGATGGGAGTTCAAGGCTGCAAAATTTAAAGAGCCCGGTATATCTCCCCGGTGGAAGAAGGTGGTTTTCCAAGGCAGGGGACTTAGTCCCCGTAAAGATGAGAGAAGGTTTAAGGTTGAAATTTTGGGGAAAGATGCAAAAAACCAGGAAATACTTTAAAAAGAAGCAAAACTAGTAGAGGAAGGGGGGCCTTGGATAAAGGGAAATTTCGGAGTGACGAGTTCTATGAAGTATTAGAGTTTAAAAGAAAATTTAACCCATGCTGGTGCCTGGCCATACCGTGGTAAAAAAATGCAATAGAGAAGTCGGCGAATGAAGAATAGCAATTCACAAATGATGAAATGGGTGAAAGGAGGTCCATCTTTTGAGAAGGGAAAAAAGGTTTTGAGTTAAAGATACCTGTGGGCTTTAGCTGGACCAAGTGGGGGAAAAGCCCAAGGGAAAATGTTGCATTTAAAAGTCTAAGGAAGGAAAAGGATTCCCTGGAGATAAGGAGAGCCTGATAAACCTAAGGTAGAAAATGCCCCAAGGGAAAAGGCAATAAGGGTGATTTCGAAAGGAAAGAAAACGCCCAACGAGGGGTTAAGAGGGCCGTGCAGGTTTGATAAAGCCCTTGAAGTATTTTACTTAACTTTTTTTTGTTTTAAAAAAAAATAAAGGAAGAAATAAAAATAAAAAAAGATAAAGGCGAGGGGGGATAGTGGGAGGAATCATTCGAAAACCCCCTTTCCCAAAGGGAACAACGGCAAGCCAATGGAATGGAACCCTTGTCCCAATTAAGGGGTAAAAAGGGAAATCCGGGCCCCCATTAAGTTTTTACAAAAGGAGTCGCCGGAAATCCGGACCAAAGTAACTTGGCCCACGAATGAAAGGGCCATACCCCCGTTCCCCGAGAAAAAAAGCCAAAAGGGGCCAACTCTCAAACCCGAGGGAAGGAAACCCGGGGGGAAATAGTTCCCGGAAATACGCCAGAGTGCCAATTCAACAAATGATGGCCCGGGTCCCTCCCACCTGGGAACAGCGGCCGGGAAAAAAAACAAAAAAAACCAAGGACAAGAGGAGGATGGGAAAAAGGAAAAGTGGGATGAAGGATAGAACGGGGGGAGCATTGGGGGTCTGAAAAGAGCCTCTTTCCTAACCTTTACCCCCAGGGAGCCTTTCAAAGTTCCGGTAAAGTGGAGCTCAAACAAAAATTACTGAAACCTGTGATTTGGTTTAAAAAAGGAAAAATTGGGTAGAAAAAAGTGAAAAGGTAGGAGTTAAAAAGGAGAAAAGGGAAATATAACAGGTGGTATATAAAAGACCCAATGGTCCCGATTTTTGCCAGGGGCTCAAAAAAGGGGGATAGAAAGAATGTGATTGGAAAAAAACCCTGTCTTTAAAGTTTAAAAAACAAAGGGAAGCTTTCTAAGGGAAAAATGAAAAATTCCCCAAAGGATTAAACGAAAATTTCCCCTGGGGAAAAAATTCGCTGCTCATTTTGGGGTTAGGACATTTAAACGAATGTCCCCAAAATTTCGAACGGAATTCACTGTCAAAGAAAAGGAAAACCAAGGGGTCCCTTTCCCCAGGGGGGAAACCCATGGTTTTAAAAAGGGATTGGGCCCTTTCGAACGGGAAAAAGGGGCCCTTCCCAAAACCTAAAAACTG
Organism: Cherax quadricarinatus; assembly: GCF_026875155.1. NCBI lineage: Eukaryota > Metazoa > Arthropoda > Malacostraca > Decapoda > Parastacidae > Cherax > Cherax quadricarinatus. The sequence continues at coordinate 5,169,721 of NC_069494.1, forward strand.
GGGACGAAAAAACGCCAGAAAATTAAGGGGTTTTTTTAATGGGAATGGAAGGGTTTGTTACCAAAAGGAGGGGAAACCAAGTTGGGGTCGAAACGGGGTAAAGGTGGGGTAGCTTTGGGGGAAAAAAATAGTCCCAAAAAGGAAACCCTTTCCCAAAAACTTGGTGGGGTAAGGTAGGCAAAAGGAAGTCGGTTTTGTGTTTTCATTTTGTGGCCCGAAATGACCGGGAAAAAAACAATATTTTTTGGTTTTTAGAGAATGGGGGGCCAAAGGGAAATACGGAAAACGGGGGGTTTGGGGGTTTTTAGTTTTACCAAATTTTCCCGGAGTGAAAATAAGGGACAAATTCCAAAAAATTGCCGATAATGGATAGAAAAAAGGGCTTGTATAAAGGAACAAATTCGAAAAAATGCGGGAAAGTATTTAAACCCCCGGCCCCAAAGGGGGGTGGAAACACCCGCAAATTGGGGCTGGGGGAAAGGCCGAAATTGTTTAAACCAGGCGGGGTAGAATGGGGGGGAAGGGTTTTTCAAAAAAAGGGGCCCCGGGGAGTGGGCAGGTTGGGTTTTGGGGGGAATTTTTTTTGAAGAAAAAAAAGAAGGAAAAAAAAAAATAATTTGAAAAAGAAAAAAAAAGGGGGGGGGGGGAAGGAAAGCCAAGGGGGAATGTTTTTGGGGGAAAGGAAAAGGCAAGCCCCCCAGGGGCGGCGAAGGAAAAAAGGGTTACTCCCCAAATTATCCAAAAAACCTTGGGATAGAAACCTCACATTTTCCCGGGTCCCTTTTGGTTCACAAAAAGAGAGGGGGGGCCGGTACCGCCCCCAAAGCTTTGCCCCCTTTGGCCAAACCCCCCGGGAAATCCAAAAGGTGGTTTTCCAGAGATACACCGTCGCCCGAAAACCCCCAAACCAAAGCACTCCCGGGGTTTTCCCGGGGGGGATCGGGACATCCCCAGGCAACCCAGTTTCCCACGGAAAAACTACCCCCCGCCAAAAACCCCTCAAGGGAAATGGGAATGGCCCCCCGGGGGCCCTTTTCCCCCCCCAAAAACCCAAAAAAGGAACTAGCGCCCCTGGGGAGAAACCCCAAAAGGCCCAAAAAAAGGGGAAGGGGAAAAAAAAGGGGGGGGTGGGGAGGAGGGGGGAAGGGAAAAGGGGGGGAAAGGGGGGGGAGGGGAAATGGGGAGGGGGGGGAATTGGGTTGTAATTGGGTTTCCCTGTCTGAGGAAAAGACGACAGGTCTAATTCCTCAACCAAAAAGCCTCTTCCCCAAACCCCAAAGGACCCCCCTTTTGGGAAGAGGCTTGCCTTTTTTGGAGGTAAGGTTTCCCCCGCTCGTTTAAGTAGAGGGGACAACGGCGAGAGTAGAAGGGTGAGCCTCATGACAATTAAGGCAAGGGGAGGTTGTTTTGAAAGATGTATTAAAAATTGGTCTTTCGGCACCCCCAGACTGGGCATTCGGCGTTTAGATCTGAAATTTTTTTCGCGGGAAAGGGCCCAAAAATCGCCAGCAATTTCTCACTGTTCCAGTGTGGGGATCACCTTTCGAATTTTGAAACCGATGTCCTGCTACATAAACTGGGGGATGGGGGGTTCACGGCTTCAAAAGAAAAAAGAGACATTCCCTAGGGTATCTTTCCTCCCCCCCGCGGGCAGGAAGAAGTAGGTGTCTACCTTGAGGATTGGGAATCTTGGATTTTCCAGTGTTCAAGAATGTCGGCCCAAATTGCCCTGGAAATTTTGTTGAACTATGGTAGGGGGCCCAGAATGAGGGTTTAACCCACTACACGAATTGGGGAAAAGATGTTTTTCAATGTTACGGGAACAGTTTGATTGGGAAAAGAAAAAGGCTCATGAGCCTGGGTACTTTCCTGTACGGGGGCGATGGCATACCCTCTTAAGGCAGAAAAGAAATATTTTTTCCAACAGGGGCGTGGGAAAGGGTGCCTTCCCCAATATTTTTGGGGTCGGGAAAGATGGGCAGAAAGGGGAAAGCCGGTCTTTAAAAATGAAGAATTTTTCATTGGCAGTCTGAAATGAGCGGGGGAAAAGGGTTTGTGAAGGACGGGGCGATCTTTTCTGAGAAAAAACGAGAAGGTGGAGAAAGATCATCAGCAGGTAATGCTTTGGTGTTTAGGGGGGGGACCAGGTTGGCCCGACGTGGAAGGGCCCGGCGTTTTCGAAAATTCCCTGCCCCGTAGGGGGGAAAAGGGCGGGAAGCATAGTAAAGGGGGAGAGCGAAGGTCAGTTTAAAAAAAAGGATCAGTCGGGCCTCATACCAAAAGGGGTGAGGAAACAGCACCGGCAAGAGGTACAGAGGCATAGGGAGGGGCTGAGAGTGGTCCAAGACGCCCCCGGGGCCCGAACGGGGTGCGGTTTTTCAAAAAGGGGCCCCCGGGGTAGCAGGTTCAGGACTGGGGGCTGCCAGGGTTAAAGGTTACTTCTTTCTTTTGTTTTTAAGAAAAAAAAAAAGAAAAAAGAAAAAAAAAAAAATTTAAAAAAAAGGTTTAAAAAAAGGGGGGGGACCGGGGAGGAATATTCCTAGGAGGAATGAAAGGGCCAGAAATCTCCCTCCCCCAAAAGGAAGCCCCCTTCGGGAAAAACCCGCCATACCCCCAATCCCAGAAAAGGAAAACCGGGGTCCCAAACCTCCCATCTCCCCAAGAAACCCCCGGGAAAAAAGGGAAAAGGGGCCCCAAACCCGCCAAAGTTACCCCTTTAAAAAAAGGGGGGGGGCCCAAAACCGGGACAAAGATCCCCAAAAATTGGCCCCCCCCTTAAAACCCAAAAGGGGCTTCCGAGTTTTCCCGGTCCCGAGGACCCCAAAAATTTCCACCCCTAACCCAAGGGGGGATGGGGCCCCAGGACCGGGCAAATTACCCCAGGAAAAAGGGGTGGGGTGGCCCCATTTATTTTCCCACTCAAACCCCCCTCCTTTTAACAAAAAAAAAAAAAAGGAAAAAAAGGGGTCGGGGGTTTTGGGGGGTTTGGGGAGGGAAAAAGGGGGGGGGGATAAAAGGGGGTTTGGGGGGGATGGTAAAATTGGGGGGGGGAAAACCCCCATTTTTCCAAAGACAAAAGCCTTTCAAGGGCCAAAACCCCCCTTTGAAAAGGGGGTTCCCACTAAAAAGTTTTAAAAAGCCCATAAATAATTTAAAAAAAACCCATAAATTTTTTTGAAAAAAGGGGGTTACCAAAGATGGAGCTTCAGCAAAAAAAAATTTTAAAAAAAAAAAAAGTTTTTAAACAGGGGTGGGTGACGGGGGTTTTGGCCTTTAACCAAAGAAACCGGGGTTTGACCTCATTTTGGGGGGCCAAGGGGTTTTTTACCCCGGGCCCGCCGGGGGTTACCCCCAAAAAATTTAGGAAAAAATTTCCAAGTTTTTATTTTATTGAAAATTTAAAAAATACTAGAAATTGTAAATTAAAAGGACACAATGCTTAATGGGGACGTTTTAAAATGTGGCAACTTTTTTGCTCTCCGGGGAGCTTTGTCAATTTGACAAAGCCCCTGGAAAGTGAAACATTACCACAAAAAAAGTACATTAGTTGCACTTTTGTTTTTTTTATTTTACTTTTTTGTTGGAAAATTTTCCAACATTATTACAAATATAATGCACAAAAAGTAAAAAGCAGCCACAACATCCTCTCAGCCCAAAGTATCATTTTTTAAATTTAATTAGGTCTTAAAAAAAAAGGGTTTGATGCCAAAAGGGTGGTGTTTAGATTTGCATCGGGACAAAACCTATGTTCCCCCAAGGGGGGAAACCCAAACCTTGAAAGTTATTATGACCCCCTTTTTTCTTTGATTTCTGCTAAATTTAACAACAGTTCAAAATTCCACCTTTACAAAAAACAAGCTTTAAAAAAAGGGGGTCCCAAATATAAAACATTACTGCCCAGCCCAAAAATACCAGGGGGAACTTTGCCCAGCAGCAGCAGGCTAAGAGTCAATATGGAAGGAGTAGGGCACAAGCCCCAAATTCAAAAAAAGGTTAAAGTTATACAATACAACTTAAAAACAAAATTTGGGGAAAAAGATTAGTTAAAAATTCAATTAGGAAATAAAAAGTAAAAAAACTGACAAAAATGAGTTTTTCTAAAAAAATTTTTCGGGTTTAAAATTACTTAAAAAGGGTTTAAAAGTGAAAGAAGCTAACTTTTTTGCTGAAAATACACAGGTACAATTAATAAGAATCAGGTTTGTGGAAGGACTAAAAAAGGGATATAAAAGAGTACTCCCATGAAGGTGAAAACAGATATAAAAAAGGGCCCCTTATTAGCCCGGGGATAAAGAACACAGCAGAGAAATTTTATTACCCCAAAAAATTTAAAAAATTTAAAAATGTCAGAGAAAAATACAAATATATGCCCACAGTGAAAAGGCCAAGTAGTGTTTCCCTTCCCCTTTTTATTTTTTTTAATTTCTTCTCTTTTTTCCCCAATTCTTTCCCTCTCTCTTTTATTTCTTTCATTTGGGTCTTACAGCTTAGAAGTTTCAAATTTTGCCCGGGAAAAATTTCCTAAACTAATTCCCGTTTTTTTTTTTCCAAAAAATTTTTTTCGTTCCATTTTGAAAAAAAATACTTAAAAATACATTGGGGAAAAAATGGAAAATATTAAAGAAAACAGAAAATTTTAATTTTCCGGGGTCAAAATTAAAACCTGTAGGTAAAAAGGGGCCCCTTTGGGACCATTAAAAATTCCCCTAAAAAATTTATGAGTGCCCCTCAACAGTTCCCTTGATATAACACCATGGGTTTTAAATGAAGTAATATGTCAAAGGAAAATCTTGATTCCTAAGAGTCTTTTCCTCCAAATTACAGCAAACAAAAAAAGGACAGTTAAAAAACAAATTTAAAATTTTAAGTGATTAATTTAACAATGATTTAAGGGGGGGGCAACCAACACAATCACACCATTTTTATTTTTTTACAAATTTTGGGGGACCCCCAAAAGGGGAAAAAAAAAAAGGTTTTTTTTTTTGGGCCTTTTTTTTTGGGGGTTCCAAGGGGCATATGTAACATATTTGTCCCTAAGGTTCTTAAAATTTTTTTTTTTTTGGCTTTTGTCTTTTTACACCATTTTCAAAAAAAGCAAAAAACTTCTTAATTGATGGGCAATTGTAACTAATTTTTTTTAAACACACCCAAAAATCAAACCCCCTGAGTTTACCAAAAAAAAAATAACACTCTAAAAAAAATTTTTCTTTTTACAAAAAAGTAATTTATACAAGAGAAAAGGTTACTAAAACCCCTTTTTTTCTTTGGGATTTCAGTTGCCTTTCCAAAGGGCACACATGAGCTTTTGACTTGACCCCTGCGCCCAAAATACACCATAATAAAAGAAGCCAAAATTTTTTTTTTTTCTCATGAATCATGCCTTTTTTTTTTTTTCATAAAAAATTCAAGCCCTTTTGGGAAAAAGTTTTTTGTTTATGAGCTTTAATGTGTTGTCCCAAAATCATTTTTAAACCTGAAAATTTCTAGACATTGTGAACACTGATATTGGGTTCTCCCCCTTTTATGAACTCTCAGTGGGGCCAAAATACCCATCTTTTGTTTTAAAAAATTCTGGAACTCTGAACATTGGAAAAAAGGGTTTTTCTCCCGTATGAACTTTATTTTGTTTTTTAAGGGGGCATTTTGCTGGGAAAAAACTTCTGACAATTTAACCTGAAAAGGTTTTTTCTCTGGGATGAAAAATCTCATGTGTGCTACAAAAAAAAATCTTTTCCATGAAAAATTTTTAAAAATTCTGCACACTTGAAAGGTTTCTCTCCTGTAGGGGTTTATATGAAATACAAGATTTTTTTTGTGTTAAAAAAAAATTTTTGACAATTTTGAACCCCTGATAAATTTTTCCCTTTAAAGAACTGAATGGTTTTTTACATGTTTTAGAAGAACTTTTTTCTTTAAAAAATTTTTTTAGGCATTCCCCAACAGTTGAAAGGTCCTTTTTCCGTATGAATTCTTTGATGGTTTTTTCAAGATAAATTTTCTGTTTCAAAAAAAATTTCTGCTTTTGAACCTGGGTATGGTGTCTTTTCCCCTTTTGGAAATTCAAATGCTGAAAAGAAAATTTATCTCTAAAATACTTTTTGAAAATTTTGAAAAACCCATATGGTTTTCCCCTCCCGTGTGAATTCTCAAAATGCTGTAAAAAGATAATATTTATCTCTAAAATTTCTTCTGACATTCTGAAAATGATATGGTTTTTTTCCTGTTGGGGAATTCCTCATTGCCCGTACAAGACAAAATTTATTTCTAAAATACTTCTGACATTCTGAACAAATGATATTTTTTTTCTCTCCTGTTGGGAATTCTCTATGAAAAAACCCAAAATTATCACTGAAACATTTTTTGGGCATTTTGAACATTTTTAAAGGTTTTTTTTCCCAGACAATTTTCAACGTGTTTTTTAGGGGATGTTTTTTCTCTAACATCAGTAAAGCTGTCAATTTTTTTTTGTAATTTAAAAATGGGATGTAATTATTTTTAAAAAATAAGATAAAAGGGGGAACTTTTTTTACTGGGCCCCGTAGATGGGCCCAATTTTTTAAATAGTAGGGTAAAGTGGAACACACCCCTTCCCCTAAGCTACTTACAGGGCCAAGGGTACAGGTAGAGGGAGTAAAAAGGGAGGGTCCCGGAAAATACAGGGGAAAAGTTTGAAAGATAAGGGGGGAAAATAAATTTTTTTGGGGGGGTTTTTTTAAAAGGAGGGGGGAACCAGGAAAAAAAAAAGGAAAGGTCTGGGGTTGGGCCAAAATTTTTTGGGGGAAAAACTTGAAAGGATGCGGGGAAACAAGGGGACTAAACAAAAAAGGATATTTTTTGGGGGGGAAATCAAAAAGGTTGGGGGAAAAATTGGAAAGGTTTACCCGGGGAAAATGGAAACCCCGGCCCCCCGGGGTTGGAAGGCGGGAGGTTTTGGAAGGACCGGGGAAAAGGGGAATTGGGGTCTAGGAAGGTTTGGGGAAAGGCCTGGAAAGGTACTTGGGGGAAAATCTAGGAAAGGGAAAGGGGGAAAATCTAAAGGGAAAGGGAATGGGGGGAAGTCAAAAAAAAAAACTGGGGAGAAAAAATTTGGGAAAGGGACTGGGAGAAAATCTGGAAGGTACTGGGGAGAAGTCAAAAAAAAGGGCTGGGGGGAAAAATAAGGGAAAGGGACGGGGGAAATTAGGAAGGACGGGGGGAAATCTAGGAAGGTACTGGGAGAAGTCTAGGAAGGTACTGGGAGGGAAAAATAGGAAGGTACTTGGGGGGAAAAAATTAAAGGGAAGGGACTGGGGAAAATCTAGGAAGGTTTTTTGGGGGGAAGTTTAGGAAAATACTGGGGAAGTCTAGGAAAGGGACTTTTGAAGTCTAGGAAGGTACTGGGGAGAAAATCTAGGAAAGGGACTGGGGGGGAAAAGAAGTCTAGGAAGGACTGGGGAGAAAGTCCCAAAGGGAAAGGACTGGGAGGGAAAAATAGGAAGGTACGGGAGAAGCTAGGAAAGGGACTGGGGGAAATCGGAAGGGACTGGGAAATTTTAGGAAAGGGACTGGGGGAAAAATCCCGGAAAGGGAAATGGGGGGAAAAATTTGGAAAGGTTTTTTTTTGGGGGAAATCTGGAAATAAGGGAGGAAATTGGAAAGGTAAATAAATTTTAGGGGAAGGGAAGGGGGAGAACATAGGAAAATACTGGGAAAAACTTAAAAAGGGGGTTTTAAAAAACCCAGGGAAACTAAAGGGTACTGGGGAAAAAGCAGGAAAGGAATTGGGAGGAATCTAGGGGAAGTACGGGGGGAAGCTATAAAGGCTAGTAAAACAGGGGAAAGGACTGGGAAAATTTTTTTGGAAGGGACTGGGAAAAGCTAGGGAAATACGGGGAAAAAGGGGGGGTTAAGGGTTGGGAAAAAATCTTAATATCTAGGGAAAAGGGGCTGGGAAAATACAAAGGTTTAATTCCAAAGGGGAAATAGCAGGTTTGGGAAAACAAGGGGAGTATTAGGGAAAAGGGAGGTAGGAAGCTACAAGGGGATATCCAGGGAAGTAGGGAGCTAGGAAAACTAAAAGGGGAGTATTAGGGAAGAAACAGGAAGGGAACAACGGGTTTTTTAGGGAAAGCTAAAATCAGGCTAGTACCCGGGAAATTTCCCGGCTAGGGTTTTAACTGTTTTTGGGGGGACGTAGGGAATAAAAAAATTATTTAGGGAATTTAAAAAACAAACTGGAACTAAAAACCCATAAAAAAAAATACAGCTTTTAAACTAAAATTTTAAAGGGGAAAACAACTAAGGGAAAAAAAAGGGTTCTAGGGAAAAAAGCCCCCTAAAAAAACCACAATTACTAACCCAAATCAGTAAAAGCTTACAGGGGGAAAGGAAAAAAAAGCAGCAAAAATACTTGGGGTTCCAGGGAAAACTACCCCCCCTTAAATGCCCGGAAAATTAAAAAATCATTTTAAACCCTTTTTTTTAAAACCTTAAAAATAAAAAGATTAATTTTTAAAATGGTATATTTTAAAAAACCAAAAAATTTTCTTCCAAACATTCCCCCTAAAAAAAACTAATGTTCTTTTAAATAAAAATTTTTTTAAAAAAAAATTTTTTTACTAAAATTTTTAAAAACCTGGCCGTTTCCCAGGGGGAGGAAAAAACCCAAAAAAAACAAAAAAAATTACGACATTTAAAAAAAAGTAAAAAGTTTCAGGGGGAAGCAAAAATTTTAAAAACCAAAAGGGGTTCCAAAAAAAACCCCCCCAAAATTTCCCAAAATGGGCAGGAAAATTTTGGGAAACCCCCAATTCCCCACCTTTTAAAATGATAAAAACCAATTGTATTCCGCAATGGAAACCCCAAAATTAAAAGAAAATTCCGGAAGAAACCCCGGCCTAACTTTAAAAAAAAATTGGTTTTTAAAAGGTATTGCCCGGGGGTAACGTATTAATTTTGAAAATAAAAAGGAAAATCTGATAATCACAAACAGAGAGGAACAAATCACAGACAAAAAAATTACAAAAACAATATACTTTGACCACAACATAGAAGTACAAACAAGTATTAAATCAGGGATGTTAAGCAAGTTTAATTTCAACAACCATAGAGTTGACTGAGAAAACATAAACCAAGAACTATCAGACATATCCTGGGAATCAGACATGGGCACCCTAAATCCCCACCAGTGCCTAGAGAAGGTGAATATAGAAGCACACAAGGTATGTATTAAACATGTACAACTGACGAAACCCAGAAGATAGAGAGAGAGTAGGAGATGGAACAGAAGAAGAAAACAGGTTCCTGAATTGCTTAAAAACACAAATATGTTGTAATGTAGGAATGATAGTCTTAGTCGAGAGATCATTGAATTAAGAGAATAAACTTAGGATGTCATACCTCACAGAAGAAATACAAAGGGAACAAAAGGCCTTACAGGATATTGCAAGAAACCCAAAATATTTCTATTCCTATGCAAAATCCAAGCTAAGAACTACCTGTAGAGTTGGACCATTATTGAGAGGAGATTTGTATACTAAAAATGAAGAGGAAATGAGTGAAATTCTAAAAGAACAGAAGGAGTCGGTGTTCAGCAGCCCACTAAATAACAGCAAGGTAGAGAATGCAGAAACATTTTTCATTCCAGCAGACAGCTGCATAGACCAACTAACTGATATTGGTACAAATCCCACAGATTTCTAAAAAGAAATGATAACATGTCCACTCATTCTGCACCTGGACCAGATTAAAAAAAAATGCAAAGAACCACTAGGATGAGCCCTATGTATTCTTTGAAGGAAGAGCCTAGATATAGGTGAAATACTGGAGACCTTAATGAATGCAGACATAGCCTCTTTGCATAAGGGAAGTAGTAAAGCACTAGCTAAAAAATACAGAACCGCAGCCAAACTTCCCACATTTAGGCAGCGGCAGCAGAGGCAGCAAGCTCTGTCATTTTTTTCACCAGCCAGAGCCCATCAACATTTCTATGATGGCCTAATTGCAATCATAACTGCACTAACACATGTAGAACCCAGCATGATCCAAGATAAACAACAGTGATACCTACAAACTGAGAAATTACCGATTGAAGTGAAGACTGCCCCACAAAGTCCAAGCACTGCCCCGCTGCCAGACGACTACCTGCTCCAAGCTCTTAATTAATTTAGTTTCTTCATCTAACCACTGCAACTCCTGTACTACTATAAGACCAAATCATAGAAGAAACAGCATTAAAAACAGCAAGGCAACACCTAGAAATCAACTATTCCATAAGATGACCCAGCAGGACACCAGCGCCCCGTCCACCCCCCTCACCACCCAGAGCGAAGCATCACCAACAACAAACATGGCCGACTCACCCTCACCCACCAACCAAGGCGACTCGACTACAACAACACCAACCATGACTGACTCACTCTCCACCTTTACTACCTTCATAGGATTTAACCCATCTGATACATTCCCAGGTATGACTAATGATCCTGACACTCTAAAGAAATACATCACCATCCTAACGGCAGATAACCTGAATCTTCGTACTGAAAATATGACTCTTCATGCAACAATAACAAACCGTGAATCTAAGCTACTTTACCTTGAGAATAAGATCAACAGCCTTGAACAACAGCTAACATCAACTGGCATGACTGATTTTAGCAAGACCCTCCAAGCAGTCATAGCCAGTCACACAGATAAAATAACTTCCCTAAACACAAAGGTTGAAGATGTCGTCAAGGACTGGAAAATAAACATGGATACCCAATTGAACAATTGTTTTGCTTACCAAGATGATAAAGTAGAGTAAGATAAGCTAGCTGATGCAATAGTGATTAACAGTCCACTCATTCCTAGTGAATTAAACCATACAAACTGCAAAGCTACAACTCTTCAGATCATACAAGATCACCTACATGCTAGTGTGCCAGTGTCAGAAATAAAAGAATCACAGTTACTAGGGAACCAAGGGAGAAGAAGTGTTATTCTTATATTTCACACACAAGACAGACAAAAAAGATCTAATAAGTTTCATCTATTAAAGCAAAAAAAGAAAATCCACATAAATGAAGTGTTTACAAGGAAAACAAAGGAACCTCATGTATAGAGTGAGGAAAACTGAAACATGAGAATAATGATAAAATTCACAGTGTTCGTACGTGATGGACAAATTCTAGTAAGAAAACTCAAATGTAGACGGGTGTTACTGTATTACAAATAAAAAATAAACTAGTAAAACTTCCTTCATGATGAATCATTACAGAGTCTGATGATATTAGGGACCAAATCTTTGTACTTCATTAGTGTGTTATTATGCCATTATTCGAACTAATCCCCTGTACTCTCACCTCCGGATAGTATTTACTACCTCATATCCCAAGTTGTCCCACTCAGTTCCTGTGTGTGACTCATAATTGTGTTATCTTCCCAGATTTCCCATTCACAATTTATTAATTTTAACAAGATCCTTACTTTTAATAATGCCTGTATTTACCAATTACTCATTCCCACTTAAGCACTGTTATAATTTCTTATAATCTTAGGCAACTTTTCCCTTTGCTCCCAAACTACAAATAAACTAACTAGTGTATGTTCAATAACTACACTCACTCTGCAATTCTTTGTACCATCTTTCACTATCTAGTATCAACTATCTCAAATATGATATGATAATAAAATATGAGCGCAACTCTAGGGCTACACAGTGCTGGCAGGGCAGGAAGGAATCGAGGTATCAGGTGCTAAAGGAGTGGGATGATTTTAGGTTAGGGAGAACAGTGGGGCAGTGGACGTGAAGGGTAACGGGTAGCAAGAGATTGAAGGAAGAAGGGCTTTAATGGTGAGTGCAAAAGGTATCATCAGCAGAGTTTGTGGACGAGAGGGGTTAAATCAGCTCAGTTGTCAGAAGTTCAATGAGAGAGTCAGCGTTTTTTAAAGGAGGGGTCCATCAGCAAGAGGGAAAGTAAGAAAGAGTAGTAGAGCAGAGACGATGTTGGAGGTAAATTCTGTGTGCTCGTTGAAAGAGAGGGCAATCTAACAGAATGTGGCTAACCGATATTGGAGCCTGACACTTCTCACAGAGAGGAACAGGGTGCCTCTCCATGACATACCCATGAGTAAAACAAGTGTGGCCAATGTGAAGATGGGAGAGAGTAGTCTCCCAACCTTGGCACTGATGACAAGAAGACAGCCAGTAACCTATACTCGGTTTAATAGACTGAAGTTTGTTACCGAGCAGAGTAGACCAACATTGTTGCCAACGGGTGTGAAGGTGGGTAGCTATTACAGCAAAATAGTCTGTAAATGGAACACCTCTATATGAAACAGCCTGTTCATTGCCCTGTACGTCAAAATGACCAGGGACCCAACAAAAAACAATATCTTCATTCTTGGTAAAGATGCAGCTTAGCCAAAGTTGGATATGGAGAACTAGGGGTGAGGAAGTATCAAATTTTTGTATAGCCTATAAAGCATTAAGGGAGTTGAGACAACACAAATGATGACACAGGCATAGATGCAATACGGATAAGTGCTGCAAGAATGGCACACAATTCAGCAGTAAAAATGCTAGCTGAAGATAGTAAATAAATGCCCTCGTATGACACGTCAGAAAACACTGATGCAATCCTATTGGCCCTCAAAGGACTTGAGCCATCTGTGTACACTGTGTGGCATGAGAATAAGAGCAGATGTGGTCAAAAAAAAAAAAGAGGCGGAAGTACAGGAGGAGTTGGGCTTCAAACAAGGGAGTGGGATATGAAACAGACTCAACAACTGGAACTTTCCAGGGGGGTAGGGAAAAGTGAGATGCTAATGAAATTGAAAGGCGGTAACTGAGTGAAAGACAGAGCAAATGTAGGTGGAAGAGAGAAGGGATGGAGTAAACAGGGGGAGCACACAAATAAGAATGTTACTAATATTGGTGATCATTCTATAATGAAAGATTGTGGAGATCATGAGGCGTACATAGTAGAGAAGGCAATGGGGCCATCATGGTGAACAAAAAGGATGAAAACATTAAAATTCTTCATAGGGCTCTCAAAAGGGAATAGCAAAAAGTACAAAGGCATAAAACGTAATCCTTGGTGATGGATGGGGTTAAGGCTAGGAGGAGAGTAGGGCAGGTGTGGCCTTGAACAGATCTGGTCACCCATATTTGAGTTTGATAAATGAGGGTGGATGTAGGCCAAGGACGATGGTCGACTATCAGCTCCCATTGAAGAGAGCAGGGTTTTAAGAAGGTTCAGTGGCTGTTGACACGTTGCCTACTGAGAAAGGTAATGTAGAGGGATTCCAGGATAACTACGGTCAAAGAGAAGGACCTAGAAACGGACTGTATCATGTTCAGCGATACGGGAACCATAGAGGTACAAAGGATGATCGGAGATGACAGAGCATCTAGGGAAAGTAATTTGGTGAGTTTGTACTGGAAAATTTTAACCATGTGTGGTGGCCAATTGGAAACACGGTCTACGCATGCTGGGAGAGAAATGTAATGAGGTGACAGTCAGCTCCTGCACAAGCAATAGCGAAGTCATCAAACAATAGGTGATGACCAAAAATACTGGATGTAAGACAGAGGCAAAATCATTTTATAGCAAGGAGAAAAAGTGTTGAGCTCAGAACACATCCCTTGGGGACACCTTCAGCTTGGATAAAGTGCAGGGAGAGCACATTAACCCAAAACATGGACATGTTCTGTCGGTTAAAAAGTTCTAAGGAAGGATGGATAGATTAGCCTCGGAGGCCTAAGGAGTGGGGTTGGGGGCCAAAATATTATACCTCCATGTTGTTGCCATATGCCTTCTCAAGGTCAAAAAATATGGCAATAATGAGTGGTTATTTACAAGGGCATTATGAACATATGTATCCAAAGCATAGTCAGGGGTCCTATGGTAGAACGTCCCTTACGAAATCCATATTGATGAGTGGGAGAGGACTGTTGTGTGTCTCTATAATACACATTAAAATGCCAATTTACCAGAGTTCCCATCACTTTGCAAACTGCACTGGTAAGAGCAATGGGACGATAGTGGGAGGCGTCATGACCCCTAGTATCCAGTTTGAGAAAGGGAAACAATGACAGATTTCCACAGCAGGGAAGAACTCCTTGTGTGACCAATATGACTGAAAAGAGTAAGAGGACTACAAAGGGCTCTGACTGATGTAAATGTTTGTAAACACCTGAATATGAATGTCATCTAGCACTGCTGCGGATGATTAGCAAGCTGAGAGTGTTTGCCTCCAGTTCCTGAAGTGAATAAAGGCTTTTTATACTGTTCCTCTCTGAGGAGAAGAAAGTCCAAGGATGTGCTAACTCTCTGGCAGCTTTCGGAAGAAATGAGGGGCATAGTGGAGCCCCAAGAAATTCGGACAGATGATTGGAAATACTAGGTTAGGTAAAACTACAAAGGAAACAATATTCCATCTCTTTAAATGAACATGATTTCTCTCCTTCCTTAGAAAAGCTGAAATTTCTGTAACAGATTAGATACGTGTCCTTAACACATATATAGTGTGGTGCATATAGTGTATGTGCGAGTAACATTTCTTTTTTTTTTTGCTCGCTAATCCAGCTACTCAAATACTTTTTTACTTCATTTTAATGCTATTAATTGTAATAATTTTGTGTTGCAAGTCAAACTTTACTCCAAATTAATGTTATTCATGGTTGCTACTGTCCATTTATTTTTGTTACCACACTACTTTTTTTAAGTCCCTTTTATTTTGTAGTGAGCAATTAGTGTATATTCCAATTCAGTATTGTGTGGAGGTCCCAAAACTATCTTTTGCTAGTTAGTAACAGCTGCCCATATTTGTTTATTTTTTCTGAGTGCAATTAATTGGCTCCAACTTATTATATATTTTAATCAGAGAAGCTTACTCCCAAATCATTATTAATGTCAAGTTACTATCTGTCAATTTAACTTTGTTACCATTACTTAATTTAGTCCCTTAATATTTTTCCCTTATTTTAGCTTTATATAAATACCTTATTTCATATATACAATTGTTAATATATCAAGGTGCTATTTCTTTCAGGTGCTAAAGTGTATAAGTTCACTGTTTTTCTTTTTTCCCAAGCTCCTTTATTTGATTCCCACTTTTTTTGTTCACACAACTTATATAGTCCCTCTTATATTGTGATCCATCATTTAACTTTAAAAGAGAATACCTTTTAAGAACTACTTACGGTTTTATCCCAGCCTTTAATTTGATAATCACTTTATTTGTTAACACAAATTATTTAGTCCCTTTTATACTGTCTCCTTTATTTTTAACTTTAAAGAAACTACTTAGTAATTCATATATTTACATTTGTTAAATAATTCAGTGTATTGTTTTAGCTTTAGAATATTTTTACTTTGTCTTATTAACTTAATTCTAACCATAGATTCATTATAAATCTTATGATTACATGCTTTGGATCCTGATCAAACCTCTTATTTGAATGACTTAAATGAATCAACAGTAACAATCAAAGGCACTTCTCAGAGCAACAACAACATAACTGATCTTTAACTACAATATCAGATCTTTTAGCAAACAATTACGATGACCTCATAGATTACTAAATTCCTGCTGCCAGATGTCACGATATCTCACTGAAACCTGGCTAAAGCTGATAATACAAAAGTCTATGCATCCTGGTTACATAGTCCATACACAACTGTAGGCCAGATTCTACAAAGGGAGTGGATCAGCGGTTTACTACTCGGACCAACTGAATGTATCACTAATACTTGCCAGGGGCATGAAACATGGGGAATATTTATTAGCTAAATCCAATCGAAATACCTGCGAAAACCTCTCACAGTGATTTAAACATCTAAAGAGTACCGCAGTCAAACATTAGCTGTTTTAGAGAAAACAGGAAGTATTGTAAAATATGCACGCATGAATAAGAAATACTTACTACTTTCAGGTGACTTCAGCATAAATCTCCTGCAAGGGGGAAACCAGGGACCCACACGTTACTGAATTCACATACACTCTATGAGTACTGCATGTTGCTACCAAAAGTAACCTAATATCTACAAGAATTACAGAGACTGTGTATCCCTACTAGACCACATCTAGACAAACACCATATCCTTTAACCCTTTCTGGGTCCATGGCAAACTTCTGATTTGGTGCTCAGTGTCCAAAGAAATTTGAAAAAAAAAAAATTATTTTTTTTTCTTACAGAATTAAAGAGTATATTTTTTGTGAAGGTAAATAAGACAAAAAAAATTCTGATCAGTAATTACCGAGATACAGTGCGAGGAAGTTTATTCAAATGACCGGTGTCAGCACATCGACGATTTCCACATGCAGCGCTTTACTTTGTTTAAACGTTTTTGTAGTTTTTTTCTTTTCTTTTGTAATTTTTTCTTTTCCTGCTAAACTTTTGGGGCATGAAGAGACCAATATGTAAATAATGTATACATATAAACTCACGGTATTGAACACAATAAACGCACTAAAGTTTTATTATGGTTTACCACTTTTATTACAAGTAAACATGCACAAATTTGTATAATACTATGTTCTATCATTATGTACATATTTACAAGCACATGGTCATGGTTTTAGGAACTGCGGGAGCTTGTGAATCCTTGAAAAGGGCACCATGCCAAGAGGTACCTTAGGCATTTCTCGCACATAAACCGAGTGTCTTTGCGTTCTTGTTTTGCTGTTCGTTTGTTTGTGCACAGATGATGCATTCTTCTGAGCACATTTCTTTCTTAGTTTGAGGATAAGCTGTATTATGAAGGATCACCTTCCCTCTCAAAAGCTTGGGTAGATTCTGAGGAATTCGAGGACATTGTTGCTTTTTATAAGAGGTGTTGTTAACCTGGTACTTCTATGAGGTTGTCTGACAACGACAAACAATTCACCATACGGTGAGTCTGTTGCCAGTCGTCATTTGATAACATATTATTGCAGTGAGCATTGAAAATGTATGAGATGGAAGAAAAGGTTTCATGTACACTTGTAACTCTACGACACAATCAAACAAGCCAATCTGTCCATGTCACATTTGTCAACCATGCACACGTTTTGTGTATAATCAATCACTGTCACTGGTTTTCGAATATGTTCATTGTCACTCGATCAACTTTGCCACTGTCTTGCATTTCGTTTACGGTGAATGGTTTTGTCACAATGTGACATCTCGTTTGTCATTGCCACTGTATTGAACATGATTGTCATTGGCAGTAAACACTTGCACGTCATCACACGAGCACCTGCGTTTGAACTGGGCATATATTTACGATTAGAACACACTGTGCCACAAACATCTGTCTTGTTCACACGCAAGAAATCTCTGAGTGTAAGGGCTTGTGTACCATTAATCGGTATATAAATGGTATGCCTCTTACCAAGAAAAGGATGCATCATTCTTCACACTACGTCACACCTGAGGTACTCAATAAATTTGGTATCTTTCAATGTTTTACATCCGGTATACAACAATTTCCTATACCAGGCACTGTCACAGCTCACAGTACAACCTGTTTTATACCAAAGCATTTCCTATGCTCGTATATACTGCTTGAATGACAGTCTACCTTTTGAACAAAAATCCAATGATTGTCAAATACAAGATTCTTGAATGGATTAAAAGTACATGTTGATCTTTTGTTTGAGATACATAAAAACATTTCTAATATTGTATAAACCTGTCACTTCTGTCAGGCCTGGTTTTAGTCAGAGAAGATTGAAGTACATAACAGTAAGATAACCTGTTCACTGGGATGATTTCACTGAAGGGAACGGTGGTAGAAATTAGCCGATCTGTGGACCAGCATGCTTTTTATATTTGTTTTATTGGACATGAGGATAAGCTTAGTATTTGATTATTTTAGTATCTCACTGCAGATTACCACAACGGACAGGTGGCCGAAGAAAGAAAAACTTTCACCTCATTCACTCCCATCACTGGTCTTGCCGAAGGTTGCTTTACACTAAAGTTTTTAACTGCCTACATTAACCACCCCTCTTCTGAGTGCAGTCACTGTCTTCCCACTCCAGGACTTAAGTCCGGCTGGCCGGTTTCCCTGAACCCCTTCATAAATGTTACTTTGCTCACACTCCAACCAGCACGTCAAGTATTAAATACCATTTGTCTCCATTCCTCCTACTATCACGCTCTCGCATTGCCTGCTGTAAGTCCAAGCCCTCGCACACAAAACGTCCTTACCCCCTTCCTCCAACCTTTCTTGGCCGACCCCTACCCATCCTTCCTTCCACTAAGACTGATACACTCTTGAAGTTTTTCTGTTTTCACTCCAGTCTCTCCACATGTCCGAACCACTCAACAACCCTTCCTCAGCCCTCTGGACAGCAGTTTTGGGTAATTCCGCTCCTCCTCTAACTTCCAAACTACGGGGGGGGGGGGGGAAAAAAAAAAAATTCTCTGCATTATATTCACACCACACATCGTTTCAGACATGACATCTCCTCTGCCTCAGCCTTCTCTCGACTGCAACATTCATCACCATGCTTCACACCATATTAAGTGTGTGAGTCAAACTATACTCTCATACATTCCCCTCTATGCCTCCAAGGGACAAAGTTCTTAGTCTCCAAGACTCCTAAGTGCACACTTCACCCTTTTACCTTCATCATATTCTATGTTCCACCTCATCTTTTTCATAGTTCCCATTCCGCTGACACGTCCACTCCAATTCTGAATACATTCACTCCTCCATACGCTCTCCCTCCATCTGATATCCATCTTTCTCACCTAATCTGTTGTTATCCTCATAACCTTACTCTTTCCTGTATTCCTTTCCAATTTTTCTTCTTTGCACACCCTACCAAATTCATCACAATCTCTGAACGTCTCTTCAGAAATCTCCCAAGAGCACAGTGTCATCAGCAAAGAGCAAACTGTGACAACTCCACTTTATGTGTGGTTCTTTATCTTTTAAACTCAATTTGCCTCTTGCAAGACCCTCGCTATTTATTTCTCTTACAACCCAATCTATAAATATATTAAACAACCACGGGATTCACACATCTTGTCTAAGGCCTACTTGTACTGGGATATAATTTTCCCTCTTTCCTACATACTCTAACTTGAGGCTCACTTATCCTCGTAAATACTTTCACTGCCTTTCAGTAACCTCCTCCTACACTTACACCTGCAACATCTCAGCCACATTGCCCATATCCACCCTGTCCATACGCCTTTCAAATCCATAAATGCCACAAAAGACCTCTTTAGCCTTATCTATTACTGTCACTTATAATGTTTCACTGTAAAACACCTGTCCACACCCCCCTACCATTCCTTAAGCCTCATTGTTCATCTGCTATCCTGTTCTCTGTCTTACTCTATTTTTTCAATAACTCTACCATACACTTTGCCAGGTATATCAACAGACTTATCCCTATAAATTTTTGCACTCTCTTTTATCCCCTTTGCCTTTATAAAAGGAATTAGGCATGCTCTCTGCCATCCTAGGTACCTTACCATTTCAATACATTTATTATTTGAATTGCACCAACACTTCCAAAACTATATCCCACATGCAGTTAACATTTCTATCTTCTATTCCATCAATCCCGGCTGCCTACCCTCTTTCATTTACTTCTGCCTCAAGAACTTTCCCCCACACTCACAACTGGCTCTTCCTCATCTACAGATGCTAGTTCTCCTTGCCTATACACGAAATCACTGCTTCCCTATCTTCATCAACATTTTAACAAATTCCTTCAAAAAAATATTCCCTCAATCTTCCCAATACCTCTAACTCTCTATTTAATAAATCCTCTCTACTATTTTAACTGAACAAATCCATTTGTTCCTAGGCTTTCTTAACTGTTAATCGCACTCCAAAACTTTTTTCTTATTTTCAACAAAATTGTTGCTAAATCTCACCCACTCTCTATTTGCTCTCTTTTTACATTGCTTCACCACTCTCTTCTAAACCGCTTCGCTTTGTCTCCACTATTACGCTTCCCTCCTTGCATCACTTCTACTTTGTAAAAACTTATCATATGCTAATTTTTCTCCCTTTACTACTCTTTTAACTTCATCATTCCACAATCGCTCCTATTCCCTCCCGCCCCCACTTCCTGTAACCTCAAAACTTCTGCTGAAACACTCTAACACTAATTTTTAATCCTGCCCATACCTCTTCGACCCCTTTGCCTATGCTTCATTAGCCATTCATTCTCCAATAGCTGTTTATATCTTACCCAAACTGCCTCCTCTTTTAGTTTACAAACCTTACCTCTCTCCCCCCTGACTTCTTTTCTCCTTGACCCAGTACCTTTTACCTCAGTGTACTACAACTGAAAGTATTGATATACTGTGGCCCCTCTATAAACATGTACATCCTGAAGTTACTTAACGTCTTTTATCTACCAACACTAATCCAACAAACTACTGTCATTTCGCCCCACATCAATCTTGTATATTATTTATCCTCTTTTCTTAAAAAATTATTACCTTAAATAAACCCTTTCTTCAAAGTTCAATCAAAGGGCTCCCATTTTATTTACACCCGGCACCCCCAAAATACCTAACACCCCCTCTAAAAGTTTCTCCTATTTAGCTTCAGGGCCCCCTACCACAATTACCTCTCCTTGGTTCAAAGGCTCCTATACATCACTTAAATCTCCCAAAATCTCTCTCTCTCCTCGCATTTCCCCTCTTTTCCAGGTGTATACACGCTTAATTTTGACCCCCTTCTCGTCCAACCTTTTCTTTAACCCATAATTCTTTATTTACACTTCTATTTCGTTTTTTCCTTCCATACTGTTCATTCAACATTACTGCACATTATTATTATGGTAAGCATTATTAAAAATTAAAAAAAGTAGCGCTAAGCCACAAGGGCTATACGCACTGGGGGCATAAGCATTTTTATTGAAAAAAGAAAATACATTTTCTGTAACGTCGTCTTTTTCCACCCGGTGTATTTTTTGACGGGGTGTTTGG
The DNA here is from genome assembly GCF_026875155.1 of Cherax quadricarinatus. Taxonomy (NCBI): domain Eukaryota; kingdom Metazoa; phylum Arthropoda; class Malacostraca; order Decapoda; family Parastacidae; genus Cherax; species Cherax quadricarinatus. The sequence continues at coordinate 5,190,635 of NC_069494.1, forward strand.
GAAAATTTTTCAAGGTTACTCAAAATTTTTGTTACTTTCCCGACAATATTTTCCCAATAAAGGGCGGTCAAAAAATTTTTCAAAAAATTCATTTCATTGCCATTTTCCAAAGGGGATAAGTGGGTAAAATTCCCCATTTAGAGTCATAAAAGGGGTGGGGGGGTTGGGAACAAAATTGGGATTTTGCTCCAACCCCAATACGGTTTGCTGGGGACATGTATCATGGCTGTTGGGGGGTATTGTGGTTGGGGGGGGTGGTGGCGGCCCGCTTTGTCCTTGAACTGAGGATCGAGCAGGGGTCCCAACCGGGCTGGGAGTCAGCATGGCCGTGGAAACTACCATCACCACTACTCCACTACTGATCCTGTGGGCTACCATGCCCAAATGTACCCCATCATCCTCACTTTCACTGTTATTCCTGGGTAGGGCCCCGGTTAATCCGGGATGTACTCTGTCCCTGGGCCCTGCTAGGGGACACTACCCCAAACGCATGCGGCGGGTACAACCCACGCTTCACTGGGGAATAGTTTCCTCACATCATACTCAATGATCGTCAAAGCAATAAATTCACAATCCATGCACTATCATCTTTTCTGAAGCAGAGGCCTGGCCACGCAAAAAAAAAGTTTTCTCTTTTCGAGAGGTACAAAAGACCGTGACTGAGGGTGCCCACACCAGAGGGAAAGGTTAGGATCATCAGGTTTTCTGCGGGTTTATTGTTTTATAAAAAACAGGCCTTTTCTCTAGGGTTTTTGAAAAATAGAATTTTATATACTTCGCAACAACAAAATATAAAGCTAGTAATTAAAATGGCTTTACAGGGGTGGTGTGCTTGCTATGTAAGAGAAAAGTTATAATCAGGCCACAATTTAAACTCACCATGTAATCTGCATCGCTGATAAATTGGGTAAAATAGAGAGAATCACCCCATGTTTGGTGCCCCCTGACACACACCAAACTGTTGTTGTTGTTAAGGGCCCCCCAGAGGTGGGCGTATTTCCCGCTGCGCCCCCACGGACCCGTATCAACCCTCTCCCCCCTTTTAAAAATCAAGACAGTAACTCCCAACTGTTAGGGGGCGAGTACAGCCCACCTTCGTAGCCCTTTAGCCTCTTCACCCGGTTCGATATTTTCCCACGGGGGTTTTATTAATCTGGAGCAGATCCTTATTTCCATAGGGGTAGTCTCAAGGGGCTTTCCGGAGAAAAAGAAA
>NC_069494.1:5192347-5231654 GCF_026875155.1 Cherax quadricarinatus
AGGTACTGGGGAAATCTAGGAAGGTACTGGGAGAAGTCTAGGAAGGTAACTGGGAGAAGTCTAGGAAGGTACTGGGAGAAGTCTAGGAAGTACTGGGAGAAGTCTAGGAAGGTACTGGGAGAAGTCTAGGAAGGTACTGGGAGAAGTCTAGGAAGGTACTGGGAGAAGTCTAGGAAGGTACTGGGAGAAGTCTAGGAAGGTACTGGGAGAAGTCTAGGAAGGTACTGGGAGAAGTCTAGGAAGGTACTGGGAGAAGTCTAGGAAGGTACTGGGAGAAGTCTAGGAAGGTACTGGGGAAAAGTCTAGGAAGGTACTGGGAGAAGTCTAGGAAGGTACTGGGGAGAAGTCTAGGAAAGTACTGGGAGAAGTCTAGGAAGGTACTAGAAGTCTAGGAAGGTACTGGGGAGAAGTCTAGGAAAGTACTGGGAAAAGTCTAGGAAGGTACTAGAAGTCTAGGAAGGTACTGGGGAGAAGTCTAGGAAGGCACTGGGGAGAAGTCTAGGAAGGTACTGAGAGAAGTCTATGAAGGTACTGATGTGAAATCTAGGAAGGTACTGGGAAAATTCTAGGAAGGTACTGGGAAAAGTCTAGGAAGGTACTGGGGAGAAATCTAGGAGGGTTCTTGGGAGAAATCTGGGAAGATACAGGAGAGGAGTCTGGGAAGATACAAGGTAATATCCAGGGAAGTAGCAGGTAGGAAGCTACAGGGTAGTATCTAGGGAAGAAGCAGGTAGGAAGCTACAGGGTAGTATCTAGGGAAGTAAAGGGCACGGGCTAGGAAGCTAGAACCATGAGTGTAAGATATCTAGGGAAGAAGCAGGTAGGAAGCTACAGGGTAGTATCCAGTAGGAAGCAAGTAGTCTAGGTAGGAAGCTACAGGCTAGTATCCAGGGAAGTAAGCAGGTAGGAAGCTACAGGCTAGTATCTAGGGAAGTAGCAGCTAGGAAGCTACAGGTTAGTGTCCAGGGAAGTAGCAGCTAGGAAGCTACAGGCTAGTATCTAGGGAAGTAGCAGCTAGGAAGCTACAGGTTAGTGTCAAGGGAAGTAGCAGCTAGGAAACAAGGTAGTATCTAGGGAAATAGCAGCTAGGAAGCTACAAGGTACTATCCAGGGAAGTAGCAGCTAGAAAGCTACAGGGTAGTATCTAGGGAAGTAGCAGCAAGGAAGCTACTGGGTAATATCCAGGGAAGCTACAGGCTAGTAGCCAGGAAATTACAGGTCAGTGTTGTAACCTGTTTGTTGAAAGACCTGTAGAATAAAAAAAGAAATATTTGAGTGGTATATTTCAAAGTTAACAAGCATGTATCTTCTAAACATTCTCTATAAAACAAACTACTGTATCTTCTACTACATAAAATTTTTGAAGAATTTCTTTACTAATTTGTAAAAAACACTGGCCATCTCCCATTGAGGTAGTGAGACCCAAAATAAGACACACATTCACTCTCATTCAATCAGTAATTGTCTTGACAGAAGAAAGCAGACATAACAATACAAATGATCCTCCAAGCAACAATATCCCTCCACTTTCTTCCAAGTGCAGGAACTCTGCTGTGAATACCTTCATATTACCTTGCTCACATTTTAAAATCGCATCAAGAATAACCACTTGTATCTGCAATGGAAGATGGCTCACCATACCATTATACCAGAAATATCTCCGGGAAGCACCCTGGCTCAACAAAGAACTAATGTGGCTTTGTGAAAAGTGCTCATTGAACCAACAGATAACTGATCCCACTAGAAATGAAAATACCCTGGATCTGATAATCACAAACAGAGAGGAACAAATCACAGACAAAAAAATTACAAAAACAATATACTTTGACCACAACATAGAAGTACAAACAAGTATTAAATCAGGGATGTTAAGCAAGTTTAATTTCAACAACCATAGAGTTGACTGAGAAAACATAAACCAAGAACTATCAGACATATCCTGGGAATCAGACATGGGCACCCTAAATCCCCACCAGTGCCTAGAGAAGGTGAATATAGAAGCACACAAGGTATGTATTAAACATGTACAACTGACGAAACCCAGAAGATAGAGAGAGAGTAGGAGATGGAACAGAAGAAGAAAACAGGTTCCTGAATTGCTTAAAAACACAAATATGTTGTAATGTAGGAATGATAGTCTTAGTCGAGAGATCATTGAATTAAGAGAATAAACTTAGGATGTCATACCTCACAGAAGAAATACAAAGGGAACAAAAGGCCTTACAGGATATTGCAAGAAACCCAAAATATTTCTATTCCTATGAAAAATCCAAGCTAAGAACTACCTGTAGAGTTGGACCATTATTGAGAGGAGATTTGTATACTAAAAATGAAGAGGAAATGAGTGAAATTCTAAAAGAACAGAAGGAGTCGGTGTTCAGCAGCCCACTAAATAACAGCAAGGTAGAGAATGCAGAAACATTTTTCATTCCAGCAGACAGCTGCATAGACCAACTAACTGATATTGGTACAAATCCCACAGATTTCTAAAAAGAAATGGATAACATGTCCACTCATTCTGCACCTGGACCAGATTAAAAAAAAATGCAAAGAACCACTAGGATGAGCCCTATGTATTCTTTGAAGGAAGAGCCTAGATATAGGTGAAATACTGGAGACCTTAATGAATGCAGACATAGCCTCTTTGCATAAGGGAAGTAGTAAAGCACTAGCTAAAAAATACAGAACTGCAGCCAAACTTCCCACATTTAGGCAGAGGCAGAAAGCTCTGTCATTTTTTTCACCAGCCAGAGCCCATCAACATTTCTATGATGGCCTAATTGCAATCATAACTGCACTAACACATGTAGAACCCAGCATGATCCAAGATAAACAACAGTGATACCTACAAACTGAGAAATTACCGATTGAAGTGAAGACTGCCCCACAAAGTCCAAGCACTGCCCCGCTGCCAGACGACTACCTGCTCCAAGCTCTTAATTAATTTAGTTTCTTCATCTAACCACTGCAACTCCTGTACTACTATAAGACCAAATCATAGAAGAAACAGCATTAAAAACAGCAAGGCAACACCTAGAAATCAACTATTCCATAAGATGACCCAGCAGGACACCAGCGCCCCGTCCACCCCCCTCACCACCCAGAGGGAAGCATCACCAACAACAAACATGGCCGACTCACCCTCACCCACCAACCAAGGCGACTCGACTACAACAACACCAACCATGACTGACTCACTCTCCACCTTTACTACCTTCATAGGATTTAACCCATTTGATACATTCCCAGGTATGACTAATGATCCTGACACTCTAAAGAAATACATCACCATCCTAACGGCAGATAACCTGAATCTTCGTACTGAAAATATGACTCTTCATGCAACAATAACAAACCGTGAATCAAAGCTACTTTACCTTGAGAATAAGATCAACAGCCTTGAACAACAGCAGTTTGATTTTTGAGGTTCCACTGTATTTATTTGTAGGAAGTCAGTGTAGGTAGCCGGTAGGTGTAGCCCGCCTGGGCTACACCTACCGGCTACATACACTGTGGCTCAGAGCCATATTATTAGCATCACCATACCTTGTTCACTAAATTTAATCATTTCTAACAACTACCTTTAGATACCATCATAAATGAAGGGAGAAGTAATGAATAATTCATGCCGAAAATTGTCAACAAAAGCGGAGTGGGGGAGTGGCTGGGCCAAATGCAGATTCATACACGTTCTCTCTGGTGGCTGAGCAGAGAAAACGTAATGTCCTTCCGACCGGCTACCACACAGGTCCACAAATATTATTATCAGAGCACATACAAAATATGCAATAAATGCCAGACAACAAGTTTACACTAACTTATACAGTGGACCCCCCCATAACGATATTAATCCGTTCCTGAGAGCTCATTGTTATGCAAAATTATCGTTATGCGAATGAATTTTCCCCATAAGAAATAATGGAAATCAAATTAATCCGTGCAAGACACCCCAAAGTATGAAAAAAAAGTTTTTTACCACATGAAATATTAATTTTAATACACACAAACTGAAAAAGGCATGCACAGTTACATGACACTTACCTTTATTGAAGATCTGGTGATGATTGATGGGATGGGAGGAGGAGAGAGTCTTAGTGTTTAGAAGGGGAATCCCCTTCCATTAAGACTTGAGGTGTCAAGTCCTTTTCTGGGGTTACTTCCCTTCTTCTTTTAATGCCACTAGGACCAGCTTTGGAGTCACTGGACTTCTGTCGCACAACATATCTCTCCATAGTGGCCTGTACCTCTCGTTCCTTTATGACTTTCCTAAAGTGTTTCACAACAGTGTCAGTGTAATAGTCACCAGCACGGCTTGCAATAGCTGTGTTAGGGTGATTGTCATCAAAAAAGGTTTGCACTTTAAGCCACATTCCACACATTTCCTTAATCTTTGAAGTAGGCAACTTCTTCAATTTCTCTCTCCCCTCCTCCGAACCAGTTTCCTCAGGTCTGGCCTCTTGCTGTTGAAGTTGATCTAGCAGCTCATCAGTGGTTAGTTCTTCATTGTCCTCCTCCACCAACTCTTCCACATCATCCCCACTAACCTCCAACCCCCAAGGACTTTCCCAATGCCACAATGAATTCCTCAACTGGCATAGGATTCCCATGGTTAGCCTCAAACCCTTCAAAATCCCTTTGGTCTACACATTCTGGCCACAGTTTCTTCCAAGCAGAGTTCAAGGTCCTCTTAGTCACTCCCTCCCAAGCCTTACCTATAAGGTTTACACAATTGAGGATATTAAAGTGATCTCTCCAAAACTCTCTTAGAGTCAATTGAGTTTCTGAGGTCACTACAAAGCACCTTTCAAACAGAGCTTTTGTGTACAGTTTTTTGAAGTTTGCAATAACCTGCTGGTCCATGGGCTGCAGGAGAGGAGTGGTATTAGGAGGCAAAAACTTCACCTTAATGAAGCTCATGTGCCCATAAAGTCGCTCTGCCATGTCTGTAGGATGGCCAGGGGCATTGTCTAACACCAGGAGGCACTTAAGGTCTAATTTCTTTTCAGTTAGGTAATCTTTCACATTGGGGGTAAATGCTTGGTGTAACCAGTCATAGAAAAAGTCCCTAGTGACTCTTGCCTTACTGTTTGCCCTCCACAACACACACAAATTAGCCTTGAGGATATTCTGTTGCCTGAACGCTCTGGGAGTTTCTGAGTGATACACTAATAAAGGCTTCACTTTGCCTTTATGGAACACATCAACAGAGTAAGCCTGTCTTTCATAGGCTTATGTCCTGGGAGTGCCTTTTCCTCCTGAGTAATGTAGGTCCTGCTTGGCATTTTCTTCCAAAACAGGCCTGTTTCATCACAATTAAACACTTGTTCAGGTTTCAGTCCTTCACTGTCTATGTACTCCTTGAATTCCTGCACATATTTTTCAGCTGCTTTGTAGTCCGAACTGGCAGCCTCACCATGCCTTATCACACTATGTATGCCACTACGCTTCTTAAATCTCTCAAACCAATCTTTGCTGGCCTTAAATTCACTCACATCATCACTAGTTGCAGGCATTTTTTTAATTAAATCCTCATGCAACTTCCTAGCCTTTTCACTTATGATCACTTGAGAGATGCTGTCTCCTGCTATCTGTTTTTCATTTATCCATACCAATAAAAGTCTCTCAACATCTTCCATCACTTGTGATCTCTGTTTCGAAAACACAGTTGAACCTTTGGCAAGAACAGCTTCCTTGATTGCCGTTTTGTTGGATACAATAGTAGCGATGGTTGATTGGGGTTTACTATACAACCTGGCCAGCTCGGAGACACGCACTCCACTTTCATACTTAGCAATGATCTCTTTCTTCATCTCTATAGTAATTCTCACCCTTATTCCTGTAGGGTTGGCAGTAGAAGCTTTCTTGGAGCCCATGGTCACTTATTTTGCAGATAAAATCACCAAAAACACTGTAATAATACGAAATGTTCCGATTGTATGCTTGGATGTTACCGCGGAGGCTGGCTGGTAAACAATGCCACCGGCGGAACATGTGAGGCTGGCTCAGGCCGCACATTAGACGCGTCTCGGACGAATAGCGGGTTTTTTAGCGGTATGCGAGGCAAAATCTTAGCGATAAAATGTATCGGTATGCGGATTTAATGTTATGTGATGCCAACGGTATGTGTGGGTCCACTGTATTAAGTTAGCAACAGAAATAGGCATTAAAAACACAATAAAAGGTAAGGTACACACAGAGTACACTTATTACTTGCCTTAAAATATTAATATTAATGTGTGAGAGGTAAGTGGCAGGGTGTTTATTGAATAAAATCAGAATGGCACACCATCATCCTCTAACTTGGCACTTAAAGCAAGAGGCTTACGACTCCTCTTTTTATCACAGCTAAGCTTAGACGCCATCGTCAATGAGAGCCAACTAGTTAACGAAAGAATAACCGGGAGAGAACGAGATACAGAGTTCAGACAATGTAAAAACACGAACTGAACAGGTAGTGGGCGATCACTTGGTCAGGCAAAATAAATGCGTATTAATATGTGTTTACTTTTAGTTCATTCACGTATGTAAGAGTTTGTAAAACTTTTACCTCACAATATTTTTTATTATAATAATAATTGCCTCACAATACAAATACTCTTACATTGTGTACAAGTTAGTACAGAACAAACAAACAGCAACACTCCCATTCTCATGCAACACACCATTTTTAGAGTGTATGAAAATATTATTATTATAATCATAATAAAAAAGTGCTAAACCCACAAGGGTGGTGAATTGCTATATATCTAGAAGGCATACAAAAGGAATATTTTTCTAGAGTTATCCTCCAGTATTTGACTAGAGAAAACGTAATTCTTCCAACACTACCTACACAGCTGCTTTGTAAACAAATCTCATATTTAGGTCAATTTTTATTCTGTGAGTGTATGTATCATGTTTATATGCTATGTAACGTGTTTCTTGTATAATTTTGAGGAAAATATCATAGATGGATTAATGAAAATGTCTATATTAATGTAAAATAAGACATTTAATATGCCCAAAAGTGATTATTATTGCGTAGTATTGGCGTCATGAGTAGAGAGACTTAGCGATTTTAATGTGTACCTGCACACCAGCACAGTGTGTAAATATATTTAGGTACAGGTACACATAATTATAATTATCAGAGTACATATAAAATATGCAATAGCTTATAACACTTGAAATTTTGAAAAGTTTCCAGACATAATAGATGTTGTCACGAAGAATGTATACAAACCGGGTGGGGTGCACTCTATTTAAAAGACCGCTTGCTGTATAGCAAATTTTGGTCATAATTTGACATCGCCATATTAGCGGAACACCACAAGGCAAAACACCGTAAAACGGGGCTCTACTGTATTTTTCTATAGGTAATAAAACAACAAAAAAAAATTCCGATCAGTACTTTCCAAGATGTAGAGGCATGAAGTAGACCCTCAGTGACCGGATGGTGGTAACATTGGCAAGTCAGACAGTGACTTATTTCCATTAGGGTCCCTGTACCATATGGTACCATTGTACCATCCAGGCCATGGGAAAACCTGGGTAGCCACAGCCACTCAAGAGGGAGAGGTTTTTTAGTGCCAGAAAGGAAAAAAAACTGGCATGAAATGGCAGAAATCGTACACCAAATCCAGTCATTCCTGGAGTGGAACCACAATCGATGGCCTCCACTCCAAACCAACAGATACAGATACTAATGCCGGAAAAAAAATCCCCCCCCCAGTACCAACAATACCACCAGTCCGATGACATTCTTCTTTGCAAATATACAGGGTCTAAAGCCAGCAACAAACAACAAAATACCTTTCATCCGTGGACTGCTTGCAGAGGCAAAGGCAATGTTCGCGGCTTTCACTGAGACCCACATAAAGGATCACTTGGACAACCAAATATGGATCCCAGGTTACAACCTATACAGATGTGACAGAGTGAACAGGCAAAAAGGGGGGGGGGAGGGGTTGGCCTGTACATTGCAGAGTCACTTGTTTGCACAGAACTGCTTAATGCCTCAAATGATGTAGTGGAAGTTTTAGCAGTAAAGGTCGAGAACCAAAACCTAGTCTACAAGCCTCCGGATGCAACATCCCAGCAATTCCAGGAACAGCTGTTAAAAATTGACCACTGTCTGGAAAATCTTCCAGCTCCTGCACCCAACATCTTGCTCCTGGGGGATTTCAACTTAAGGCACCTAAAATGGAGGAATATAGCAAATAATATTGTTGCAGTAATAACACCAGGAGGCAGCTCTGATGAAAACTCACACTCACACGAGCTTTTAAATCTCTGCACGAAATTCAATTTAAACCAGCAAATAATAGAGCCTACTAGACTGGAGAATACACTAGACCTCATCTTCACTAACAATGATGATCTGATAAGAAATGTCTCCATATCAAAAACAATATACTCAGATCACAACATAATTGAGGTTCAGACCTGTATGCGTGGAGCCCCAGACCGACATAATGAGACTAGTCATGAGGGAGCATTCACTAAATTCAACTTCAATAACAAAAACATAAAGTGGGACCAAGTAAACCAAGTCCTAACCGATATAAGCTGGGAAGATATACTAAGCAACACAGACCCCAACTTATGCCTAGAACAGATTAACTTGGTGGCACTCGATGTATGCACAAGGCTTATTCCTCTAAGAAAAAGGAGGAGTAGATGTAAAATAGAAAGAGACAGGCGCTCCCTTTACAGGCGACGGAAAAGAATAACAGAGCAGCTAAAAGAGGTCAATATATCTGAAATGCGTAGGGAGACACTGGTCAGAGAAATAGCAAGCATCGAACTTAAGCTAAAGGAATCTTATAGGAGTCAGGAATCGCGGGAAGAACTAAAAGCCATAAATGAAATCGAAAGAAACCCAAAGTATTTCTTCTCCTATGCCAAATCAAAGTCGAGAACAACGTCCAGTATTGGGCCCCTACTTAAACAAGATGGGTCCTACACAGACGACAGCAAGGAAATGAGTGAGCTACTCAAGTCCCAATATGACTCAGTTTTTAGCAAGCCGCTAACCAGACTGAGAGTCGAAGATCAAAATTATTTTTTTATAAGAGAGCCACAAAATTTGGTTAACACAAGCCTATCCAATGTTATCCTGATGCCAAATGACTTCGAACAGGCGATAAATGACATGCCCATGCACTCTGCCCCAGGGCCAGACTCATGGAACTCCGTGTTCATCAAGAACTGCAAGAAGCCCCTATCACGAGCCTTTTCCATCCTATGGAGAGGGAGCATGGACATGGGGGTCGTCCCACAGTTACTAAAAACAACAGACATAGCCCCACTCCACAAAGGGGGCAGTAAAGCAACAGCAAAGAACTACAGACTGATAGCACTAACATCCCATATCATAAAAATCTTTGAAAGGGTTCTAAGAAGCAAGATCACCACCCATCTAGAAACCCATCAGTTACACAACCCAGGGCAACATGGGTTTAGAACAGGTCGCTCCTGTCTGTCTCAACTATTGGATCACTACGACAAGGTCCTAAATGCAGTAGAAGACAAAAAGAATGCAGATGTAATATATACAGACTTTGCAAAAGTCTTCGACAAGTGTGACCATGGCGTAATAGCTCACAAAATGCGTGCTAAAGGAATAACAGGAAAAGTCGGTCGATGGATCTATAATTTCCTCACTAACAGAACACAGAGAGTAGTCGTCAACAGAGTAAAGTCCGAGGCAGCTACGGTGAAAAGCTCTGTTCCACAAGGCACAGTACTCGCTCCCATCTTGTTCCTCATCCTCATATCCGACATAGACAAGGATGTCAGCCACAGCACCGTGTCTTCCTTTGCAGATGACACCCGAATCTGCATGACAGTGTCTTCCATTGCAGACACTGCAAGGCTCCAGGCGGACATCAACCAAATCTTTCAGTGGGCTGCAGAAAACAATATGAAGTTCAACAATGAGAAATTTCAATTACGTACTCAGATATGGTAAACACGAGGAAATTAAATCTTCATCAGAGTACAAAACAAATTCTGGCCACAAAATAGAGCGAAACACCAACGTCAAAGTCCTGGGAGTGATCATGTCGCAGGATCTCACCTTCAAGGACCATAACATTGTATCAATCGCATCTGCTAGAAAAATGACAGGATGGATAATGAGAACCTTCAAAACTAGGGATGCCAAGCCCATGATGACACTCTTCAGGTCACTTGTTCTATCTAGGCTGGAATATTGCTGCACACTAACAGCACCTTTCAAGGCAGGTGAAATTGCTGACCTAGAAAATGTACAGAAAACCTTCACGGCACGCATAACGGAGATAAAACACCTCAATTACTGGGAGCGCTTGAGGTTCCTAAACCTGTATTCCCTGGAACGCAGGTGGGAGAGATACATGATTATATACACCTGGAAAATCCTAGAGGGACTAGTACCGAACTTGCACACGAAAATCACTCACTACGAAAGCAAAAGACTTGGCAGACAATGCAACATCCCCCCAATGAAAAACAGGGGTGTCACTAGCACGTTAAGAGACCATATAATAAGTGTCAGGGGCCCGAGACTGTTCAACTGCCTCCCAGCATACATAAGGGGGATTACCAACAGACCCCTGGCAGTCTTCAAGCTGGCACTGGACAAGCACCTAAAGTTGGTTCCTGACCAGCCGGGGTGTGGCTCGTACGTTGGTTTGCGTGCAGCCGGCAGACACAGCCTGGTTGATCAGGCTCTGATCCACCAGGAGGCCTGGTCACAGACCGGGCCGCGGGGGCGTTGACCCCCGGAACTCTCTCCAGGTAAACTCCAGGTAAACATCAACTGGCATGACTGATTTTAGCAAGACCCTCCAAGCAGTCATAGCCAGTCACACAGATAAAATAACTTCCCTAGACACAAAGGTTGAAGATGTCGTCAAGGACTGGAAAATAAACATGGATACCCAATTGAACAATTGTTTTGCTTACCAAGATGATAAAGTAGAGCAAGATAAGCTAGCTGATGCAATAGTGATTAACAGTCCACTCATTCCTAGTGAATTAAACCATACAAACTGCAAAGCTACAACTCTTCAGATCATACAAGATCACCTACATGCTAGTGTGCCAGTGTCAGAAATAAAAGAATCACAGTTACTAGGGAACCAAGGGAGAAGAAGTGTTATTCTTAGATTTCACACACAAGACAGACAAAAAAGATCTAATAAGTTCATCTATTAAAGCAAAAAAAAGAAATACACATAAATGAGTGTCTTACAAGAAAACGACAGAACCTCCTGTACAGAGTGAGAAAACTGAAACATGAGAATAATGATAAAATTCACCAGTGTTTCGTACGTGATGGACAAATTCTAGTAAGAAAATCAAATGTAGACCGTGTGTACTGTATTACAAATAAAAATAAACTAGTAAACTTCCTTCATGATGCAAACATTACAGAGTCTGACTGATATTAGTGACCAAATCTTTGTACTACATTAGTGTATGTTATTATGCCATTATTGAACTAATCCCTGTACTATCACCTCCCGGATAGTATTTACTACCTCATTATCCCAAGTGTCCCACACAGTTCCTTGTGTGACTCAAATTGTGTTATCTTCCCAGATTTCCCATTCACAATTTATTATTTCTTAACAAGATCCTTACTCTTTAACCCTTTCAGGGTCCAAGGCCAAAATCTGAAGTCATGCACCAGTGTCCAAGAAATTTTGAAAAAAAAAAAAAAATTATTTTTTCTTACAGAATTAAAGAGCATATTTTTGTGAAGGTAATAAAACAAAAAAAATTAGAATCTGATCATTACTTACCAAGATACAGTGCCAAGAAGTTTATAGAAAATGATGTGGTGGCGGCAACATCGACGAATTCCACATACGCGTATTATATTATTTTGTTGTTTTAGTTGTTTTTTCTTTTCTTTTCCAATTTTTTTCTATTCCTACTAACATTTGGGGCCTGAGAGACCAATACTGTATATAATTGATATATATATACTCACTGTATTGAACACAATAACCGCACTAAAGTTATTATCATATTATTGTTTACCACTGTTGTTTATTACAATAAACATGCACAAATCTTGTATAATACTAATGTTCTATCATATATTTACATATTTACAATCACTGGACATGGTTTTAGAACTGCTGGAGCTTGTGGAACTCCTTGAAACAAGGCACCATACACAGAGGCACCTTACATTCCTCACACATAAACCGAGTGTCTTTGCGTCTTTGTTGCCGTTGTTTTGTTTGTGCACAGACAATGCATCTCTTCTGAGCAAATTTCTTTTGAGTTGAAGGAAGCTGTATTATGAAATGATCACCTTCTCTCCTCAAACGCTTGGGTATATTGTGATGAATTCGAGGACCATGTTGTATTGCAGGTGTTGTTACCTGGTACTTCATTATGAGTTGTCTGACAACAGACAAACAAAATTCACCATACGGTGGTCTGTTACCAGTCTTTATTTGGTACATATTATATGCATTCAGCATTGAAATGTCCATGAGATGGAAGAAAAGTTTCATGTACCACTTGTAACTCTTACGAACACAGTCAACAAAACCAATCTGCATGTCACACTTGTCAACCAAGCGCATGTTTTGTGTATAATCAATCACTGACACTGGTTTTCGAATACGTTCATTAGTCACTCGATCAACTTTGCCACTGTCTTGCATTTCATTACGGTGAATGGTTGTCAACAATGTGACATCTCGTTTGTCATGCCACCGTAATGCCATGATGTCATTGGCAGTAAACACCTGCACGTCATCACCACGAACACCTGTGTTGAGCCTGGGCATATGTTTATGATTAGAACGCACTGTGCCACACACATCTGTCTTGTTCACTCGCATGAAATCACTGAGTAATGGGCTTGTGTACCAGTTATCGGTATATAATATATGGCCCTTACCAAGATAAGGTGCCATCATGTTTCTCACTACGTCACCTGAGATACCCAATAACATCTTGGTATCTTTCAATGTTTTACTACCCGTGTATACAACAATATCCAACACCAGGCCACTGTCACAATCACAGAGTACAAACAATTTTATACCAAAGCGGTTCCTCTTGCTTGGTATATACTGCTTGAATGACAGTCTACCTTTGAACAAAATCAAAGACTCGTCAATTACAAGATTCTTGAATGGATAAAAGTATATCCTGAACTTTTGTTTGAGATACATGAAAACATTTCTAATCATGTATAACCTATCACTTCTGTCAGGCCTGGTTTTGTCAGAGAAGTGCAACATATGTAACAGTAAGATAAACCTGTTCACTGGTATTATTTCACTGAAGGATGGGGTACAAATTAGCCGATCTGTGGACCAGTATGCTTTTATATTATGCTTATAGACGTGAGGCATAAGCATTATTGTTGCAAAAAGCAAATACATTTCTGCAACAGTCGTCTCTTTCCACCTGTGTAGTCTTGACTGTGGTGATAAGATCGTATTTGCCATGGTGTACTGAAAATACTTATTACTTTCCCTGACAATAATTTCCAGCAAATAATTTCCAGCAAATAATAGAGCCTACTAGACTGGAGAATACACTAGACCTCATCTTCACTAACAATGATGATCTGATAAGAAATATCACCATATCAAAAACAATATACTCAGATCACAACATAATTGAGGTTCAGTCATGTATGCGCGGAGCCCCAGACCGGCATAAGGAGATTAGTCACGAGGGAGCATTCACCAAATTCAACTTCAATAACAAAAACATAAAGTGGGACCAAGTAAACCAAGTCCTAACCGATATAAGCTGGGAAGATATACTAAGCAACACAGACCCCAACTTATGCCTAGAACAGATTAACTCGGTAGCACTCGATGTATGCACAAGGCTTATTCCTCTAAGAAAAAGGAGGAGTAGATGTAAAACAGAAAGAGACAGGCGCTCCCTTTACAGGCGACGGAAAAGAATAACAGAGCGGCTAAAAGAGGTCAATATATCTGAAATGCGTAGGGAGACACTGGTCAGAGAAATAGCAAGCATCGAACTTAAGCTAAAAGAATCCTTTAGGAGTCAGGAATCGCGGGAAGAACTAAAAGCCATAAATGAAATCGAAAGAAACCCAAAGTATTTCTTCTCCTATGCCAAATCAAAATCGAGAACAACGTCCAGTATTGGGCCCCTACTTAAACAAGATGGGTCCTACACAGATGACAACAAGGAAATGAGTGAGCATACTCAAGTCCCAATATGAACTCAGTTTTTTAGCAAGCCGCTAACCAGACTGAGAGTCGAAGATCAAAATGAATTTTTATGAGAGAGCCACAAAATTTGATTAACACAAGCCTATCCGATGTTATCCTGACGCCAAATGACTTCGAACAGGCGATAAATGACATGCCATGCACTCTGCCCCAGGGCCAGACTCATGGAACTCTGTGTTCATCAAGAACTGCAAGAAGCCCCTATCACGAGCCTTTTCCATCCTATGGAGAGGGAGCATGGACACGGGGTCGTCCCACAGTTACTAAAAACAACAGACATAGCCCCACTCCACAAAGGGGCAGTAAAGCAACAGCAAAGAACTACAGACCAATAGCACTAACATCCCATATCATAAAAATCTTTGAAAGGGTCCTAAGAAGCAAGATCACCACGCATCTAGAAACCCATCAGTTACACAACCCAGGGCAACATGGGTTTAGAAACAGGTCGCTCCTGTCTGTCTCAACTATTGGACCACTACGACAAGGTCCTAAATGCACTAGAAGACAAAAAGAATGCAGATGTAATATATACAGACTTTGCAAAAGCCTTCGACAAGTGTGACCATGGCGTAATAGCGCACAAAATGCGTGCTAAAGGAATAACAGGAAAAGTCGGTCGATGGATCTATAATTTCCTCACTAACAGAACACAGAGAGTAGTCGTCAACAGAGTAAAGTCCGAGGCAGCTACGGTGAAAAGCTCTGTTCCACAAGGCACAGTACTCGCTCCCATCTTGTTCCTCATCCTTATATCCGACATAGACAAGGATGTCAGCCACAGCACCGTGTCTTCCTTTGCAGATGACACCCGAATCTGCATGACAGTGTCTTCCATTGCAGACACTGCAAAGCTCCAGGCAGACATCAAACCCAAAACTTTCAGTGGGCTGCAGAAAACAATATGAAGTTCAACGATGAGAAATTTCAATTACTCAGATATGGTAAACATGAGGAAATTAAATCTTCATCAGAGTACAAAACAAATTCTGGCCACAAAATAGAGCGAAACACCAACGTCAAAGACCTGGGAGTGATATGTCGGAGGATCTCACCTTCATGGACCATAACATTGTATCAATGCATCTGCTGCTAAAGAAAAATGACCGTATGATAATGAAAACCTTCAAAACTAGGGAGGCCAAGCCCATGATGACACACTTTCAAGTCCTTGTTCTATCTAGGCTGGAATATTGCATGCAGCAACTAACAGCACCTTTCAAGGCAGGTGAAATAGCCGACCCTAGATAATGTACAAGAGACTTTCACGGCGCGCATAACGGAGATAAAACACACTCAATTATTGGGAGCGATTGAGGTTCCTAAAACCTGTATTCCCCAGGAATGCAGAGGAGAGATACATGATTATATACACGCTTGAAAATCCTAGAGGACTATTACCGAACTTTCACACGAAAATCACCCACTACGAAGCAAAAGACTTGCAGCGATGCACCATCCCCCCAAATGAAAAGCAGGGGTGTCACTCTAGCGAGTTAGAGACCATTACAATAAGTGTCAGGGGCCCGAGACTGTTTCAACTGCCTCCCAGCACACATAACGGTGATTACCAACAGACCCCCTGGCAGTCTTCAAGCTGGCACTGGACAAGCACCTAAAGTCAGTTTCCGGATCAGCCGGGCAGTGGCTCGTATGTTGGTTTTGCGGCAGCAGCAGCAACAGCTGGTTGATCAGGCTCTGATCCACCAGGAGGCCTGGTCCTCAGACAGGGCCGCGGGGGCGTTGACCCCCGGAACTCTCTCCAGGTAATGCTGGTCAAAGAATAATTCAAAGAATTCCAGTTCATTTGGCCGAGGTTCCAAGGGGACAGGTAGGTAGAATTCACTTTGAGAGTCATCAAAGTGGTGATGGCCTGGAACAAAATTGGGATTTTGCGCCAGTTCCCAGATACGGTTTTGCTGGTGGGATACTGGACTATCATAGGCTGGTTGTACTGGTGGTTTGTGGCGGGCTGTTGGGTGACGCTCCGCATTGTCCTGGAACTGCAACGAGTCAGCAGCGTGGGTCCCCGCGTAGCACAGTGAGACACTGCATTGGCGGTGCACTACCACCACAGCACCAAGAACACACATCTCACTGATGCCGTGTGGCCCATCCATGGCCAAGTGTAGCCACATCATACCTCACGTATCACAACCTAAAAATGGGTGTAGGGCCACGGATGGTACTCCGGATGTAGCTCCGGTATGTACTCTGGGATGAACTCCGGGATGTAACTTTCCGGGATGTACTCCGTCCCCTGGGCACAGCATAGGGTACACTACCCTAGCGCATGCAGCGGCGAACAATACCGGACGCTTCACTGGTTGAATATGCTTCCTCACTACACTACTCGAATGATCGTCGGAGGCGCAATAAAATCACAATCCACGTCAGAATCATCGTCAATACGAATCAGAGGCCCTGGCCATGGGATAAATATTAGTTTTCTCTTAATGTTTTAGGAACACCCGACCGTGAGTCCACGAGTGTCCCACACAGAGGTAGAATGACGAGGATCGGTCGGGGTTTTCTGCACTATTATCGATATCTGTCATTATTTCGGTCACAACTTATCAAAGCTGTAGAATTCGTCTTCATTTCCACTTCCATCAGTGTCAGTACTATCAGACAGAAAAGGAGTCCCAATTTTCCGGGGAGTGAGAGCTGACTTGCGACGAGGCATGGTGAACAAGGGTGACTGAGCCGGCGTTCCCACAATGCTATGCAGGCGCCTAAATTTTTTGTTTATGGCGCACACCCATGGCGCAGACCCATTCTCTCACATGTAGGCCTATGAGCGCTTTCGCGCTAAATTTGACGGCGCTAGAATTTTGGCATAGATCTACGGTTTGGACACTCACCGAAAAGCCGTAGATCTACGGACGGACCCTGAAAGGGTTAATAATGCCTGTATTACCAATTACTATTCCCACTTAAGCACTGTTATAATTCTCTTATAATCTTAGCAACTTTTCCCTTTGCTCCCAAACTACAAATAACTAACTAGTGTATGTTCCAACTACACTACTGTGCAATTCTTTGTACCATCTTTCACTATCTAGTATCAACTATCTCAAATATGATATGATAATAAAAAAGAAGCACTAAATCACAAGGGCTACACAGTGCTGCAGGGCAGGAAGGAAGCGAAGGTATCAGGTGGCAAAAGGGAGAGGGATGATTATTAGGTTATGGAGAACAGCGGGGCAGTGGACAGGAAGGTAAAGGGTAGCAAGAGATTGAGGAAGAAAGGTAGCAAATGGGAGTGCAAAAGGAATCACATCAGAAGTTTGTGAGTAAATCAGTCGTTGTCAAGAAGTCCCAATGAGAAAGTCAGGATTAAAGGAGGGTCCATCAGCAAGAAGGAAGTAAAGAAAGAGTTAGAAGACAGACATGAGTTGGATGTAATTCTGTTAGCTCGTTGAAAGGAAAGGGCAATCTAACAGAATTGGCAACCGATATTGGAGCCTGACACTTCTCACAGAGAAACAAGGGTGTCCTCTCCATGACATACCATGATAAAACAAGTGTGGCCAATGTGAAGATGGAGAGAGTATCTCCCAACCTTGGCACTGATGACAAGAAGACAGCCAGTAACCTATACTCGGTTTAATAGACTGAAGTTTGTTACCGAGAAGAGTAGACCAACATTGTTGCCAACGGGTGTGAAGGGGTACTAATACAATACAGCAAAATAGACCGTAAATGGAGCAGCCTCTATATGAAACAGCAGTATCTGCCTGTTCATTGCCCTGTACACAAAATGACCAGGGACCCAACAAAAAACAATATCTTCATTCTTGGTAAAGATGCAGCTTAAGCCAAAGTTTGGATATGGAGGAACTAGGGGTGAGGATGTATTCACATTTTTGTATAGCCTATAAAGCACTAAGGGAGTCATGAGACAAAACCCCCCCACAATAAATGATGACACAGGCATAGGTGCAATAACGGATAAGTCTGCAAGAATGGCACACAATCAGCAGTAAAAATGCTAGCTGAAGATAGTAAATGCCCTCGATACACTGTCCAGAAACACTGAGCTGCAAATCTTATGCCCTCAAAGGACTTAGAGAGCCATCTTGAACATCTGTGCTGGGCATGAAATGAGAGCAGAAGTGGTTAAAAAAAAAAAAGAGAAGCGGAAGCTACAGTAGCAGTTTGGGCCTTCCGAAGCAAGGGAGTAGAGAAAGAACAGACTCAAACAGTCTGGAACTTCCCGGAGGGGGGTAGGGAAAAGTGAATGCTCATGAACATAGAAAGGCGTAACGTGAAGAGAACAATAGCAAATGTAGGTGAAGAGGAGAAAGGGATGGAGTAAACAGGGGCAGCACACAATAAAAAAGTCTACTAAGATTGGTGACCATTCTATAGAATGAAAGGATTGCGGAGATCATGAGAGCGTACATAGTAGAGAAGGCAATGGGCATCATGGTGATCACACAAGGATGAAACATTAAATTCTTCATAGAGGCTCTCAAAAGGGGAATAGCAAAAAGCACAAAGGCATAAACGTAATCCTTGGTGATGGATGGGGTTAAGGCTAGAGAAAGTAGCCGGGGATGTCCATTAACAGACCAGGTCACCATAATTGAGTTTTGATAAAATGAGGGTGGAATGTAGGCAAAGGAGAGGTCGACGATCAGCTCCCCAGGAAAGATGAGCAAGGGTTTTAAGAAGGTTCAGCTGGCTGTGACAAGTTGCCTACAGAGAGGTAATGTGAGGTTCCCAGGATAACCTACGGTCAAAGAGAAGACCTAGAAACCTGACTGTATCATGTTCAGCGAATAACGGGAACCTAAGGTACAAAGGATGATCGGAAGATTGACAGAGCAATCTAGGAAAGTATTTGGTGAGTTTGGTACTGGAAAATTTAAATAAACCCATGTGTGGTGGCCCAATTGGAAACAACGTTCTAACAAACCGCATGCAGGAGAGAAAACTGTAATGAGGTGACAGTCAGTTTCACCTGCACAAGCAATAGCGAAGTCATCAACAAATGAGGTGATGACCAAATACTGGATGAAGACTAGAGGCCAAATCAATTATAGCAAGAGAAAAAGTGTTGAGCTCTCAGAACACATCCCTTGGGGACACCATCAGCTGGATGAAAGAATGCAGCTACATACCAGGTACCTACACATGGAAATGTCTGTCGGTTAAAAAGTTCTTAAAGGAAGGATGGTAGATTGCCTTGCGGAGGCTAAGGAGTGGGGTTGGCCAAAATATTAAACCTCCAATGTGCCATATGCCTTCTCAAGGTCAAAAAATATGGCAATAACTGTGTTTATTCACAAAGCATTATGAACATATGTATCCAAGCATAGTAAGGGGTCCTATGGTAGAAACTTCCCTTACGAAAACCTATTGATGAGTGGAGAGGCTGTTGTGGTGTCTCTAAATACCACGATTAAATGCCAATTTACCTGGAGAGTTCCATCACTTGCAAACTGCACTGGTAAGTAGCAATGGGACGATAGTGGGAGGCATCATGACCCCTAGTATCCAGTTTGCAGAAAGGGAAAACATGACAGATTTCCACACAGGGGAAGAACTCTTTGTACCAAATAAGACCCGAAAGTGTAAGAGGACTACAATGCTGACTGATGGCAAAGTGTTGTAACACCTGAATATGAATGTCCCCCCCCCATCAAGCCAACTGCGGAGATCAGCAAGCTGAGAGTTGTTGCCACCATTCCTGAAGTGATAAAGGCAATATTAAAACTTTCCCTCTCTGAAGAAGAAAAGTCCAAGATGCTAACTCTCTGGCAGGCTTGAGGAAAGAAATGAGGGGCATAATGGAGCCCCACAAGAAATACGGACCAGATGATTGGAAAAGTACTATTAGGAAAACATCAACAGACAAACAATAAATCCATCTCAAATGAACATGATTTCTCTACCTTCCTAGAAAAGCTGAAATTTTTCTGTAACAGATTAGATAAGTGTCCATAACACATCAAAATGTTGGTGCATAAGTGTAGTACTATTACATTACTTTTTTTTTGCCTCGCTAATACCAGCAACCTCAAAACTTTTTACTTCATTTTAAATTGCTAATAATGCTAGATAATGTTTGTGTTGCAAGTCAAATTTACTCCAAATTAATTTATTCATGTTGCTACCTGTCTATTTAATTTTGTTTACCACTACATTTTTTTAGTCCCTTTTATATTGTGTGAGCAATTAGTGTATATTCCAATTACATTTTATTGGTGGTTCCAAAACTAGCGGGTGGGGGGGGGGGGCGACTAGTACCCCAAGCTCCACAATATTATTATATTTTTTATAGTGCAATTAATTGCTCAACTTATATATAATTACAATCAAATCTTACTTACTCCAAATCAATATTATATCAAAGTGACTATCTGTCCATTTAACCTTTGTTTACCATTACTTAATTTAGTCCCATATATATTTTCCCTTTATTTTAGCTGTTTATAACTACCTTATTTCATATATTCACAAATTTTAAAATAATCAAGGAGCGATTCTCAGGTGCTAAAGTGAAATAGTTCACTGATTTGCCATTATATTCCAAGCTCCTTAATTTGAATACCACTTTATTTGTTCCCACAACTTATATTAGTACCTTTTAATATTATTGTCTCCCTTCATTTTAACTTAAAGAACTACTTTACAGGACTACTTACTGTTATAGTTCCCTAGCTCCTTTATTTGATTTCAAAAAAATCCAACTTTATTGTTAAACCAAAATTATTGTTTTTAGTCCCTTTTATAACTGTCTCCTTTTTTTATTAAAATTTTATTAAACTTAAAAGAACTACTATAGTTCATATATTTACATTTGTTAAAATAATTCAGGTGGCTATTTATTAGCTTTAGATTAGAAAATTACTTTTGTCTTATACTTAATTCTAACCATAATTCATTATAAATCTATGATTACATGCATTGATCCTGATACCACCTCTTATTGAATGACTTACATGAATCAAACAGTAACAAACAAAGGCAACTTCTACAGAAGCCAACAACAACATAACTGTCTTTAACTACAATCTCAGATCTTTTTGAGCAACACATTCCCGATGACCTTCATAGCATTACTAAAATTCCCTTCTATGCCAGTATTCCATGATTACTCTCACTCTGAAACCAGGCTAAAGCCTGATACTACAAAAGTCTATGCCATTCCTGTTACATAAGCCAAACACAACTGTAGGCCAATCTACAAGGGAGTGGCGCAGCTGTAATACTTACTCGGACCAACTAGAATGTATCACTAAGTACTTGCAGCAGGTGGGATGAACAATGGGGATATATAATGCTAAATCCAAATCCAAATACCTGCGAAAACCTCTCCACAGTGATAAACATCTAACAGAGTAACCGCAGTCAAACATGTAGTCTGTTTTAGAGAAAACCAGAAGTATTGTAACTGATGCATGCATGAATAAAGATCACTTACTACTTTCAGTACTTCAAGCATATATCTCCTGCAAGAACCGACCCACACGTTACTGAATACACAAAACACTATGAGTAATTAACTGCATGTTGCTACCAAAAGTAACAAAATCTACAAGAATTACAGAGACTAGTGTTTCCCTACTAGACCACATCTGGACCAATCACCATATCCCTTTAACTCTTTCAGGGTCCAAGGCCAAAAATCTAAGTGTGCTCCAGTGTCCAAGAAATTTTGAAAAAAAAAAAAATATTTTTTTCTTACAGAATTAAAGAGTATAATTTTTGTGAGGAAATAAGACAAAAAAACAAATTCTGATCAGTACTTACCGAGATAACAGTGCCGAGAAGTTTATCCAAAATGACCGGTGGCAGCAACATCGACGATTTCCACATGCGCGCATTACTTTATTTAACGTTTTTTGTAGTTTTTTTCTTTTCTTTTGTAATTTTTTCTTTTCCTGCTAACATTTGGGGCCTGAGAGACCAATACTGTAAATAATGTATACATATAAACTCACTGTATTGAACACAATAACCGCACTAAAATTATCATATTATTGTTTACCACTTTTGTTTATTACAATAAACATTCACAAATCTTGTATAATACTAATGTTCTATCATATATTTGTAGATGAATGGTTCAGAGAACCGACATGTTGATAAATCAGACACATGTGCAACTCTTGGGTATCTTTATTGAGGAAACGTTTAACCACACAGTGGCTTCATCATCCATACAAAGGAGAATCTTGAAGAACAGGAGGAGAATGAGGTAATCAGTCCCTCAACCTTGAGTCGATGTGGTCAGTCCACATCGACTCAAGGTTGAGGGACTGATTACCTCATTCTCCTCCTGTTCTTCAAGATTCTCCTTTGTATGGACTGATGAAGCCACTGTGTGGCGAAACGTTTCCTCAATAAAGATACCCAAGAGTTGCACATGTGTCTAATTTATCATATATTTACATATTTACAAGCACTGGACGTGGTTTTAGAACTGCTGGAGCTTGTGGAACTCCTTGAAAAGAGGCACCATGCACAGAGGTACCTTACATTTCTCGCACATAAACCGAGTGTCTTTGCGTCTTTGTTGCTGTCGTTTTGTTTGTGCACAGACGAGCATCTCTATCTCTTCTGAGCACATTTTCTTCTAGTTGCAGGAAGCTGTATTATGAAATGATCACCTTCCCTCCTCAAACGCTTGGGTATATTCTGAGGAATTCGAGACATTGTTGTATAGCAGTGATTGTTACCTTGGTACTTTCTCATTATGAGTTGTCTGACAAAGACAAACAAAATTCACCATACGGTGGTCTGTTGCCATCTTCATTGATACATATGTAATATGCTTGAGCATTGAAATTCCATGAGATGGAAGAAAAGTTTTCATTTACTACTTGTAACTCTTACGACACAATCAACAAAGCCATTCTGCATGTCACATTTGTCAACGCAAGCACACGTTTTGTGTATAATCAATCACGTGTCAACTGGTTTTCGACTATTTCATTAGTCACGTCGATCAACTTTGCCACTGTCTGCATTATCGTTAACGGTGAATGGTTGTCAACAAATGGTAGTTTGGACATCTCGTTTGTCATGCCACTGTAATGACATGATGTCATTGGCAGTAAACACCTGCACGTCATCACCAAACGAAGCACCTGCGTTGACACTGGGCATATATTTACGATTAGAACACACTGTGCCACACCACATCTGTCTTGTTCACGCACCGCAAGAAATCACTGAGTCAAGGGCTTGTGTACCATTTATCGGTATATAACGTATGCCTCTTACCAAGATAAGTGTGCCATCATGCTTTCACTATGTCACCTGTGGTATCCCAATAACATCTTGGTATCTTTCAATGTTTTTACATTCATGTATACAACAATATCCAATACCAGGCCACTGTCACAGACACAGCACAAACAGTTTTATTACCAAAGCATTTCCTCTGCTCGGTATAACTGCTTTGAATGTACATCTACCTTTGAACAAAATCAAAGATTCGTCAATTACAAGATTCTTGAATGATAAAAGTACATGTTGAACTGTTTGTTTGAGATACATAACAACATTTCTGAACCTTGTATAACTGTTCACTTCTGTACAGGCCTGGTTTTGTGAGAGGAAGCTGCAATGTACATAACATAAATAAACCTGTTTCACTGGATGAATTTCACTGAAGACCGGGTAGAAATTAGCCGATTTGTGGACCAGCATGCTTTTATATTATGCTTACAGACATGAGGCATTATTATTTTATTATTTTATTATCACACTGGCCGATTCCCACCAAGGCAGGGTGGCCCGAAAAAGAAAAACTTTCACCCATCATTCACTTCCATCACTGTCTTGCCAGAAGGGTGCTTTTACACTACAGTTTTAAACTGCAACATTAACACCCTCCTTCAGAGTGCAGGCACTGTACTTCCCATCTCCAGGACTCAAGTCTGGCCTGCCGGTATCCCTGAACCCCTTCATAAATGTTACTTTGCTCACACTCCAACAGCACGTCAAGTATTAAAAACCTTTGTCTCCTTTCACTCCTACCAAACAGCTCACCACCCCTGCGGAAGTCCAAGCCCCTCGCACAAAAAACCCTCCTTTACCCCCCCCCAAACCTTTCCTAGGCCGCCCCACCCCCCTTTCCCTTTCCACACGACTGATAATTTGGAAGTTATTCTTTTCGCTCCATTCCCTCCACATGCCGAACCCCTCAACAACCCTTCCTCAGCCCCTGGCAACTTTTGGAAAACCCCCCCTCCCCTAACTTCCAAACACGAATTTCTCGCATTATATTCACACCACACATTGCTCTCAGACATGACATCTCCACGCCCCACCTTCTCCTCGCTGCAACATTCATCACCCAGTTTCACCCCATATAAGACTTTGGGTAAAACTATACTCTCTACTTTTCCCCTCTTTGCCTCCAAGACAAATTTTCTTTGTCTCCACAGACTCCAATGCACCATCACCCTTTTCCCCCATAAATTCTATGTTTCACCTCATCTTTCAAGACCCATCCGCTGACACGCCACCCCAAATACTGAATACATTCCCTCCCCCAAACCCTTCTCCCTCAAATCTGAAAACCAATCTTTCATCCCTAACTTTTTGTTATCCTCAAACCTTCCCTTTTTCCCTTTTCACTTTCAATTTTTCTTCTTTTGCACACCCTACCAAATTCTCCCCAATGTCTGCAACTTCTTTCAGAACCCCCAAGAGCACAGTGCTCAGCAAAAAGCAACTGTGAAAACCCCACTTTATTTGTGATTTTTTTATCTTTTTAACTCCATGCCTCTTGCCAAAGACCCTCGATTTATTTCCCTTTTTACAACCCCATCTATAAAAAATTTTAAACAACCACGTGCATCACCATCCTTGTCAACCTACTTTAGGGAAATAATTTCCCTCTTTCCAAAAACTCAAAATTTGAGCCCACACCTCGTAAAAACCTTACTGTTTTCAGTAACCTACCTCCTACCCCATACCCTCAACCGCCACATTGCCCCCCAAACCACCCTGTATACCCCTTTTTCCAAAATCCAAAAATCCCCACAAAACCTCTTAGCCTTTACTAAATACTGTTCATTTATAGTTTTCACTGTCAACACCTGTCCACACACCCCCCTACCTTTCCAAACCCTCCTTGTTCATCTGCTACCTTTCTCCGTCTTACTCTTAATTCTTCAATGATAACTCTACCATACACTTTGCCAGAACCAACAACTTACCCCCTATAATTTTGCACTCTCTTTATCCCCTTTCCCTTTATAAAAAGGAACAGCATGCCTCTCCCAATCCCTGGCCCTTTACCCTCTTCCATACATTTTTAAACAATTGCCCAACCACCCCCAAAACAATCCCCACCTACTTTAACATTTCTATTTTTATCCCAAAACCCCGGGCCCCTTTTACCCCTTTCATTTACCTACTGCCTCACGAATTTCCCCCACACTACAACTGGCTTTTCCTCACCCTACAAGATGCTGTTCCTCCTGCCCTATACACGAAATCACACTTCCCTATCTTCACACTTTTAAAATTCCTCAAAATATTCCCCCATCTTCCCAATACCTCTCCTTTTAATAACTTTCTCTCCTTTTTTTTAACTGAAAAATCCATTTGTTCCCGGGCTTTTTTAACTTTTTAATCCACCCCAAAACTTTTCTTTTTTAAACAAAATTTGTTGATAACATCCACCCACCCTCATTTGCCCTTTTTTACATTGTTTCACCACTCTCTTAACCTCCCCTTTTTTTCCCATATACTCTTCCCTCCTTCATTACTTCTACTTTGTAAAAACTTCCAATGCTAATTTTTTTCCCCCTTTACACTCTTTTCACACATCATTCCCCCAATCGCCCTTTTCCCCTCCCCACCCCATTTTCCTTTAAACCAAAAACTTCTGCTAACACTCTAACACAATTTTTTTAAACCTACCCCTACCTCTTCGACCCCATTGCCTATGCTCCTTACCCCACTACCCCATAGCGTTTATTTTTTTTCCCAAAAAACTGCCCCCTCTTTTAGTTTTAAACCTTCACCCTCTCTTCCCTGATGCTTCTATTTCCCTTTATCCCATCACCTTTTACTCTCATTGTAGCTACAACTAGAAAGTGATCTATATATCTTGGCCCCTCAATAAACATGTACATCCTGAATCTCTTAACAGCTTTTATCTCCCAAACACTAATCCAACAAACTACTGTCATTTCGCCCTACATCATATCTTTATATTTTTTTACCCTTTTTTTTAAAATAGTATTACCTATAACTAAACCCCTTTCCTTACAAAGTTCAACAAAGGGCTCCCTTTTTCATTTACACCTGGCACCCCAAACTTACCTACCACACCCCTCTAAAGTTTCCCTATTTTAGCATTCAGGCCCCCCTACCAAAATTTACTCTCTCATTTGGGTTCAAAGGCTCCTATACATTCACTTAACATCTCCCAAAATCCTCTCCCCTCCTCGCATCCTCTCTTCCCCAGGTGCTCACCTTTTAGACCCACTTCCGCATAAAAACCTTTTTAATCCAAAATTTTGAATTTACACATTCATATCTCGTTTCCCCTTCCATAATTGATCTTTAAACTTACTGCACATTATTATTACGGAACATTATTTTTATAAAAAAAAAGAAGGAAGCCACAAGGCTATACAGCGCTGCGGCATAACATTATATTGCAAAAAGCAAATACATTTCGTACCCGCTCTTTCCACCCGGTGTATCTGACGATGGTGAAAAAATTTCATATTTTAAAGGGTATCCCCCCAAAAAATTTTTTACTTTCCCTGACAAATTTCCATCAAGGGCATCAAAGAATTTTTTCAAAAAATTCCATTAAATTGGCCATTTTTCCAAGGGATAAGTAGGTAAATTTCCACTTTGAATCATAAAAGGGTGGGGGGGGGGAAAAAAAATTTGGGGATTTGCTCCCAAATCCCAGATCAGTTTGCTGGTGGATACTGGATATCATGGGCGGGTTGTGCGGGTTTTTGGTTTTTGGGGGCTGGTGGCTGATGCTCCGCTTGTCCTTGAACTGAGGAGTCAGCAGCATGGCCCCAAACCCTGGGCTGGTGAGTCATGCTGGCCGGGCACACCATCACCACTACTACCATCTCTGAGCCGTGGTCTATCCACCCAAAGTGTAGCCACATCATCCTCACTTTCACTGTCTATTCCGGTGGGGCCAGGGGATGTAACCCGGGAAGTACCTGTCCCCGGGCATTGCATGGGGTACACTACCCAACGCATGGGGCGGCTACCTGACGCTTCACTGGGAATATTTTCCTCACTATCACTACTCGAATATCGTCAAGAGCAAAAAATTCACAATCCATTCACTATCATAAATATTACTAAAGTCAGAGGCCTGCCCGAAAAAATAATAGTTTTCTCTTGCGTGGGGTACAAGACCATGACTGAGGAGTGCCCCACCAAGTAGAAGGTTGGGGATCACGGGGTTTTTGGGGTTTTATCAAAATCCGGGTCTTTTCCT
The DNA here is from genome assembly GCF_026875155.1 of Cherax quadricarinatus. NCBI lineage: Eukaryota > Metazoa > Arthropoda > Malacostraca > Decapoda > Parastacidae > Cherax > Cherax quadricarinatus. Next base: position 5,220,017 of record NC_069494.1, read on the forward strand.
TTCGGTCCTAACTGAAAAAGTCAAAGAATTCGTCTTCATTTCCACTTCCATCAAGTCAAGCTACAGAAAGGAAGGGGAAAGCCCCAATTTTTCCTTTGGAGTGAGAGCTGCCCTCGACAGGCATGGTGAAAAAAGGGGTAACTAGCCGGCATTCCCAAATGCTATGCAGGCCCTAAAATTTTTTTGTTTATGGCACCACCCCCACGCAGATCTGTTCTCTCACATTAGGCTTGACTTTTTCATGCTAATTTTTGATGCCGCAAAATTTTTGGGCATAGATCTTGGTTTGGACCCTGAACATAAAGCCGAAATCACAGGTGGCCCCTGAAAGGGTTAAAAATCAGGCAAAATCACAAAAACCACAACCACCCCCTTCCTCATAACAATCTAGGCAAATTACCCCAAGACACAAAAAAGACACTTTCAACTCACAATAAGGCAGCCATTAAAAATTTCAAAACAGCATGACAAACACTGACGGCACACTGACAAAAATCTAAACAAAATTTGATGAATGTATTAATTTTTTTTAAAAAAGACCCAAACCCTTAACAACACTACCCAAAAAAACAACAGATGTATTTAAAGACTGAACAGCCCCTGGCTAATACGAGCACCCCTCGAACCCAAAAATAAAAGCCCCTATAAAAAAAACAAAAAGAAGGGTTACATAACCAGAGATAAAAAAACATTACTCGTCAATCCAAACCACCTATAAAAAGGGGCTAAAAAATTATATTATGGAACAGATTATTCAACTTAAAGGTGATAAAAAAAAGACCGGGAAAACCCTATTAAAATTCAGGAACAAAAAAGATATCATAAAATGCAATTGAACTAACAAAACCAGATAAACCCCCAACCCCACCAACTAAAACAGCAAACAACAAATTTCTTTTTCCCCCACGGGAAAAAACCTTGCCAAAAAAAATCCCAAGCTCAAAACCCCACGAATACTACCTCAGGGGCAAAAAACCCGAACACCTTTTCTAGCTCCGAAAAAAAGAAGAAAGTCCCCTTTATTTCCACACTAAAAAACAAACGGGAATTTAAATATTTTAAACCACCCTTTAATCAAAAAAGCATTGCAAGTGCTGTCCCCAAATCATTACAACACCTTAAAAACAAATCCACGAATCCTCTACCTTCCCTAAAATTCTCAAAACGAGGGTACTCCGTTTCCATAAAGGAAGAAAACCAAACAATTTGAAAACTAAGGCCAAAATCCAACTTACACCCTCTCTCTAAAATCTTCGAAAAATTAATTCAAACAATCTATTCTCACCTCATCCCCAAACATAATAAATTCTCTGTCTTTTTGGGGTTCAGGCCTAAAAAAAATACGAATGAACTAGAACACAAGCAAGAACAAAATACACTGCAATAGAAAAAAAAAGTCCCACGGGGAAAATTCATTGATTTATGTAAAGCTTTTTGATACAGTTACCATGATTTGCTCCACAAAAAATTGTCGCAGATGGTATAAAGGGCCCCCCTCAACACCAGTCAACCTCAGCAACAGAACAATATTGTACACAAATAAGCAAACTTTTCTGCACACCCAATACAGTTGGGCCCCACGGGGAAGTGCCTTCCCCCTTTCTCTTTCTCCTTTACAAAAATGCCTCCAAATCCATCGAAACTACTTAAACCCCACATTTGCAATACACACTATGTTTTCCTCACCTGAGCCCATCATGCAGCCAATACTGGAATACCGAAAACAAAAATATGTACCGGGGTGATACTAAAAAACTGCTCTAAACATTGCAAAACCTCTTCATTCAGTTGGTAACAAGCTACAATGCCCCTTAACATAAGAAAAGGGATCACCTTTCAAAAAATTTACAGGGGGAAATTCTTGGAATCCACTTGAAAAGACAAAAATTTCAAACACATTACAACAAATTTCCAAGAAAATTTCCAAAACCAAGGCATACATCGAAGAAACAGTACATTTCCACATTTCCTCCCTCCGGCCCCCATATCACACGTTTATTTCCCCTCTATCTCACCTAGGGAATTTTGTGCATGGGGCTCCAACAAAAACATCCAGCCATTAATTACCCAATAAAAGGCGCAATCAGAAGATAACAAACCCCCACAGGCAGCCACCCACCAAATATTCAAAACCTAAAATCAAAACTCACATACAAAACTCCATACTTTTTATTGCACCTACACATACAAAACACTTAATTTTGGATATAAACCCTCCTCTCAAACATCTCCTTCCAAACCCCAGCAGAACACATAAATAAAAATAAATTTCTTCGGATTTTTTTAAACCCCGGGGGGTTAGCCACCCAGGGTAACCCAAGAAAGTCAGGCTCATCGAGGACTGTCAAATTATTTTCCCTTGGGGTCCCCCAAACTTGTCCCCCAGGATGCGACCCACACCAGTCGACTAACACTCAGGACCTATTTGCTGCTAGGGCAACAGGACAAAAGGGGTAAGGAAAAGTGGAATGTTTTCCACCCCCGGGGAAACGAACCCGGGCCCTCCGGGGGAGGCGGGGAGCTTTGCCACCAGCCCCGGCCACCACACAAGGGACAAACACTCTTTGATGTTCCTTTGCCATCCACACTATGCAAAAACCAATGCACAAAAAGGCCCAAAAAACTGGAACATTACCTGTGCATATAAAAAAACACGTTTTTTTAAACTCAAGTCTCTTCTTAAAAATCACTTACCCCCACCCCCAACTAAATATATACTGAATAAGTATCGATAAATGTTTAACCTTACCAAATCAAACTTTGTTATTTTTAAGCAAAAACCTAGCAGAATACCCATTTTACGAAAGCACACAAAACAGAAAAGACCCAAAGACCTGTCCTTTGAAATACTCATTTTGATTAATCGTTATTTTTTACAAAATGTTTACCACGGGAAAATATCATTGCTTATTAATCTTTAATTAATTTTAAGCTTCCCATAAGCCGCAACAAGGGGCCTTTTTGGGTGTTACACTTAACCACTGAATTCTCGACTTCTATGTACAGGTTCAAATAAATAAATAAATAAATAAAAAAATAAATAAAAAAATGGTTGCCAAAATCAATGGCAAGTCAAGAGGGTTTTTCTATACAACACCGGCACCTTAGAACAGATCCGGGGCGAAGTATTTACCATTTAATTTCCTCACTTTTTCCAGACTGACCATAAGGAACAAGGAGATGGGGAAAAATAATCTCACCAGCAAGTCATTTTGCATCAGGATGACACGGGGAGCCATGAAGCTTCTGCTTTAAAACAAGAAGTCTCTCAGCAGTTCTTTGTACCGGTACCGCCCCCCCGGCGATTTCAAACGTATACACGAGCACAAAAAGGGGACCATCAAGGCACGCACTTCTGAAATCCTGCCCCCAAATTGGGTTTTGAATGAAAAACTCGTTAACCCTTTGAGGGCGACAGGCCCCCCGAAACTCGTTTTCAGGGGGGCCAAATTTAAAAAAAAAAAAAAATTATTTTCTCTATGAAAAATAGAGAATCTTTTCCCCCATCATAAAGACACCAAAAGTTTAAATGGATAGAAAACTTACGGAATTTTTGCTCCTCAAATTACGGGCTCGGGGAGTTTACGCATCGGCGTTTTTTCCCACTTTGAGCCCCATTTTCGGCCCAATTTTACTGTACTAGCGCAAAGAACAGAATATTTTCGCTAAACTCCAATTTTTTCTATCGAAGGGGGGCAAGAAACCACCCATTTTGAATTCAACTATCCAGTACAGTGGGCAAATTTAGCAAATTTGCCAATTCACAAAATTTTCAAAAGATGCCAATTTCCGAAAGGGTCCGAATAAACAAAAAAAACATTCCGCACTAAAATGACATTTCCCCTAGTCATAGTCACCTAAGGCCCCTCTTTTATTTTTTTTCTTTCCCCTTTGAATTTTTATTTTCACAAAAAATATAAATTTACTGTTTGCAGACACTGCATTAGTGTAAAAAATGGTATAAAATTTTTGGTGCACTTGTAAAGAAAATTTAAAACCCCCAGTTGACGTGTTTTGCCGCTTTGGCACGATTTGTTTACTTTTGAATTTGGTAAAAATCGAACATTTCTGCACTTTACTCAAATTTTAAGGGACCCTTTTATTTAAAACCATCAAAATCATCTCAATTTCGTAATAGTCTTCCATTCTATAAAATGAGACCAAGAAAAAAGAATACATCAATAAATACCATACAAAATACACTGCAAAGTCGCTGATTTATTAAAAAAAAATGGTCAAATTTTTTTTTTCTCATTAGCACTGTGTCTGCAGGGTTTTTTTTAGACTTGCACACTGACCACAAGACCCATTCTTCATATGAAGGCCTACCCTTTCTCCCCCGATTTGAGGCCGCTAGAATTTATGATACAGTACGTCAAAAACCCCACCTAAACGACTATACACCAAAACCCTCAAAGGGTTTTAAAAATGAAAGGATGGAAGAGGGTAAAAAAGCTCATCAAGGAGGGCGAAAGGAACCACTAAAGTAGTTTGTTTTTGAGTAAACGCCCCAATTTTCTTGATCAAATTGCCCGAGGGCTACGAAAGGTGGGGAATATAAGGAGAAGTAAGAATATTTTAAAATGATCGCATCATGAGTCCAGGAAAGAACTAGGTGAAGTCTAGTGCGGGGAGAGGAAGAGCAGACTGGAGATCAAGCAAAAGAGACTATGATACAGGACAAAAAGGGTGGAGTACCCATTTTAAAACATGGAGGGGTGGGTAACAAGAAAAAACCCCCAACTGAAATTCCACTAAAACACAGTGAAACCCCCCCCGAAGAAATGATGGGCATTAAAAAACGTCAAGTAACAGAAAAAGGTGGCGGTAAGGGCGAAACAAGAAGGCAACACCAGGGAAATAATACCCGAGAAGGAAAGATCAAAGAACAAGTGAACCACCATGCAAGTGGATACGGGTGCTGTGCAATCAGCAAGTACAACAAAAACGATAATTGGAAATCATGCGTAAAGAAGGGGACTTTCATTAAAAGGGCCCATCAGGAAAAAAATCCGAAGAAAACAAAAATTATAGCCTGAGATGGGATGATAACATCAGAGGTAATTTTGGTTCTTGTACAAACACCAACAGGGGTAAACCGGGAAAAAAACATCTAAGCCACCCCCCATTACCCCTGGGCCCCCGTATACCACTGTAAATAGGGCCCTGATTTAGCAACTCAAAGAACGAGAAATCCGCCGTAAGGGACCTACAACTAGAGGGGGTTGAAAAGTCTTTATGCCGCGCAGCAAAAACGTTCGACACAAGGAACATGACTGCGAAGAAAGAGTTGTGCAGATGGGGAGAGGAAAGAAAGGAACAGGGGGTGGATCAGTTCCTTGAGGGTTTGGGCCTGCAATATATTCAGAGATTGCTTCAAATTTTCGGAATTCAAAAACGCGTATGGGGAACAAATTTGGGGATGGGAAGGGGGAGGGTGATAAAGTTGGAACCTTTTTGGACGTAACAAATAGGGGGGGGGCAAAAGGGGGGAGGGAACGGAAGAAGGGGGGAGGGGACAGAAGAGGGAGAAAAACCCGGGAGGGGGGTAGAAGAGGAAAAACTTGGGAGGGGACAGGGGAGGAAGGGGACAGTCAAGGGGGAGGGTGAACCTCCACATTGTAACAGAGCCATTTAAGGGAAGAACCGGTACTGAGACCAGGAAGGAAAAAAGAGGGGGTGGAAGAAGGGAAGGAGGGGGTTTAAAGGAGATTTGGCCCAAGGGGATTTTTTTGGGGTTCTGAGAAGTAAGGACATTTGGGGGGAAATGTCTACGAGGGTTTTTTCGAACCCGGGCTTGTGAGGGAAACACAAAGAATGAGAACAAATTTAGGTGTTAAATAGGGACGGGGTGAGCCCAAACAGCAAAAGAAGGGGGAAAAGGAGTGACTATGGGAGGGCAACCAAAGGAAAATGCAAAGATGGGGCCCCAGAAGGGGGGGACTTTTTTAAACACGAGAATAAGAAACGGGGGAGTCCCCTTGAGGCGGGGGAGAAAACGCCAAAACTAAGAAGCCCCTTTCCCCCTCTTTGAGGGAACGGATTTCTCACTCATTTAAATAACCTGGCAATGGCGAGAGTGCGAATGGTGGCCTCATGACAATTTAAAACAAGAGCATTAGAATGGGCATTGGCACCTCAACGGGCATTCGCTATAGATCTGCAAAATTCGCTGGGGACCAAATTGCCAGCAATTTCACACTTTGTGTGTAGGGGTCACCTCTCGAAATTGAACCGATGCCTGCTACATAAACAAGGATGGGTTACACTGCAAAATTAAAGACCCCATTGCAAAGGGGACGCTCTCCCCCCGGCAGGAAAGGGCATAATGTCTACCTTGATGTTGGGAAAACTTGGATTCCAGCTGTTTTTGATAATGTCTTGCCACATGTCTGGAAAATTTAAATTGGGCTAGGTATGGGGCAGAAAAAACATTACAACAATTGAGGGAATGATGTTATTTGAAGTGACGGAAAGTATCGATATGTGAAAGAAGAGAAAGAACAGAGCTTGGGTAGCATTCTGGACATGATGATGCTTTCACTTTCTTAAAAGCCTGAAAGTAAATCTCTACCAAATTGCTAGGACGCCTCCCATCTATGGTCGGAAAAAATAGGCAATAGAGAAAGCGGTCATAAAGAAAGAATTTATCCTTTGCATCCGAAACGAGTGTGGAAAGTGAAAGCACAACGGCATCTTTACTGAGAATTCAAATTCAAATTTTTCCCAAATTTATTTTTCTATAAGGTTTCAATGCGATTTTTCAAATTTGGGTTTTTGTGTGGTTTTTCATGAGTAAAATACAATTACAGAGGGTCCACAAAAACACCTAGCAGGGAGGCATTTCGGGAAACTTTTGATAATTTCCCCTTTAAATTTTAAAAAAACAAATTAGGGTAATTGGATTATGGCTAAGTGACTAAATGCTAGTTTGAGTTTACAAGTGAATGCTTTGTTTTGGCACAATACATAGTTTTTAGTATTTAAGTATCACAGCCAACTTATACTAGTTAGGATTCATTTTTTTAAGATTGAATTGATATTTCTGTTTTTGGCAAATGGGATTGGTGTAAATGTGAACCACCCAAGGGGAAATTTGGTAATAAGTTACGGTTGTATCAGGGAGTAAGATGTTTTCTAAGGTAGTTTTGAAGGGGAAAAAAGTGTCTGCAGTTCTAATTTCGGTAGGGGGGTTCCAATTTTAGGGGCCTTTAATACATTAATTTTTGAAAGGTTTTGTCGGCACGGGGGAAGTAACAAAATTAGGGACAATACCGTACTGGGAACGATACACAAATAACCCCATAAAGAAAGAAAGCTTACGACGTCTTTCGGTCCGACTTTGGGCCTTACAAAGTCACACTGATGTGATTTTTAAAATGGGCCAGACGACCGAAACGCGTCGAAGCTTTTTCTCTTTTTTGCCGGTTATTTTTGGGATACGGGGAATGTCATAGAGATGTTTTTTCGGTGATAGCCTTGGGGGGTTTTTCACAACTTTCAAAAAGATTTTAGTCAAGGTTTTTATTGGAATTTAAGGGCCTGTGACGTAGATTTCACAGTAGAAGTGTGGATAACGAACAGGGAGTAAGTTTAGATTTTTGAAGAGTGGGGGCGTGTGTTGCCCCGGATGGGGTTTTGTTATATTTTTACGCGGGTTTTTGTTGGGGTTTTTATTGGGTTTATGGTTTTTTGCAGTTGAACCCCAGCACGATACATAGGGAGGGGAGGGTAAATAAGTGAGTGGGAAAATGGAGAAGGGCATTTTGCGGCAAGTATAAACGCATCTTGGAAAGAATCCCAAACCGTTTGGAATACTTTTTTGGTTATGTGTTGATATGGGTGCGAAATTCAGGTTGTTGTTGAGGTATAGGGCCTAGAATTTGCCCTCATTATGTCTGGCAATAGAGTGTTTTGTTGAACTTAATGTAAATTTGCGGAACTCCTGCTCTGCTTACCAGACAATAATATAGTAGTTTTGTCAGTGTTAAGCATAAGTTTATGGCTGTCATCCAAGTCGATATTTTGAGCAGCTCCCTCAATAACAATGGTGTAGAGGGTGGCAAGATTAGGGTGAGAGATGACATAAGTTGGAGTTTGTCAGCAAGAGAAATGGGGTTCAGGTGTTGGGATAGCGTTTGGAAGACCATTGATGTGGTATGAAGAAGAGCAGGGGACCAAGGACACTTCCAGCGGAACTCCAGTATCAATGGCCGTGTTGTTGATGCTGTGTCTTTAATGTTGATATACTGATACCTATTAGTAAGGTAAGATTTGAAATATGCAAGCGTATGGCCTCTTATACCATAATGGCGAAGTTTGTGGGAGTAGATGCAGTGGTCTACTGTGTCAAAGCTATTCTCAGTCAATAAAAATTCCTAGTGGATATTCCTTATTTTCCAATGCCATCTTGAGTAGTTGTTTGGGAAGGTGCTAGTTTCTATGAACCTTGTTTAAAAAGTAATGAAATTAGCATGCGAAAGGACATGGGCTGCTTGCTTGTACAATAATGGTGGGACATGAGACAGATTCCCTGAGTTATTTTTAAGTGACTTTATAAGTCTCGGTGACATCCGTGGCCTCATTGGTACAGAGATAAGAAGAAATTTGGATTCAAACATCTATAGTTCCCCGACCATGGACATTGGTACGTGGATTTTTATTGGCGAGATTAGATCCTATGGTTGAGAAGAAGTCGGTTATTCTGTTAGCTGTGTCAGTGGGATGCAGTGTGTTTTCATTAGATTTAGTTAGGACAAATATTCTTGATTTTTTTTCAGTTTTGTGAGTCCCTAAATCTGAGAGATTGTTTTCCAGGTCCTGTTTTATATCTTTCCTCTTGTTCAGTGAATCGCTGGAGTTAGTATAGTGTTTTGGCTTTCTTTATTACTTTTGGTGGAGAACTGATGAATAGTGTTTAAGAAATCTTTGTGTATAAGCCCTGTCTATATTGCTTATTCATATTGGTGTTTCTTATTCAATGATTTCAGAATGGTGCTGGTTAGCCATGGCAACCAAGCCGTTAGTTTGTTAACTGTTTTCGTTTTTATAGGACAAGTATTTTGTTATAGAGGTAAGTAAATTGTTAAGAAAAATATCTGTCCGTCATCAATACACTGGCCTGGAGAATTTTTTCTGTAGGCCACTCAACAGTCTCTAGGTCAGCTGTGAAATTCCTTTATTGAGCCTTGTTCATGGAGTCTAAATGAAACTTTGGTGGATTCAAGTGGTGGTTTACCTAATGTTTTGTCAAGAGGAAGGTAGGGTAGTGGTCTGTAGTGCAATCTGTGATTATCCCTGATTTAAGGGGGGCTAGTATATTGGTCCATATTGTCTATTAATGGTTGCACTTGTCCTCAGTGAGCCTGGTTGGTTTTAAGTATTGTTGTATGAAAATGAGTATTTCATATTGTTGATGAAATCAGTTACCGGCTGATCATCTAGTAGGCCAAGGTTGATGTTGAAGTCCTCAGCTAAGAAAATGGTGCGTTATTCATTTGTCTGTTTGTTATTAGTGCCTTAATTTCTCACTGAAAAATTTGGGATGTTTTTGTGAGGGGTATCCACTAAATGGCAACCGATTGTTATAGGCGTCTTAAGGTTTTTTACGTAAAAAATTAGCAAAAATGGTATTCCCCATATTCATCACTAAAGCAAGTGTGCTAATACAAGATATTGTTAGAGTAATAGATGCAATACCACGCCCCAACTTGATGGCCTTGCAGTTTCGATTGCTGTGTATCCCTGTAGAGGGTAGATATCTATGTGTCCGTGCTAAGCAAGGTCTCAGTAAAATAATGCAGGAGAAGGGTGTTTTTATTATGGCAACTCAAGGAGTGCCAGGAGGGTCATCATAGTCGTTTGCCTTAAGGACCTGATGTTGTAATTAAGTACTGATAGGACTTTTTAGCATGTTTAGGATAGTGGTGGCTTGTGATGCTGTGTAATAAAGGCAGTTACTTTTCCAATAGGTTTTGATTGGTTCAGATTATGGAGGATTAGATCAGGGTCAACATGATCAATCATCTTCTAGGTTAAATATATGGTTATTTAATCCTGAGTAGTGTGCTGATTCTAGTACTAAATATTATGTCGTGGTGAGAAGTTTAGACAAGTATATAGCTAGAGTAATTTTGTCTATAGAGTATAGACACTAATACACATAATGAAGTTGATGTTGTCTATGTGTTGTGCAAGAATGAGCTAAAATATCAACTAGGTAATAACTAATAATATAAAAATACAAATTAAAAAATAGCAACAAGACTCTCACTTGTAAGTTGCACTAAGTGGCTAATATAATGACTTTGGTATAGTCTATGTATTGAGCTAGAATGAGCTGTAGTACAACAGGTTTAATCTAATAATATGAAAAATCAAATTAAAAATTAGCACCAGACCTTTCACTTATAATTGCAGTATGGTCAATAATAATGAATTTGGTATTGACTAATGTATTTAGCTAGAAATGACTATAGTACAACTTGGAGTTTTAATCTAAATAATATAAAAAAGGCACAAGACTCTCAATTGTAATTGCACTAAGGTCTTATGTAAGTTGTTTACAAGAACTAAAGTATAACTAGATTTAAACTGACAAGATAAAATACACAAGTTAAGGTAGCAAAAGAATAATAAAAAAAAATAATAAAAATAAAAATGGCAAGGACTTGGTTATAATATGCTAGTAAGATGGTAGGCAGGATAATATAAAAGAAGGGGGGGGTAATATAAGAGAAGGGGGCACAGAAGTATCATCAGGCAATTGTCATTGGTGTTTAGGAGTGGGACCGGAGTTGGTCCGACGTGGAACGGGATGGCAATTCGAAAATTGCTGCAACATAGAGGGAGAGGCTTGAAGCATAGTCAAAGGAGAGCAGAGGTCAGACAAATTGAAGGAGTCAGTCGAAATCCTGGCACCTGAAGCGGGTGATAAAACAGCACCAGCAAGAGGTACATTGGCAAGAGGAGTGTCCGAAGAGTGGTCAAAAAACGAGGCAGGGTCAGAATGGGGTGCAGTATCAAGTAGGGGCTCAGGGGCAGCAGGTTCATTGACTAGGGCTTCCATGGTTAGGTTACTTCTTTCTTTTTGTTTTTAAGAAAAAAAGAAAGAAAAGAAAATGAAAATAAAAAAGAATGAAAAAAGGGGGAACGGGGAGGAATAGTTCCTATGAGGAATGAAAGGGCCAGAAATCACCCTCTGCACTCAAGAGGACCTCGACACCACAAGTAGTGAAGATGCAGCAATGAACCCATGCCATACCCTACCCTTCATGCCAGCAATCCAGAAAAGCACCTCACATCTGCCGAGCTACTTCAGTGGACAAAAGAGAGGGCGGCCGGATATCCACCACAAAACATTCCTCCTTTGGTCACTACCCCCGGAATCCGAAAGGTGGCCTCCAGAGATACACCGTCGCCCAAAAGACACCCAAAGCCACCCTCCGGGAGACCAGAGAGGGAATGGAACTTCCCCAGGTGATACAGATTCCATGGCAAACTACACCACCGTCAAGAACCTCAATGGAATGGGATTGACCCCGGTACCCTTCCCCCTACCTAGGAACTATTGGGCCTGTGGGAAGAATCCCAAAGGTCAAAAAGAGGAACGGAATAAGGGAGGGATGAGGGGGGAAGG
>NC_069494.1:5232154-5247706 GCF_026875155.1 Cherax quadricarinatus
CCAACTAGGTATTTTCACCCCCTAAAAAATTTTGCACAGGCACCTCTGTGACCACAAATGCAAGTTTTTACAGACGAATCTCCAGCTAGCGGGGGCCGTGACAAACTCTAGCCCCAAGTCCCTTCACTGCCGTCAACATACTTAAGAAATCGTAATGACACGATTGCAAATAAACCATACCCCCCCCGGGGATTGAACCCGCAGTCATAGAGTCTCAAAACTCCAGCCCGTCGCGTTAGCCACTAGACCACTAGCCACAATAAGATTCATCCAACTAGGTATATTTCTACACCATAGGAAAGTTAGCACAGGCACCTCTGTGACCACAAATGCAAGTTTTTACAGACGAATCTCCAGCTAGCGTGGCCGTGACGAACTCTAGCTCAAGCCCCCTTCACTGCCGTCAACATACTTAAGAAATCGTAATGACACATTGCAAATAAACCATACCCCCGGCCGGATTGAACCCACGGTCATAGAGTCTCAAAACTCCAGCCCGTCGCGTTAGCCACTAGACCAGCTAGCCACAATAAGATTCATCCCGGCCGGGGGTATGGTTTATTTGCAATCGTGTCATTACGATTTCTTAAGTCATGTTGACGGCAGTGAAGGGACTTGAGCTAGAGTTCGTCAGGGCCACGCTAGCTGGAGATTCGTCTGTAAAAACTTGCATTTGTGGTCACAGAGGTGCCTGTGCTAACTTTCCTATGGTGCAGAAATATACCTAGTTGGATGAATCTTATTGTGGCTAGCTGGTCTAGTGGCTAACGCGACGGGCTGGAGTTTGAGACTCTATGACCGGGGTTCAACCCCGGGCCGGGGTATGGTTTATTTGCAATCGTGTCATTACGATTTCTTAAGTCATGTTGACGGCAGTGAAGGGACTTGAGCTAGAGTTCGTCACGGCCACGCTAGCTGGAGATTCATCTGTAAAAACTTGCATTTGTGGTCACAGAGGTGCCTGTGCTAACTTTCCTATGGTGTAGAAATATACCTAGTTGGATGAATCTTATTGTGGCTAGCTGGTCTAGTGGCTAACGCGACAGGCTGGAGTTTTGAGACTCTATGACCGCGGGTTCAATCCCGGCCGGGGGTATGGTTTATTTGCAATCGTGTCATTACGATTTCTTAAGCCATGAGAATAATGATAAAATTCACCAGTGTTTCGTACGTGATGGACAAATTCTAGTAAGAAAATCAAATGTAGACCGTGTGTACTGTATTATAAATGAAAATAAACTAGTAAACTTCCTTCATGATGCAAACGTTACAGAGTCTGACTGATATTAGTGACCAAATCTTTGTACTACATTAGTGTATGTTATTATGCCATTATTGAACTAATCCCTGTACTATCACCTCCCGGATAGTATTTACTACCTCATTATCCCAAGTGTCCCACACAGTTCCTTGTGTGACTCAAATTGTGTTATCTTCCCAGATTTCCCATTCACAATTTATTATTTCTTAACAAGATCCTTACTCTTTAATAATGCCTGTATTACCAATTACTATTCCCACTTAAGCACTGTTATAATTCTCTTATAATCTTAGCAACTTTTCCCTTTGCTCCCAAACTACAAATAACTAACTAGTGTATGTTCCAACTACACAACTGTGCAATTCTTTGTACCATCTTTCACTATCTAGTATTAACTATCTCAAATATGATATGATAATAAAAAAGAAGCGCTAAATCACAAGGGCTACACAGTGCTGCAAGGCAGGAAGGAAGCGAAGGTATCAGGTGGCAAAAGGGAGAGGGATGATTATTAGGTTATGGAGAACAGCGGGGCAGTGGACAGTGAAGGGGTAAAGGGTAGCAAGAGATTGAGGAAGAAAGGGCTAAGGGGAGTGCAAAAGGTATCATCATCAGAGTTTGTGGAGTAAATCAGTCGTTGTCAAGAAGTCAATGAGAGAGTCAGGATTAAAGGAGGGTCCATCAGCAAGAAGGGAAGGTAAAGAAAGAGTAGAAGAGCAGAGACGATGTTGGAGGTAAATTCTGTGTGCTCGTTGAAAGAGAGGGCAATCTAACAGAATGTGGCTAACCGATATTGGAGCCTGACACTTCTCACAGAGAGGAACAGGGTGCCTCTCCATGACATACCCATGAGTAAAACAAGTGTGGCCAATGTGAAGATGGGAGAGAGTTGTCTCCCAACCTTGGCACTGATGACAAGAAGACAGCCAGTAACCTATACTCGGTTTAATAGACTGAAGTTTGTTACCGAGCAGAGTAGACCAACATTGTTGCCAACGGGTGTGAAGGTGGGTAGCTATTACAGCAAAATAGTCTGTAAATGGAACACCTCTATATGAAACAGCAGTATCTGCCTGTTCATTGCCCTGTACGTCAAAATGACCAGGGACCCAACAAAAAACAATATCTTCATTCTTGGTAAAGATGCAGCTTAGCCAAAGTTGGATATGGAGAACTAGGGGGTGAGGAGTATCAAATTTTTGTATAGCCTATAAAGCACTAAGGGAGTCTGAGACAACCACAAATGATGACACAGGCATAGATGCAATACGGATAAGTGCTGCAAGAATGGCACACAATTCAGCAGTAAAAATGCTAGCTGAAGATAGTAAATGCCCTTGTATGACACTGTCCAGAAACACTGCTGCAAATCTTATGCCCTCAAAGGACTTAGAGCCATCTGTGTACACTGTGATGGCATGAGAATGAGAGCAGAAGTGGTCAAAAAAAAAAAAAGAGAGCGGGAAGCTACAGTAGGCAGTTGGGCTTCCGAGCAAGGGAGTGAGAAAGAACAGACTCAAACAGCTGGAACTTCCCAGGGGGGTAGGGAAAAGTGAGATGCTACATGAACATAGAAAGGCGGTAACTGAAGAGAAGACAAGAGCAAATGTAGGTGAAGAGAGAAGGGATGGAGTAAACAGGGGCAGCACACAAATAAAGAATGTCTACTAATATTGGTGATCATTCTATAAATGAAAGGATTGCGGAGATCATGAGAGCGTACATAGTAGAGAAGGCAATGGGCATCATGGTGATCACACAAGGATGAAACATTAAATTCTTCATAGAGGCTCTCAAAAGGGGAATAGCAAAAAGCACAAAGGCATAAACGTAATCCTTGGTGATGGATGGGGTTAAGGCTAGAGAAAGTAGCAGGTGAGGCCATTGAACAGATCTGGTCACCATAATTGAGTTTTGATAAAATGAGGGTAGAATGTAGGCAAAGGAGAGGTCGACGATCAGCTCCCCAGGAAAGATGAGCAAGGGTTTTAAGAAGGTTCAGCTGGCTGTGACAAGTTGCCTACAGAGAGGTAATGTGAGGTTCCCAGGATAACCTACGGTCAAAGAGAAGACCTAGAAACCTGACTGTATCATGTTCAGCGATACGGGAACCATAGAGGTACAAAGGATGATCGGAGATGACAGAGCATCTAGGGAAAGTAATTTGGTGAGTTTTGGTACTGGAAAATTTAAACCCATGTGTGGTGGCCCAATTGGAAACACGGTCCCGAACTACGGCAGTGCTGGAGGAAAACTTTAAATGAGGTGACAGTCGCACCTGCACAAGCAATAGCGAAGTCACAACATGTAGTGATGTACCAATACTGGATGGAAGACTAGAGGCCAAATCATTTATAGCAAGGAGAAAAAGTGTTGAGCTCAGAACACATCCCTTGGGGACACCTTCAGCTTGGATAAAGTGCAGGGAGAGCACATTAACCCAAACAGTGAAATGTCCTGTCGTTAAAAAGTTCTTAGAAGATTGGTAGATTGCCTCGGAGGCCTAGAGTGGGTTGTCCAAATATTAGTACCTCCAGTTGTGCCATATGCCTTCTCAGGTCAAAAAATATGAATAACTGAGTGTTTATTCACAAAGGCATTATGAACTATATGTATCCAGCAAGTAAGGGTTATGGTAGAACGTCCCTTACGAAAACCATATGATGAGTGGAGAGACTGTGGTGTGTCCTCTTAATACCAAATTAAATGCCAATTTACCAGAACGTTTCCATCACATTTGCAACTGAACCTGGTAAGGTTCTTTGTGGGTGTAGCAAATGGACGATAGTGTGGCTCATGACCGACTAGTATCCAGTTTTGGCAGAAAGGGAAAACAATGACAGATTTTCCACAGCAGGGGAATCAACTCTTAGTGACCAAATAGACTGAAAAGATGTAAGAGACTACAAGGGCTGACTGATGTAAATGTTGTAACACCTGAATATGAATGTCATCAAGCCCACATGCGATATCAGCAAGCTGAAGTGTTCCTCCAGTTCCTGAAGTGATAAAGGCATATTATACTGTTCCTCTCTGAGAGAAGAAAGTCCAAGAGTCTAACTCTCTGGCAGGCTTGGAGAAAGATATAGGGCATAGAGGAGCCCCCAAGAAACGGACAGAATATTGGAAAATACTAGTTATGGAAAACATCAAACAGGACACAATAATTCTATCTCAAATGAACATGATTTCTTCTACCTTTCCTTAAAAACCTTAAATTTCTGTAACAGGATTAGAATAAAGTGTCCTTAACACATATATATGTGTGGTGCATATATTGTATGTTACTATTACATTACCTTTTTTTTTTGCTCTGCGTAATACCACTACCTCAAATACTTTTTTACTTCATTTTAACTCTATTAATTGCTAATAATTTTGTGTTTCAAGTACAAAATTTCTCCAAATTATTGTTATTCATGGTTGCTACCTGCTATTTAATTTTGTTTTACCACTACTTTTTTTAGCCCTTTTATATTGTGTGAGCAATTAGTGTATATTCCCAATTTACATTATTGTGTGAGTCCCAAAACTACTTTTTGCTACTAGTACCACTGCCTCATATTTTTATATTTTTTATAGTGCAATTAATTGCTCAACTTAATATATATTACAAATCAGATCTAACTACTTCCTCAAATTCAGTATTATATCAAAGTGACTATCTGTCCATGTTAACTTTTGATTTACCATTTACTTATAAATAGTCCCTAATATATTTTCTCCTTAATTTTAGCTTTAATACTAACCTTATTTCATAGTATTCACAATTGTTAAAATAATCAAGTGCATTCTCAGGTGCAAAAGTGTAATAAGTTAACTGGTTTTGCATTATATTCCCAAGCTCCTTTATTGATTACCACTTTTATTTGTTCACACACAACTTATATTATCCCTTTTATTGTCTCCTTCATTTTCAACTTTAAAGAACTTACCATTTAAAGAACTACTTAACTGTTAATTCCCAGCTCCTTTATTTGATCATCACTTTATTTTTGTTCAAACACAAATTATTTAGGTCCCTTTTATACTGTTCCTTTATTTAACTTTAAAGAACTACTTAGTTCATATTTTTAGATTCTTGTTATAAATATTTCAGTGCTATTTTTTAGCTTTAGAATATTTACTTTGTCTTATGTTTAGAAAGACACGTAAGCAAACACCAAACCAACTTGTCGTATTTATTACCAAGTTTATAATACCACGTTGCTATACTGAATTCTAAACCATAGATTCATTAGAAATCTTATGAATTACATGCATGATCCCCTGATCCCAACCTCCTTATTGAATGACCTTAAATGAATCAAAACAGTAACAATCAAAAGGCACTTCTCAGAGCCCACAACAACTAACTGTCTTGAACTACAATATCAGATCTTTTTAGCAAACATTACGCTGACTCATAGCATTACTAATTCCCTGCATGCCAGTATGTCCATGATACCCTCCTGAAACCTGGCCTAAAGCCGAACTACAAAAGTCTATGCCATTTATGATTACATAGCATACACAACTGTAGGCCAGATCACAAGGGAAGTGGCGCCAGCTGTATACTACTCGACCAACTAGATGTATCACTAATACTTGCACAGGGATGAACTGGGAATATATATAATAGCTAAAATTCAAATCCAAATACCTGCAAAAACCTCTCACAGTGATGAAACATCTGACAGAGTACCGGGGGGGGGGGGCTGGACTAACATTAGCTGTTTAGAGAAAACCAGGAGTATTGTAACTGATGCTCGCATGAATAATAGATCACTTACTACTTTCAGGTGACTTCAGCATAAATCTCCTGCAAGACCAGGACCCACACGTTACTGAATTCACAAACACTATGAGTTTACCTGGAGAGAGTTTACCTGGAGAGAGTTCCGGGGTCAACGCCCCCGCGGCCCGGTCTGAGACCAGGCCTCCTGGTGGATCAGAGCCTGATCAACCAGGCTGTTTGCTGCTGGCTGCACGCAAACCAACATACGAGCCACAGCCCGGCTGATCCGGAACTGACTTTAGGTGCTTGTCCAGTGCCAGCTTGAAGACTGCCAGGGGTCTGTTGGTAATCCCCCTTATGTGTGCTGGGAGGCAGTTGAACAGTCTCGGGCCCCTGACACTTATTGTATGGTCTCTTAACGTGCTAGTGACACCCCTGCTTTTCATTGGGGGGATGGTGCATCGTCTGCCAAGTCTTTTGCTTTCGTAGTGGGTGATTTTCGTGTGCAAGTTCGGTACTAGTCCCTCTAGGATTTTCCAGGTGTATATAATCATGTATCTCTCCCTTCTGCGTTCCAGGGAATACAGGTTTAGGAACCTCAAGCGCTCCCAATAATTGAGGTGTTTTATCTCCGTTATGCGCGCCGTGAAAGTTCTCTGTACATTTTCTAGGTCGGCAATTTCACCTGCCTTGAAAGGTGCTGTTAGTGTGCAGCAATATTCCAGCCTAGATAGAACAAGTGACCTGAAGAGTGTCATCATGGGCTTGGCCTCCCTAGTTTTGAAGGTTCTCATTATCCATCCTGTCATTTTTCTAGCAGATGCGATTGATACAATGTTATGGTCCTTGAAGTGAGATCCTCCGACATGATCACTCCCAGGTCTTTGACGTTGGTGTTTCGCTCTATTTTGTGGCCAGAATTTGTTTTGTACTCTGATGAAGATTTAATTTCCTCATGTTTACCATATCTGAGTAATTGAAATTTCTCATCGTTGAAATTCATATTGTTTTTTTGCAGCCCACCCGAAAGATTTGGTTGATGTCTGCCTGGAGCTTTGCAGTGTCTGCAATGGAAGACACTGTCATGCAGATTCGGGTGTCATCTGCAAAGGAAGACACGGTGCTGTGGCTGACATCCTTGTCTATGTCGGATATAAGGATGAGGAACAAGATGGGAGCGAGTACTGTGCCTTGTGGAACAGAGCTTTTCACTGTAGCTGCCTCGGACTTTACTCTGTTGACGACTACTCTCTGTGTTCTGTTAGTGAGGAAATTATAGATCCATCGACCGACTTTTCCTGTTATTCCTTTAGCACGCATTTTGTGCGCTATTACGCCATGGTCACACTTGTCGAAGGCTTTTGCAAACTGCATGTTGCTACCAAAAGTAACAAAACCTACAAGAATTACAGAGACTAGTGTTTCCCTAATAGACCACATCTGGACCAACACCATATCCCTTTAACCCTTTCAGGGTCCAAGGCCAAAATCTGAAGTGGTGCTCCAGTGTCCAAGAAATTTTGAAAAAAAAAAAAATATTTTTTTCTTACAGAATTAAAGAGAATATTTTTGTGAAGGTAATAAGACAAAAAAAAAATTCTGATCAGTACTTACCGAGATACAGTGCCGAGAAGTTTATCCAAAATGACCAGTGGCAGCAACATCAACGATTTCCACATGCGCGCATTACTTTATTTAACGTTTTTTGTAGTTTTTTTCTTTTCTTTTGTAATTTTTTCTTTTCCTGCTAACATTTGGGGCCTGAGAGACCAATACAGTAAATAATGTAGTAGGTAGTAGGATGGTAGACAGCAACCGCCCAGGGAGGTACTACCGTCCTGCCAGATGACTGTGAAACGGAAGCCTGTAACTGTTTTGCATGATGGTAGGATTGCTGGTCTCTTTTTCTGTCTCATAAACACGCTAGATAACAGGGATATCTTGCTACTCCTACTTACACTTTGGTCACACTTCACAGACACGCACATGCATATATATATACATACATCTAGGTTTTTCTCCTTTTTCTAAATAGCTCTTGTTCTTCTTTATTTCTTCTATTGTCCAAGGGGAAGTGGAAAAGAATCTTTCCTCCGTAAGCCATGCGTGTCGTATGAGGCGACTAAAATGCCGGGAGCAATGGGCTAGTAACCCCTTCTCCTGTAGACACTTACTAAGAAAGAGAAGAAGAAAAACTTTATAAAACTGGGATGCTTAAATGTGCGTGGATGTAGTGCAGATGACAAGAAACAGATGATTGCTGATGTTATGAATGAAAAGAAGTTGGATGTCCTGGCCCTAAGCGAAACAAAGCTGAAGGGGGTAGGAGAGTTTCAGTGGGGGAAATAAATGGGATTAAATCTGGAGTATCTGAGAGAGTTAGAGCAAAGGAAGGGGTAGCAGTAATGTTAAATGATCAGTTTATGGAAGGAGAAAAGAGAATATGAATGTGTAAATTCAAGAATTATGTGGATTAAAGTAAAGGTTGGATGCGAGAAGTGGGTCATAATAAGCGTGTATGCACCTGGAGAAGAGAGGAATGCAGAGGAAGAGAGAGATTTTGGGAGATGTTAAGTGAATGTATAGGAGCCTTTGAACCAAGTGAGAGAGTAATTGTGGTAGGGGACCTGAATGCTAAAGTAGGAGAAACTTTTAGAGAGGGTGTGGTAGGTAAGTTTGGGGTGCCAGGTGTAAATGATAATGGGAGCCCTTTGATTGAACTTTGTATAGAAAGGGGTTTAGTTATAGGTAATACATATTTAAGAAAAAGAGATAAATAAGTATACAAGATATGATGTAGGGCGAAATGACAGTAGTTTGTTGGATTATGTATTGGTAGATAAAAGACTGTTGAGTAGACTTCAGGATGTACATGTTTATAGAGGGGCCACAGATATATCAGATCACTTTCTAGTTGTAGCTACACTGAGAGTAAAAGGTAGATGGGATACAAGGAGAATAGAAGCATCAGGGAAGAGAGAGGTGAAGGTTTATAAACTAAAAGATGAAGCAGTTAGGGTAAGATATAAACAGCTATTGGAGGATAGATGGGCTAATGAGAGCATAGGCAATGGGGTCGAAGAGGTATGGGGTAGGTTTAAAAATGTAGTGTTAGAGTGTTCAGCAGAAGTTTGTGGTTACAGGAAAGTGGGTGCAGGAGGGAAGAGGAGCGATTGGTGGAATGATGATGTAAAGAGAGTAGTAAGGGAGAAAAAGTTAGCATATGAGAAGTTTTTACAAAGTAGAAGTGATGCAAGCAGGGAAGAGTATATGGAGAAAAAGAGAGAGGTTAAGAGAGTGGTGAAGCAATGTAAAAAGAGAGCAAATGAGAGAGTGGGTGAGATGTTATCAACAAATTTTGTTGAAAATAAGAAAAGTTTTGGAGTGAGATTAACAAGTTAAGAAAGCCTAGAGAACAAATGGATTTGTCAGTTAAAAATAGGAGAGGAGTATTATTAAATGGAGAGTTAGAGGTATTGGGAAGATGGAGGGAATATTTTGAGGAATTGTTAAATGTTGATGAAGATAGGGAAGCTGTGATTTCGTGTATAGGGCAAGGAGGAATAACATCTTGTAGGAGTGAGGAAGAGCCAGTTGTGAGTGTGGGGGAAGTTCGTGAGGCAGTAGGTAAAATGAAAGGGGGTAAGGCAGCCGGATTGATGGGATAAAGATAGAAATGTTAAAAGCAGGTGGGGATATAGTTTTGGAGTGGTTGGTGCAATTATTTAATAAATGTATGGAAGAGGTAAGGTACCTAGGGATTGGCAGAGAGGCATGCATAGTTCCTTTGTATAAAGGCAAAGGGGATAAAAGAGAGTGCAAAAATTATAGGGGGATAAATCTGTTGAGTATACCTGGTAAAGTGTATGGTAGAGTTATAATTGAAAGAATTAAGAGTAAGACGGAGAATAGGATAGCAGATGAACAAGGAGCTTTAGGAAAGGTAGGGGGTGTGTCGACCAGGTGTTTACAGTGAAACATATAAGTGAACAGTATTTAGATAAGGCTAAAGAGTCTTTGTGGCATTTAATGGATTTGGAAAAGGCGTATGACAGGTGGATAGGGGGGCAATGTGGCAGATGTTGCAAGTGTATGGTGTAGGAGGTAGGTTACTGAAAGCAGTGAAGAGCTTTTACGAGGATAGTGAGGCTCAAGTTAGAGTATGTAGGAAAGAGGGAAATTTTTCCCAGTAAAAGTAGGCCTTAGACAAGGATGTGTGAGTCACCGTGGTTGTTTAATATATTTATAGATGCGGTTGTAAGAGAAGTAAATGCGAGGGTCTTGACAAGTGGCGTGGAGTTAAAAGATAAAGAATCACACACAAAGTGGGAGTTGTCACAGCTGCTCTTTGCTGATGACACTGTGCGCTCTTGGGAGATTCTGAAGAGAAGTTGCAGAGATTGGTGGATGAATTTGGTAGGGTGTGCAAAAGAAGAAAATTAAAGGTGAATACAGGAAAGAGTAAGGTTATGAGGATAACAAAAAGATTAGGTGATGAAAGATTGGATATCAGATTGGAGGGAGAGAGAATGGAGGAGGTGAACGTATTCAGATATTTGGGAGTGGACGTGTCAGCGGATGGATCTATGAAAGATGAGGTGAATCATAGAATTGATGAGGGAAAAAGAGTGAGTGGTGCACTTAGGAGTCTGTGGAGATAAAGAACTTTGTCCTTGGAGGCAAAGAGGGAATGTATGAGAGTATAGTTTTAACCAATGCCTTATATGGGTGTGAAGCGTGGCTGATGAATGTTGCAGCGAGGAGAAGGCTGGAGGCAGTGGAGATGTCATGTCTGAGGGCAATGTGTGGTGTGAATATAATGCAGAGAATTCGTAGTTTGAAGTTAGGAGGAGGTGCGGGATACCAAAACTGTTGTCCAGAGAGCTGAGGAAGGGTTGTTGAGGTGGTTCGGACATGTAGAGAGAATGGAGCGAAACAGAATGACTTCAAGAGTGTATCAGTCTGTAGTGGAAGGAAGGCGGGGTAGGGGTCGGCCTAGAAAGGTTGGAGGGAGGGGGTAAAGGAGGTTTTGTGTGCGAGGGGCTTGGACTTCCAGCAGGCATGCGTGAGCGTGTTTGATAGGAGTGAATGGAGACAAATGGTTTTTAATACTTGACGTGCTGTTGGAGTGTGAGCAAAGTAACATTTATGAAGGGATTCAGGGAAACCGGCAGGCCGGACTTGAGTCCTGGAGATGGGAAGTACAGTGCCTGCACTCTGAAGGAGGGGTGTTAATGTTGCAGTTTAAAAACTGTAGTGTAAAGCACCCTTCTGGCAAGACAGTGATGGAGTGAATGATGGTGAAAGTTTTTCTTTTTCGGGATAATAAATAAATAAAATATAAAGTCACTGTATTGAACACAATAACCGCACTAAAGTTATCATATTATTGTTTACCACTTTTGTTTATTACAATAAACATGCACAAATCTTCTATAATACTAATGTTCTATCATATATTTACATATTTACAAGCACTGGACATGGTTTTAGAACTGCTGGAGCTTGTGGAACTCCTTGAAAAGAGGCACCATGCACAGAGGTACCTTACATTTCTTGCACATAAACCGAGTGTCTTTGCGTCTTTGTTGCTGTCGTTTTGTTTGTGCACATACGATGCATCTCTTCTGAGCACATTTCTTCTTAGTTGCAGGAAGCTGTATTATGAAATGATCACCTTCCCTCCTCAAACGCTTGGGTATATTCTGAGGAATTCGAGGACATTGTTGTATAGCAGGTGTTGTTACCTGGTACTTCATTGTGAGTTGTCTGACAACAGACAAACAAAATTCACCATACGGTGGTCTGTTGCCAGTCTTCATTTGATACATATTATATGCAGTGAGCATTGAAATGTCCATGAGATGGAAGAAAAGTTTCATGTACCACTTGTAACTCTTACGAACACAATCAACAAAGCCAATCTGCATGTCACATTTGTCAACCAAGCACACGTTTTGTGTATAATCAATCACTGTCACTGGTTTTCGAATATGTTCATTAGTCACTCGATCAACTTTGCCACTGTCTTGCATTTCGTTACGGTGAATGGTTGTCAACAATGTGACATCTCGTTTGTCATGCCACTGTAATGACATGATGTCATTGGCAGTAAACACCTGCACGTCATCACCACGAGCACCTGCGTTGAACCTGGGCATATATTTACGATTAGAACACACTGTGCCACACACATCTGTCTTGTTCACACGCAAGAAATCACTGAGTAAAGGGCTTGTGTACCATTTATCGGTATATAATGTATGCCCCTTACCAAGACAAGGTGCCATCATGCTTCTCACTACGTCACCTGAGGTACCCAATAACATCTTGGTATCTTTCAATGTTTTACATCCAGTGTATACAACAATATCCAATACCAGGCCACTGTCACAGTCACAGTACAAACAGTTTTATACCAAAGCATTTCCTCTTGCACGGTATATACTGCTTGAATGACAGTCTACCTTTGAACAAAATCAAAGATTCGTCAATTACAAGATTCTTGAATGGATAAAAGTACATGTTGAACTTTTGTTTGAGATACATAAAAACATTTCTAATCTTGTATAACCTGTCACTTCTGTCAGGCCTGGTATTGTCAGAGAAGTGCAACGTATATAACAGTAAGATAAACCTGTTCACTGGGATGATTTCACTGAAGACCGGGGTAGAAATTAGCCGATCTGTGGACCAGCATGCTTTTATATTATGCTTATAGACATGAGGCATAAAGCATTATTATTTTATTATTTTATTATCACACTGGCCGATTCCCACCAAGGCAGGGTGGCCCGAAAAAGAAAAACTTTCACCATCATTCACTCCATCACTGTCTTGCCAGAAGGGTGCTTTACACTACAGTTTTTAAACTGCAACATTAACACCCCTCCTTCAGAGTGCAGGCACTGTACTTCCCATCTCCAGGACTCAAGTCCGGCCTGCTGGTTTCCCTGAACACCTTCATAAATGTTACTTTGCTCACACTCCAACAGCACGTCAAGTATTAAAAACCATTTGTCTCCATTCACTCCAACCAAACACGCTAATGCATGCCTGCTGGAAGTCCAAGCCCCTCGCACACAAAACCTCCTTTACCCCCTCCCTCCAACCTTTCCTAGGCCGACCCCTACTCCGCCTTCCTTCCACTACAGACTGATACACTCTTGAAGTTATTCTGTTTCGCTCCATTCTCTCCACATGTCCAAACCACCTCAACAACCCTTCCTCAGCCCTCTGGACAACAGTTTTGGTAATCCCGCACCTCCTCCTAACTTCCAAACTACGAATTCTCTGCATTACATTCACACCAAATATTGCTCTCAGACATGACATCTCCACTGCCTCCAGCCTTCTCCTCACTGCAACATTCATCA
This sequence comes from Cherax quadricarinatus, assembly GCF_026875155.1. Classification (NCBI taxonomy): domain Eukaryota; kingdom Metazoa; phylum Arthropoda; class Malacostraca; order Decapoda; family Parastacidae; genus Cherax; species Cherax quadricarinatus. The sequence goes on from NC_069494.1 coordinate 5,245,509, forward strand.
CCCATGCTTCACACCCATATAAGAGCGTTGGTAAAACTATACTCTCATACATTCCCCTCTTTGCCTCCAAGGACAAAGTTCTTTATCTCCACAGACTCCTAAGTGCACCACTCACCCTTTTCCCCTCATCAATTCTATGATTCACCTCATCTTTCATAGACCCATCCGCTGACACGTCCACTCCCAAATATCTGAATACATTCACCTCCTCCATACTCTCTCCCTCCAATCTGATACCCAATCTTTCATCACCTAATCTTTTTGTTATCCTCGTAACCTTACTCTTTCCTGTATTCACTTTCAATTTTCTTCTTTTGCACACCCTACCAAATTCATCCACCAATCTCTGCAACTTCTCTTCAGAATCTCCCAAGAGCACAGTGTCATCAGCAAGAGCAACTGTGACAACTCCCACTTATGTGTGATTCTTTATCTTTTAACTCCATGCCTCTTGCCAAGACCCTCGCATTTACTTCTCTTACAACCCCATCTATAAATATATTAAACAACCACGGTGACATCACACATCCTTGTCTAAGGCCTACTTTTTACTGGGAAATAATTTCCCTCTTTCCTACATACTCTAACTTGAGCCTCACTATCCTCGTAAAAACTCTTCACTGCTTTCAGTAACCTACCTCCTACACCATACACCTGCAACATCTGCCACATTGCCCCCCTATCCACCCTGTCATACGCCTTTTCCAAATCTATAAATGCCACAAAGACCTCTTTAGCCTTATCTAAATACTGTTCACTTATATGTTTCACTGTAAACACCTTGTCCACACACCCCCTACCTTTCCTAAAGCCTCCTTGTTCATCTGCTATCCTGTTCTCCGTCTTACTCTTAATTCTTTCAATAATAACTCAACCATACACTTCGCCAGGTATACTCAACAGACTTATCCCCCTATAATTTTTGCACTCTCTTTTATTCCCTTTGCCTTTATACAAAGGAACTATGCATGCTCTCTGCCAATCCCTAGGTACCTTACCCTCTTCCATACATTTATTAAATAATTGCACCAACCACTCCAAAACTATATACCCACCTGCTTTTAACATTTCTATCTTTATCCCATCAATCCCGGCTACCTTACCCCCTTTCATTTTACCTACTGCCTCACGAACTTCCCCCACACTCACAACTGGCTCTTCCTCACTCCTACAAGATGTTGTTCCTCCTTGCCCTATACACGAAATCACAGCTTCCCTATCTTCATCAACATTTAACAATTCCTCAAAATATTCCCTCCATCTTCCCAATACCTCTAACTCTCCATTTAATAACTCTCCTCTCCTATTTTTAACTGACAAATCCATTTGTTCCCTAGGCGCCTATTTCTTAACTTGTTAATCTCACTCCAAAACTTTTTCTTATTTTCAACAAAATTTGTTGATAACATCTCACCCACTCTCTCATTTGCTCTCTTTTTACATTGCTTCACCACTCTCTTAACCTCTCTCTTTTTCTCCATATACTCTTCCCTCCTTGCATCACTTCTACTTTGTAAAAACTTCTCATATGCTAACTTTTTCTCCCTTACTACTCTCTTCACATCATCAATCCACCAATCGCTCCTCTTTCCTCCCGCACCCACTTTCCTGTAACCACAAACTTCTGCTGAACACTCTAACACTACATTTTTAAACCTACCCCATACCTCTTCGACCCCATTGCCTATGCTCTCATTAGCCCATCTATCCTCCAATAGCTGTTCATATCTTACCCTAACTGCCTCCTCTTTTAGTTTATAAACCTTCACCTCTCTCTTCCCTGATGCTTCTATTCTCCTTTTATCCCATCTACCTTTTACTCTCAGTGTAGCTACAACTAGAAACAGAAATACAAATAGCTAGAGCTTCATCTAAGGTTATTAATATAATATTCAAGAGGTTGCTAGTAGAATTGCAGTAAATCAACCATTCAAATCATTATGAAGCTGTGTGTAGTCTGTGGTCAGTCAAACAAACGGGCTTCCACATGGATAAATTGTCATTTTTGTGGAAATTGGTGTCACGCCCCTTGTGCAGATATCCCAGAACTAGCTACAAGCAGTATTTAAACAGAGAAGTGTTTTTGGGTATGCCCAATGAGAAAATCGTGGACTAAAAAACAAGGGTTTAAAAAAAAAAAAAAGGGCAAAAACCCAAGAAAACCTGAAGCTTTTTACAAAAGATAAAATAAAAAGTCC
>NC_069494.1:5248206-5273697 GCF_026875155.1 Cherax quadricarinatus
ACCACAGCAATAACTTTGTGGGGGAAAAACCCGACACTGAGTTTTTTTGACCCCAAAGAAACTTTCTTGGAGGAAACTTTAGGACCCAAAGAAATGGTTTTTTGATTTGTGAGGAAGCTGCATGACAAGGAAGCCAGGGTCGACAGTTGTCTTCGTGGGTCCCAGAGAATATTGGATAAGGCAGTACCAAAGGGAGAGGTTTCCAGGAGTGCTGGAAGTACTGGCGACAGGGCAGCAGGTTATGGCATCAGGACATGTGTCCAACGATGACTCAGGGAACAGTAAATTGGTCCACTCATTGGGATTGTTCCTAGATCATGCTTGGCTAATAAGATGCAGGGGAAGAATACAAAACTCTGAGCTCAGCTGTGGGGCCAAACATCCCATGTTACTGGGAAAGGAGGGATGGGCATCAGAGCTTTGATACAAGATCCCCATCAGGGACCTTACATGGGGGGTTTTGGAAATCCCCTCACCTGCCTGCATCAGAATTACTGGGTATGAAGGGTCGAGCTGCCATCAAAAAGGTGCAAAAGAGTTGCACGGTTCTGCCGGCGGTACGAGGGAGGACCCTCCCATACCCAGGTCCACCACCGCTGCCTCAGGAGTGGGTACATAGTGACAGGCCCTTTGAGACTATGGGAATAGACTATACTGGGGCTATCACATTGAAGAACCCAGGAGACGATAGGGTGGGCCCTCAGAAAGTATATGTCTGTCTGTTTACTTGCTGAAGATATGTCGACAGGAGACTTTCGTGAAGTTTTTCAGGAGGTTTACAGCCAGATTCTCGTGCCCGCGATTGATTATCTTGGCCCAATGGCACGAGCTTCAGAGCGGCTGTTAAAGTTTTCAGGAACCCTTAGGGACAACAGTGAAGTACGGGGAGTATCTGAAGAGAATAGAGTGCGAGTGGAGGTTCATAGTTCCCAGAGTGCCTTGGCAAGGGGGATTCTATGAACGCATGGTGGGCACAGTCAAAAGGTGCATTCGAAGGTCTTGCTGGCAGGAGAGTGAGCTTTGATGAACTGAGGACAGTGTTAGCTGAGATAGAGGCAAGAGTCAATAAAGGCCTTGAACCCATGTGCAAAATGGAATTGATGAAGAGGAAGCTCTCACCCCAATCACATGCTGTTTGGAAGGAGGATTGAGCCCTTCTCCGCAATTTTGAGTCAGTCTTCCAAGGAGCTGGAATTATTATGGTCCAGATGGTCCCCCATCAATGAAGAACTAAAACAGGAGTCACAAAAGACTGGTGAACATCCCGGACAAATGGAACCAGGTGTGGCACAGGGACTGCTTGACAGCCCTGTGGGAACATTTTTATGGTGCAGACCTGGAGGCAAATCAGATGATGCAAGTGAAGGGGACCTGGTGCTAGTAGAATCCAAGGCGCCCAGGGCATACTGGCCTCTTGGCCTGGTAGTGTCGACCCACTCAGACAAGGCTGGGCGGTTGAGAATGGTGAAGGTGAGAAGAATGGTTGTCGAGACATAAGACCCCTCAACAGGCTTTTACCTCTCGAGGTCCACACTGTGGGACCAGGACATGAGAAGTTAGACCAGAGGCCCGACCGAGCTGAGCGGCTGGATGACCCGTCGAACGGTGCTCAAGTCCAGGGCCACTGGGAGGGCCCGCGGGAGGCAGACTTGATCTAGACTTGTGCCTACCTTCGCCGGCGGGGAGGATGTGGAAATTTATTTTGGGCCCTAAAGTTCCACAGGACAGATACGGTGTTCAAAGGGGGTCCCAGCATGGCCGTTATGTAACGGCTGAGCTGGGTGGCCCTTACACCCAACCCCAAACACAAACCATTTCTCCCCAATTGGCGTGGATGGTAGGGACTGATTAATTTTTAGATTTACCTTAGGGGAGAAGTAGGTGTTTACGTTAGTAAAAAATATTGGATTATTGCGGCAAAATGTAGATAATAAAAATGTAGACCTAGACCCTTAAAATAGGTAGTAATAGGCCCTAAAGTAGGCAAACACTTGGTTTTAAATTAGATGGGAGAACTGGCACTTAGTTTGAATGACGAGGCGTGGGCTGGGGGGGGGGATTTTAGTTCGTTTTATGACCGGGGCATCACCTGGACAAACGTGCCGTGATCAAGCGACAGCGCCCCCCAGTGTCTTTACATATGAACCCGGGGGGAAAACTTGGAGAGGCACCTGATTTACCGTAGATGACTCCTCTGCAGGCCCCACAGTAAGACAAACTCCCCCTTTTCCCTAGGTTTCTGGCCAGTGTCTGGGGAAAATTGTGAGTGAGTTGATTCTGTAGGCCTGTGGCAGCTGGCAGTGCATGTCCAGTACGTAACAGCATCTCTTGTAGTCAGAAGCTAGTGCCTAGTTTTAAAGGGGTAATACCCCTTGCATTAGGTTTTTTTGGGTGAGGCAGGTTTTTTTTTAACCAAAATGAATTTGCAGGGAAATTAAAGGGTCCCGGGTTGCACGGGTTTTGAGGGGAAGCCCAAAGGGGGTAAACTTAGGGAGGTTGAAGATAAGGGATAGCGCAACCCAAGAAAAATTTGTTCCCTTTTAGTGCATGCAGGGAAGTTTCTTGCAAAAACATCTTTTTTTGAAAAACTGTCCTTACAATTTTTAGCAAAAGGTAACCCCTAGAGTCGGCCAAAAAAAGGAATTTTTTTGAGAGGTTTCTAAACCCGTAGAAAATGTACAAAACTTTAGGGGATAGGAAAAAAACACCTAATTATGGGGAGGGGGTTTTTGGGGGTTTTCTAACCTTTATTCCCTGGAACCCCCCGGGGGAGAACATGTTTATATAACCGGGAAAAAATTTTTAGAGGGAATGAAAATTGACCGAAAATAACTCCTCGAAAGCAAAAGCCGGAGACGATGCCTCCCCCCAAATGAAAAAGAGGGGTGTCACTCACCGTGAGCCATAAAAATGTCGGGGCCCGGACTGTTAAAATTTCCCTAGAAACAAGGGGTTTAAAACCCCTTGGCATTTCAAGGGCAGGCAGCCCCTAAAACGCCTGATAGCGGGTTGGCCCCCTTTAGGGTTGGTTTGGGAAGCCACAGCAACGGGTTGATAGGCGCGACCAAAGGGAGGTTGTCAAAGGGCCCGGGGGGGGCTTTCCCCCAAAAAATTTTGTAAAACTGGTAACCACTTGTGAGGCTGAGGTACCCCCTCAGAGCTCGGTTTGCCGGGGTGGCAATCACTTGGGGGAAAAGTCAGAAAAATTTTCACAAATTACTACCGACATGGTTAAAGGATAAGGCCTAGCTGACATCAGTGACATCACTGTGTAGAAAGCGCTTGTTAGCTGAGTTTTCAAGAAAATTAGGTCATGCCCCCGGAAAAAAACCTACCAGTAAATAACACCCGGTCCCCTTTTAAAGATGGGTGAACATAGGCAACGGGTAAAGAAACACGCCTAATGTTTCTACCCTGGGGGGGAAAATGATATTACCAAAAATCATTTTTTGGGTTAACCCAACCGGTACAAAAAAATAACCACATTGATTTTTTTTGGGTTTTTCCCCGGGTTCTCCACACTTAGCTGCTTGTGTGATAATCATATAGAGAAATAACTTTTTTGTTTTGTTATGGTGGAAATATGAGTGTATAACATTTGGCCTTGCACAACCCTTTTTTCTAATATAAGCCCCCCAAAACAAGGATAGGGATGGTTTTTTGACCATATCCCCTTTATAACTCTGTCGAACTGCTTGGTGTTATGCCCAAAAAAATTTTTTATTTGGGTATTAAATGTTTTATGTTTTTTATTTTTATTATTCATATTAGATCAAAGTGATAGGCAAATAAGCTTAGTGTTGATATTATAAAAATAAAGCATATTTTCCCGCTTTATGGATGACTCAGGCAACCCACAGTGGCTTTTAAAACTCTTTATCTTTATTGGGTAATGTACTTTTAGGGCTTTACATAAAGAGAAGATTTTTTTATTCATTTAACCAGGCTGGGCTAAAAAAAGCGGTTTTTTAAAAAATAAATGGGGGGGAAAAAAAAATTGGAATGATTATGCGCAAGGCGCCACAACAGTAGCAGCAGGTTGGTGTGGCAACCTGGAAATTTGAAAAATTTTGCTACCAAAATTTGTCGGAAACTGAAGGAACCAATAACTGATTGCGGATTTTTGATGGCGGGCCCGAAAATCAAGCTTGCCAGGTTTCTGTGGGTGTGGAGATTGAATATTGGAATGAAGGAATGAGTAATGCATGGGTTGTCATAATGTTTTTTGAAGGATTGAGTTAAAAAATGGTTATGTTACTGTTGCTTGTCTGCTGTATTGTAATTACAGTTGCTGTTTTGGTCTTAATTCATTTTGTAAAAGTTTTCATGATCATCCCGAGTCATAAGATGAGTATATTTAAACTAATTTTCGGAAAATATTAAAAGATTTAAAAATGAATCTATAAAATAGCTTTGGAATAAGAGCTGCAAATTCTAGAACTTGTAAAAAAAAAAAGAAAATAGGGGGTTTTTGGAATAGATAAAATTTAGTTATACACTTTAAATCTAAAAAGCACTTTAATTAAATTTAACAAATGGAGTTTATGAACTATGGAACTTTTACAGCTAAAAAAAAAGGAGCTAGTGAATTAATAAAAGAAGAATTTAAAAAAAAAAAAGTAGCACTGAGTAGTAGCACCCGGAGTATTTTAAGAATTTTTCTAATGGACAAGTGGGAAAAAAAAAAATAAACCGAAAAAATAGCCCTTTAATTGTTATTAAAAATAGAAGTATGCAAATTTCGAATAAAGGGTGTACAATATAGAGAATTCAAAGAATGTAAAGGGACTAAATTAAGTGTTGGAAAAAACCTTTCAAAAATAGATAGTACTAAATATGAATTTAAAAAAAGTTTTTCCTTATAAATAAAGTCCTTTTGGGCAATTGTTTAAAAAAAAAATATTATTTTAGATATCCCTTTCAGGGGGTTTGGGAGGTAAAATTTTTTTTTGAGGAAAAAAATTTTTTTTTGGGAAAAAAACCAATTATCCCCCCCCCCTTCCCTTTTTTCCCATCTTTCCCTTTTTTTTTCCCCCTTCTCCCCCCACCCTCCCCTTTTCCCCCTCGACCCTTTATTTTCCCCCAGGCCTATTCCCAGGAGGGGGAAAGGGACCGGGGTCAACCCCAATTCATTGATCGAGGGGGAGTTTGCCAGGAACTTTTCAAAACCAAAAACCCTTCCTTTTTTCCCTCTTTTCTTTTGGGGGACGGGGTTTTTTCGGGGGCCCCCCCTTGGGGAAAAATACCAAAGGGGGAATTTTTTGGGTGGGAACGGCCCCCCTCTTTTTTGCCATGAAGTTAGCTGGCAAAAGTGGGTTGCTTTTTTGGGGATTTGGCAAAAGGGTAGGGGGATGGGTTTATTGTTTTAATTCTTTACTCGGGGTCGGGTCCTTGAGTGCGAGGGTTGACGCCCTTTTTCCCAAGGAAAAATTTCTCCCCCCCCCTTTTTTATTTTTTTTTATTTTCATTTTCTTTTCTTTTTTTTTTCTTAAAAACAAAAAGAAAGAAGAAACCCTAACCATGGAAGCCCTAGTCAATGAACCTGCTCCCCCCTGAGCCCCTACTTGATAACTGCACCCCATTCTGACCCTGCCTTGTTTTTTGAACCCTCTTCCGGAACCTCTTCTTGCTGATAGTTTTCCGGACAGACTCCTTCAATTTGTCTGACCTCTGCTCTCCTTTGACTATGCTTCAAGCCTCTCCCTCTATGTTGCAGCAATTTTCGAATTGCCATCCCGTTCCACGTCGGACCAACTCCGGTCCCACTCCTAAAACACCATGACAATTGCCTGATGATACTTCGTGCCCCCTTCTCTTATATTACCCCCCCCCTTCTTTTATATTATCCTGCCTACCATCTTACTAGCATATTAAAACCCAAAAGCCCCTTGCCATTTTTATTTTTATTATTTTTTTTTTATTATTCTTTTGCTACCAAAAAACTTGTGTATTTTATCTTGTCAGTTTAAAATTAGTTAAACTTTAGTTCTTGTAAACAAACTTACATAAGACCTTAGTGAAAATTACAATTGAGAGTCTTGTGCCTTTTTTTATATTATTAGATTAAACTCAGTTGTACTATAGCTCATTCTAGCTAAATTTACATAGTCAATACCAAATTCATTATATTAGACCATACTGCAATTATATGAGAGTCTGGTGCTATTTTTAATTTGTATTTTTTATTTTTAGATTAAACCTAGTTGTACTACCCCTCATTCTAGCTCAATACATAGACTATACCAAAAGTCATTATTAGACCTTAGTGCAATTACAAGGGGAGGGGTCTTTTGCTATTTTTAATTTGTATTTTTATATTATTAGTTTATACCTAGTTGTATTTTAGCTCATTCTAGCACAAACACATAGACAACAAACAACTTCAAATTTTGTGTATTAGTGACTATACTCTTATGACCAAAATACTCTAGCTGTATACTTGTTCTAAACTTCCCACCACTACAGATATTAGTACTAGAACCACACACTACTCAGGTATAAATAACCATAATTTAAAACTAGAAGATGATTGATCAGTTTGACCCTGATCTAAACCTCCATAATCTGACACCCAATCAAAACCATTGGAAAGTAATGCCTTTATTACACAGCATCACAACCAAGCACTAAACCTAAACAATGCTAAAAGTCTATCAGTACTTAACTTTCAACATTTAGTCCTTAAGCAAACACTATGATGACCTCCTTGGCACTCCTTGAGTTGCTAAAAACACCCTTCTCCTGCATTATTCATTATGAGACCTTGCTTAAGCAGGACACAATGATATCTACCCTTACCAGGATACACAGCAATCCACAACTGCAGACCATACCAAATTGGGGGTGGTATTGCAATCTATTACTCTAACCAATTATCTTGTATTAGACCCACTTGCTTTTTGTGATGAAATGGGGAAACATTTTTTTCTAATTTTACTGTAAAAAACCTTAAGACGCCTATAACAATCGGTGCCATTTAGTGGATACCCCACACAAACATCCCAAATTTCAGTGAGAAAATTAAAGGCACTAATAACAAACAGAAAAATAAAATAAGCACCATTTCTCTTAGCTGGAGACTTCAACATCAACCTTGGCCTACTAGATGATCAGCCTGTAACTAAATTTCCCATCAACAATATGAACAACACATTTCTCATACCAACAAATAACTAAACCAACCAGGCTCACTGAGACAAGGCAACCATAATAGACCACATATGGACCAATATACTAGCCCCCCCTTAAATCAGGGATAATCACAGAAATTTCACTACAGACCCCTACCCTACCTTCCTCTTGACAAACATTAGTAAACCACCACTTGAATACAACAAAGTTTTCATTAGACTCCCTGACAAGGCCTCAATAAGGAATTTCACAGCTGACCTAGAGACTGTTGACTGGCCTACAGAATTCTCCAAGGCCAGTGGATATTGATGACTGGACAGATTTTTTTCTTAACAAATTACTTACTCTTATACAAACATTGTCCTATAAAAACGAAAAAAGTTAACAAAAAAAGGCTTGGTTGCCCATGGCTAACCAGCACCATTCTGAAATCATTGATAAAAACACCCAATATGAAAAGCAATTATGACAGGGCCTTAATACACAAAAAATATTCTTAAACACTATTCATCAGTTCTCACCAAAGTAATAAAGAAAGCCAACAAACCCATACTACTTCCCGCAGATTCACTGACACAAAGGAGATATAAAACAGACCTGGAAAAACACTCTCTCAGATTCTAGGGACTCACAACTGAAGAAAATCAAGAATATTGTCCTAACTAATCCTAATGAAACACCACTTGCATCCCACTGACACAGCTAACAAAATAAACGACTTCTTCTCAACCATAGGGATCTAAATCTCGCCAATAAAATCCCCCACGTACCCAATGTCCCATGTCTGGGACTAACCTAGATTGAATTTTTTCCCCCAAATCTCCTCTGTCTTTTACCAACTGAGGCCCCAACGGATGTCACCGAGAATTAATAAGTCACTTTAAAAATAAACTCAGGGAATCTGTCTCATTTCCCCCACCATTATTGAAAGCAACGCCCCATGTCCCCTTTTCGCATGCAAATTTTCATTACTTTTTACAAGTCCACAATAAACTAGCACCTTCCCACACTACTCAAGATGGCATTGGAAAATAAGGAAATACCAAACTAGGAATTTTTTATTGAACCTAGAGAAAGCTTTTGACACAATGTAGAAACCAACTGCAATCCCTACTCCACAAACTTCACCCATTATGGATAAGAGGCCTTTACGCCTTCCATATTTCAAATCTTACCATTACTAATAGGTATCAGTATAAAGCACCATTAAAGACACAGATCATCAACACGGCCACTTGAACTGGAGTTCCGCCTGGAAGTGGTCCCTTGGGTCCCCTGCTCTTCCTCATACCAATCAATGGTCTTCAAACGTAATCCCAACAACCTGAAGCCCCATTCTCTTTTGCTTTTATTGGGACAACAAAGACTTATGTCATCTCTCACCCAAATCCTTGCCACCCTCAACACCTTGGTAATGAGAGCTGCTCAAAATATCGACCCTTGTAATGACAGCCAATAAACCATTTAATGCCATAACAACTGGACAAAAACCTAACTATATTATTTTGGTAGCAGAGCAGGAGTTCCGCAATTAAACATTAAGAGTCAAACTAACACTCTAATTGCCAGGACATAACTGAAGGCAAATTCCGTAGCCTTTAACTCAAACAACAACCTGAATTTCAGCCACCCATATCCAACACAATAAACCAAAAAAGTATCCAAAAACGGTGGGATTTCTTCTCCAAGAAGCCCGATACTACATTGCTGCAAAATGGCCCTTCATCACACTATTTCCACTCACTTATTATTTCCATACCTCACCATGCTATTGTTGGCTTGGGGAATCCACTGCCAGCAACACAAAACTAAAGCCAATAATAACCCAACAAAAAGCGCAGTAAGAATAACACTAAATCCTATCCCGGCAACCAACACGGCCCCCCAACTCATTCATAATAACAAAACTTACCTCCTGTTCAGTATATCCACACTTACTTACATGGCAATCTACATCATACAGACCCTTAAATTCCAAATTAACCTTTGAACCTAAAATGCTATTCTTAGAAAGTAGTGACAGAACCCACCGGCAAATATCACCAGTAAACAAACATCTCCTGGTGAACATTCCCCGTATACACAAAATACAACTCCGCTCAATAAAATAAAGAAGCATACGACGACGTTTCGTCTGTCTTGGACCATTTTAAAACAAGTCACAACTCATTGTGACTTTAGTAACTGGTCCAAGTCGGACCGAAACGACTTCGTAATCTTCTCTTTCCCTTATATGCGGGTTTATTTTGTGTATCGTTTACCAGCACGGTAATTGGTGCCCATTATTGTTTGCATTCCCCGTGCCCGACTAAACCTTTACAAAAAATCAATGAGATGTCAAGGCCCTAAAATCTGGAACACCCTACCCTAAAACTCTAGAACATGCAGACACAATTCTCACCTTCAAAACTACCAATTAGAAAACAAGCCTTATCTCCCGAGCCACCGACAACCTTATTTACACGAATTCCACCTGGTGGGTTTCACAATTTACAACTCAATCAACCCATTTGACCCATAAAAAACAGAAAATATCAATCCTCAAATCTTAAAGATAAATGAATCCAACTAGTCAATAAGTTGGCCTGTGATGCTTCCAATACTGAAACTATGTAATTTGAGCCAAAACAAAAGCAATTCCCATTGCCCAAAACCTCACAAACTAGTAAGAATTTTCGGTCACTTAAGCCATAATAAACCACTTACCTCATAATTTGGTAATATTTTAAAGTTAAGATTAATCTAATTCATTTCCCAAAAAATGGCCTAGCATGCTATTTGGTTTTTTCTATGGGCACCCACCTGGTATATAGTATTTAAACTACATGTTAAACCACACAATAACCAAATTTCCTGTACACTCAGCAATTGTGTAAATTCCTTATAGAAGAATATACTTGAGAATTTGAAATTTGACTATGAAATTCTTCAGTAAAGACCGACACGATAGAGCAATTCCCACTTTCCCACACTCAGTCTTGGAATGCACAATGGACTAAATTCTTTACTTTTAATGCCTACTTTCCTCTATTGCCTAACATCCTTTCCGACCATAAATTGCGAGGCCGCTCCTACGCAATGATGGTAGAGATATTAACCCTTTCAAGCTTCCCTAAAGAAGTGCAAGCATCATCCACTGCCAAATGCTACCCAAGCTCATGATCTTTCCTCTTCTTTCACATATCGATAACTATTCCAGTCCACTATAAATAACATCATTCCCTCAATTGGGTTGTAGTGTAAACAGTCAATCTGCCCGCAATACCATAGTCCAACATAATTTCCAGAATACATGTTGGCAATGACATTATCTAAACAAGCTTGGAACTCCAAGATTTCCCCAATCCCCAAGTAGACAACTTATGTCCTTCCTGCCCGTGGACAGGGGAGGACAGTGACAGTCGTGAACTCCCATCCTCTGTTTTTATGAAGCAAGGACATCGCATTACAAGATCGAGAGGAGAGTCCCTACACCACAACATGTAGAAATTGGCTGGCAATTTGGTCAACCCAGCGAAAATTGCCAGATCTATATGCCGAATGCCAACAGTCTGAGTTCCAATGACCTTACTAATGGCATCTTGCTTTTAATTGTCATTAGGTTTCACCATTCGCACTCCGCCATTGCCAGGTACATTACTTAAATGAGTGAGAAATCCTTGCCGTCAAAGAGGAGCAGGGATCTCTCTAAGCTATGGAGTTTCTCATCCTTCCGCCTCCCAAGGAGAGACTAACCCCATGTGTATTCTTATCCCTATGTATTCAAAAGTCCCCCCAACATCTGGGGACCCCATCTTTCTGCAGCATCCTCTTGGGTTTGCCCCCTCCCAAAAGTCACCCTCCTGTATCCAATTCTTTTTGCTGTTCTGGGGATCAATGTCCCCCAACTTCAAAACCTTCAATCTGTACTCACTTCTTTGTGTTCTCCCTCAGCAAGCCCTGGTAACGACAAAACCTCGTACGACACTTTCCACTCCAGTTTGCCCCCCCTCTAAGACTTCTCAGAAGTCCCCAAAAAAAATCTTCCATTGGCCCAAATCTCCTTTAACCCCCTCCTTCCCTTTTCTCCACCTCCCTCTTGTTAACCTCCTGGTCTCAATACCTGGTTCCTTCCCCTCTCAATGGCTCTGTTACAAGTGTTGGTAGGTTCAAGCCCTCCCTCCATGTAGCGTGTCCCTTCCCTTCCCCTGTCCCCCTCCCAATTTTCTTCACTCTTCCACCCCTCCCAGGTTTTCTGCCTCGTCTGTCCCCTCCCACACCATCTTCTCCAGTTCCCTCCACCCTTTTTGCCCCCCCCCAACTTGGGTTTACAGTCCATTAGGTACCAATCGTTTACTCAACCTCCTCCTTCCACTCCCAATAATTGGTCCTCCCCATACGAACGTCCTAGAATTCCGAAACAACTTGAAGCAATTCTCCTGAATATATTGCAGAGACCGAAACCTATCAATGGACACTGATCCACCCCGACTGGTTTCCTTCGCTTTCCTCTCCTCCATCTGCAAAACCCCTTTCTTCGCAGCTCACAGTTTCCTTTCGCTTGCTCGAATGATTTTTTCTGCTGCCACGGCATGATAAGACTTCAACCCCCCTAGTCTGTAGGACCCCTACCGGCGGATTTCTCGTATCTTTAGAGTTTTTGGGCTAATCATTGCCTATTTACAGTGGGAATATAATCGCGGCCTTCCAGGGTTAAACGGGGGTGAGCCCTTCAGATGTTGCTTTCCCGGTTTATCCCTGTTGGGTTTGCCTGACAAGAACCAAAATTACAACCTACTGATTTTATCTATCCCAATCTCAGCTATAAATTATTGTATACTTCCGGAATCCTTTCCTGATGGGAACCCCTTTAATGAAAGTGCCCCTTCTTCTACCGCACTGAAAAATTCCTATATTATCAGCTCATTTGATTTTGGTAACTTTCGCTGCATTTTTGTGCACAGCGCCTGTTAATCCACGTGCAAAGGTGGTATAACCTCTGTTTCTTTGTATCGCTCTCCTTCTCGGTATTATCTATCCTGGATGTTGCCTTTTCTTTTTCGGTCTTAAAACCGCCACCATTTCTTTTTACTTGACGATTTTTTAATTGCCCATCATTTCCTTTCACTGGGGGTGTGTCTCACTGTGAATTCACGTGGAATCAGTTGGAGGCTTTTCTTTGCTACCCACCCCCCTCCATGTTTTAAATACAGGTAACTCACTCCCATTTGACCCTCGTACTCATAGTCTCCTCATGCATTGATCTCCTCAGTCTGCCTCCTTTCCCCTCAGGCCCGCACTAGACTATTCAACCTAATCTCTTCTCCCCGACTTACATGATAGCGATCAATTTACCCAAGATCAATTCTTACTTATCCTTCATATTCGCCACCTCTTCGTAGCCCCATGCGGCCTAATTTTGATCAAGCAAAATTGGGACGTTTAAAACTCGCAACGTAACTACTTTTAGTGAAGTTCCTACTTCGTCCCTCCATTGATGAGCTTTTACAACCTCTTCTCGTCCTCAGATATTAAACGTGCAGCTTTCCCTCATTCTATAACCCAAAAAAACTTTGGGCAGGCATTCTCAAAGTGCAAAGTCCTTGATGAGTCTCCTGCTTGTGCTCGTGCAGTAAACGTTTGAAATGCGGCCGCGTGGGGCCAGTAAAACCGTACACAGATAGTAAACTGCTGAGAGACTTCTTGATTTTAAGCAGAAGCATTCAGTGGCCTCGCCGTGTCATTCCGTGATGCCCTAAATGCCTACTTGCTGGTGCTTCCACTATGAGGTGCAGTCTGGGAAAAAAGTGAGGAAATTGAATGGTAAATACTCTCCTGACCCGTATCCTGTTCTAACCGGTTGCCCCTGTGGTGATATAGCAAACCCTTCTTGACAATTGGCCCATGGAATTTTGGCAACCAATTTAAATTATTATTTTTTATCATTTATTTAATCATTTGAACCTGAATACATAAAGTACAAGAGAAATACAGTGCTTAAGTTTAACATGCCACAGCCCCCCTAGGTATGCCGAGCATTATGGGCAAGCTTAAAAATTAACTTAAGTTTTAAAACTAAAGCATGAATATTCAGTGTAAACATATTTGTAAACAAATAAACGATTAAATCACAAATAAGTAATCTCAAAGACATGACATATGGTCAATTTACTGTGGTTGCTGTGGCATTCAGTTAGAATGTAGTAATTCTGTGCTAGGTTAATTGGACCTTAAAAATAACAAAAGTTGGATTTTGGGCACAGGTTTAAATCATTAAATGAGAATACAATTAATACAGTATATATTTTAAGTTAGAGGGTGAGTAATGATTTTTAAGAAGAAGAACTTGAGTTTAATAAATAAAAACAGACATTGGTTTCTTTTAATATGCACAGGTAATGAATACCAGATATTTGGGCCTTTTTAAATGTGCATTGAGTTTTATTTGCAATGTGTGAGAATGAGAGCACAAGGAACAATCAAATAGTGAACTGTGCCTTGTGGTGGTGGCCCGGTGGCCTGGTGGCTAAAGCCTCCCGCCTCACACCGGAGGGCCCCGGTTTTCGATTCCAGTCAGGTGGAAACATGTCGACACGTTTCCTTAACAACCTATTTGTCCCCCTGTGACCTAGCAGCAAATAGTAAACCTGAGTTGGTTTAAGTCCCGACTTGGTGGTGGGGTCGCAATCTGGGGGACAAGAATGAGACCCCAAAGGTAAATAAGTTAACAGTCCTCGATGAACGCTAACTGACTTTCCCCTTGGGTTATCCTGGTGGCCCCCTACCCGTCCGAGGGTTAATAAATCTGTAAACGAAATCTTAATCTAATCTCACGTGTTCTGTTGAGTTGGTAAAAGGGATTTTGAAGAGGAATGGGATTAATATCCAAATTAAGTGTCCTATTTAAAATGTAAGTAGTGCAATAATAAGTAATGATTTTTTGGTATGGGTTAGTAGACTTAAGAGTTTTGAATATTGGTGGAGTTGTGCTGCCTGTAAGTGGGGGATTTGTTTATCATTTCTGAATTGCAAAAGCCTTTTATGGGTAATTAATGGTCCTGAGATAGTTTTTGTTGTTTGAGCCCCCATGCACATATCTAAGTGAGATATAGGAAAATTAAGCATGGTTGATATAGGCCCAGGAGGGCTGACTGTGGAACATAGTACTGTATCTTCGATAGTATGCCTATGGTTTTGGAAATTTTCTTGGAAATTTGTTGTACATGTGTTTTTGAAATTTTGAGTCTATTATCAAGGTGGATTCCTAAGAATTTTCCCTCTGTGATCTTGTGATAGGTGATCCCTTTATCATTTTGTAAAGAAGGGCATCTGTACTTTACCAACTGAATGGAACGTTTGGTTTGACAAGTGGGGCAATTTGTTAGTCTATCCAGGGACAATTTTCTGTTATCGGATTACAGTATTGGCTAGCATGACTGCTCAGGTGAGAAAAAGACATTATGTAGTGTCCCTCTCAAATAGTGTGGGTTTAATAGGCGTTTTGGGTTTGGTAGGTCATTTATTAAAGGGGAAAGAGAAGACCAAGGCACTCCCTTTTGGGGCACCAACTGTAATTGGCTGTGCAGAAAAAGTTTGCTCTATTGTGTCACTATGAATTCCCGTGAGGTACAAAGGTAATTGAAGGGTCCCTCTTATACCATAAATCACAATTTTTTTGAGAATCTGGCACTGTTCAAGCTTACATAAACAATGGAATTTCCCAGTGGCTTTTTTCCTAGCTTATATTTGTTTTAGCTTGGACAAGCATAATCGTTTTTATAGGACGCCAACTAAGAAATTTGATTAAATTTGTGGGAAAGAGTAAGAATAGACCTTATTATGAATCGAAGATTTTAGAGAAGGGGAAGTTGATATTCCTCTAGTTGTTCAAGTCTGTTGGTCCTAAACTGAATGAAAGTAGGTTTGGACAAGCAGAGAGTCAGAGTTTGTTAGTCAACATCCGGTACATAATTTTCTGTTATTCGTATCACAGTATTGGCTAGCATGACTGGGCTCAGTGAGAGAAAGACTGTTGTGATAGAAATCATCAGCCTTATCTCTAGCTATATTGAACCATAGAAACTTCATAGTACTTTCTGGCAACCACAAATATAATGACTAGTACATCTAATAATGGCTTCTACAGGGATGGTGATGTCTTGTCATATATCAAGAGAAAAGTTATAACTACAGGCCACATATTTAAACTCACCATGTAATCAGCATCGTGATAATAAACGGATAAAGTAGGAGAGATCACCCACCAATTTGGTGCCCATGACGCACGCAAGAATAATATGAAGATTCTATTTCAATAAAGCCTAGAGATAAGGCTGTGTTTCTATCACACACAATTATGAACATAGAATCCTGGGCTACCTGGTGGTGTCCCTGCGCTAGACTACATCACAACATGGAGCGTTTACTGAAACCTGAGAGGCTAGACTGTGACCCCCAGCTTATCAACGGCTGCTCAGGAATGGAAGCACGGGTTTAAGACCTCGAAACTTCTATGGGAGCCCTTCACTAAAGAAGATCTAGATAAACAAATCTGCTCATCAAATTTGTGCACCTAAGATATATGAGCTATTTCTGAGTGTAAAACCTACGAAGATGCTATCACAAAACCCTCCAAGTCTCAGTATTATTAAACCTACAAATGAAATCTTGCACGCTATCGCCTTGCAACTCGCGCCAGCAGATTGATGAGTCCTTAGAAAGGTATACTTTCAAGCACTGAAAATTTTAGGTAAGGACTTGTCACTTCCAAGCAGTGACAGCTGCTCAGTATTGTGAAGAGTCCCCATCCGGGAAGCTTTAATCAGAGGACTGCATTCACCAATAATAAGGCAGCGTTTTATTGGAGAATAAAACTCTCGATCTTAGCGCTTCACTTTGACCAGGCAAGAAGCTCAAGATTCAGCCCATAAGAATTCATAAGTATACATACCACACAGCCTTCTCGAGTGGTAAGTGCTGCAATTTCCTGCCCAAGACTCCTTGCATGAAGTTACTGGGGAACCTGCCTCAGTGACAGCAGCAGAAGGTACGGTGTGTTTCTTTTGTGGTTTATCAGACATCCACGTCCAAAGTGTCCTGCTCGTGAAGCAATGTGCCATTAAAATGCCACAGAAAGAAAGGTCCACTATGCTAAAGTAATGTCGTGCTAATGCATCACAAGATCTAGTGCCTCCACACACCTTCCAGTGACATCGCGAACTCTAGCAACAGGACTTCTGCGGCTACTCCAATTCACTTGTCAAAGGCAGTTGTGAAAGTATTCATCAAAGAATCAGAAAGCAGATGTCCTTATTGAAAGTGGCTGCTCAGAGATTTCATCAAACACTTGACATAGTTAAAAAAACGGCTCTCCTTGACTCTACATCACTCATCAGGTACCGTTTCCCATGGCATCTACATCTCTCTCTATTCAGACCTTAGGGTTTTGTAAGGTAAATCTCAGAGTTAAAGAAAAGATTTCCAAGATGTACATTAGCTATTCTGCCACAACTGTGCTCTGATGTTATCCTTGGTCAGGACTTTCAGAAGCTGCATGGTATGTCACCTTAACATAAGAGGTAACTGCCTCCCCTTGATGTCTGTGGACTAAGCACTTTAAAGGGTAGACCCACCAAAGCTGTTTGCAAATCTTACCGACGGATTGCCATCCTGTAATCAGCTAAGTCACGCCGCTATTTCTAAATGAGGATCGTATTGTTCATTGAGAAAGAAACTTCAAGCTGCTGAAGGAGGGTATTCTAGAACCGAGTGATTTCCCCTTGGCGTGCACAGGTTTTGTTGTTGTTAAAAGATGGTTATAGGAAACGGAGACTGGCTATCGATTACTCTGAGACAATACAACAAGTTAACACTTCTTGATGGGTAACCCTCTACCTCGAATAGACGATACAGTGAACAAAATTGCTCAGTACTACTGTTTAGCAAATTGATCTGCAAGTGCCTATCATCAAGTCCCTATAAGGAATGAAAGATAAACCATAACAACAGCGTTTCGGCTAGTGGGATGCCTGTATCAGTTAAACCCATAGGCCCTTTTGGAGTCACCAATGGGTAGCCTGCTTCCCAACGAATTTATGGATTCACTCAATTCAGGAAGAGCACTCAGGGAACTTACGCGTATTTAGATAATGTTTTACCATTTGTGGCAAGACCCAGGAGGAACATGATGCAAACCTTGATAATTTTTTGGAAGCCGCCAAGAAGAAAAATATCAGTTACAATGAGGAAAAGTGCACTTTTTCAACTAAAAGGCTTAGCATCCTTGGTTATGTAGTGGAAGGAGGTTCAATATTCCCAGACCCTGAACGACTACGACCTCTACGGGAACTTCCAATGCCTCAAGACAAAAAGTCACTCCGAAGAACTCTTGGTCTCTTTGCTTATTACTCACAATGGATCTACAACTATTCAAGTAAAGTCCGCTCATTGAGTGCTACCACATTTCCTGTGACAAAGGAAGCAGAAGCCGCTTTCCATACTCTCAAACAGGACATTGAAAACTCAGTAGTTCAAGCCATTGATGAGTCCCTACCATTCGAAGTGGAAACGGATGCATCTGACATTGCCATTGCTGCAGTCTTATCTCAGGCAGGACGACCAGTAGCCTTCTTTTCGAGAACTTTTCAAGGATCAGAGAAATGTTATGCTGCTGTAGAAAAGGAAGCCCAGGCCATCATAGAAGCAGTTCGCCACTGGAGGCATTATTTAACTGGTAGACATTTCACCATAAGGACTGACCAACGGTCCGTGATGTATATGTTCGACAAGAGGCACAAAAGTAGGATAAAGAATGACAAGATATTACGCTGGAGGATGGAACTATCGTGTTATGACTTTGATATTCTGTACCGACCGGGTCAAGAGAACATCTCACCTGACGCATTCTCTAGGTCCCACTGTGGAGCAGCATGTCATGATTTGCAATCACTCTCAGCTCTCCACAAGGCTTTGTGTCACCCAGGAGTTACACGCCTGTACCAATTTGTCAAATCAAAGAACATGCCCTACTGTAGTGTCATCTGCAAATAGTGTGGGTTTAAGTAGTTGTGATGGATTTGGTAGGTCATTTATGTAAAGGAGAAAGAGAAGAGGGCC
The DNA here is from genome assembly GCF_026875155.1 of Cherax quadricarinatus. Lineage (NCBI taxonomy): Eukaryota > Metazoa > Arthropoda > Malacostraca > Decapoda > Parastacidae > Cherax > Cherax quadricarinatus. Next base: position 5,266,432 of record NC_069494.1, read on the forward strand.
AAGGACACTTCCCTGTGGGGCACCAACTGTAATTGGCTGTGCAGAAGAGTTTGCTCTATTTGTGTACACATATTGACTTCTGTTGCTGAGGTATGACTAGGTAGTTGAGGGAGTGCCCTCTTATACCATACTGCGACAATTTTATGTGGAGCAAATCATGGTCAACTGTATCAAAAGCTTTACATAAATCAATGAATTTCCCCAGTGGGACTTCTTTTTTCTCTATTGCAGTGTATATTTGTTCTAGCTTGTGTATCATAGCATCATTCGTATTTTTATTAGGCCTGAACCCAAATTGACAGAGATTGATTATGTTGTGGGAGATGAGGTGAGAATAGATTCGCTTATGAATTAATTTTTCGAAGATTTTAGAGAGAGGGTGTAAGTTGGATATTGGCCTCTAGTTGTTCAAGTCTGTTTGGTCTCTTCCTTTATGGATCGGAGTGACCCTTGCTATTTTGAGAACTGTAGGGAAGGTAGAGGATTCGATGGATTTGTTAAAGAGTGTTGTAATGATTGGTGACAGCACTTGCAATGCTTTTTTGTATATAAAGGGTGGTAAGGTATTTAAATCTCCTGTCTTGTTTTTTAGTGTGCTGATAATAAGGGAGACTTCTCTTCATTTATTCGGAGCTAGGAACAGTGTGTTTGGGTAGTTGCCAGTGAGGTAGTCATTCGATGGGGTATTTGAGCTTGGGATTTTATTGGCAAGGTTTTTTCCTGTGGTGGAGAAGAAATCATTTAGTCTGTTTGCTGTTTCAGTTGGTGGGAGTTGGGGTTCATCTGGTTTTGTTAGTTCAATTGCGCTATTTCATGATAACTTTTTTGTTCCTAGAATTTCTAATAGGGTTTTCCAGATCTTTTTTATATCACCTTTTAAGTTGAATAATCTGTTCTCATAATAGAATTTTTTAGCCCTTCTTATCAGGCTGGTTAGGATTGACGAGTAATGTTTTGTTTGATCTCTGGTTATGTAACCCATTCTGTACTGTTTTTCATATAGGTGCTTTGTATTTATGGATTCGAGGATGCTCTGTGTTAGCCAGGGGCTGTTCAGTCTCTTAGGTATCATCTGTTTAGTTTTTTTATGGTAGTGCTTGTTATAGAGGTATTGGGTCTTTTTTAGAAAATTATTAATACATTCATTAATATCTGTATAGATTTCTAGCTCAGTGTGCCAGTCAATGTTTGTCATTGCTGTTGTGAAGTTATTAATGGCTGCCTTATTGTGAAGTCTGAAAGTGTCTTTAGTAGTGTCTTGGGGTAATTTGCCTAGATTAGTTATGAGGAAGGGTAGTGGTCTGTGGTATTATCTGTGATTATGCCTGATTTTAACCCTTTCAGGGTCCATCCTGTAGATCTACGGCTTCATGTTCAGGGTCCAAACCATAGATCTATGCCAAAATTCTAGCGGCATCAAACTTAGCATGAAAATGCTCATAAGCCTACATGTGAGAGAACAGATCTGCGTGGTGGGTGTGTGCCATAAATAAAAATTGTAGGTGCCTGCATAGCATTGTGGGAATGCCGGCTCAGTTACCTTTGTTCACCATGCCTCGTCGCAGGGCAGCTCTCACTCCAAGGAAAATTGGGACTTTCCTCTTCCTATCTGATAGCTCTGACTCTGATGGAAGTGGAAATGAAGACGAATTCTTTGACTTTGATCAGTTAGTGACTGAAAGGAATGACCTGGATATTGATAATACCGCAGAAAACCCTGATGATCCTCAACCTTCTACCTCTGGTGTGGGCACTCCTCAGTCACGGTCAGTTGTACCTCATCGCAAGAGAAAACTATTATTTTTGCATGGCCAGGCCTCTGACTTCAGTAATGATGATGATAGTGACATGGATTGTGAATTTATTGCTCTTGACGATCATTCGAGTAGTGATAGTGAGGAAACATATTCACCAGTGAAGCGTCGGTATGTACGCCGCCGCATGCACTTGGGTAGTGTACCCTATGCAGTGCCCAGGGGACAGAGTACATCCCGGATTACATCCCGTGGCCCTACACCAGGAATAGACAGTGAAAGTGAGGATGATGTGGCTACACTTGGCATGGATAGACCACAGGCATCAGTAGATGGTAGTAGTGGTGATGGTAGTGCCATGGCCATGCATGACTCACCAGCCCAGGTTGGGACCCATGCTGCTGACTCCTCAGTTCAAGGACAAAGCGGAGCATCAGCCACCAGCCCACCACAACCACAACTACCCGCACAACCAGCCTATGATATCCAGTATCCACCAGCAAACCGTATCTGGGATTGGCAGCAAAATCCCAATTTTGTTCCCAACCCCACCACTTTGATGACTCTCAAAGTGGAATTCTACCTACTTATCCCCTTGGAACCATGGCCAATGAACTGGAATTTTTTGAAATATTCTTTGACCAGCCCTTGATGGAAACTATTGTCAGGGAAAGTAACAAATATTTTGAGTATACCATTGAAAATATGACCATATCACCACCGTCAAGACTACACCGGTGGAAAGAGACGACTGTTACAGAAATGTATTTGCTTTTTGCAATAATAATGCTTATGCCGCAGCGCTGTATAGCCCTTGTGGCTTAGCGCTTCTTTTTTATTATAATAATAATGCTTACTAGTAATAATAATGTAGCAGTAATGTTGAATGATCAGTTATGGAAGGAGAAACGAGAATATGAATGTGTAAATTCAAGAATTATGTGGATTAAAGTAAAGGTTGGATGCGAGAAGTGGGTCATAATAAGCGTGTATGCACCTGGAGAAGAGAGGAATGCAGAGGAGAGAGAGAGAGATTTTGGGAGATGTTAAGTGAATGTATAGGAGCCTTTGAACCAAGTGAGAGAGTAATTGTGGTAGGGGACCTGAATGCTAAAGTAGGAGAAACTTTTAGAGAGGGTGTGGTAGGTAAGTTTGGGGTGCCAGGTGTAAATGAAAATGGGAGCCCTTTGATTGAACTTTGTATAGAAAGGGGTTTAGTAATAGGTAATACATATTTTAAGAAAAAGAGGATAAATAAGTATACAACATATGATGTAGGGCGAAATGACAGTAGTTTGTTGGATTATGTGTTGGTAGATAAAAGACTGTTAAGTAGACTTCAGGATGTACATGTTTATAGAGGGGCCACAGATATATCAGATCACTTTCTAGTTGTAGCTACACTGAGAGTAAAAGGTAGATGGGATACAAGGAGAATAGAAGCATCAGGGAAGAGAGAGGTGAAGGTTTATAAACTAAAAGAGGAGGCAGTTAGGGTAAGATATAAACAGCTATTGGAGGATAGATGGGCTAATGAGAGCATAGGCAATGGGGTTGAAGAGGTATGGGGTAGGTTTAAAAATGCAGTGTTAGAGTGTTCAGCAGAAGTTTGTGGTTACAGGAAAGTGGGTGCAGGAGGGAAGAGGAGCGATTGGTGGAATGATGTGAAGAGAGTAGTAAGGGAGAAAAAGTTAGCATATGAGAAGTTTTTACAAAGTAGAAGTGATGCAAGGAGGGAAGAGTATATGGAGAAAAAAAGAGAGGTTAAGAGAGTGGTGAAGCAATGTAAAAAGAGAGCAAATGAGAGAATGGGTGAGATGTTATCAACAAATTTTGTTGAAAATAAGAAAAAGTTTTGGAGTGAGATTAACAAGTTAAGAAAGCCTAGGGAACAAATGGATTTGTCAGTTAAAAATAGGAGAGAAGAGTTATTAAATAGAGAGTTAGAGGTATTGGGAAGATGGAGGGAATATTTTGAGGAATTGTTAAATGTTGATGAAGATAGGGAAGCTGTGATTTTGTGTATAGGGCAAGGAGGAACAGCATCTTGTAGGAGTGAGGAAGAGCCAGTTGTGAGTGTGGGGGTAGTTCGTGAGGCAGTAGGTAAAATGAAAGGGGGTAAGGCAGCCGGGATTGATGGGATAAAGATAGAAATGTTAAAAGCAGGTGGGGATATAGTTTTGGAGTGGTTGGTGCAATTATTTAATAAATGTATGGAAGAGGGTAAGGAACCTAGGGATTGGCAGAGAGCATGCATAGTTCCTTTGTATAAAGGCAAAGGGGATAAAAGAGAGTGCAAAAATTATAGGGGGATAAGTCTGTTGAGTATACCTGGCAAAGTGTATGGTAGAGTTATTATTGAAAGAATTAAGAGTAAGACGGAGAACAGGATAACAGATGAACAAGGAGGCTTTAGGAAAGGTAGGGGGGTGTGTGGACAAGGTGTTTACAGTGAAACATATAAGTGAACAGTATTTAGATAAGGCTAAAGAGGTCTTTGTGGCATTTATGGATTTGGAAAAGGCGTATGACAGGGTGGATAGGGGGCAATGTGGCAGATGTTGCCGGTGTATGGTGTAGGAGGTAGGTTACTGAAAGCAGTGAAGAGTTTTTACGAGGATAGTGAGGCTCAAGTTAGAGTATGTAGGAAAGAGGGAAATTATTTCCTAGTAAAAGTAGGCCTTAGACAAGGATGTGTGATGTCACCGTGGTTGTTTAATATATTTATAGATGGGGTTGTAAGAGAAGTAAATGCGAGGGTCTTGGCAAGAGGCATGGAGTTAAAAGATAAAGAATCACACATAAAGTGGGAGTTGTCACAGTTGCTCTTTGCTGATGACACTGTGCTCTTGGGAGATTCTGAAGAGAAGTTGCAGAGATTGGTGGATAAATTTGGTAGGGTGTGCAAAGAAGAAAATTGAAAGTGAATACAGGAAAGAGTAAGGTTATGAGGATAACAAAAAGATTAGGTGATGAAAGATTGGATATCAGATTGGAGGGAGAGAGTATGGAGGAGGTGAATGTATTCAGATATTTGGGAGTGGACGTGTCAGCGGATGGGTCTATGAAAGATGAGGTGAATCATAGAATTGATGAGGGGAAAAGGGTGAGTGGTGCACTTAGGAGTCTGTGGAGACAAGAACTTTGTCCTTGGAGGCAAAGAGGGGAATGTATGAGAGTATAGTTTTACCAACACTCTTATATGGGTGTGAAGCATGGGTGATGAATGTTGCAGCGAGGAGAAGGCTGGAGGCAGTGGAGATGTCATGTCTGAGAGTAATGTGTGGTGTGAATATAATGCAGAGAATTCGTAGTTTGGACGTTAGGAGGAGGTGCGGGATTACCAAAACTGTTGTCCAGAGGGCTGAGGAAGGGTTGTTGAGGTGGTTCGGACATGTGGAGAGAATGGAGCGAAACAGAATAACTTCAAGAGTTTATCAGTCTGTAGTGGAAGGAAGGTGGGGTAGGGGTCGGCCTAGGAAAGGTTGGAGGGAGGGGTAAAGGAGGTTTTGTGTGCGAGGGGCTTGGACTTCCAGCAGGCATGTGTGAGCGTGTTTGGTAGGAGTGAATGGAGACAAATGGTTTTTAATACTTGACGTGCTGTTGGAGTGTGAGCAAAGTAACATTTATGAAGGGGTTCAGGGAAACCAGCAGGCCGGACTTGAGTCCTGGAGATGGGAAGTACAGTGCCTGCACTCTGAAGGAGGGGTGTTAATGTTGCAGTTTAAAAACTGTTGTGTAAAGCACCCTTCTGGCAAGACAGTGATGGAGTGAATGATGGTGAAAGTTTTTCTTTTTTGGGCCACCCTGCCTTGGTGGTAATCGGCCAGTGTGATAATAAAATAATAAAATAATAATGCTTATGCCTCATGTCTATAAGCATAATATAAAAGCATGCTGGTCCACAGATCGGCTAATTTCTACCCCGGTGTTACGTTGGTTGTCCCTTATTACTTTGATAGTAAGGTTCTCACTACATGTTCTAGTGTGGGGTAGCTTTTTACTTAATGGCCTTATCTGTCTAGGGGTAATACTTACATTATGGCTGATCATCTTGAGTGTCTCTGATACCCTTTCACCAGCCCTCTTCACAGGTTATGTAAACTACTACTATAAAAGTATAACTGTATTCTCAATAGATATGTACAGAATATACAATTACAGCCTCACACTTTAAAAACAAAGATCTACACACTCCATAGCTGTTCTCCCACATGGTGTACCTTATTAACTTTTGTCCTTCTCTCTTGACATAACTCTGGGCTAACCAGTGTTTTGACACACTTTAGTCACCCTGGGTATGGTGGCTACAACTTAAATTATAAAAACTCACCCCTGGAGCACACATGATGCCCCAAAAGATAGGAGAAGGACCCAGAGATCCTGCCAGGTTGAAGGTCAGCCACAGAGAGAGAGAGTCAGAGAGAGGGAGAGAGAGAGAAGCCTACCTAAGCTCCTCCCACCAAACAAAAGACTGTTGTCAAGCACAATTCTCCAGTTACCACAATTCTACCACACCTTAATTTTACTTTTACAAAAAGAAATACAACTTTATAAACTACTTATTTAAATTGTGTTTATGTGTCTATAGTATAACCTATTATATTGAGAAAAATAGGCTTGACCCAGCTGCCTCTCAGTCATAAGGTTGATCAGTCCTTCTGACATTTAGAGCAAAGTCCCCATCAATTCAATATAATTAGGTATTCCAGAGTAACTGTTACTTATAAATACATGTTGGGTCCTATAGCCCCATAATCAGCCAGTGTGATAATAAAATAATAAAATAATAATGCTTATGCCTCATGTCTATAAGCATAATATAAAAGCATGCTGGTCCACAGATCGGCTAATTTCTACCCCGGTCTTCAGTGAAATCATCCCAGTGAACAGGTTTATCTTACTGTTATGTACGTTGCACTTCTCTGACAAAACCAGGCCTGACAGAAGTGACAGGTTATACAAGATTAGAAATGTTTTTATGTATCTCAAACAAAAGTTCAACATGTACTTTTATCCATTCAAGAATCTTGTAATTGACGAATCTTTGATTTTGTTCAAAGGTAGACTGTCATTCAAGCAGTATATACCGAGCAAGAGGAAATGCTTTGGTATAAAACTGTTTGTACTGTGACTGTGACAGTGGCCTGGTATTGGATATTGCTGTATACACTGGATGTAAAACATTGAAAGATACCAAGATGTTATTGGGTACCTCAGGTGACGTAGTGAGAAGCATGATGGCACCTTATCTTGGTAAGAGGCATACATTATATACCGATAAATGGTACACAAGCCCTTTACTCAGTGATTTCTTGCGTGTGAACAAGACAGATGTGTGTGGCACAGTGTGTTCTAATCGTAAATATATGCCCAGGTTCAACGCAGGTGCTCGTGGTGATGACGTGCAGGTGTTTACTGCCAATGACATCATGTCATTACAGTGGCATGACAAACGAGATGTCACATTGTTGACAACCATTCACCGTAACGAAATGCAAGACAGTGGCAA